>CM060918.1:859837402-861087402 GCA_030737875.1 Allium sativum | reverse complement strand
ATATCAAATTCTACGAACAACAAATATCGTATTGGAAATAACGATATTAATATATCTTTCAAATTCCCATAACGATATCTGTATCATCACGAAATCCAACATCGAAATATTCCGAAGACAATTTCGATTCAAGTCCATTCCAATGCAATTATTGGAAATTCTGGTTATTTTCAAAACCATTTCAAATCCAATTTATTTATTTTTTAAAAAATAAATAAATTATTACTCTAGTTCAAAACTAGTTCATTTCGATAAAAATCTATTTTTATCTTTTCGAATATGAAGTTTTTCATCCCAATTTTTCCCAAATCACTTCCTATGATTTTACACAAATTATTGATATTTTTAATAATTTTATCAAGGCCCGTACAGTCGATTTCCATCAACGGCCATTGAACTGCACTTACAGCGACCTTTTCCAAATTTGATTTGGACATAATTCCAAATCCAACCATTAGATTTCTAATTTCTAATATTCGTTAGAAAGCTCTTTTCGATACAAACCCAACGGTTCTGGTTTCAGGAGAATTCGACGGTCGGATCTCCCGCAATATCCATTCGAAGTCAATGGTCGAAATTCGCGAACTGCCGCGGCACGGCGCGTTCTATTCAGGCCATTATATATATATATATATATATATATATATCTATATTATATTTCGTCGATTTCCTTTTAAACGTATATTATAAATCGTTTTAAATTTGTTTTCGAAATGAATTCAACTTCATTTCAAATTCAAATCAAAGTTGAATTTTTCCTTATAAATCCGTTTTAAATTCCGTTCAAATTGATTTCAATTCAAATCGATTTCTATTTAATTTCAATTCAATTCAATTCGAATTTCTTTTATATTTAATTCAATTCGAATTTCTTTTAAATTCAATTCAATTTGAATTTCTTTTCAATTCTATTCAATTCGAATTTCTTTTATATTTTCAAAATATTCGATTTTGAAATCACTTTTCGATATTTATTATAAAACGAACAAAATCGATATAAATATCGTTCACTTCAAAATGGCGTCAATCTAATCGACACGGCTTTATATATTTCTATTTCAAATATGTCTATTTAAATATTTCTATTCAAATATTTCTATTTCAAATATTTCATTTCAAATATTTTAAAATATTCGATAATTCTGAACTGGAATCAGGCACAGTCAATTACCATTAATTGACTATACGGATTTCACACAACAAATGTGTATAACAACAATGAAAACAGCAATCCATCATCCAGAGTGCATTCTACACTGTATAAGCATTAACTACAAATATTCAACGCTTATACATCCTGTTAATCAATCGATCGACATACCACTAATTATTGGGATTAGTGTATGTCATATATCATCCCAATACCAGTGTGGGGTTTCAAACAATCAAACACAGATTTTATTTGTGCAGTTGGGCGATGTGTAAAATTTATCGTCCCAATCAATATCAGTCAAATGTGTGTATATAAACAAATCCTTCGATTCGTTTATAAATATTTATTCACATTCACGTTAAAAATTATATTTTTAACGATAAAATATTTTTAACTATGTAAATATTTTATTTCATTTCACATCACATAATCAATTTTCACCACAACAAACAATCAAACATACAAGCCATCCATGGTCTGTGGATGACGGGTGCTGCTAAGCACCGTCTACATCCTAGTATATATTTTTATAACTAGAAAATAAAATTTAAAGTGAGAAGTTCTCACAGAGGGTTCCACTCCTCCGTGCTTTGCTGTTGAACTGTGGAATCGTCTGGATCTCTTTGCAATCCTAATGCAGTTCTTTCACGCTGTTCATAATAAAAATTATATTTTTATTGCTTTATTCAATAAATAAAATTCATAGTTTTATTTCTACTTCATAAAAATCACATTTTTATATTGTTGCTATGCATATAAAAATCATATTTTTATAATATCACTTCATGCATAGAAATTATATTTTTATGTCGCTCTTCTTCCAATAAAGATTATATTTTTATATCTACTTCTAATATAAGGATCGAATTTTTATATCATCGCTATAAAAATCCCATTTTTGTTTCAACATATATATAATAAAAATCAGATTTTTATTTCGCTACATATATAAAGATCAAATTTTTATATTCTCTATCCTATAAAAATCATATTTTTATTATCTCTATAATATAAAAATTATATTTTTATTAGCATATAATCAAAATCAAACCCTTTGTGATGTAAAACGATGTGTATATATTTTCCTTCATATCAAAATCAGATTCCTAACTTGGTTAAACTAAACTAAGTATTTTAAATAAATTAAAATAAAATAATATAAGGACTTACAGCGAAAAGGGGTTGAGGGGGTGAACTGGCGGCCACAGGAGCAGGCGCAGGCGGCGGAGAAGGGGGACGAAGCGATGGGAGGAGGGGGTAGGGCGTCGCGCGCTTGTCGGATGGGGGCGGGTGGTAGCGCGTCGCGAGCAGGCGGAGAGGGGGTAGCGCGTCGCGCGCAGGCAGAAGGGGGGTAGCGGCGGTGGCGACTCTGACCGGGGGGGGGGGGGGGGAGGGGGGGAGGGGGGCGCGATTCGATTAGGGTTCCCTTTTTCCTGCTGAATGAAAAGGAGGGAGAGAATAAAGAAGGGGGCTTAATGTAAAGGAATATATATTTTATTATTTTAATTTTAAAAAGCAACTTTTTATTTCGAACTCGAAACGAGACCCACCGCCTGTCGTCCATAGCTAATTACCCCCATTCCGAACACAATGGGATATGTATCGTAAGCTAATTCGATTGTTTCGGTCAGTTTTCGTCAAAATCAACATATAACTCTATATACTGAATTTAAACGCCCATTTCAATTTACTGGGGCCACATACTAACTAGAAAATTTTCCGAAAAATATTTTTTAGCTTCGTATTGACGATACGGTCCTAACAAAACTAATTTCATCGAATTTTGAGACCGTTTGAAAAATGGCCAATTTCCAGTCGATTAAAATCAACTAAAACTGGTCAAACGCGTTTTCCTTTGCCACGCTCACATATTAATTCGAAAAACTATGAAATTTGAAACCAAGCAATAATTTGACATCTCGGATCCAACAAAAGTGGTTTCGTCGAAAACCGAGGTCGTTTGCAAAATTTCCATTTTTAAGGGCCAGAATTCCATAGCGACTATTCTGAATTTTCAACTGGGCATATCTTTTGACTCCCGCTATGAAATTTTGATTTTTTCGATTCGTTGGAAAGATATTCCCAACTAGAACCAAATATTTTTGGTTTTGCTAAAATCCGGTTTATTTTGAATCTTGTATATTCATTTGAAATTTGAAATCGAATTATCAAACTACCACTCCATTTTCAATTCCTTTTATAAATATAAATAAATATTTATATTCTAACGACGATCTATATAAATATATTCGTTCGAATTTTATTCAAAATACATTTCCCGTCGTTATTTTTTAAAATAATTCATTTTAAATATTCAAAATTCGCTAAAATTGCCAAAATAAAAAATTTAAATTGGCTCGGATTTCTGGGTTATTACAATCTCCCCCACTTAAAACTTTTCGTCCCTGAAAAGGAACAAAGCCGAAAGTTATTTAACTAATCAACTCAACTTTCACTATTTTCACTACGGCTTAAGTTCTTCAACTTTTCAGTTTCTAAGAACTTTTCAAATTTTTCAAAAATTTGGCTAACACCCTAAATTTTCGAATTTTTTTGCCATAACCTCCCCTGCACCGGGGACTTCGGGATATTTCATATAGCCTCCCATGGCCTTCTTCAATCAAAAAGAAAAAGAAAAAGCCATGCCGCTAGCCAATCGGCTCACAAAATCAACATCACCCAAACAAAACAGTAAATTATGGTAAACATGTACCTATTTGTCGGGCAAACAAATTTTATTCTTCTGCTCTAGCCACCTTGCTATGACCTGTTCAATGTAAGTACACGTATATGCATGCAAATACGACTAATTTTCAATACAACTCACTATTTGATTAATTTGGCTAAAGGTTCAAATTTTAATTATTCAAGCAATAATCAAACAACACAACCATCAATCAATTAGTGAATTATCATTTAAAATTCATAACTTTGATACATAGTCAAAAATCACATTTTTGGTGCCAAATCACAACAATAGGCCCTATCTAAATTTTGGTTCTCACACCAGTCAATTGGAAATATATAGAAATCTCACTTTCGAAACACGAAAATAAATTCTAATGATAACGCGTCAATCATTAGAATCATGTCCAAGCGACTAGAGTGTGATTCTATATCTGTCGAATATATTTGAGGCTTCAATACACGTGGATCAGACGTATACTAAAATATCTATATATTTGATTGTACAAATCAATATAAATAAATAATCAAATACGTATAATTGATTTATATTTTCAAAACTTGTTTTCAGTTTCAAAAATATACTCTTCACACTCATTCTAGGATACTACTGATCCCATCTCTAACGAGTCATTCTCATTGGATATTACTAATCCAATTTCTGATGAATTATTTTGTATGGTTCTAATGTGTCTTGTTCTCCGAGCTTTGTAAAGCAAAGCTCTGATACCAACTGTAACGACCGAGAATTTCGCTCGATCAGAATCAGTCGCTAAACCGACCCAGACCGTTCGAAACGCCTGATTGTTTTGAGAACACGACAAATTAGAACGCAGACGGAAGAACATTTCATTGTTTATTAGAACAATTCATCAGAATACACGAATATACAGAGTATAAATGAATAAATATTACATAGAAAATATCAGAGATTACAATACATTACATAGCAGCAGAAAATAATACAAAACACAACTGAAGGAGATATACGGATACAAAGCTTTCCGGATATCGTTCCAGCTGTAAACCAGGATCCTGTGAATATAAATCTGCAAAACCAAAACTAGTAGCTTCCCGTGTCAAAATAAGGGCACCCAGAGTTTAGGTTAAAACAATAAACCCCAGGTCAGTCATGGGACTGGTGTGAGAACTAAAACAGTTATTAATCTTTATTTTAAAGTTAGGTAAATCAAGGGACCACGCCGCTAACGCGGAACGGGTTTCCTCCCAAGAATACCAGTGCATAAAACAAACAGCGCAATGCTAAATAAAGAAAAATGAAGCTATTATAAGACCCAGGTCCCATCACACAATGCAACGCAAGCCGGAGGATAGGGTTTTTACCTTATAATAGCCAAAGAATGCTTGATACGTTTAAAATAGATTATTTGATACTATCATAAGTGTATAGTGTATAAAACAACTTCAAATCATAAGTATCAATCATATACGACATAAGCGCCTCATCCCACTATGTCGCCGTACTAGGCTCTACAAATAAAACCGCAAAGTCACATATTGGAAGTTGGATTTCCATCTGTGAACCGAGGCAAAAGATAGTCCTCACCGATTCGAGACTGTCTAGCCAGAGCCTCAGGAACAGCCGCAACTGCCCCTTGGATCGTCAAAGGCCGGTCCACCGATGTGGATTAAAATTCCTGAACACTGCGTTTCCCCGCCCTTTGGGACGTAAATGAGCCAACGAATGACTCCATCGGACCCGGATCGTCCGATCAAACCGAGGCGCCTCGCAACAGCAACAACCACATAAGTCAAACTCGTCAGGGCGTGTAAAACCACTGACGCCACTTCTAGCTAGAAAGAAACGCATGCCCTCCCTGAGGTCCTCTCCCGTTTTTGGTTCACACCGGGGTGTGAGGCTCGCGAATTCACGTTACACAAAGCTATGCCACACAGGCCGTGCTTTGATCGTCAACCACAAGACTCTGCTTTTCAACAGAAGCCTTAATCAATTGCCACTTAGGCATGCCACATAGGCAATTCACTCCATGCGTTTGATATCCATCAATATATAACCCCTGAGTTCGTATGTCTCAGAGAAGGGCGTTAAGCAAGAGAATAAATTCTCCGCCGCCAAACAGATATATATTTAATAGAAATCAATCACACAGACTAAAATCCAATGTCAGACACACAGTCCATTTATAAGTTCGTTCTGGGTCCGAACGAAACCGGAGGCCCCTAGTACCCCGCATATCCATCGATCTCCAAGTAAGTCTGGACGATCATCAACTGATTTTCTCCTCTTGGGTGTACGGCCCAATCAAGATCATCAATAATTATCCAAACGACGTGAAGACCTCCGTTCTTCAACCACCGTCTTCATCTTTGACACCACGTCGAATTAGTTATTCAGAATGGGATAAACGCGGTCTTTCTGAATAACTCGCGTATATAATAAATAAGTGTTACACAAACACAACATACGTCTCATTATAATTCAGGATATTCTTTTATTCAAATATTCTTATACTTTGGGAAAGGTTCCCATTAATTTTATCAAAGATAAATTCTTTAAAGTTATCCTTTAATCTTCCTTTGAACATCATTTCAAACTAGTCGGGATTAGCGAACCACACCAAAGTAATCATTTATTTTATTTCCCCATCCCAACCTATTCACCCCATGAAGTAAAACTGGTAATACTTCATATCTAACACCACGGTGTTATCGGTAAATTCAATTACCATTTCACGTTCAAATCTAATTAAAGATTTAACTATCGCCTAGAGTAAAACTAGTGATACTCCATTCTCGATCTTTTCAATCTAATTAGAGATTCATTAAAACTCCACTTAGTTTTAATCTTTAACTGGGTTTAAGTATCAGTGTCATTCAAAACACGGTTCACGATAAACCCAAAATCATATTCCATTAATTTTCGGGTTAAAGAACAAGTGTTATTTAAAACACTGTTCACGATAAACCCAAAATTCAATACCAATTCAATTCCAATTAAATATTATTTAATTGGTACACTTCATTAAATCGAAATAAAAAGATTTAATCTTTTTCTCCACTGGGCTTAAGAACAGTGTTAATGAAGACCCCATTCACGACAAACCCAAATCACATTTGAAATTAAATACAAGGCTCTGAATAGAAAATATACTGGCTTATATTCAATATCAAATTCTACGAACAACAAATATCATATTGGAAATAACGATATTAATATATCTTTCAAATTCCCATAACGATATCTGTATCATCACGTAATCCAACATCGAAATATTCCGAAGACAATTTTGATTCAAATCCATTCCAATGCAATTATTGGAAATTCTGGTTATTTTCAAAACCATTTTAAATCCAATTTATTTATTTTTTTAAAAATAAATAAATTATTACTCTAGTTCAAAACTAGTTCATTTCGATAAAAATCTATTTTTATCTTTTCAAATATGGAGTTTTTCATCCCAATTCTTCCCAAATCACTTCTTATGATTTTACACAAATTATTGATATTTTTAATAATTTTATCAAGGCCCGTACAGTCGATTTCCGTCAACGGCCATCGAACTGCACTTACAACGACCTTTTCCAAATTTGATTTGGACATAATTCCAAATCCAACCATTAGATTTCTAATTTCTAATATTCTTTAGAAAGCCCTTTTCGATACGAACCCAACGGTTCTGGTTTCAGGAGAATCCGACAGTCGGATCTCCCGCAATATCCATTCGAAGTCAATGGTCGAAATTCGCGAACTGCCGCGGCGCGGTGCATTCTATTCAGGCCATTATATATATATGTATATATATTATATATTTCGTCGATTTCCTTTTAAACGTATATATAAATCGTTTTAAATTCGTTTTCGAAATGATTTCAGATTCATTTCAAATTCAAATCAAAGTTGAATTTTTCCTTATAAATCCGTTTAAATTCCTTTCAAATTGATGTCAATTCAAATCGATTTCTATTTAATTTCAATTCAATTCGAATTTCTTTTATATTTAATTCAATTCGAATTTCTTTTCAATTCAATTCAATTCGAATTTCTTTTCAATTCAATTCAATTCGAATTTCTTTTATATTTTCAAAATATTCGATTTTGAAATCACTTTTCGATATTTATTATAAAACGAACAAAATCGATATAAATATCGTTCACGTCAAAATGGCGTCAATCTAATCGACACGGCTTTATATATTTCTATTTCAAATATTTCTATTCAAATATTTCTATTCAAATATTTCTGTTTCAAATATTTCATTTCAAATATTTTAAAATATTCAATAATTCTGAACTGGAATCAGGCACAGTCAATTACCATATAATTGATTATATGGATTTCACACAACAAATGTGTATAACAACAATGAAAACAGCAATCCATCATCCAGAGTGCATTCTACATTGTATAAGCATTAATTATAAATATTCAACGCTTATACAGCCTGTCAATCAATTGATCGACATACCACTAATTATTGGGATTAGTGTATGTCATATATCATCCCAATACCCGTGTGGGGTTTCGAACAATCAAACACAGATTTTATTTGTGCATTTGGGCGATGTGTAAAATTTATCGTCCCAATCAATATCAGTCAAATGCGTGTATATAAACAAATCCTTCGATTCGTTTATAAATATTTATTCACATTCACGTTAAAAATTATGTTTTTAACGATAAAATATTTTTAACTATAAAAATATTTTATTTCATTTCACATCACACAATCAATTTTCACCACAACAAACAATCAAACATACAAGCCATCCATGGTCTGTGGATGACGGGTGTCGGGTGCTGCTAAGCACCGTCTGCATCCTAGTATATATTTTTATAACTAGAAAGTAAAATTTAAAGTGAGAAGTTCTCACAGAGGGTTCCACTCCGCCGTGCTTTGCTGTTGAACTGCGGAATCGTCTGGATCTGTTTGCAATCCTAATGCAGTCCTTTCACGCTGTTCATAATAAAAATTATATTTTTATTGCTTCATTCAATAATTAAAATTATAGTTTTATTTCTACTTCATAAAAATCACATTTTTATATTGTTGCTATGCATATAAAAATCACATTTTTATAATATCACTTCATGCATAGAAATTATATTTTAATGTCGCTCATCTTCCAATAAAGATTATATTTTTATATCTACTTCTAATATAAGGATCAAATTTTTATATCATCGCTATAAAAATCCCATTTTTGTTTCAACATATATATAATAAAAATCAGATTTTTATTTCGCTACATATATAAAGATCAAATTTTTATATTCTCTATCTTATAAAAATCGTAATTTTATTATCTTTATAATATAAAAATCATATTTTTATTAGCATATAATCAAAATCAAACCCTTTGTGATGCAAAACGATGTGTATATATTTTCCTTCATATCAAAATCAGATTCCTAACATGGTTAAACTAAACTAAGTATTTTAAATAAATTAAAATAATATAAGGACTTACAGTGAAAAGGGGCTAAGGGAGTGAACTGGCGGCCACAGGAGGAGCCGCAGGCGGCGGAGAAGGGGGACGAAGCGATGGGAGGAGGGGGGTAGCGCGTCGCGCGCAGGTGGAAGGGGGGGTAGCGCTTAGCGCGCAGGCTGAAGGCGGGTAGCGGCGGTGGCGGCTCTGACCGGGGGGGGGGGGGGGGGAGGGAAGGGGGGCGGGCGCGATTCGATTAGGGTTCCCTTTTTTTCTGCTGAATGAAAAGGAGGGAGAGAATATAGAAGGGGGGCTTAATGTAAAGGAATATATATATTTTATTATTTTAATTTTAAAAAGCAACTTTTTATTTCGAACTCGAAACGAGACCCACCGCCTGTTGTCCATAGTTAATTACCCCCATTCTAAACACAATCGGATATGTATCGTAAGCTAATTCAATCGTTTCGGTCAGTTTTCGTCAAAATCAAAATATAACTCTATATATTGAATTTGAACGCGCATTTCAATTTATCGGGGCCACATACTAACTAGGAAAATTCCTGAAAAATATTTTCTAGCTTCGTATTGACGATACGGTCCTAACAAAACTAATTTCATCGAATTCTGAGACCGTTTGAAAAATGGCCAATTTCCATTCGATTAAAATCAACTAAAACTGGTCAAACGTGTTTTCCTTTCCCACGCTCACATATTAATTCGAAAAATTATGAAATTTGAAACCTAGCAAAAATTTGACATCGCGGATCCAACAAAATTAGTTTCGTCGAAAACCGAGGTCGTTTGCAAAATTTCCATTTTTAAGGGCCAGAATTCCATAGCGACTATTCTGAATTTTCAACTGGACATATCTTTTGATTCCCGCTATGAAATATTGATTTTTCGGATTCGTTGGAAAGATATTCCCAACTAGATCAAAATATTTTCGGTTTCGTTAAAATCCAGTTTATTTTGAATCATGTATATTCATTTGAAATTTGAAATCGAATTATCGAACTACTGCGTGATTTTCAATTCCTTTTATAAATATAAATAAATATTTATATTCTAATGACGATCTATATAAATATACTCATTCGAATTTTATTACAAATACATTTCCCATCGTTATTTTTTAAAATAATTCATTTTAAATATTCAAAATTCGCTAAAATTGCCAAAATAAAAATTTTAAATTGGCTCGGATTCTGGGTTATTACAAAACGGTTGCTGATCCCAACCTTTGGTGATGTACATTCGATACACTCAAGCGAAATGAGTGGTCGGTCATGTGTGGGTCGGGTTGCAAGATGTTCTTGTTGAACCCCAGTGTATCGCCTCTAGAGTACACTGATCGGAAGGTGGTTCCATACCTCGTCATGTTGGAAATCCAATCTCCAATAAGCGCCCTGTGGTTTTTGATTTTATACTATATATGTGGAGCATGAGATGCAAGCATTCTGCTATTTGGTTATTTATTTGATGTAGACATATTATAATATCACTGGATTTTCGTATCAAAGTGTTTTGGGTTATAGTAAGGAAAAAACCGTCCATGTTTATGTATGGGCTGGTCTTACTATTATCTTTTCTTTCGAAAGGATTTTGAAAGTTAAACAAGTGGTTAGAGTTTACTCACACCAGTCCCATGAATGACGCAGAGTTTATTTTGTTTGTTTTTCCCTAAACTCTTGGGTGCCCAAATTTGTACAGGCAGTCCAATAGTCGGGATTTTACAGATTCATTTGAAAGAGCTGGAAGCAGGAGGCTTCACCAGTTAGCTATAGACTATCATATATTCCGTTGTGAACCATGTTGTATCTGGAAACAGGTGTTTATAACTTCTTTCTAATAATGATTCGTATTTTGTGCAATTTGGGTTGGACGTGTGGTGTTATTAGTCAACTCAGATGGTACGGATTTGCGGGCCATTACAGTTGGTATCAGAGCTTAGGTTGAGCGAACATCTAGGCTTTGTGGGATGTGATCATTAGAGATAGGGTCAGTAGCACCCTAGAATGAGTTGAGTGTATATACTAGAGAGCGTATTTGAAATTGATATAAATATTGTTTTATATTGTGTTGGTTTGTCTGTTGGGTGGTGTAATAACCCGGAAATGCGAGGCAGTTTAAAATTTTTATTTTGGCAATTTTAATGAATTTTGAACATTTAAAATGAATTATTTTAAATAAAAACGACAAGAAATTTATTTTGAATAGAATTCGAACATATATATTATATACATCGTCGTTAGAATATAAATATTTATTTTAAATTATAAATAGAATTGAAAATGGCGCGGTAGTTCGATAATTCGATTTCAAACTTCAATTGAACATACCGGGTGCAAAATAAACTGGATTTTAGCGAAACCAAAAATATTCGGATCTATTTGAGAATACCTTTCCAAAGAATCCGAAAAATTGAGATTTCATAGCGGGAATCAAAAGATATGTCCAGTTGAAAATTCTGAATAGTCGCTATGGAATTCAGGCCCTTAAAAATGGAAATTTTGCAAACGACCTCGGATTTTGACGAAACCACTTTTGTTGGATCCGTGATGTCAACTTATTGCTAGATTCCAATTTTCATAATTTTTGAATTCAATATGTGAGTGTGGCAAAGGAAAACGCGTTTGACCAGTTTCAGTTGATTTTAATCGACAGGAAAATGGCCATTATTCCAACGGTCTCAGAATTCGAAGAAACTATTTTTGTTAGGACCGTATCGTCAATACGAAGCTAGAAAATATTTTTCGGGAATTTATCTTGTTAGTATGTGACCCCAGTAAATTGAAATGCGCGTTCAAATTCAATATATAGAGTTATATGTTGATTTTGACGAAAACTGATCGAAACGATCGAATCAGCTTACGATACATATCCCATTGTGTTCGGAATGGGGGTAATTAGCTATGGACGACAGGCGGTGGGTCTCGTTTCGAGGTCGAAAATAGAAGTTGCTTTTTAGAATTAATTTAATAAATAAAATAATATATATATTTTCCTTTTTTAAACCCTCACCCCCCTTCTCTCCTTATTTCGTTCAGATAAAATTAAAAGAAAAAAACCAAAAAAAAAAAAAAATCGCGCCTCCCTCTCCCCCACCTCCCACCGCCGTTCATCCTCCACCCACCTCCTCCTCCTTCTTCCCTTCTCCTCCCTCGCGACGCCCACCTCTGACTACCGACGCCAGGCACCGCAGCCCCCCTACCTCGAGCGCGCCACCGCAAAGACCCCCCAGCCCCCTTCACGCGCCTGAACCCGATTCGTCGCCTCCACTCCACCCCGAGACCACTGCCGCCCCTTGAAAACCCGCAAAGCCGAACCCAATTCAGCCCAAACCGCACCCCCCTCACCACAAGGAATCCGCGAGCTCAGCTCCCTCCCGTTCGAGCGCAAAATTTACAGTAAGTTTTTATTTTGTTTTATTTACTTTATTTTATTTATGTAATGTGATTAAAAATACGATTTTTAACTGAAATAATTTATTCTCAGTTTTAGAATTGCAAAAATCAGATTTTTAACATGATAAAGGTTGGATTTTTAAGTTAGAAAATATAGATTTTCATTATTAGAAAATATAGATTTTCATTATAAGGAAGTTAATATTTTTATATTTGAAAGGTCATATTTTTATAGAGTGAAAAGTTTGGTTTTTATATAAGTGAAAGGTTTGATTATTTTTATATAGAGAAAGGCGAAATTTTTATAATATGTAAAGGTTAAAGATATAATTTTTATATAGGTAAGATAGTAAAAATATGATTTTTATTCATGTAGAGTAATAAAAATATAATCTTTATTAGGAGGAGAACAATATAAAAATATAATTTTTATAACAAAGTGGAGAATAAAAAGAATGGTTTTTATAAAAGGCGAAATCTTTAATATTGATAAGGCGAAATCTTTATTTTTACATAAGGAAAGACGTTATTTTTATATATATAAAGTAGCAATAAAAATTCCATTTTTATTATATATGAAGTGAAATGAAAATCTGAACTTTATTTCTATCGTGAAGTAGAGAGAATATAAAAATGTGATTTTTATAT
The DNA here is from genome assembly GCA_030737875.1 of Allium sativum. Lineage (NCBI taxonomy): Eukaryota > Viridiplantae > Streptophyta > Magnoliopsida > Asparagales > Amaryllidaceae > Allium > Allium sativum. The sequence continues at coordinate 861,074,099 of CM060918.1, read as the reverse complement.
ATGTAGTGAATACGGGCAATGAAAGTGACAGAAGGCGAGAACGACGAAGACTTCTACATATGAAGAGTCGTGGTATTGGATTAGCTAGTTGGTGAGAACTCCTCACTCTAAATTTCTTTTTCTAGTTATATATATATATATATATATATACTAGGATGTAGACGGTGCTTAGCAGCACCCGACACCTTTCATCCACAGACCATGGATGGCTTGTTTGTTTGATTGATGTGTTGTGAAAGTTGTTTGTGATGTTGATGTGAAATCGATAATAAAATGTAGATAGTTGAAATAAATTAATTATCGTTAAAAATATAATTTTTAATGTGAAAGTGAATAAATAAATATTTATAAACAAATCGGCCGATTTGTTTATATACACTGATTTGACTAATATTGATTGGGTCGATAAATTTTACACATCGCCCAACTACACAAATAAAAATCTGTGTTTTTTGATTTAAAACCCCACACGGGTATTGGGATGATATTTGGCATACACTAATCCCAATTATTTCATTGTATGTCGATCGATTGGTCGACAGGCTGTGTAAGCGTTGATTATTTATATTTGATGCTTATGCAGTTGTGTGGTGCACTTTGGATGATGGTTAATTGTTTATCATTGCTATTATATACATGTGTTGTATGGAATCAATATAATTGACATTATATGGTGATTGATTGGGCCTCATTCCAATCGGGAAAATAATGAGTATTATAAAAGAAAATTCATGTGTTGAATACAAAAATAGTCATGTGTTGACGATGTTCATGTGTTGAGTAAAATATAAATATAATAAAATTTACATCTTTATCATTTTTATGATTAAAATCTACTTCACAGTGGAGTCTAATTAAAAATCAAACGATAGATACCATAATTTTATAAAATATTTTACATAACAAAAATAGTTGTGTGTTGACAGTACTCATGTGTTGAGATTGGTCGTGTGTTGAAAGAAATATAGATTCACGTGTTGAATGGAATACATATTCATTTGTCGAATAGAATAACGAATTTATTGAAATATATATATATAAAGCCGTGTTGATTAGAGTTGCGCCATTTTGACGTGAACGATATTTATATCGATTATATTCGTTTTTATAATGAATATAGAAAAAGAAGTGATTTCAAAATATAACATTTTGAAAATATTATCATTTATATAGTAATGATATGAAATATTCAATTTTGATTTGAAATTGAATATAGAGTTGAAATGGTTTTGAAAACGAAGTTAAAACGATTTATAAAATACGTTTTAAAAGGAAATAGACGAAATATATATATAATATATATATTATATATATAATGGCCTGAATAGAACACGCCGCGCCGCGGCAGTTCGTGAATTTCGACCATTGACTTCGAATTGACGTTGCGGGAGATCCGACCGTCGGATTCTCCTAAAACCGGAACCGTTGGGTTGGTATCGAAAAGAGATTTCTAATGAATACTAGAAATTAGAATTCTAACGGATGGATTTGGAATTATGTCCAAATCAAATTTGAAAAAGGTCGTTGTAAGTGCAGTTCGATGGCCGTTGATGGAAATCGACTGTACGGGCCTTGATAAAATTATTAAAAATATCTATAATTTGTGTGAAATCATAAGAAATATTTTGTGAAGAATTAGGATGAAAAACTCCATATTTGATAAGATAAAAATAGATTTTTATCGAAATGAACTAGTTTTGAACTAGAATTAAAATCAATTTATTTTTGAAATAAATAAATTGAATTTGAAAGTGGTTTTAAAAATAATCAGAATTTCCAATACGCGAATTAAAATGGATTTGAATCGAAATTATCTTCGAAATATTTCGATGTTGGGTTTCGTGATTATGCAGATATGGTTGTGGAAATTTGAAAGATATGTTTTATATCGTTATTTCCAATACGATATTTGTTGGTTTCAAAATTTGATATTGAATATAAGCCGGTATATTTTCTATTCAGAGCCTTGTATTTAATATCAAACGTGATTTGGGTTTGTCGTGGATGGTGTCTTCATTTACACCGTTCTTAAACCCAGTTGAGAAAAAGATTAAATCTTTCTATTTAGATTTAATGAAGTGCACCAATTAAATGATATTTAATTGGAATTGAATTTAAATTTGATTTTGGGTTTATCGTGAGCGTTGTTTTGAATAACACCTGTTCTTTAACCCGATTAACTATAGAGTGTGATTTTGGGTTTATCGTGAATCGTGTTTTTAAATGGCATTGGTTCTTTAACCCAGTTAAAGTCAGGATATTGATTTTTGGGAAGATTAAAACTAAGTGGAGTTTTAATGAATCTTTATTAGATTGAAATGTGAATTGATAATTTAAATTATCAAATCTGAAAAGTGATCGAGAATAGAGTATCAATAGTTTTGCTCCAAAGCGATAGTTAAATCTTTAATTAGATTTGAACGTGAAATGGTAATTAAATTTACCGATAGCACCGTGGTGTTAGATATGGAGTATTACCAGATTTGCTCCAGGGGATGAATAGGTTTGGATTGGGAAATAAAATAAATAATTACTTCGGTGTGGTTCGCTAATCCCGACTAGTTTGAAATGATATCCAAAGGAAGATTAAAGAATAAATTTAGAAGAATTTATCTTGGATAAAATTAATTGGAACCTTTCCCTAAGAATGTGATTTTGTGAATAAAAGAATATTCTGAATTGGAATGAGGCGTTTGTTGTGTTTGTGTAACATTTGTTTATTATATACGTGGGTTATTCAGAAAGGTCGGGTTTATACCCATTCTGAATAACCGATTCGACGAGATGTCGAAGATGAAGACGGTGGTTGAAGACCGGAAGTCTTCACATCGTTTGGGTGATTACTGATGGTCTCGATTGGGCTGTACACCCAAGAGGAGAGAAACGGTTGGTGATCGTCCAGACGTACTTGGAGATCGATGGATATACGAGGAAAGTGCCTCCGGTTTCGTTCAGACCCAGAACGAACTTGTAAATGGACTGTGTGTCTGACATTGGATTTTATTCTGTGTTGATTGATCTCTATTAAATATACATCTGTTTGGCGGCGGGGAATTTATTCCCTTGCTTAACGCCCTTCTCTGAGACGTACGAGCTCAGAGGTTGTATATCGATGGACATCAGTCACATGGAGTGAATTGCCAGGGTGGCACGCGTAAGTGGCAATTGATCAAGGCTTCTGTTGAAAAGCAAAGTCTTGTGGTTGATGATCAAAGCACGACCTGTGTGGCGCAGGTTTGTGTATAACGTGAATTCGCGAGCCTCACAACTCGGTATGAGTCAAAAACGGGATAGTGACTACAGGGAGAGCACGACGTTTCTTTCTACCTATGGGTGGTGTCAGTGCTCAAACTGGTTGACATTTTTATACTTTTCACCTATGTGCTTGTTGGATGAGGCGCCTCGGATATAGGTCTGTTAGGACCGGAAAACGTGTGTTCAGGAATAACTAATCCTCAAAAGTAAGAGAGGACTGACCCTGAAGATCCAAGGATCATAGTGGGGTCCTGAGACATTTGCTAGAGTGTCTTGAATCGGAGAGGAGCTTGCCCCTTACCTCGACTCATGACGGAAATCCAATTTCCAATACGTGACTTTGTGGTTTTAATTGTTGAACTAGTATGGCGACATGATATATGGTACCCATGTCGTCTATGATTGATATTTATGATTGAAAATGTTTTGACACTATACACCTATAATAGTATCAAATGATTTGTTTTAACGTAGCAAGCATGTTTGGCTATTATAAGGGAAAACCCTATCCTCCGGCTTGCGTTGCATTGTGTGATGGGACCTGGGTCTTATAATAGCTTCATTTTTCCAAAGAGCGTTGCGCTGTTTTGTTATATGCACTGGTATTCTTGGGGGGAAACCCGTTCCGTGTTATACGGCGTGGTCCCTTGAATTACTATATTTTAAAGTAAAGTTTTAAATAACTGTTTTAGTTCTCACACCAGTCACATGACTGACCTGGAGTTTATTGTTTTAACCTAAACTCTGGGTGCCCTTATTTTCGACACGAGCAGCTAGTAGTTTTGGTTTTGCAGATTTATATTCACAGGATCCTGATTTACAGCTGGAACGATGCTCGGAAAGCTCTGTATCCATGCATTACTTCTAGTTGTGCTTTTGTATTATTTTCCACTGCAATGTATTTAAATGTAATTTAAATCTCTGATATTTGTTGAATGTAATTTATTCATTTATACTCTGTATATTCTTGTATCTGATGGAATTGTTGTAATAACAATGAAATTTTCTTCCGTCTGCGTTCCGATGTGTGTTGTTCTCATCTCAATCCGGGCTTTCCTTACCGGGGAAGTTCGGGTCGTCTCAGTTTGGTATCAGAGCTTTGGTTTACAGATCTCGAGAACAAGACACATTAGAACCAAACGAAAGAATTCATCAGATATCAGATTAGTAATATCCAGTTAGAATGACTCGTTAGAGATAGGATCAGTAGTATCCTAGAACGAGTGCGAAGAGTATATTTTTCAAATGAAAACAATTTTGTTTTGAAAATTTAATTCGTTTTAAACATACTTGAATATTTATTTATTTTGAATTTGGACAATCCAATATATAAAGATTTCGCTTATATGCGTCATGAACGTATATTCGAAGTTTTAATATATTGGGTAGATATAGAATCACATTCTAGACATCCAGGGATGATTCTGATGATGGTGCATCATCATCAGTATTCATATTCGAGTTTCGAAGGTGTGATTTCTATATATTTCCATTAGACTGGTGTGAGAACCAAAACTAATATAGCTAGAATACATTGTTGTGAAGTGGCATCAAAAACATGATTTTCTGTATACATGTATCAAAATTATGAATTTGAAATTCTAATTCACTAATTGATTGATGTCTGTGTTGTTCGTTTATTTGTTTTATAATTTTGAATCATTTAGCCTAATAGAATCGAATATTGAATTGTATTGAAAAATTGGTCGCATTTGCTTGCATATACATGTACTTACATTGAACAGGTCATAGCAAGAAGGCTAGAGCAGAAGAATAAAATTTGTTTGCCCGACAAATAGGTACATGTTTACCATAATTTACTGTTTTTTTAGGTGATGATGATTTTATGAGCCGATTGGCTTTTTCTTTTTCCTTTTGAGATCAGAGGGCCTGTACGGCAATTTCAGGATTTTCCCGGTGCTCCTGGTACAGGGGAGGTTATGGCGAAATTTTTCGAAAATTTAGGGTGTTAGCCAAATTTTTGAAAATTTAGAAAAGTTCTTAGAAACTGAAAAGTTGAAGAACTTAAGCCGTAATGAAAAGAATGGAAGTTGAGTTTATTAGTTAAACAACTTTCAGCTTCGTTCCTTTTCGGGGACGAAAAGTTTTAAGTGGGGGAGATTGTAATAACCCGGAAATGCGAGCCAGTTTAAAATTTTTATTTTGGCAATTTTAATGAATTTTGAACATTTAAAATGAATTATTTTAAATAAAAACGACGAGAAATTTATTTTGAATAGAATTTGAACGTATATATTATATACGTCGTCGTTAGAATATAAATATTTATTTTAAATTATAAATAGAATTGAAAATGGCGCGGTAGTTCGATAATTCGATTTCAAACTTCAACTGAACATACCGGGTGCAAAATAAACCGGATTTTAGCGAAACCAAAAATATTCGGATCTATTTGAGAATATCATTCGAACAAATCCGAAAAATTGAGATTTCATAGCGGGAATCAAAAGATGTGTCCAGTTGAAAATTCTGAATAGTCACTATAGAATTCAGGCCCTTAAAAATAGAAATTTCGCAAACGACCTCGGATTTCGACGAAACCACTTTTGTTGGATCTGTGATTTCAAGTTATTGCTAGATTCCAATTTTCATAATTTTTGAATTCAATATGTGAGCGTGGCAAAGGAAAATGCGTTTGACCAATTTTAGTTTATTTTAATCGACTGGAAAATGGCCATTTTCCCAACGGTCTCTGAATTCAAAGAAACTAGTTTTGTTAGGACCGTATCGTCAATACGAAGCTAGAAAATATTTTTCGGGAATTTTTCTTGTTAGTATGTGACCCCAGTAAATTGAAATTGGCGTTCAAATTCAACATATAGAGTTATATGTTGATTTTGACGAAAACTGATCGAAACGATCGAATCAGCTTACGACACATATCCCATTGTGTTCGGAATGGGGGTAATTAGCTATGGACGACAGGCGGTGGGTCTCGTTTCGAGGTCGAAAATAGAAGTTTCTTTTTAGAATTAATTTAATAAAAAAAATATAATTATTTTTTCCTTTTTTAAACCGTCACCCCCCTTCTCTCCTTATTTCGTTCAGATAAAATTAAAAGAAAAAAACCCAAAAAAAAAACCAAATCGCGCCTCCCTCTCCCCCACCTCCCGCCGTCGTTCATCCTCCACCCACTTCCTCCTTCTTCCCTTCTCCTCCCTCGCGACGCCCACCTCTGGCTACCGACGCCAGGCACCGCAGCCCCCCCTCTACCTCGTGTGAAAACCCGTAACTTCCTCGTAAAGGAAAGCGACGGATAGTTCGAGAACAAGCCACGACAGAACGCATACAGAAGAACATTTCATTGTATATTACAACAATGCATCAGATTACAAGAATATACAGAGTATAAATGAATAAATATTACACAGAAATATCAGAGATTTAAATTACATTTAAATACATAGCAGCGGAAAATAATACAATACACAACTAGAAGGAGATATACGGATACAAAGCTTTCCGGATATCGTTCCAGCTGTAAACCAGGATCCTGTGAATATAAATCTGCAAAACCAAAACTACTAGCTGCCCGTGTCAAAATAAGGGCACCCAGAGTTTAGGTTAAAACAATAAACTCCGGGTCAGTCATGGGACTGGTGTGAGAACTAAAACAGTTAATCTTTATTTTAAATCATTAGGTAAATCAAGGGACCACGCTGTATAACACGGAACGGGTTTCCTCCCAAGAATACCAGTGCATAAAACAAACAGCGCAATGCTAAATAAAGAAAAATGAAGCTGTTATAAGACCCAGGTCCCATCACACATTGCAACGCAGCCGAGGATAGGGTTTTCCCTTATAACAGCCAAAGAATGCTTGATACGTTTAAAACAAATCATTTGATACTATTATAAGTGTATAGTGTATAAAACAACTTCAAATCATAAGTATCAATCATAGGCGGCATGGGTACCATATATCATGTCGCCATATATAGGTTTACAAATAAAACCGCAAATGTCACGTATTTGGAAATTGGATTTCCATCTATGAACCGAGGCAAAAGATAGTCCTCAACCGATTCGTGACTCTCTAGCCCGAGCCACAGGTCAGAGCTCGAGTGACCTTGGAGCGACAGGGCCGGTCCACCGATGTGGATTAAACTTAAACCCTGAACATGCGTTCCCCCGCCCTATGGGGCGTAAACGAGCCAACTAAATGACTCCATCGGTTCGAGAACGACCGATCAATCCGAGGCGCCTCGCAACAGCAACAACCACATAAGTCAAACTCGTCAGGGCGTGTAAAACCACTGACGCCACTTCTAACTAGAAAGAAACGCATGCCCTCCCTGAGGTCCGTCTCCCGTTTTTGGTTCATACCGGGTGTGAAACTCGCGAAGCAAACGTTACACAAAGCTACGCCACAAAGGCCGTGCTTTGATCATCACCACAAGACTTTGCTTTTCAACAGAAGCCTCGATCAATTGCCACTTAGGCATGCCACACAGGCAATTCACTCCATGCGTTTGATATCCATCGATATATAACCCCTGAGCTCGTACGTCTCAGAGAAGGGCGTTAAGCAAAAGAATAAATTCTCCGCCGCCAAACAGATATATATTTAATAGAGATCAATCACACGGACTGAAATCCAATGTCAGACACACAGTCCATTTACAAGTCCGTTCTGGGTCTGGACGAAACCGGAGGCACCTAGTACCCCGCATATCCATCGATCTCCAAGTACGTCTGGACGATCACTAACTGTTTCCATCTTCTTGGGTGTACAGCCCAATCAAGATCATCAGTAACCACCCAAACGACGTGAAGAACTCCGGTCTTCGACCATCGTCTTCATCTTCGACTTATCGTCGTATCAGTTATCCAGAATGGGATAAACCCGGTCTTTCCGAATAACTCGCGTATATTTTAAATAAGTGTTACACAAACACAACATACGCCTCATTCCAATTCATCAGTCATTAACCGTAAATTAATCAAGAGAATAATTCCCCAAATATTAACCCCGAAGGCCGAAACCAACATCAGATCAATATCCAGAAAACCATTCTGCTTGGCTAACCGACAGTTAATTCCTAAATTTCACATTCATAGGGAAAGGTTCCCATTAATTTTATCAAAGATAAATTCTTTAATTTATTCCTCAATCTACTTTTGAATATCAATTCACACTAGTCGGGATTAACGAACTTTACCGAAGTAATCGTTTGTTTTAATTTCCCAATCCCAACCTATTCATCCCCTGAAGTAAAACGGGTAGTACTTCATATCTAACACCACGGTGTTATCGGTAAATTCAATTACCATTTCACGTTCAAATCTAATTAAAGATTTAACTATCGCCTGGAGCAAAACTGGTGATACTCCATTTCGATTATTTCAATCTAATTAAAGATTCATTAAAACTCCACTTAGTTTTAATCGTTAACTGGGTTAAAGAATCCGTGTCATTTAAAACACGGTTCACGATAAACCCTAAGTCACATTCATTAATTATCGGGTTAAAGAACAAGTGTTGTTTAAAACACTGTTCACGATAAACCCAAAAATCAATATCAATTCAATTCCAATTAAATATTATTTAATTGGTACACTTCATTAAATCTAAATAAAAAGATTTAATCTTTTCTCAACTGGGTTCAAGAACAGTGTTAGTGAAGACACTATTCACGACAAACCCAAATCATATTTGATATTCAATACAAGGCCGTGAATAGAAAATATCCCGGCTTATATTCAATATCAAATTCTACGACCAACAAATATCGTATTGGAAATAACGATATATATATATATCTATCTTTCAAATTTCCATAACAACATCTGTATAGTCACGAAATCCAACATCGAAATATTCCGAAGACAATTTCGATTCAAATCCATTCCAATGCAATCATTGGAAATTTTGGTTATTTTTAAAACCCTTTTCGAATTCAATTTATTTATTTAAAAATAAATAGAATTATAATTCTAGTTCAAAACTAGTTCATTTCGATAAAAATCTATTTTTATCTTTTCAAATTTGGTGTTTTTCATCCCAATTCTTCACAAATCATTTCTTATGATTTTACACAAATTATTACTATTTTTAATAATTTTATCAAGGCCCGTACAGTCGATTTCCATCAACGGCCATCGAACTGCACTTACAGCGACCTTTTTCGAATTTGATTTGGACGTATCTCCAAATCCAACCGTTAGATTTCAAATTTCTAACATTCGTTAGAAAGCTCTTTTCGATACGAACCCAACGGTTCTGGTTTTAGGAGAATCCGACGGTCGGATCTCCCGTAATGTCCGTTTGAAATAAATGGTCGAAATTCGCGAACTGCCGCGGCGCGGCGCGTTCTATTCAGGCCATTATATTATATATATAATATATATATATAATATATATTTCATCGATTTCTATTTAAAACAAATTATATAAATAGTTTTAAAATTCGTTTCAAAAGCAAATTCAACTTCCATTTCAATTCGAATCAAAATTGAATTCTTCTTTATAAATTCGTTTTAAAATTCATTTCCATTCAATTCAAATTTCAATTCAATTTGAATTCATTTCAATTCGCTTTCAATTCAATTTGAATTCGTTTTCAATTAAATTCGATTTCGAATTCGTTTTCTATTCGATTCAATTCAAATTGGTTTTATATTCAATTCATTTCGAAATCGTTTTATATTCAATTCATTTCGAAATCGTTTTCAATTCAATTCATTTCGAAATCGTTTTCAATTCAATTCATTTCGAAATCGTTTTCAATTCAATTCATTTCGAAATCGTTTTCAATTCATTTCATTTCGAAATCGTTTTCAATTCAATTCATTTCGAAATCGTTTTCAATTCAATTCATTTCGAAATCGTTTTCAATTCAATTCATTTCATTTCGAGATGAATAAAATCGATATAAATATCGTTCACGTCAAAATGGCGTCAATCTAATCAACACGGCTTCATAAATTTCTATTTTCAAATATTCTATTTCAAATATTTCTTTTTCAAAATAGTTGTTATTATCAAAATATTTCGTTCAACACATGACCAATCTCAATGGATGAGTGCTGTCAACACATGAACCTTTATTTTATATTATAAAGATGTAAATTTTATTACTAAAATATTTCGTTCAACACATGACCAATCTCAATGGATGAAACTGTCAACACATGAACCTTTATTTTATATTATTCTTTATTTTCTAAATTGGAATGAGGCCCAATCAATCACCATATAAGGTTAATTATATGGATTTTCATACAGCACATGTTTAATAGCATTGAAAAATAATCAACCATCAACCAAAGTGCACTACACTGTATAAGCATCAAATATTGGTATCTAACGCTTGTACTGTCAATCAATCGATCGACATATTTAATCAATCAGGATGAGTGAAATTCATATTTCATCCTAACACCCGTGTGGGGTTTTCAAACAATCAAACACAGATTTTAGTTGTGCAGTTGGGCGATGTGTAAAATTTATCGACCCAATCAATGTCCTTCAAATAAGTGTACATAAACAAACCGTTCGGTTTGTAAATGAATATTTTATTTATTCACATTCCCGTTAAAAATTATATTTTTAACGATAAAACATTTTATTTCAACCTATGAATTTCTATTCAATTCATTTCTTCAATAAAATGATATCTTTATTTTTCTAACTTATTTTAGAAAATTTCGGCGGCATAACGGCACGATACTAGAAACGGGACGAGGCCTAGCCTTATCCTCGGTCTAGTGAAGGCCCACGCCATTCACACATCAATCAAATTCATTCAATTCACCCAAACAACTCAATTTCAATTCAAATATCCAACTAATCTATGCAACCAAACAAACAAGTCCATGGTCTGTGGACGATTGTGTCGGGTGCTACTAAACACCGTCTGCATCCTAGTATATATATATAACTAGAAAAATAAATTGAAAGGTGAGAAATTCTCACTTTTAGCTATCCTAGCGCCACGGCACTTCATGGATAGAAATCTTCATCGCTATCGCATCTTCGTCATCTTCGTTGTTGTAGCCAATACATATGTAAAAATCACATTTTACTTCGCTATTCAATATATAAAAATCATATTTTTAATTCGAAGTTCAATATATAAAAATCATATTTTTAATTCGAAGTTCAATATATAAAAATCATATTTTTAATTCGAAGTTCAATATATAAAAATCATATTTTTAATTCGAAGTTCAATATATAAAAATCATATTTTTAATTCGAAGTTCAATATATAAAAATCATATTTTTAATTCGAAGTTCAATATATAAAAATCATATTTTTAATTCGGTTATATATATATATTTAAAAATCGAATTTTTAATCCATTTTATATTTTTATTTCAACGTTATACCGATAAAGAATCACATCTTTGCTAAAGTGAAAATCACATCTTTATACAAAGAGATTTCATATTTTTATATCCCTACTATATAAAAAAAATCATCATTTTATTTTGTTATTTCTATTTTAAAATCAATGCGACATATATTTTCAAAACAATTTCCATATATTTTCAAAACCATTATGATATATATTTTCAACACATTACGACATATATTTTCAACAATGCTAATTTTTATATACATGTTAATTTCAGTTTTACTTGATAAATAAATAAAACAAAATACAAAGAAGGGAAAGGAAAGGGGAAAAGCTCACTGTTCAGTTCTGGACGTTGCTCGATGTGAAACTGCCGCTGACGCCGCTGCTACAGTTCATCGGAGGATGATCGGGCCTCCCTATGCGACGCGCCACACTGCATCCTTCCCCCGCCTGCCACCATGTGGCGCTCGAGCTCACCAGATCGCCGGAAATCGGCTCCAAAGATCGCGACTTTCAACTCAGAAATCGAGCGCTACACGATGGTAAAATTCATGGATCCCATATCAATTCAAAGCCGAGGAGGAACTCTATGATTTTGTTTAAGAGGATTATTGGAATCGTGAAGGGATTTAAAGATCTAAAGGGAAGATGGATGGAGAACGGCTGTCGTACGAAGGATTTGGAGGCGGCTTCTGTTACACGGGAATGGGAAATAAGGGTTTCCCCTATTGGAGGAGGATACATATATTTTTATATATTATATTATAATTTTTATTATTTTTTATTTCCACTAATACCCTTGTATTGATATCAACCCCAAATTAAACCCAACGAGTGTCACCCCTAGCTAAATACCCCCATTCTGAACACAATAGGATACGCTGCGTAACCCAACTCGGCTGTTACGATCAGTTTTCGTTTAAATTAACATTTAAATCCTTATATTGAATTTTAAACGTACATTTCAATTTACCAGGGCCACATACTAACTCTAAAAATTCCCAAAAAATATTTTCTAGCTTCGTATTGACGATACGGTCCTAACAAAACTAGTTTCGTCAAATTCTGAGACCGTTGGAAAAATGGTCATTTTCCAGTCGATTAAAATCAACTGAAACTGGTCAAACGCGTTTTCCTTTGCCACGCTCACATATTAAATCAGAAAATTATGAAATTTGGAAACTAGCAATAACTTGACATCACGGACCCAACAAAAGTGGTTTCGTCGAAATCCGAGGTCGTTTGCAAAATCTCCATTTTTAAGGGCCTTATATATATAAAAATATATATAAATTCCACAGCGACTATTTCTAATTCTAAACTGGACATATCTTATCATTTCTTAGATGAAATCTCAGTTTGTTAACTTCGTTACAAAGATATAGTTATACAGATTCAAATATTTCTTGTTTCGTTCAATTCTGACTTATATTGAATTCTGTATATTCATTTGAAATTAGAAATCGAATTTTCGAACTACCGCGCCATTTTCAATTCCTTTTATAATTATATATAATTATTATATATTCTAACGACGACGTATATAATATATACGTTCTAATTATATTCAAAATAAATTTCTCGTCGATATTATTTAAAATAATTCATTTTAAATATTCAAAATTCATTAAAATTGCCAAAATAAAAATTTTAAACTGGCCCAGATTTTCGGGTTGTTACAATCTCCCCCACTTAAAACTTTTCGTCCCCGAAAAGGAACAAAGTCGAAAGTGGTTTGATTATTCAGCTCTACGCTCGATCTGGCTTCCATTCTCCAACTCTTTAGTTTCTGAGAATTTTTAAAATTTCAAAAATTTGGCTAACACCCTAAATTTTTGAAAAATTTCGCCATAACCTCCCCTGCACCGGGAGCATCGGGGAATTTCAAATAGCTTCCCCGGTCCTTCAGATCTCAAAAAGAAAAAGAAAAAGCCAAGCGGCTAGCCAATAGGCTCATAAAATCATCATCACCCAAACAAAACAGTAAATTATGTAGTAAACATGTACCTATTTGTCGGGCAAACAAATTTTATTCTCTGCTCTAGCCTCCTTGCTATGACCTGTTCGATGATATATATGTATATGCAAGCAAAAGCGACCAATTTTCAATACAGTTCAATATTTGATCAAATTAGGCATAATGGTTCAAAATTAGCAAACAATTAAACAAACAACACAAACATCAATCAATTAGTGAATTAGAGTTTCAAATCCATAATTTGATACATATACAAAAATCATGTTTTTGATGCCAATTCACAACAATAGGCCCTATCTAATTTTGGTTCTCACACCAGTCAATAGGAAATATATAAATATCACACCTTCGACACTCGAATACTAATTCTGATGATGTAGCTACAATCATCAGAATCATCTACGGGCGACTAGAGTGTGAATCTATATCTATCCAGTATATTAAAATTTCAAATACACGTTTGCAAGGCGTATATGCAAAATCTTTATATACTGGACTGTCCAAATCAATTTTAAAATAAATAATCAAATACGAATAGTTGATTTAAATTTTCAAAACAAAATTTGTTTTCATTTTAAGAATATACTCTTCACACTCGTTCTAGGATACTACTGATCCCATCTCTAACGAGTCACTCTCATGGGATATTGCTAATCCAATATCTGATGAATTCTTTCGTATGGTTCTAATGTGTCTTGTTCTCTGAGCTTTGTAAACCAAAGCTCTGATACCAACTGTGAAAACCCGTAACTTCCCCGTAAAGGAAAGCGACGGATAGTTCGAGAACAAGCCACGACAGAACGCATACAGAAGAACATTTCATTGTATATTACAACAATGCATCAGATTACAAGAATATACAGAGTATAAATGAATAAATATTACACAGAAATATCAGAGATTTAAATTACATTTAAATACATAGCAGCGGAAAATAATACAATACACAACTAGAAGGAGATATACGGATACAAAGCTTTCCGGATATCGTTCCAGCTGTAAACCAGGATCCTGTGAATATAAATCTGCAAAACCAAAACTACTAGCTGCCCGTGTCAAAATAAGGGCACCCAGAGTTTAGGTTAAAACAATAAACTCCAGGTCAGTCATGGGACTGGTGTGAGAACTAAAACAGTTAATCTTTATTTTAAATCATTAGGTAAATCAAGGGACCACGCCGTATAACACGGAACGGGTTTCCTCCCAAGAATACCAGTGCATAAAACAAACAGCGCAATGCTAAATAAAGAAAAATGAAGCTGTTATAAGACCCAGGTCCCATCACACATTGCAACGCAGCCGAGGATAGGGTTTTCCCTTATAACAGCCAAAGAATGCTTGATACGTTTAAAACAAATCATTTGATACTATTATAAGTGTATAGTGTATAAAACAACTTCAAATCATAAGTATCAATCATAGGCGGCATGGGTACCATATATCATGTCGCCATATATAGGTTTACAAATAAAACCGCAAATGTCACGTATTTGGAAATTGGATTTCCATCTATGAACCGAGGCAAAAGATAGTCCTCAACCGATTCGTGACTCTCTAGCCCGAGCCACAGGTCAGAGCTCGAGTGACCTTGGAGCGACAGGGCCGGTCCACCGATGTGGATTAAACTTAAACCCTGAACATGCGTTCCCCCGCCCTATGGGGCGTAAACGAGCCAACTAAATGACTCCATCGGTTCGAGAACGACCGATCAATCCGAGGCGCCTCGCAACAGCAACAACCACATAAGTCAAACTCGTCAGGGCGTGTAAAACCACTGACGCCACTTCTAACTAGAAAGAAACGCATGCCCTCCCTGAGGTCCGTCTCCCGTTTTTGGTTCATACCGGGTGTGAAACTCGCGAAGCAAACGTTACACAAAGCTACGCCACAAAGGCCGTGCTTTGATCATCACCACAAGACTTTGCTTTTCAACAGAAGTCTCGATCAATTGCCACTTAGGCATGCAACACAGGCAATTCACTCCATGCGTTTGATATCCATCGATATATAACCCCTGAGCTCGTACGTCTCAGAGAAGGGCGTTAAGCAAAAGAATAAATTCTCCGCCGCCAAACAGATATATATTTAATAGAGATCAATCACACGGACTGAAATCCAATGTCAGACACACAGTCCATTTACAAGTCCGTTCTGGGTCTGGACGAAACCGGAGGCACCTAGTACCCCGCATATCCATCGATCTCCAAGTACGTCTGGACGATCACTAACTGTTTCCATCTTCTTGGGTGTACAGCCCAATCAAGATCATCAGTAACCACCCAAACGACGTGAAGAACTCCGGTCTTCGACCATCGTCTTCATCTTCGACTTATCGTCGTATCAGTTATCCAGAATGGGATAAACCCGGTCTTTCCGAATAACTCGCGTATATTTTAAATAAGTGTTACACAAACACAACATACGACTCATTCCAATTCATCAGTCATTAACCGTAAATTAATCAAGAGAATAATTCCCCAAATATTAACCCCGAAGGCCGAAACCAACATCAGATCAATATCCAGAAAACCATTCTGCTTGGCTAACCGACAGTTAATTCCTAAATTTCACATTCATAGGGAAAGGTTCCCATTAATTTTATCAAAGATAAATTCTTTAATTTATTCTTCAATCTACTTTTGAATATCAATTCAAACTAGTCGGGATTAACGAACTTTACCGAAGTAATCATTTGTTTTAATTTCCCAATCCCAACCTATTCATCCCCTGAAGTAAAACGGGTAGTACTTCATATCTAACACCACGGTGTTATCGGTAAATTCAATTACCATTTCACGTTCAAATCTAATTAAAGATTAAACTATCGCCTGGAGCAAAACTGGTGATACTCCATTTCGATTATTTCAATCTAATTAAAGATTCATTAAAACTCCACTTAGTTTTAATCGTTAACTGGGTTAAAGAATCCGTGTCATTTAAAACACGGTTCACGATAAACCCTAAGTCACATTCATTAATTATCGGGTTAAAGAACAAGTGTTGTTTAAAACACTGTTCACGATAAACCCAAAAATCAATATCAATTCAATTCCAATTAAATATTATTTAATTGGTACACTTCATTAAATCTAAATAAAAAGATTTAATCTTTTCTCAACTGGGTTCAAGAACAGTGTTAGTGAAGACACTATTCACGACAAACCCAAATCATATTTGATATTCAATACAAGGCCCTGAATAGAAAATATCCCGGCTTATATTCAATATCAAATTCTACGACCAACAAATATCGTATTGGAAATAACGATATATATATCTATCTTTCAAATTTCCATAACAACATCTGTATAGTCACGAAATCCAACATCGAAATATTCCGAAGACAATTTCGATTCAAATCCATTCCAATGCAATCATTGGAAATTTTGGTTATTTTTAAAACCCTTTTCGAATTCAATTTATTTATTTAAAAATAAATAGAATTATATTTCTAGTTCAAAACTAGTTCATTTCGATAAAAATCTATTTTTATCTTTTCAAATATGGAGTTTTTCATCCCAATTCTTCACAAATCATTTCTTATGATTTTACACAAATTACTACTATTTTTAATAATTTTATCAAGGCCCGTACAGTCGATTTCCATCAACGGCCATCGAACTGCACTTACAGCGACCTTTTTCGAATTTGATTTGGACGTATCTCCAAATCCAACCGTTAGATTTCAAATTTCTAACATTCGTTAGAAAGCTCTTTTCGATACGAACCCAACGGTTCCGGTTTTAGGAGAATCCGACTGTCGGATCTCCCGTAATGTCCGTTTGAAATAAATGGTCGAAATTCGCGAACTGCCGCGGCGCGGCGCGTTCTATTCAGGCCATTATATTATATATATAATATATATAATATATATTTCGTCGATTTCTATTTAAAACGAATTATATAAATAGTTTTAAAATTCGTTTCAAAAGCAAATTCAACTTCCATTTCAATTCAAATCAAAATTGAATTCTTCTTTATAAATTCGTTTTAAAATTCATTTCCATTCAATTCAAATTTCAATTCAATTTGAATTCATTTCAATTCGCTTTCAATTCAATTTGAATTCGTTTTCAATTAAATTCGATTTCGAATTCGTTTTCTATTCGATTCAATTCAAATTGGTTTTATATTCAATTCATTTCGAAATCGTTTTATATTCAATTCATTTCGAAATCGTTTTCAATTCAATTCATTTCGAAATCGTTTTCAATTCAATTCATTTCGAAATCGTTTTCAACTCAATTCATTTCGAAATCGTTTTCAATTCATTTCATTTCGAAATCGTTTTCAATTCAATTCATTCGAAATCGTTTTCAATTCAATTCATTTCGAAATCGTTTTCAATTCAATTCATTTCATTTCGAGATGAATAAAATCGATATAAATATCGTTCACGTCAAAATGGCGTCAATCTAATCAACACGGCTTCATAAATTTCTATTTTCAAATATTCTATTTCAAATATTTCTTTTTCAAAATAGTTGTTATTATCAAAATATTTCGTTCAACACATGACCAATCTCAATGGATGAGTACTGTCAACACATGAACCTTTATTTTATATTATAAAGATGTAAATTTTATTACTAAAATATTTCGTTCAACACATGACCAATCTCAATGGATGAAACTGTCAACACATGAACCTTTATTTTATATTATTCTTTATTTTCTAAATTGGAATGAGGCCCAATCAATCACCATATAAGGTTAATTATATGGATTTTCATACAACACATGTATAATAGCATTGAAAAATAATCAACTATCAACCAAAGTGCACTACACTGTATAAGCATCAAATATTGGTATCTAACGCTTGTAACAGCCTGTCAATCAATCGATCGACATATTTAATCAATCAGGATGAGTGAAATTCATATTTCATCCTAACACCCGTGTGGGGTTTTCAAACAATCAAACACAGATTTTAGTTGTGCAGTTGGGCGATGTGTAAAATTTATCGACCCAATCAATGTCCTTCAAATAAGTGTACATAAACAAACCGTTCGGTTTGTAAATGAATATTTTATTTATTCACATTCCCGTTAAAAATTATATTTTTAACGATAAAACATTTTATTTCAACCTATGAATTTCTATTCAATTCATTTCTTCAATAAAATGATATCTTTATTTTTCTAACTTATTTTAGAAAATTTCGGCGGCATAACGGCACGATACTAGAAACGGGACGAGGCCTAGCCTTATCCCCGGTCTAGTGAAGGCCCACGCCATTCACACATCAATCAAATTCATTCAATTCACCCAAACAACTCAATTTCAATTCAAATATCCAACTAATCTATGCAACCAAACAAACAAGTCCATGGTCTGTGGACGATTGTGTCGGGTGCTACTAAACACCGTCTGCATCCTAGTATATATATATAACTAGAAAAATAAATTGAAAGGTGAGAAATTCTCACTTTTAGCTATCCTAGCACCACGGCACTTCATGGATAGAAATCTTCATCGCTATCGCATCTTCGTCATCTTCGTTGTTGTAGCCACTACATATGTAAAAATCACATTTTACTTCGCTATTCAATATATAAAAATCATATTTTTAATTCGAAGTTCAATATATAAAAATCATATTTTTAATTCGAAGTTCAATATATAAAAATCATATTTTTAATTCGAAGTTCAATATATAAAAATCATATTTTTAATTCGAAGTTCAATATATAAAAATCATATTTTTAATTCGAAGTTCAATATATAAAAATCATATTTTTAATTCGAAGTTCAATATATAAAAATCATATTTTTAATTCGGTTATATATATATATTTAAAAATCGAATTTTTAATCCATTTTATATTTTTATTTCAACGTTATACCGATAAAGAATCACATCTTTGCTAAAGTGAAAATCACATCTTTATACAAAGAGATTTCATATTTTTATATCCCTACTATATAAAAAAAATCATCTTTTTATTTTGTTATTTCTATTTTAAAATCAATGCGACATATATTTTCAAAACAATTTCCATATATTTTCAAAACCATTATGATATATATTTTCAACACATTACGACATATATTTTCAACAATGCTAATTTTTATATACATGTTAATTTCAGTTTTATATGATAAATAAATAAAACAAAATACAAAGAAGGGAAAGGAAAGGGGAAAAGCTCACTGTTCAGTTCTGGACGTTGCTCGATGTGAAACTGCCGCTGACGCCGCTGCTACAGTTCATCGGAGGATGATCGGGCCTCCCTATGCGACGCGCCACACTGCATCCTTCCCCCGCCTGCCACCATGTGGCGCTCGAGCTCACCAGATCGTCGGAAATCGGCTCCAAAGATCGCGACTTTCAACTCAGAAATCGAGCGCTACACGATGGTAAAATTCATGGATCCCATATCAATTCAAAGCTGAGGAGGAACTCTATGATATTGTTTAAGAGGATTATTGGAATCGTGAAGGGATTTAAAGATCTAAAGGGAAGATGGATGGAGAACGGCTGTCGTACGAAGGATTTGGAGGCGGCTTCTGTTAAACGGGAATGGGAAATAAGGGTTTCCCCTTTTGGAGGAGGATACATATATTTTTATATATTATATTATAATTTTTATTATTTTTTATTTCCACTAATACCCTTGTATTGATATCAACCCCAAATTAAACCCAACGAGTGTCACCCCTAGCTAAATACCCCCATTCTGAACACAATAGGATACGCTGCGTAACCCAACTCGGCTGTTACGATCAGTTTTCGTTTAAATTAACATTTAAATCCTTATATTGAATTTTAAACGTACATTTCAATTTAACAGGGCCACATACTAACTCTAAAAATTCCCAAAAAATATTTTCTAGCTTCGTATTGACGATACGGTCCTAACAAAACTAGTTTCGTCAAATTCTGAGACCGTTGGAAAAATGGTCATTTTCCAGTCGATTAAAATCAACTGAAACTGGTCAAACGCGTTTTCCTTTGCCACGCTCACATATTAAATCAGAAAATTATGAAATTTGGAAACTAGCAATAACTTGACATCACGGACCCAACAAAAGTGGTTTTGTCGAAATCTGAGGTCGTTTGCAAAATGTCCATTTTTAAGGGCCTTATATATAAAAATATATATAAATTCCACAGCGACTATTTCTAATTCTAAACTGGACATATCTTATCATTTCTAAGATGAAATCTCAGTTTGTTAACTTCGTTACAAAGATATAGTTATACAGATTCAAATATTTCTTGTTTCGTTCAATTCTGACTTATATTGAATTCTGTATATTCATTTGAAATTAGAAATCGAATTTTCGAACTACCGCGCCATTTTCAATTCCTTTTATAATTATATATAATTATTATATATGCTAACGACGACGTATATAATATATACGTTCTAATTATATTCAAAATAAATTTCTCGTCGATATTATTTAAAATAATTCATTTTAAATATTCAAAATTCATTAAAATTGCCAAAATAAAAATTTTAAACTGGCCCTGATTTTCGGGTTGTTACACCTCGAGCGCGCCACTGCAAAGACCCCCCAGCCCCCTCTACGCGCCTGAACCCGATTCGCCGCCTCCACTGCCGCCCCTTGAAAACCCGCAAAGCCGAACCCAATTCAGCCCAAACCGCACCCCCCTCACCACAAGGAAACTACGACCTCAGCCCCCTCCCGTTCGAGCGCAATTTACAGTAAGTTTTTATTTTGTTTTATTTACTTTATTTTATTTATGTAATGCGATAAAAATACGATTTTTAACTGAAATAATTTATTCTCAGTTTTAGAATTGCAAAGATCAGATTTTTAACATGATAAAGGTCGGATTTTTAAGTTAGAAAGTTTATATTTTTATAGTAAGAAAATATAGATTTTCATTATAAGGAAATTAATATTTTTATATTTGAAAGGTCATATTTTTATAGAGTGAAAAGTTTGATTTTTATATAAGTGAAAGGTTTGATTATTTTTATATAGAGAAAGGCGAAATTTTTATAATATGCAAAGGTTAAAGATATAATTTTTATATAGGTAAGATAGTAAAAATATGATTTTTATTCATGTAGAGTAATAAAAATATAATCTTTATTAGAAGGAGAACAATATAAAAATATAATTTTTATAACAAAGTGGAGAATAAAAAGAATGGTTTTTATAAAAGGCGAAATCTTTAATATTGAAAAGGCGAAATCTTTATTTTTACATATGGAAAGACGTTATTTATATATATATATATATATAAAGTAGCAATAAAAATTCGATTTTTATTATATATGAAGTGAAATAAAAATATAAACTTTATTTCTATCATGAAATAGAGAGAATATAAAAATGTGATTTTTATATATGTAGTGAATACGGGCAACGAAAGTGACAAAAGGCGAGAACGATGAAGACTTCTACATATGAAGAGTCGTGGTATTGGATTAGCTAGTTGGTGAGAACTCCTCACTCTAAATTTCTTTTTCTAGTTATATATATATATATATACTAGGATGTAGACGGTGCTTAGCAGCACCCGACACCCATCATCCACAGACCATGGATGACTTGTTTGTTTGATTGATGTGTTGTGAAAGTTGTTTGTGATGTTGATGTGAAATCGATAATAAAATGTAGATAGTTGAAATAAATTAATTATCTTTAAAAATATAATTTTTAATGTGAAAGTGAATAAACAAATATTTATAAACAAATCGGCCGATTTGTTTATATACACTGATTTGACTAATATTGATTGGGTCGATAAATTTTACACATCGCCCAACTGCATAAATAAAAATCTGTGTTTGTTGATTTGAAACCCCACACGGGTATTGGGATGATATTTGGCATACACTAATCCCAATTATTTCATTGTATGTCGATCGATTGGTCGACAGGCTGTGTAAGCGTTAGTTATTTATATTTGATGCTTATGCAGTTGTGCGGTGCACTTTGGATGATGGTTGATTGTTTATCGTTGCTATTATATACATGTGTTGTATGGAATCCAAATAATTAACATTATATGGTGATTGATTGGGCCTCATTCCAATTGGGGAAATAATGAATATTATAAAAGAAAATTCATGTGCTGAATACAAAAATAGTCATGGGTTAACGATGTTCATGTGTTGAGTAAAATATAAGTATAATAAAATTTACATCTTTATCATATTTACGATTAGAATCTACTTCACGGTGGAGTCTAAATAAATATCAAACGGTAGATACCATAATTTTATAAAATATTTTACATAACAAAAATAGTTGTGTGTTGACAGTACTCATGTGTTGAGATTGGCCGTGTGTTGAACGAAATATAGATTCATGTGTTGAGTGGAATACATATTCATTTGTTGAATAGAATAACGAATTTATTGAAATATATATATAAAGCCGTGTTGATTAGAGTTTTGCCATTTTGATGTGAACGATATTTATATCGATTATATTTGTTTTTATAATGAATATAGAAAAAGAAGTGATTTCAAAATATAACGTTTTGAAAATATTATCATTTATATAGTAATGATATGAAATATTCAATTTTGATTTGAAATTGAATATAGAGTTGAAATGGTTTTGAAAACGAAGATAAAACGATTTATAAAATACGTTTTAAAAGGAAATCGACGAAATATATACAATATATATATATTATATATATAATGGCCAGAATAGAACGCGCCCTGCCGCGGCAGTTCGTGAATTTCGACCATTGACTTCGAATTGACGTTGCGGGAGATCCGACCGTCGGATTCTCCTAAAACTGGAATCGTTGGGTTCGTATCGAAAAGAGCTTTCTAATGAATATTAGAAATCTAACGGATGGAAATCGACTGTACGGGCCTTGATAAAATTATTAAAATTATCTATAATTAGTGTGAAATCATAAGAAATAGTTTGTGAAGAATTGGGATGAAAAACTCCATATTTTAAAAGATAAAAATAGATTTTTATCGAAATGAACTAGTTTTGAACTAGAATTAAAATCAATTTATTTTTGAAATAAATAAATTGAATTTGAAAGTGGTTTTAAAAATAATCAGAATTTCCAATACGCGAATTTAAATGGATTTGAATCGAAATTATCTTCGGAATATTTCGATGTTGGGTTTCGTGATTACACAGATATGGTTGTGGAAATTTGAAAGATATGTTTTATATCGTTATTTCCAATACGATATTTGTTGGTTTCAAAATTTGATATTGAATATAAGCCGGTATATTTTCTATTCAGAGCCTTGTATTTAATATCAAACGTGATTTGGGTTTGTCATGGATGGTGTCTTCATTAACACCGTTCTTAAACCCAGTTGAGAAAACGATTAAATCTTTCTATTTAGATTTAATGAAGTGCACCAATTAAATGATATTTAATTGGAATTGAATTTAAATTTGATTTTGGGTATATCGTGAGCGGTGTTTTGAATAACACCTGTTCTTTAACCCGATTAACAATAGAGTGTGATTTTGGGTTTATCGTGAATTGTGTTATTAAATGGCATTGGTTCTTTAACCCAGTTAAAGTCAGGATACTAATTTTTGGGAAGATTAAAACTAAGTGGAGTTTTAATGAACCTTTAATTAGATTGAAATGTGAATTGATAATTTAAATTATCAAATCTGAAAAGTGATCGAGAATGGAGTATCACTAGTTTTGCTCCAAAGCGATAGTTAAATCTTTAATTAGATTTGAACGTGAAATGGTAATTAAATTTGCCGATAGCACCATGGTGTTAGATATGGAGTATTACCAGTTTTGCTCCAGGGGATGAATAGGTTGGGATTGGGAAATAAAATAAATAATTACTTCGGTGTGGTTCGCTAATCCCGACTAGTTTGAAATGATATCCAAAGGAAGATTAAAGAATAAATTTAGAAGAATTTATCTTGGATAAAATTAATGGGAACCTTTCCCTAAGAATGTGATTTTGTGAATAAAAGAATATTCTGAATTGGAATGAGGCGTTTGTTGTGTTTATGTAACATTTGTTTATTATATACGTGGGTTATTCAGAAAGGCCGGGTTTATACCCATTCTGAATAACCGATTCGACGAGATGTCGAAGATGAAGACGGTGGTTGAAGACCGGAAGTCTTCACATCGTTTGGGTGATTACTGATGATCTCGATTGGGCTGTACACCCAAGAGTAGAGAAACAGTTGGTGATCGTCCAGACGTAAAGTGCCTCCGGTTTCGTTCAGACCCAAAACGAACTTGTATATGGACTGTGTGTCTGACATTGGATTTTATTCTGTGTTGATTGATCTCTATTAAATATACATCTGTTTGGCGGCGGGGAATTTATTCCCTTGCTTAACGCCCTTCTCTAAGACGTCCGAGCTCAGAGGTTGTATATCGATGGACATCAGTCGCATGGAGTGAATTGCCAGTGTTGCACGCGTAAGTGGAAATTGATCAAGGCTTCTGTTGAAAAGCAAAGTCTTGTGGTTGATGATCAAAGCACGGCCTGTGTGGCGCAGCTTTGTGTATAACGTGAGTTCGCGAGCCTCACACCTCGGTATGAGTCAAAAACGGGATAGTGACTGCAGGGAGAGCACGACGTTTCATTCTAGCTATGGGTGGTGTTAGTGCTTAAACTGGACGACATTTATATACTTTTCACCTGTGTGGTTGTTGGATGAGGCACCTCGGATATAGGTCTGTTAGGATCGGGAAACGTGTGTTCAGGAATAACTAATCCTCAAAAGTAAGAGAGGACCGGCCCTGAAGATCCAAGGATCATAGTGGGGTCCTAAGACATTTGCTAGAGTGTCTCGAATCGGAGAGGAGCTTGCCCCTTGCCTTGACTCATGACGGAAATCCAATTTCCAATACGTGACTTTGCGGTTTTAATTGTAGAACTAGTATGGCGACATGATATATGGTACCCATGTCGTCTATGATTGATATTTATGATTGAAAATGTTTTGACACTATACACCTATAATAGTATCAAATGATTTGTTTTAACGTACCAAGCATGTTTGGCTATTATAAGGGAAAACCCTATCCTCCGGCTTGCGTTGCATTGTGTGATGGGACCTGGGTCTTATAATAGCTTCATTTTTCCAAAGAGCATTGCGCGGTTTTGTTATATGCACTAGTATTCTTGGGAGGAAACCCATTCTGTGTTATATGGCGTGGTCCCTTGAATTACTATCAAAGTAAAGTTTTAAATAACTGTTTTAGTTCTCACACCAGTCACATGAATGACTTGGAGTTTATTATTTTAATCTAAACTCTAGGTGCCCTTATTTTCGACACGGGCAGCTAGTAGTTTTGGTTTTGCAGATTTATATTCACAGGATCCTGATTTACAGCTGGAACGATGCTCGGAAAGCTCTGTATCCGTGCATTACTTCTAGTTGTGCTTTTGTATTATTTTCCGCTGCGATGTATTTAAATGTAATTTAAATCTCTGATATTTGTTGAATGTAATTTATTCATTTATACTCTGTATATTCTTGTATCTGATGGAATTGTTGTAATACAATGAAATGTTCTTCCGTCTGCGTTTTGATGTGTGTTGTTCTCATCTCAATCCGGGCTTTCCTTACCGGGGAAGTTCGGGTCGTCTCTGGTGGTTTATGATTTACGATCGAATAGTGGGATGCCACGAAGTCGATAGGAATTTCTAAACACTTGAACAGAAGATTGAACATGATATTGTTTTAAAGTGGGTGAATGAAGTTATTTTACCAAAATTACACTTTGATACAGAAAGAATAATTTTTGAAATTATTATATAATATATATTTCGTCGATTTCTATTTAAAACGAATGATATAAATAGTTTTTAAATTCGTTTCAAAAACAATTTCAACTTCCATTTCAATACAAATCAAAATTAAATTTTCCCTTATAAATTCGTTTTAAAATTCAACTCTTTTCAATTCAAATTTTAATTCAATTTGAATTCATTTCAATTCGTTTTTAATTCAATTCGAATTCGTTTTCAATTCAATCCGAACTCGTTTTATATTCAATTCATTTCAAATTGGCTTTATATTCAATTCGATTCAAATTGGTTTTCTATTCGATTCAATTCATATTCATTTTCTATTCAATTAAATTCAAATTCATTTTCTATTCGATTCAATTCAAATTGGTTTTCCATTCGATTCAATTCAAATTGGTTTTCCATTCGATTCAATTCAAATTCGTTTTCCATTCGGTTCAATTCAAATTCATTTTCTATTCGATTCAATTCAAATTCGTTTTCTATTCGATTCAATTCAAATTCATTTTCTATTCGATTCAATTCAAATTCATTTTCTATTCGATTCAATCAAATTCATTTTCTATTCGATTCAATTTATAAAAATGAATATAATCGATATAAATATCGTTTGCGTCAAAATAGCGCATCTTTAATCAACACGGCTTTATATATTTCAATAAATCCGTTATTCTATTCAACAAATGAATATTTATTCTTGTCAACACATGACTAATCTCAACGAATGAGTACTGTCCACGTGTGACTATTTTTGTTAATTAATATATTTTATGAAAATTAAGGTATCTATCGTTTGATATTAAATCAGACTCCAACCGTAAATTAGTAAGAGAACGATTCCCTGAATATTAACCCCGAAGGTCGAAACCAACATCAGATCAATATCCAGGAGACCATTCATCTTATCTATTTTCCAGTTAGTTTCTAATTTTATATATGATAAAGATGTAAATTTTATTGTTAAAATATTTCGTTCAACACATGACTAATCTCAACGGATGAGTATTGTCAACACATGAACCTTTATTTTATAATGATAAAGATGTAAATTTTATTGTTAAAATATTTCGTTCAACACATGACTAATCTCAACGGATGAGTACAGTCAACACATGAACCTTCATTTTATAATATTCTTCATTTTCTAAATTGGAATGAGGCCCAATCAATTACCATATAAAGCTAATTATATGGATTCCATACACCACATGTATATAATAGCAACGATAAATAATCAACCATCATTCAAAGTGCACTACACTGTATAAGCATCAAATATAGATATCTAACGCTTATAACAGCCTGTCAATCAATCGATCGACATACAACTAATTATTGGGATTAGTGTGTGTCATATATTATCCCAATACCCGTGTGGGGTTTCAAACAATCAAACACAGATTTATTTGTGCAGTTGGGCAATGTGTAAAATTTATCGTCCCAATCAATGTTAGTCAAATCAGTGTACATAAACAAACCGTCCGGTTTGGAAATGAATATTTATTTATTCACATTCACGTTAAAAATTATATTTTTAACGATAAAACATTTTATTCAACCTATGAAAATATTCTATTTAGTTCATTTATTAAATAGAATGATATCTTTATTTTTCTAACATATTTTAGAAAATTTCGGCGGCATAACGACACGATACTAGAAACGGGACAAGGCCTAGCCTTACCCCCGGTCTAGTGATGGCCCACGCCATACACATATCAATCAAATCAATTTCATTCCACCAAACAATTCAATTCAACCCAAATAATCTAACCAACTACACAGCCAAACAAACAAGTCTATGGTATGTGGACGATTATGTCGGGTGCTACTAAACAACGTCTGCATCCTAGTATATATATATATATATATATATAACTAGAAAAAGAAATTGAAGAGTGAGAAGTTCTCACCAATAGCTATCCTAACTCCATGACACTTCATTAATAGAAATCTTCGTCGTTCTCTCCCTTTGTCACTTTCGTTGCCCGCATTCACTACATATATAAAAATAATTTTTGCTTCGTTATTTAATATATAAAAATCGAATTTTTACTACGCTATTCAATATATAAAAATCGAATTTTTACTTCGCTATTCAATATATAAAAATCGAATTTTTACTTCGCTATTCAATATATAAAAATCGAATTTTTACTTGGCTATTCAATATATAAAAATCGTATTTTTATTTCGCTATTCAATATAGAAAAATTGAATTTTTACTTCGCTATTCAATATAGAAAAATCGTATTTTTACTTTGCTATTCAATATAGAAAAATCGTATTTTTACTTCGCTATTCAATATAGAAAAATCGAATTTTTACTTTGCTATTCAATATAGAAAAATCGTATTTTTATCACTTCAACTTTTAAAATAAAAATCACATTTTTATAATGAAGTTATTTAAATAAAAATTCAATCTTTTTGTTTGCTACTTCATGATAAAAATTGAATTTTTACAGTGTTAAAAAAACGAATCTTTACATAGGACAAAAATCATATTTTTTATACAAAGTTATTTATTTTTAAAACCAATTCTTCTTTCTTTTCTATATTTTCAAAAACCAATTCTATTTATATTTTCTAGAATCTCTTCTGCTTATTTTTGAAAAACAAGGATTTTTATATTTTCTACATATATGAATTTCAGATTTTAACAATGCTTTAAACATCAATTGCATACATTTAAAATAAAATAATTAATTATGTTAACAAAGGGGATTACCTCCTCTCATCTTCGTTCCTGTGGTATCAGCAGACCCCGTTCAAAATACCGGACGCCTCAAAACCCATCCTCGCAAAGAACATCACCTGCGCCCGCTGTTCGACGGAGAGGGGGGGTCCACTTCGGCTGTTGGTGGTCGCGCGGAGGCGAGGGGGTCAGGGGGTAATCGCTGTGGCCGTACTGTGTTGGCGGCAGGGTCTTTGGGGTTGGAGGATTTGGGTGGCTCGGTTTTCGTGAAGGAAGGAGGTCAGGGGCGGAGGAGAGAGGAAGGTGAGGGAGGGCGAGCTGCGGTAGTGGCCGAGCCTGCGGCGCGGTGGTGCCAACGGTGGCGGCTAGGGCTCCGCCCTTCTCTATTTTTTTATTTTTTTATTTTGATTTGAATCGGGTGGGGGGGGGGGGGGCTGGAGGGGTTAAAGAGAGGAAGGGGATATTTTTATATTATATTATATTATATTTTATTATTCAATTAAAGTTGACTTTTTGTTTCGACCTCGAAACGAGGCCCACCGCCTGTCGTCCATAGCTAATTACCCCCATTCCGAACACAATGGGATATGTATCATAAGCTGATTCGATCATTGCAATCAGTTTCCGTTAAAATCAACATATAACTCTATATATTGAATTTGAATGCACATTTCAATTTACCAGGGCCACATACTGACTATAAAAAATTCCTGAAAAATATTTTCTAGCTTCGTATTGACGATACGGTCCTAACAAAACTAGTTTTGTCGAATTCTGAGACCGTTGGAAAAATGGCCATTTTCCAGTCGATTAAAATCAGCTGAAACTGGTCAAACACGTTTTCCTCTGCCACCCTCACATATTGATTCAAAAAATTATGAAATTTGGAATCTAGCAATAAATTGACATCACGAATCCAACAAAAGTGGTTTCATCGAAATCCGAGGTCGTTTGTAAAATTCTCATTTTTAAGGGCCTGAATTCCATAGCGACTATTCAGAATTTTCAACTGGACATATCTTTTGAGTCCCGCTATGAAATCTTGATTTTTTGGATTCATTGGAAAGATATTCTCAATTAGATCCTAATGTTTTTGGTTTCACCAAAATCCGGATTGTTTTGCACCCGGTATATTCAATTGAAGTTTGAAATCGAATTATCGAACTACCGCGCCATTTTCAATTCTATTTATAATTATACCTAATTATTTATATTCTAACGACGACATATATAATATATACGTTCGAATTATATTCAAAATAAATTTCTCGTCTATATTATTTAAAATAATCTATTTTAAATATTTTAAATTCGCCAAAATTTCCAAAATAAAAATTTTAAACTGGTTCAGAATTTCCGGGTTATTACAATCTCCCCCACTTAAAACTTTTCATCCCCGAAAAGGAACAAAGTCGAAAGTGGTTTGATTAATCAACTCTACATTCGATCTGGCTTCCATTCTCCAACTTTTCAGTTTTTGAGAATTTTCAAATTTTCAAAAATTTGGCTAACATCCTAAATTTTCGAAAAATTTCGCCATAACCTCCCCTGCACCGGGAGCCACGGGAAAATCCCGAAATTGCCATATAGGCCTTCTGATCTCAAAAAGAAAAAGAAAAAGCCAAGCGGCTAGCCAATCGGCTCATAAAATCATCATCACCCAAACAAAACAGTAAATTATAGTAAACATGTACTTATTTGTCGGGCAAACAAATTTTATTCTCTGCTCTAGCCTCCTTGCTATGACCTGTTCAATATAAGTACATGTATATGCAAGAAAATGTGGCCAATTTTCAATACAATTCAATATTTGGTTCAATTAGGCATAATGGTTCAAAAAAAATTATCCAACAACTAAACAAACAACACAAACATCAATCAATTAGTGAAATAGAGTTTCAAATTCATAATTTTGATTTATATACTGAAAACCTTGTTTTTGATGCCAATTCACAATCAATAAATCTATCTATATAAGTTTGGTTCTCACACCAGTCTAATGGAATTATATAGATATCACACCTTCGAAACACGAAAATAATTACTGATGATGACGCGTCAATCATCAGAATCAAGTCCGGGCGACTAGAGTGCGATTCTATATCTATCCAGCATATTAAAACTTCGAATATACATTCATGACGCGTATATGAAAAATCTTTATATAATGGATTGTCCAAATTCAATATAAATAAATATTCAAATACGTGTAAAACGATTTAAATTTTCAAAACAAAATTGTTTTCATTTGAAAAATATACTCTTCACACTCGTTCTAGGATACTACTGATCCTATCTCTAACGAGTCATTCTAATTGGATATTACTAATCCAATATCTGATGAATTCTTTCATATGGTTCTAATGTGTCTTGTTCTCGAGCTCTGTAACCAAAGCTCTGATACCAAATGTGACGGCCGGGAATTTCGCTCGATCCGAATCAGTCGTTAAACCGATCTAGACCGCTCGAAACCCCTGATCGTTTTGAGAACAGGACAAATCAGAACGCAGACGGAAGAACATTTCATTGCTATTACAAAAATTCCATCAGATACAAGAATATACAGAGTATAAATGAATAAATTACATTCGATAAATATCAGAGATTACAATAAATTACATAGCAGCGGAAAATAATACAAAGCACAACTGAAGGTGATACACGGATACAGAGCTTTCCGGATATCATTCCAGCTGTAAACCAGGATCCTGTGAATATAAATCTGCAAAACCAAAACTATTAGCTGCCCATGTCGAAAATAGGGGCACCCATAGTTTAGGTTAAAACAATAAACTCCAGGTCAGTCATGTGACTGGTGTGAGAACTAAAACAGTTATTTAAAAACTTTACTTTAAAAGAGAGTAATTCAAGGGACCACGCCGTATAAAACGGAACGGGTTTCCTCCCAAGAATACCAGTGCATAGAATAAACAGCGCAATGCTTTTTCAAAAAAATGAAGCTATTATAAGACCCAGGTCCCATCACATAATGCAACGCAAGCCGGAGGATAGGGTTTTCCCTTATAATAGCCAAACATGCTTGGTACGTTTAAAACAAATCTTTGATACTATAATAAGTGCATAGTGTCAAAACATTTTCAATCATAAATATCAATCATAGGCGGCATGGGTACCATCTATCATGTCTCCATACTAGTTCTACAATTAAAACCGCAATATCACGTATTGGAAATTGGGTTTTAGTTATGAGTCGAGCCAAGGGGCAAGCTCCTCTCCGCTTCGAGACACTCTAGCAAATGTCTCAGGACTACACACTCTATGTAACCCTGGGATCCTCCAAGACCGGTCCTCTCTTACGTTTGAGGATTAGATATTCCTGAACACACGTTTCTCAGCCCTATTGGACCTATAATCGAGGCGCCTCGCATCCAAACCACAAAGGTGAAAAGTATATAAATGTCAGGGCTAGTAGGTCACTGACACCACCCATAGCTAGAAAGAAACGTCGTGCACTCCTTGGGTCCTCATCCCGTTTTTGACTCATATCGAGGTGTGAGGCTCACGAATCCACGCTATACACAAAGCTGCCACGTAAGCTGTGCTTTGATCATCAACCACAAGACTTTGCTTTTCAACAGAAGCCTTGATCCTTGCAACTTAGCGTGCCACACAGGCAGTTCATGCCATGCGATTGATATCTATCGATATATAACCTCTAAGCTCGTATGCCTCAGAGAAGGGCGTTAAGCAAGAGAATAAATTCTCCGCCGCCAAACAGATATATATTTAACAGAAATCAATCAACACAGAATAAAATCCAATGTCAGACACACAATCCATTTACAAGTTCGTTCTGGGTCTGAACGAAACCGGAGGGACTTTCCTCGCATATCCATCGATCTCCAAGTACGTCTGGACGACCACCAACTGATTCCCTCATCTTGGGTGTACATCCCAATCAAGATCATCAGTAATCACCCAGACGATGTGAAGACTTCCGGTCTTCAACCACCGTCTTCATCTTCGACTTATCGTCGAATCGGTTATTCAGAATGGGTATAAACCCGGACTTTCCGAACAACCCGCGTATATTAAAACAAATGTTACACAAACACAACATACGCCTCATTCCAATTCATTAGCCACTAACCTTAAATCAGTAAGAGGGCAATTTCCCAAATATTAACCCCGAAGGCCGAAAGCAACATCAGATCAATATCCAGGAAACCATTCTTCTTAACTAACCTACAGTTAGTTTCTAAATTCCCCATTCTTAGGGAAAGGTTCCCATTAACTTTATCCAAGATAAATTCTTTAAAATTTATCCTTTAATCTTCCTTTGGATGTCGTATTAAACCAAATTATGGTTTTCCAAACTAGTCGAGATTAGCGAACCACACCGAAGTAATTATTTAATTTATTTCCTAATCCCAACCTATTCATCCCATGAAGCAAAACTGGTAATACTCCATATCTAACACCACGGTGTTATCGGTAAAATTAATTACCATTTCACGTTCAAATCTAATTAAAGATTTAACTATCGCTTTGGAGCAAAACCGGTGATACTCCATTCTCGCTCACTTTCCAAATTTGATAATTTAGATTATCAATGCACATTTCAATCTAATTGCAGATTCATTAAAACTCCTCTTACAGGGTTAAAGAACTAGTGTCATTTAAAACACAGTTCACGACAAACCCAAATCACCTTCTATTTATTATCGAGTTAAAGAACAAGTGTTATTTAAAACACCCTTCACGATAAACCCACTAATCAATTCTATTTAAAACCCGTTTCAAATCCAATTTATTTATTTAAAAATAAACGGGTTTAATTTTAGTTCAAAACTAGTTCATTTCGATAAAAATATTTTTTTATCTTTTCAAATATGGAGTTTTTCATCCCAATTTTTTCCAAATCATTTCTTATGATTTTACACAAATTATAGATATTTTTAATAATTTTATTAAGACCCGTACAGTCGATTTCCATCAACGGCTATCGAACTGCACATACAACGACCTTTTTCAAATTTGATTTGGACGTATCTCCAAATCCAACCGTTAGATTTCAAATTTCCAATATTCGTTAGAAAGCTCTTTTCAATACGAACCCAATGGTTCCGGTTTTAGGAGAATCCGACGGTCGGATCCCCCGTAATGTTTGTTCGAAATCAATGGTCGAAATTCGCGAACTGCCGTGGCGCGGCGCGTTCTATTCAGGCCATTATATTAAATATATAATTATTTATATTCTAACGACGATGTATATAATATATACGTTCAAATTATATTCAAAATAAATTTCTCGTCTATATTAATTAAAATAATCTATTTTAAATATTCTAAATTTACCAAAATTGCCAAAATAAAAATTTTAAACTGATTCAGAATTTCCGGGTTATTACAATGATGTGTGGATTTTAATATTATAATCAAATGAGATTATAAGAAATGAAACGGTTATATAGGACCAAATAGAATTTGTATATGAATGAAATATACAAATGAGATGAATTAAAATTGAATTCAAACCATAAAATGGAATTTAAATCCTAGGAGGTTTGAAAATATTTTTGAAATACATTAAAAGGATATAGCTTTGTTTTGAAAAGACCGTTTGAATAAAAAAATCGTATTGAATGGATTTTGAAATAGAAAAAGCACTGAACTCACTTCAGTGGCTGGAAAATAATTCTGATGATGACTGCAGCATCATCAGTGTTCATTTTCGAGTTTCTAAGTGATGGATTCCTACCATAGAAAGATTTTGATGGAAATTGGTTTGACAGAAAACAAATTAAGTTGGAAAATTCAAATATTTTGAATTTGAAAAAGATTATAAATATATGTACATGTTTAAGTGATTTTAAAGGAATTTGAAATGAAAACCCTAGTATTTGGATTCTGAAATTGGAATTTAACTTGAGCTAGTTAGATGGATTGAAGTGAATCAATCGACTAGAATAAATTTGAATATGTTTATTGGAATATAGGTTGGATATAAATGGATTGATCGTAGATCATTCAAATTAAATGAAGGAATAACAAAAGTTTTGATGGAATTAAATTTGTTGAAATATGAGGAGTTGAGTTCGACATAAGTGAGATTTTGAAAAGTAATGAGTTTGTACCATTTTTCCTATCTTAGCAATTTCGAGGACAAAATTATTTTAAGGTGGGGAAGAATGTAACGACCCGGATTTTTGGTCGATTTATTTTAAATATTTAATATGGGTTTAAATAGTGAATTTATATATATATGGTATTTTATTTGGTTATCGATTAAATAATCAAAATAATATTTATTTTGATAATTATCGTAATATGAAACAGTAACAATTGAATTCATAGTTAAAACTGTATCAAAACAATTCTATAGATTAATATAAATTCTATTTGAATTAGAACGATAATAATAATTTATTATCGGTGAATTTAATTGTTTGAGATCGATTTATATTTTAAATCGAATTTAATTTAAAACGTTAATTTAATTTGTTATCCCTTTTATACAGTCGAATTAAATTTTAGAAATCGTTCCGTTGAATTCAGAATAATGGATAACGTTGGAAACATCAATCGTTACAGTTGAATAGCGGTTCGGGACTTCGAGTTAGGGGCCACAAAATATTTTAAAGAAAATTAAATAAATATTTTCCATCAGCCGTCCTACCTATATTATTTCATTTCGCAGACCTAAGGAGTTAATCGCGCAGCTAATTTTCTTCTTCTTGAGCTGTATAATCTGTCTCCCATATTCAATATCAACAAAACAGCAAATTAATGGCCAAATTAAATGCCGTAGACATTCTGTCTGTTTTCGCTTATATATATTAGCCTATCGACTTCGTATTCTTCTCAATATACCCATTCAATCCTTTTCCCTCTTTCGTTCTACCTCCCAGAAATCGAATCCACCGAAAGAGAAAAAAAGAGTAAAACCAAATCAAAAATCACGAACTCAAATCGCGATACAACCCTGGACCCTCCTGACGCTCGACGACCAGATGCGATTGCGATGCAGTATATAAGAAGCTAGGGTTCTCGAGTTCTAAATGGTTTTGGGATGATCGATCAATGGTGGAAAGGCAGGCTCTCGAATTTTCTGTTGATGACGAGGTAAGCTGGGGGTGTGCGATCTGTATTGTAAGGATAGAGGAGTTGATCGACGCTTGGTTGTGGCGTGCGATGGGGACAGTGCCAGTATGCTACAGGTTTGTTTTTGGGGCAATGTCGGAACCAACGTGAAAGTAGGGTATGTGAAACTGGAGTGAAGTTTGGACTGTATGAATCTGGAGTGGGATTGTCTGGTTTAGCAGTAGGGTTGGTCAAGGGCAGAGAAGAATTCAAGTGTTCGGTGATGTAGTAGTGTCGACTATAATCGAAGTGGTGCACGGTTGGGTATAGTGTATTAGCAGCAAGAAGATTATAAATGGAGTAAAGTAAAATTTACTTAATTATATTAATTAAAAATGTTTAATTTCATTTATATACATATATATATATATATATATATATATATATATATGATGTATACAACTTGTAAAAATAACAACACTATCATACGATCACAGATCCAAGTGAAACAAAGTGCATTAGAGTCGTATCAACAATATTTAAGCATACAAACCAGATTGGAACTAATTGACAAGCTGTTGCCTCGATTGGTCGGGATTTGCATATGAATAAGGTATACGTTTTTATTTTAAATACTTAGGACAATTAATTTATTAACTTGTTAGATTAATTTCAATTAATGATAACATAATCGATTAATAAAATTTTAAAATCATAGGGGAAGATAAATTCATTCGGGTACATTCGAAGTCGAAACGTTATGGAAATTAACAAGATATTCGGCAAATGAAATCAGGTGAGTAAATCTCACTCACCTTTTTCTTTAAAATTATTTTTATTCGTTAAAAATAATTGTTTGTTGCTTGTTTGGATGCTTTCTGGTTGTTTTAAATATATTAGTTATTTAGGGTTGACTATTATATATATATTGGGTTGATGATTGGATTGATTCCTGCAGTCTCATTTGCAGATGCCCACAGTATCATTAGCGGATGACCCTACGCCCATATAAATAAGTGGATCCCCTTTTTATGCCGCGATATCCTGCCTCGAAGCAGGATGGGTATTATTTCTGTTAACTAACGTCTGTGGATGCAGGAAAACAGGTTGGAGGGATCCAACAGGATTCCTCAAAAATATATTATCTGTTTGTTTAATTGATGATGTGTTAGAAAACCTGAAATAAATAATTGGTTGTTTGGTGTTTAAATATCACTGGGCATAAGTGTAAATTTATAAAAATACCCTAAAAGGGGTATTTGAGATTTAAGAAGTGAAATTCTATTTTAGAAAAATAGAATTTGAATATTGAAAGTGAAATGGATTTGAATAAAGAAACTTTAAATGTGGAATTTGAAAATAGAATTTCAAAATAGAAATGGGAATTGGAATATAGAAATTCAAATGAAGTTTTGAAAATAGGTTTGAATATAGAAATTCAAATGAAGTTTTGAAAATAGATTTGAATAAAGAAAGTTCAAATGAAATTTAAAATATAGAATTTGAACATAGATGTTCAAATGGAGTTTAAATATAGGATTTGAATATACAGATTCAAATGGAATTTTAATATAGAAATTGAATATAGAAATTCAAAGAGAATTCAAATCTAGAATTTGAATATAGAAATTTAAACAGATGTTGAATATAGAAAATTTAAAGGAAATTCAAATATAGAATTTGAATATAGGAATGTAAATAGAAGTTGAATAAGGGAATTTGAAATAGAATTCAAATAAGAGGATTTAAATAGAATTTGAATAATAGAGTTAAAAAGAAGTTTGAATATTTGAAATTTCAAAATAGAATTGAATCAGAGTTTGAATATTGAAATTCAAATAGAATAAATATGGAATTTGTATTCAAAGAGAATTAAATAGGGAATTTGAATGTAGAATTCAAAAAGGAATTCAAATGGAATTTAAATTATAAAATTTGGATATAGCATTCAAATGGAATTTTAAACTATGGGATTTAACTATATAATTCAAATGGAATTTGAATATAGGATTCAAATAGAAGTGAAATTGGAATTTGAATATAGAATTCAAATAAAAGTAAAAATGGAGTTTGAATCAAGAAAAATTCAAATAGACTTAAAATGGAGTTGAATTCATCCTAAACGAAGTTTGAAAGTTTATATTTTTAAATATAATTAAAATGAACTCGCCGCAGCGCTGCAGTTCGTAAATTGGTGATTCGAACTTCAATCGAGTATACAGAATTCAATTGAAGTCGGAATTCTTTGAAATAAGAAACGTCAGGTCCGATTTGATAATAGTTTTCTGATGAAGGAGAAAAATCTGGATTTCGTCGTATATATTTTGAGTTATGTCAAAATTAAATTTTCAAAAAAACAGCGCCATATCCATTTAAAAACCATAACGATTTATTTAATTTTATACAAGGATTTTAAGCGAATAAAATCCGAATTTCTATTTATTTCAGAATTGAGTTGTAAAATATATGCGGATTCAAGTTGTGTAAATGAATATGATTTTTGAAACAGAAATCAGATTTTTTTGGATTTATTGAATAGAATTAACTACTTTGAATAGAAATTAGTTAATGGGATTTTGAATTGATATTGGGCTTCGAATAAGTGAATTCGATTTGAAAATTTATATTCAAAATCGAACAGGAAACTAGAATTCAAATTCGTATTGAGCAAGTTAAATATTTTGTTTGAACATGTTATCTTCAAACAAAGAAGCGAAATAGGCAAAAATAGCTAATTAAAGAATAAAATGGGCGAAACTGAATTCAAACGATTGAATTGAGTTGAATTGAATTGAAAACAGGTGAGCATGTGTTAGACAGGTATGGTATGAAGTATATGAAGATTTTAAATTATGTGCCCGACAAAAAGGTACATGTTTAATTTCACATATGAGGTTTTTATGCGCCGTATCGGCTAGCCGCTCGGCTTTTTCTTTTTCTTTTGGATTGGTGAGGGCCATGGGAGGCTATTTGAAATATCCCCAAGCTCCCGGTACAAAGGAGGTTACGGCGAAATTTTCCGGGAATTTAAGGAGTTAGAATAATTTTAAGAAATTTTGATAGTTAGAAATCAATATATCGATATATATATTGAATTCAATAAGGAAACGAATTTAAAATAGAATATTATAAAACAAAAAGGGAAATCTATAAAATAGAAATAGAAAGCAAACTTTATACATGTTTTAAAAATGAATAATTGGGTTTTATAGTGTGTTTATTCGAGGTAAGTGGTTTTGCTGTTTTGAAGTTGGGAATGTTTTCAGTCAAGGTCTGAGAGGTAATAATACCCCAACTTGATTGATTTCATTTTTAGTTGATAAATAGCAGGATCCAGTCTCGAAGAGAATTGTTTGAAAAAGAATTAGTTGAATAAAATATTTTGGGTTGTTGTAACGATGTTTTACACAACATTCGTTTTAACCCAAGTAATGCAATTTCGGAAATATAAAAGTAATATTTCCTGAGTATAATTAAAACAGTTGGGAAATAGATAAGTGATTGAAACTGTTTTCAATTTCAAATAGAATATATTTTCTAAGTGTAGAAAATAAAATAAGGCGAGATATAGATATGATTTTCCAAAGAATGTAAGAGACTGTGATGATAATTGAAAATATTTGTTGAACAAATATTGATAAGGAAATGGAAAGGGTGATTTAATTAATGAATGGTAATCAAAGGGCCCAGTGATTTGTTTGATGTTTGAGTGGATGTTTGTTTGTTTTTCTTCGATAGTTAAATAACCGACTATCGAAGTGTTTGCTAATATCATTGTCAATATGGAGAGACCGGTTGGATTATTATCCGTGAACCACTCTGTATTGGCAGTAGCGTTGCGAATCAGATTATATGAAGATAATCGAAGAAGGTGTAAAATGCAAGGGCTTTTTCTATTTATAGAAATTGTGCCTTCGGTTTCATTCAGTCCCAGAACGAACGTAAATGGACGAATATCTGACAATGTATTTCCAATAATCTAATGAGTTGGTCTGTATGAATATATATGGCTGCAACGGATTTATTCCCTTAGCATAATATCCGGAATATTTGTGTAAATCAATTAGTGACTAACGGATCTGACAATGTGGCATTCAAAGTAATTGTGTTATCAATGAATGGAAAGTAATCGTAGCCTCAGGCCTCAACAACAGGGAAATGACAAAAATCAGGCAGGCAACATGGCTAAGTGGGTCACTCCCATTAGGATGTATAATCACCTATCTAGATATTCATTTAATTTCTTATTCTATTCGATGCTGTCCCATTCGGGAAACGGTTGTTGATCCAACCGTTGGTGATATACATTCGATACACTCAAGAAAAATGAGTGGTCGGCCATGTGTGGGCCGGGTTACAAGATGTTCTTGTTGAACCCCAGTGTATCGCCTCTAGAGTACACTGATCGGAAGGTGGTTCCATACCTTGTCATGTTGGAAATCCAATCTCCAATAAGCGCCATGCGGTTTTTGATTTTATACTATATATGTGGAGCATGAGATGCAAGCATTCTGCTATTTGGTTATTTATTTGATGTAGACATTATTATAATATCACTGGATTTTCGTATCAAAGTGTTTTGGGTTATAGTAAGGTAAAAGCTGTAAATGTTTATGTGTGGGCTGGTCTTACTATTATCTTTTCTTTCGAAAGGATTTTGAAAGTTAAACAAGTGGTTGGAGTTTACTCACACCAGTCCCATGACTGACCCAGAGTTTATTTTGTTTGTTTTTCCCTAAACTCTTGGGTGCCCAAATTTGTACGGGCAGTCCAATAGTCGGGATTTTACAGATTCATTTGAAAGAGCTAGAAGTAGGAGGCTTCACCAGTTAGCTATAGACTATCATATATTCCGCTGTGAACCATGTTGTATCTGGAAACAGGTGTTTATAACTGTTCCAGGAATAACTGTTGTGCTCTGATAATGGTATGTATGTCCAGTTACTGATTTGTATTTCAAAAGTTATGTTATATAATATATTTTATTCATTTCGCTGTGTGTATGTGATCTTCGTTTTCTTCTACTCTAATATTTCTTTCTTTCTATTTCTCATCCTATAACTTCTTTCTAATAATGATTCGTATTTCTGTGCAATTTGGGTTGGACGTGTGGTGTTGTTAGTCAACTCAGATGGTACGGATTTGCGGGCTATTACACTCGACCTTTTTTACCAAAATACCCAGTGAGAGAAAATCAACAAAACTTTTTGATCGTGCATATAAGAGCTTGTGTGCTTAGTTCAGGATTCTGAAAACTGATGCCAAGCTTCCAGGAAAGAATGAATTTACTGATATACCACCACCTGGTTATGTTGTAGTTAATCGACACATGTTAGCAATGGGAGTCGTCCCTCCTTTTACTCCATTCCTAGAAATGAACCTTAAGCGCTTAACTATCGCCCCCATGTAACTACACCCCAATGGTTATGTCGTTTTAACCGATCTTCATTTTCTTTTCATGCGGATTAAGCAACATGTGCTTACTTTCAGGAAATCTGTTCCTTGTATGTTTTTAAAAGGAGGCAAGATAAGCCATCAATTATTTTTATCGAAGAAAAGTATCCCAAGATTATAACTAATTTGTTATAAAGTGTTAAGGGATTCATAAATCATTATTGCTACATCCAGTGCTCTGACAGTTTTTATGGCAGTTGGATGGAAGGAGGTAAAAATATATTGCTCATAATTATTTTTATTTCCTTTTTTATCTAAGTCTCGGGTTTTGAACTCTTCCCTTGTTTTACATAAATCACAACTTCTGATCCAGAAGCTACTGTTGATCAGGAGTTGTTTGATTCTTTGAAAGTCATTGACGAGGAGGTGAGAAGTAGAAAATTCTTAATTACGGAAGAATTTCTTCGCTAATATCACTTTCTCCACCCTTCACGAACTCTTGTGCCAGACCCAGCTTTTAAGAAAGATACTGCTGGCAAATCCCTGACTAAGAAATCTCCTTTAAAGAAATGCTTAGACCCTACGGGTAGTAGTAAGACACGTCCTAAGTCTATGTTGGTTCCTATTGAAGAAGAGGGGTCTCAACAGCATGAGGGTAAGGGTCTTATGACTTCGTCTGGACAGATTGAGAAAGAAGGTACTACACTTGATCCTACGAAGGAAACTGAGAAGGTTGAAACTGAGCGAGTTGAGGGGGATAAAATCTCCTCATAAACCATTTCGGACCCGATCAAGGGGATCGAGCAATCTGGAGATGTTGAAGCAATTCCTAAGGATAATTTAAATCCTAAGGATAATTTTTACGTCCATAGTATTATGATTCGGGGAAGTTTACATTATCTAGGAGATACCTTTGCAATTACTTTGGCTCTTGTCTGGGAATGGTACTTGAGATTGATGAAGGAGATCACAACGAAGATGATCTTATCGAAGATCTTTTAGATTAAGAATCCAGCAAAGGCTTAGCTGAGGGGAAGATTCGGTTGAAGAAAGTGCGAGGACTGCTAAGCGATGGGGTCGGACCTTCTGGGGAGCAAGCTCATGACATGACCAATATTAATGCCCATGCTGACCCTGCTAACGCCGAAGCTTCTGGTTCTCAAACTCCGATCAGTCAACCCGCTGATCCTCCTACTACTTCCAAAGAGAAAGACACAACTACTGAGGAGCATACTACCATGCAAAATATTCTCGAAGAACATAACGGAGATGGGGAAGGTGATGACGATGACAATGCAGACAAATATGAAGTGGAATACAAAAATCCTCCAGCTCCAGGTAATACTGAGATTGACCAAACCATATCGTATTTGGATTATCGTTTTAGTTCTCCTGGAACTCTTGCATTCCATGCTTACTATACCTTTGCACTATACTTAATCTCACCACAACTTTTTTCCACTGTAGGCAACACAACAACGACTGAGGCTATCATTACTGATTCAACCTTAACGTTGATTCCTCCTCCCCTAGTTACTACTCCTCCTCCGAGTGATGCATCTTTTCTTGGTGCTAAGACTCCAGGTTCACAAGACACCCAGATTGGTGCGCTTTCCAACTTTGATGATGATGCCGACTATATCCCCAGTGACGAATATTCTGACTATACCGATGAGACCCTTGGGAAAGATGTCAAGGTACAAGAAAAACAGAAAACTAAGTCTTTGTCATCTTCAGGATGTAGAGGAAGAAAGCGTACTGCAGGGAAGAAAGGGATCATCACTATATCTTCCCAAGAGAGTCCTAATGGCCCGGTAGTCAAAGTGGGAACCAATTAGCCAGCACACCTCCTCCTTCTTCTACCAAGCTATCTCTTAGGCCTAGTGACTCCGAGAATGAGAAGAAGAAGAAGTAGCGCTGACCAGCTTGTTCCACTTTCTACTATTTCTCTTTACAAAGTGTTTTTAGATCGGTTGTATATACGAGTGTCGGTCATCGCCTACTACTTTATGCATATACATGTCTAAAACTTCTGTACTTGAATTGTGTTGTTGTTGTGATGAAATTGTGCTTTGCTTATCATAATTAATATTTTTTAAATTTATCTTTATCATACTTTCCTATTTGCATCCTGCACCTGTTCCTTTTCACATTTATATTACAATTCTTCTATATTATAAGTCCTTTGTCGCTGCAATACCAAATGTCATGTTGATCTTGTGGTATGTTTTGTAAAAGCTAGTTTTTTCTAGTTTTTGCTGTGTTGCCCCTGTTGGATCTAGATTAACCCTAGAGGGGGGTGAATAGGGTTTATTATACTTTATTGCTGAATTATTAAAGTTATCGGGATATTAAAAATAATCGTAGATCACAGAATATAGCAGAAATAGAAATGAAGAAAATAAATGACACAAGTTATACCCAGCTTCAGCAAAACCCTGCCTATTTGTAACACCCCACACCCACTAAGGTCACTCACTAAGGGAATGCCTTAACTTCGGTGGAGTATTTTAAG
This sequence comes from Allium sativum, assembly GCA_030737875.1. Classification (NCBI taxonomy): domain Eukaryota; kingdom Viridiplantae; phylum Streptophyta; class Magnoliopsida; order Asparagales; family Amaryllidaceae; genus Allium; species Allium sativum. The sequence continues at coordinate 861,030,172 of CM060918.1, read as the reverse complement.
TGAATATAGAACAGAAAAATTACAACAAGACAAATATAAATAATACTTGAAAATCTAAAACATCATTTCATTGCAGCAGAAGGTAAACATGTTTAGTTACAACACCATAAAAGAGTCAAGTACTAAATATCCATCCTGATAAAAACATAAGTACATAATCCCTCTACATAACTAATAGCTATAAAAGAAAAGAAAAGATAAGCTGGGCTTTACATCAACGGTCCAAGCTCCAAAAGATAGATAAGCGATCTGATCAAAGCCCACTAGTACTAGGCCCAACCTGAGGACTTGAGGGGGAAAAAGATAAAAACAACGGGGTCAGACATAAGTCTAAGTGAGCCCTATAACTTTAACAATACAATCATTAAAGTAATTAGGGTATGATATAAACTTGGTACGGTGATGACTGGGGATAAATGACTACACTAAGCAGCCAACTAGACATAGGATGAACTAAGAAAACGGTAAAGACGCATCTACCCACCCAAGGGTAATTACTAACTGCACCACACCAGTCATTCCTACTTAAAGGTTGATCCCACCCAAGGACTTAGAAATTTTAACCAGTAGTTTCGTGTACCCCTAGTTGACTACATAGGTGTCGTCTGCCCCTATCTCCACTAGGTGTACCCACTACTTCCCAGGCGATCGGCTCCCTAACGTAGATACCCGTGCTGGCCCCACAGTGGGGTGTATTACTCCCCAAAGTGGCAACCCAATACAATCAACGGTGCACGGCTTATACCTACACGATGCAACAACGTCTTACCTACCAGCCCGGGTCCACACGCGCATATGAAACCCGTTGGACTTGCGTTGCCACTGCTAACCCGTTTTGGCCTCTTATAGTCAAGCCCAGTACGCGTGTCCCGTCCTCGACATGGGTCGAGCCCAATAAGATACATATGGGTTACTGGTTGAAATGGGCCCCCACAAGCTACCCACCTATGCTTGTCCCTTTTTCTAGTGCATCCCACTTAACCCTTTAATCATGTTTAATTACATGTTTCCACTTGGTTAAGTATTCTAATCGTATTTTCTATTGCCACCCAAGGCAACCCACTAGATTTCCACATGCCACCCAAGGCACTTACTTAATCTCCACATGCCACCCAAGGCACCCACTTAACCCCTCATGCCCCACTACATGCTTACCTGGTTAAGTGTTTCTTAATTGATTAAGGACGTAACCTTGTAAAGACCTCTCACATTTGACTGTCTTTTATGGCAGCTGGATTTGCCGGTCGGTTCCGGGCAGCCTTACGCCATAACAGAGTCTAACCTCGTGTCTTTACACTTGTCACATATTTAGTTTATGCCTAAGACCTCTCACATTGGGCCAATCATTTGTAGCCGCTGGATTTGCCGGTCGGTTCCGGGCAGTCTTATGCTACAAAAGGGTCCAACCTTGTGTCTTAGTCGATTAATTACACCTAATTAATCACCCCCATAATTTGTATTAATTATCCCTAATTAATTATAAATTTAACGATGTACATAATTGACTCAATTATGTCCATCCTCTTTATGGTATGCATAATCATACCAACTTCACACCATTTTATTAACATGAATATTAACCCCATTGTTCCCCACGTAATACGTTGACATGACATACTTAAAAGGGGAGATTCATCACAAACACAATGGGTTCAACTTGCATAACATTAGCATCAACATGGGTTTTAAAGGTGTCAACATGCATATATGACCATAGCATCAAACCCGACTAGCATAAATAATCAACCCAAACTTGCATGAATCACATATGTCATAAAGAGGGTAACTTGCATAAGTTACTTATGTCATACAAAGGGGTAAACTTGCATATGTATGTATGACATATAAAGGGGTTAACTTGCATATGTATGCATATCATACAAAGGTGTAAACTTGCATATGTTAACTTTCATATAATCAAACACCAAACTTGCATAACATATCATATATGAACTTGCATATAATCAAACACCAAACTTGCATAACATGGTGTCATAATGGATCAATGTTTATCATAGTGATTTGCATAACTAGCATCATGAGCACATAGCATAAAACTTGCATAACTAGCATCATGAACATATAGCATAAAACTTGCACAACTAGCATCATGAACTCATAGCATATGACTTGCATAACTTGCATAACATCATGAACACATAGCATATGACTTGCATAACTTGCATAACATCATGAACACATAGCATATGACTTGCATAACTTGCATAACATTATGAACACATAGAATATAACTTGCATAACATCATGAACACATAGCATATGATAACATAACTTGCATTGATCCACATACATAACCATAACCTCATTATATCCTATCATAATTAGTTTAGCAATTGCTTGCTAAAGGCATAGACACTCACAACTTGTTGATTAGCACTCCTATGAAGAAGATTAAGTTGCTAGAGTTGATTTGAGAAGCTATCTTCCTCTTTAATTTGTGGAGGCACTTTCTAAGTTGCATTTTGACGGTATGACGACGTTGTATCCAATTTTAGTATGAATTAGGGTAGTCTTAGGGTGTATTTATAGATTAGTTAAGTGTTTTAGGCCATTAGATTAACCCTAAATCAGATTAGAGCCGTCAGATCTCGTCACTAGTCACCAAAACACAGCCCAGATCCCAAATCAGTGCACCCAGGCCAAACTGACCGACAGGGGGGGTCGACCCCTGGGTCGACACATGGGCTGACCCCTTGGGGGGTCGACACCCATGTCGACCCTAGTGTCGACACCCTCTGTCTGGCGGGAATTTTCCCGCCACTTCTGAAATTTGAAATTTGAATATTTTAAATCTGTTTTGAATTTTCTGAAACTTCGGATGGCCATAACTTCTTCATACGAAGTCCAAATCATGCAAACTCGGACTCTATCTCAACCAGAATTCCGAGACGAACACAATGGCGCAACCCGTTTCCCTTAATTCTCACGTCTAAGATTAATTATTCTTTAATTACTAAACATTAATATTAAGTGAAATTCGGGGTGTTACACTATTGCTGCATTCCTAAGGTTTCTACTAGGTAAAAGAACAGATCCCGCATACAAGACCATGTACACTCGCGAACCCCTCGCTCCTATTCTAATACTACGCTCAAAACCCTTGACTGATCTAAAACCTAAGATCAAATTTCCCCTGATCACGACCTTGTAACCAGTAACCCTAGTTTTTACAGATTCTAGTAAACTGTAAGTTAACCCCTAACTGAATCTCCCCTAGATTTTACAGACTCTAGAACTGATCATATGGTTTACAACACAAATTCAAAAACAATACAACAATAAAAGAAAAATAATAAGAAACCCTAGGAGTTAAATTAAAAAGGGTTATCCCTTTTAATATTAGCTTGACCAAACATAAAGTAAGCCGGCCCTCTTTATTTCCTTTTTCCTCGATCCTTTGGTCTCTGGAGAAATACAAATCGCGGCTTCAATTTGGTGACTAGGGTTTCTTTCAAATCCAAATCGCGACGCAGTTGTTTGATTGTTTGAAGTTAGCTTCTAGAATTAATATCTGGTGCTCGAATTTGATGCTCCTTCGTCATGCGATTTAGTTTCTCTGTCTAGTGATCGAAACTGTGAGTAAAATTTGATTTTGAATTCTTGCTTGAGTTGCTTGTGGTTTTCTATCCTGGTTTGCCTGTGATGAAAAATGGTTGTTAAATAAGATAACATAATCCTTGCATTCCTCTGATTTCACAAAATAATGACTCGGCTGATTTAGGTTGCTTTCCCCTTTTGAAAACCCTTGATTTGAATGGTGTTTCGTGATTTCCTGATTAAGATGAAATGATATTTGTGTGGCCTTTTTGAAAGATTTCTGTAATGAATTTGTTGCCTGTTTTGTAATGCTTTGCTCGAGAAGTAATTTCTAGAAATATACCATTTCTGGAAATAATTGAATGCAGAGAAAAATGTTATAATTTCTTGTCGTCATATAGATTCCTAGTTCGATTGCTTGCCAACACATAATTCCATATATTGGCACTTTTGAAAACTTGGTAGACCCATATTGATTTGCCCCTTGCATAACATCAGCACAATTTTTTTTTGTCCCATGAGTGCAAAATATATGCTGATTTGTGTAGATTGTGATACCATAAATCAGGCCATTCCAGATTAAAGTTTCATTATATTTTCAGAAATAATTTCCAAGAATTACATTCCAAATATACAAAAATTTCTTGAATAGTTTTTCTTGGATGGACACTACTGCAATAATCAGCTGAATCATTGCTGAACCAAATTTTGCACTGATTTGAGCTTTGCTGATATTCCTGTGTATATTTACTTGAATTTTACACCAGATTCTAGCCCATACTTGTATGTGCACATCTTCATTTCTGCTCCATCACACCATCTCAGTGCTGAAGCATCGTTTGTGCATATTGCACTGTCATGTGTGTTTCCCTATGATGTTGCAGCCATATCCATCATTTCTGCTAGCATGTTACACCCAGTTTTATGACTTGCAAAACAAAATTCACTGCGATTGTTCCAATTTCTCAAAACAAATAAAAAGATTTTGCCTTTTAAAAATCTTGATTGATTCTATATCTGGAAACATCACCACGTTATCCGGAAGTAAATAAAAAACCTTGCTGAATCATGTGTACTTTGTAGTTTTGCCCGGGTTGTTTCTATGTAGTGTGCATCAGGTACATGCACATAGTATACTCCTACTTGCAACCAGAATTTAGCTCATGCACATATGTGCACTGCCAAGTTAATTTTCTATTTTTGTGTTCACTTGAACTTGACTAAACTTTATACTGCACTTGTGTTGATTCGTTGTTGTGTCACCTGTGTGCACCACTCTTGTATTGTTGTTGCGGTTTAACCATGCATTACCCATTGTTTTTCTTTGAAATTTGCTCGAACTTGTATTCATGCTCCACCACAATTGCATTGGTCACTTGTTTGTTGGCTTGGTCATGTGTGCACCTAGCATGTCCTATGTAAACAGTTTTGTATGGTGCATGCCCCATCTCCTATTTTTTCCTGTACACTAACCTGTTTTCACTATGCTTGAGTAGTCCTATGCTTCCTTGACCATTTAGCTACTGCCTTGTAACCTGTTGTGATATATATATATATATATATATATATATATATATATAGAGAGAGAGAGAGAGAGAGAGAGATAGGATCAAGAGCACCCTAAATAGTGTAGCACCCCTATAGCCCTCTGATTTCCACCATACATTTCTGTTTCTCTCTCTTCCCACTAACTCTCTCTCTATCCACTAAGTTATTTTAATATAAATGCTTGGATAGTATTAAGGGGCAAATGGGGTGCCAAACAATAGGGGTGCCCTGGATCCTCCCTCATATATATATATATATATATATATATATATATATATATATATATTGACCTAGCTGATGTGTACTTGTAAATATGATTATACATACCCATTGATACTCCATTGTTGCACTGATCATGCCATGAGTATGCTTGCTGCTTTGTATTGTGAGTTGATGCTAAGTTACATGCTGCACTTGTCCACTGAGTTGCATACTTGTCGGCATGGCACTTGTGAACTTCATATTGGTTGCACCCATATATGTACTATTTCTCTTGTAACCTGAACCATGTATTCGAGCACTAATCATTGTTGTAGAACTTACATTTGCTTGTAGCTACTCGACATTATTTGTGTTCATGTATACATATATGTATATATGCACGTATGTGTGTGTATGCACACATGTATGTATATATGTGTGGCTGACAGTTATAAACATATATCAGTAGACCACTGCAATGTGTTGAGGTTGTTCAGAATCAGCTAGTTATGACATTGGTTCTAATCAGCAGACCGGTGTGGTGTGTTTAGGCCAATCAGTGGGTACTATAAATATACACATATCAGATCAAGTCATGAAAAATGATGAGAAACACACCAGAAAACTGAGACAAATAAAATTTTAAAAATAAAATTTATATTCGCATATGTATTCAGATTTATTTCTATTGTAGAGTACTATGTGTTTTCTTGTTTGTGATAGGTACGAAGATGTTGACTGGACTGACTGTAGCAGTGAAGACAGAAGACAGTAACAGTAAAAAGAATATCAGAGTATGTAACAGTGTAAAGAATGTATATATGAAAATGTATATGAGTGAGCAGAGAACTGTAGTGAGGAGCACTGTATATGAAACTGTATATGTATGAAATGAAACTGAAATGTGAGATGTACAAATATTGGAGTTACAAGAGTTGTACTGTTTGAATGTATGAAATAAAATATTTATATTTAAATAAAATACTGTTGAATATTTGAATTTGTGCATAGTCGTATTCTATTTAAATTTAAATATTATATTCTTGTCTGTGATGTGGATATGAAGCAGCACAATAACAAACACATTTAATAATAAAATATATTTGGTCGTTATCATCAAACAAAAATAATATAATTGGGTATACAACTGCGTTATATACAACAGCCTCGATACCATGGATCATCACGAGCTGTTTGGTATGAAGATCCCTAAATCCGAGGGGTGGTATTAAGGATAATCATTGGAATATAACACATCAATCATCATAGCAGAGAACAGATAATAGCAAAAACAATAAATAGAATAATTTTACATGGATATGACAGCGGAATCACAACATGTAACAACATCAGAATAGCACAGCGTAGGACATAATTTAGTAAATGAAAGGGAAGTGATCAGTCATCATCGCCAGAGGCGGAATACATACATGCAGTAAGACATAATGAGGGTATCAGACTACATCGCCGAAGGCGGTACATATACATACGATAATAAATACTGAAAGTAGAGCAGTCTGCATCGCCTGTGGCGGAATCATAATATAAGTACAATAATGGCGGAAAAAGTCAAAGTCATCTCTGTGAAGTCAGCCTCGCCATGAACCAAAATGCACTCTATGCAACAGTGTAGAGCCAAACACAACCTGTCACCTGTGAACTAGGCAGCCCATGTGAAAATAAGGGCACCCGCGTTTGCAAAGTGAAACAAACAACGAGTCAGTCATGGGGACTGGTATGAGGAATCTATTTAACAGTTTAAACAATAATAACAAGCAAATCATAGGACCACGCCACTTTCGCGGAACGGGTTTACTCCAGTGATTGCTGGTGCATTTAAAACAAAGTAAATTCTTTAAAACAACGCAATGCTTTTTAAAAGAATGAAGCTATTATAAGACTCAGGTCCCATCATACAATGCAACGCAAGCCGGAGGATAGAGTTTTACCTTATAATGGCCAAATATGCTTGATACGTGTAAAGCAAAATCATTTGATATTATTACTAGTGCATATATGTTTCAAAAGCGAATAACATCATAAATATCAATCATAGGCGGCATAAGTGCCCCATACCACTATGTCTCCATACTAGTTCTACAATCGAATACGTTATTTCATATTGGAAATTGGATTTGCGTCATGAGTTGAGGCAAGGGGCAAGCTCCTCTCCGCTTCGAGACATTCTAGCAAATGCCTCAGGACTACACACTCTGGGTAACCCTGGATTCGGTTGGGTCGGTCCTCTCTTACTTTTGAGGATTAGTTATTCCTGAAAACACGTTTCCTGGTCCTTACAGACCAATAATCGAGGCGACTCGCATTCCAACAACCACAAAGGTGAAAAGTAGATATAAATGTCAGGGCTGGTAAGTCACTGACACCACCATAGCTAGAAAGAAACGTCGTGCTCTCCCAGCGGTCCGTATCCCGTTTTTAACTCATACCGAGGTGTGAGGCTCGCGAATCCACGCTATACACAAAGCCAGGCCACATAGGCTGTGCTTTGATCATCAACCACAAGACTTTGCTTTGCAACAGAAGCCTTGATCACAGCATCTTGGCATGCCACATAGGCAATCCACTCCATACGACTAATTTCTATCGATATGTAACCTCTGAGCTCGTACGTCTCAGAGAAGGGCGTTAAGCAAAAGAATAAATTCTCCGCCGCCAAACAGATATATATTTAACAGAGATCAATCAGTATAGAACAAAATCCAATGTCGGACACACAGTCTATTTACAAGTCCGTTCTGGGTCTAAACGAAACCGAAGGCGTCAAATTCCTCGTATATCCGTCCAATCAGCATATACGTTCAAATGGCTACTACTTCCGTTCCTTCACGGTAGCTACTCCAGTAAGGAACCTCAGCAGCGCCCATCCAACCGATACGAAGATCGTCGGTCTTGAATCGTCTTTGTATTTTCCAATTCGAATCGCTCGCTAAATTATTTGAAATGAGGGTTAGCTCGGCCTTTTCAAATAATTCACGTAATTAGAATTTAAAACAATTCTTTCTATGGTTATATTATTCGACATCCATATATCAGTTCTTTACTGTTATTTTCATGTCAAACACATATAACCATCAAATATCAAACAATTCAAGCCCAATTGGTTTATTTACAATCTATGTTGCTTATAATAATTTATAATGATTTTTCGCCATTTTTATTTATTTAAAAATGGCCATATTTAATTAAACGACGTTTCAGGTCGTGTCGTGACGCTGTTTTTCCTCTAATTTGTTTTACACATATCGGGAAATCTAACCGTTTGATTTCCACAAAGTCTATATCAGTGGGAAGATATTCCCAAAGCGAACCCAACGGTTCAGGTTTCGTGAAAATCCGACGGTCGGATCTTCCACACTAGTCGTTTGAAGTTACGTTTTCAAAATTCGAACTGCAGCGTCGTTATTCAATTTAATTTAATTATATTTATATTTATATATAAATATAAACGATTCTGGCGCTGTTTTCCTTCAGATTTAAATTAAACATTCCAGGCAATCCAACCGTTGGATTTTTAAAAGGTTGGTGTCGTTGGAAAGATATTTCCAAGGCGAACCTTGCGGTTGCGGTTTCGGGGAAATCCGATGGTCGGATTTCTCGTACTAATCGTTTCAAATTACGATTCCAAAACACGAACTGCACGGCTTCGATTCCTTTTAATTATATATATATATATAGTTCATTCTATAATTTCAAATATAGTTCATTCATTAATTTCAACTTCGTTTTCACTTCAAATATTTCACTAATGCCTTAATATTTCGAAAAATTTCGCCATAACCTCCTTTGTACAGGAAGGGGTTTGGAAATTTATTGGGCCGTGTTAGGTACCCAATAAATCCTATAAAGCATCCACATATTTATAGTGATATATTCTGGTGTTTACGGGGGAGCGTGTATAGATAATAACTCCAGAGAATAATTTCTCGTCACCCCACTCCTTGTGGAAATAAATAGTCCATGTGTCGTATCTAATAACTAGAGATACGTGATTTTTGTCAACTGCTGACCCATGTGGGGTTTTTATTAATCTGGCAGTTTATCGTTATATTTTAAATAGTCCATATCAGTCATCAGTTCAACCTGTAGTATAAAATCATCGCCATACAAGCCTCTCGCTCGTATGGTAAATCTTCCACCTCGTCACACAAGCACCAATTGCTTATGTGGAATATGATGAAGCATGCCTATCGTCAAGAAGTATGCCATGTAGTGTAGTTCAAAATTAATTGTTACTATCCTATGGCGATGTTTATTATTTCACACAGAATAACCAGCACTCCGCATCCAATGGCAGTCATAGGAGTTGATATAAAAATAAAATTGCGCAGCCAACTCATCAAGGCTTACCTATTTGTCGGGCACGCAAATAATTTCTTTACTCTACAGCTAATCCATTTTCCATGTTCAACACATGTATATATATGCAGAACAAAGCTAATAATAATATTTCTAGCAAACTATTATTTATTTCGACACGTGTGTATTTTTATCAAAGCGTATACATGAAAAAAGAAATATTTTTATCATCAAAAATATTTATTCAACACGTGAATGTTTTTAACACTTCATATTCACAATAAAGATGTAGTTTTTATTGTCTATTCATTTTATTTTAAAATACGATAACATTCAACACATGAATTTCAATTCAACTAATGAATTTCAATTCAACACATGAATATTCTCTCTAGTTGGTATAAATATAAAAATGTGATATTTTTTATCGCTAAGGCTATTTGTTTAAATTCAAATAATATTCAACACATGAATTTCGATTCAACGAATGAATTTCAACTCAACACATGAATATTTTCTATAGTTTGTATATATATAAAAATGTGATTTTTATCGCTAAGGCTATTTGTTTAAATTCATATAATATTCAACACATGAATTTCGATTCAGTGAATGAATTTCAACTCAACACATGAATATTTTCTATAGTTTGTATATGTATAAAAATGTGATTTTTATCGCTAAGGCTATTTGTTTAAATTCGAATAATATTCAACACATGAATTTCGATTCAACGAATGAATTTCAACTCAACACATGAATATTTGTTTCAGCATATGTAATTAATTTCAACGAATGAAAATTATTCTAACACGTGAATTTTTCAGAAAATTTCGGCAGCATAACGGCAGGGTAGTTAAAACCGGGACCGTCACTAGTACAGCTCCTCGCTCTACCTTAAAACCTCGCGGTTTTTGACAATGGGGCTCATGCATCTAGTTCGCACGCAGGCGGCATGTTTTATTTTCAATTCCACAATCCTATTCTAATTTGTTTCAACCACAAGAGGGTATTTTTCAACCATAAAGGTATTTTTCAACCACAATATCAACCACAAACAATTATTTCCAACCATTCTTCATACCATATAATATCACGTCAATCACAAGCAATAAATATCGTCCATGGCCTGTGGACGAGGGGAGTATATATATATATATATATTATTTCTATAATTCACTTGCATTTCATCATAATTCAAAGCATATATGTTTCATTCAACGCTTGTATAACTTATACATCGCTAATATAACTTATACTACACATGTACATGAGGTATACAATGCGTATATAATTTACACTTCGCTAATATAATTTATACAACGCGATTCCATTCACACAATTTAGTTTAGATTCCTCACGTTGGTTTTTGCAGTGCTAAAAATCGTAGGAAGATCAGAAAAATCCGCGGCTTCTGCTAGATGGTAGAGAGCCTCCTTGCGGTCACGGTGTCTCCTTTTTCATCAAATTTTGTTAACGAACGAAAAAGATATTATTTTTCAAAGTTTTGCAACACTTAAAAGTGTTATTTTCATTTCAGAATAATAAAGGTCGAACCTTTATATTTTGTTCAGAACTAGGTTTGGGATTTTCGCAAAATCGGTGCAGTGTTGGGATGATTGGCGGTGCTGACGTGAAAGGGGACGGCGAGGGCTTCACGACACTGGTGGTTTGAGGGGGTGCGGTGGCAGATCGGGGCGGTGGCGGCGCTGGGAAGTCGATGTCTTCCTGGCTTCGATTTAGGCGGAGGAGGTAATGGTGGAGGTCGTGTCGGGGTCGGATGTGAAGAGGGGGCGAAGGCGAGTCGAGTGGTGGCGGTGGCGTCGGCTGTAGGCGGCGGTGGCAGCCGGAAAAGGGGAGGGAAGGCTGGAGCAACGTGGATCGTCGAGAACGAAAAGTGGCTAGGGTTTCCGTGATTTTTTTTTGAAAGAAAAAATCCTATTGGCCGAGGATTTATAGGAAATTTTAAATAGTGTTTTTACAAACGAACTCGAAATCAAACCCAACGACTGTCGCCCCTAGCTAAATACCCCCATTCCGGACAAAATGGGATATGTTTCGTTAGCCATTTCGACTGTTACAGTCAGTTAATTTTCAAATTAAAATATAAAACATTCAATATTTAATTTGAACGTACATTTCAATTTGCCAGGGCCACAAACTGAATCGAAAAATTCCAGAAAAATAAATCTAGCTTTGTTTTGATGATACGGTCCCAACAAAACCAGTTTCGTCGAATTCTGAGCTCGTTTGAAAAATGGCCATTTTTAGGTCGACCCATTTTAACAAAAATTGACCAATCACATTTTCCTTTGCCCCGCTCACATACTAGCTTCAAAAATTATGAAATTTGAAACCTAGCAATAGTTTGACATCCCGGACCCAACAAAAGTGGTTTCGTCGAATTCCGAGGTAGTATGCAAAATATCTATTTTCAAGGGCTATATATGCTATATAGCGACCTTTCTGAAAATTCATTTGGCCATAACTTTTGATTCCCGCTATGAAACTTCGATTTTTCAGATTCGTTAGAAAGGTATTCATAAACAGATTTAAATATTTTCAGTTTCTCTAAAATCCGTTATACTTTCCACCCGGTACAGTCAGACAAAGTTTGTATTCAAAATTTCAAACTGCCTTACTGCACCCAATTCTTTATTTTATTGAAATATGTTATTTCAATTATTCAAATTCTTTGGTAATAACCAATTTTAAAAATTTTAAATTGGTTCACATTTTTCGTGTTATTACAATCTCCCCCACTTAAAACTTTTCATCCTCGAAAAGGAAATAACAGCAAAGTAGGAAACAAAATGTAGATGCAAAGTATTGTAAAGGTACCTTGCACCGGAGTAAGTCAGAGATGTCCACTCTGCATTTGGGGTAGGCTTGTTGAATGCTTTCCTCAGTCTCCTAAGTACAGTCTCTAGGATCACTACTCCACAACACTTTGACTAAATGAATCTTTTTGCTCCTTAGCTCTCTAGTTTCTTTGCCAACAATTTTTAATGGCTCTCTTCTGAGCGCTAATTCTGGAGTTATGTCTACATCCTGTTGCGCTGCTTCTTCTACAACAAGATCCGGATCATGTACATGTTTTCTGAGTAGAGACACGTGGAACACATCATGTACACTAGGCAACCAATCAGGTAATGAAACTCTATATGCCAGAGTTCCAATCCGTTCAAGTATAGGAAAGGGACCAATAAATCTCGGTGCCAACTTCCCAGTTTTGCCAAATCTAATTACTCCCCGCATTGGAGAAACTCTTAAATAAACATAATCGCCAACGGCAAATGATAAATCTCTTCTTCTCGCATCAGCATAACTTTTCTGTCGGCTTTGTGTGGTATTCAATCGCTTCTTAATAAAATCGACTTTATCTGATGCTTCTTGAATCATATCGGGCCCTAACACAAGTATATTACTAGGTTCTACCCAACATGCGGGAGATCTGCACGGTCTACAGTATAACGCTTCAAATGGAGACATTCCCAAACTTGCTTGATAGCTAATGTTATAAGATAATTCAGCTAAATGTAAGTGATCTTCCCATGAGCCTCCAAAATCGATAACGCAAGCCCGTAGTAAATCTTCTAGAATTCTATTCACCCGCTCAGTTTGGCCGTCTGTCTGTGGGTGATAAGCGGTGCTTAGATTCAATTTGGTTCCCAATTCATTCTGGAATGCTTCCCAAAATTTGCTAGTAAATAGGGGATCTCTATCACTGACTATATTAAGCGGCACTCCATGTAGTTTAACTATTTCTTTGAAGTAAATATGTGCTAAACTTTGAGCCGTTCTGTTGGATCGGACAGGTATGAAATGGGCAGTCTTCGTGAAGCGATCTACGATTACCCATATACTGTCGTTTCCTTTCTTAGTTCGAGGCAAACCATCAATGAAGTCCATCAATGAAGTCCATCGAAATTTTCTCCCACTTCCATCTTGGAATTTCTAATGGTTGTAATAGTCCAGCTAATTTCTACTGATCGCTCTTAACTAGCTGACAAGTGGAGCATCTGCTAACATATAATGAAATATCTCTTTTCATTTCCTTCCACCAAAAGGTACGTTTGAGGTCGTTATACATTTTGCTCACACCGGGATGGATACGGAGTTTGGACCTGTGACATTCATCAAGCACTTCTCTCTTTAGCTCGGAGATGTCAGGAACACAAATTCTTCCTTTTAATCTCAGAACTCCCTCACTATCCACTTGGAAGCTGGAGTCTATGCCTTCATTGATTCTTTTGATCATCTCCTTCAAAAAATTATCCTCTTTTTGAAGGGTCGAGATCCTGTCAATTAATGAAGACGTGATGACAAAACTGGCGATGATTTCATTCTTTCTGCTGAGCGCATCTGCGACAACATTGGCTTTCCCTGGAGTGTATAGAATTTCAAAATCGTATGCTGCAAGGAATTCTAACCAACGCTGTTGTCTCAAGTTTAGATCTTTCTGAGTGAATAGATATTTCAATGATTGATGATTGGTAAATAGTTCGAACTTCTCGCCCAGTAAATAATGCCTCCAGATTCTTAAAGCAAACACGATAGCCAATAACTCAAGATCATGAGTTGCATAGTTTCTTTCATGCGGCTTCAGCTGACGGCTGGCATAAGCGACCACTTGGCCTTTTTGCATTAATACTGCGCCTAGCCCTCTAATAGAAGCGTCTGTCCATAAAGTCAAGTCTTGGTTGCCTTCTATAATTGTCAAAACTGGAGCAGTTGTCAACTTCAGTTTCAGCTCCTGGAAAGCTTCTTCACATTCGGCAGTCCATTTGAATTTCTCATGCTTCTTTGTAAGCTTTGTCAATACACCAGATATCTTTGAAAAATCCTGAACGAATTTCCGATAGTAACTAGCCAATCCAAGGAAATTTCGAACTTCTGTGGGGTAGTAGGTTGTTTCCAGTTCTGAATCACTGTAATTTTGCTTGGATCTACAGCAATCCCTTCTTTTGATACGACATGGCCAAGGAACTTAACTTCATCCTGCCAGAAGACAGATTTAGAAAATTTAGCTTTCAAGACATTTCTCCTTAGAATTTTCAATACTTGTTCTAAATGTTTTGCATGCTCGCCTTCCGACTTGGAGTAGATTAAAATGTCATCGATCAAGACTAGAACAAATTTATTAAATACACCACGGAACACTCTGTTCATAAGATCGACGAAGTATGTCGGAGCGTTACACAAGCCGAACGACATCACTAACCATTCATAGAATATATCGGGACCCCTGAAGGCTGTCAAAGGAACACAGTCTTCAGCTATACGTAATTGATGGAAACCTGTAGCTAGGTCCATTCTGGAGAATACTGTTGCTCCATATAATTGATCTAACAGATCATTTATACGTGGCAAGGGATATTTGTTCTTCAGTGTCTGCTTATTGAGATCTCGGTAATCAACACAAAGTCTTAGAGTACCGTCTGATTTCGGGACAAATACTACTGCTGCCCCCCAGGCTGAAAAGCCCGGTCTGATCAGACCTTTCCAAAGAAATTCTCGGGTTTGACTACCTAACTCTTCTTTTTCTTTCGGGGCCATCCTTCTAATTGGATGTACTACTGGTCGGGCGTTAGGAATTAGATCCATCCTGAATTCAATTTCTCTTTGCGGCGGTAAGTTTTCTACTTCTTCAAACACATCCGCTTAGTTTTAAACGACTGGTATCTTTTCTAATGAAGGGGGAGTAACTTCTAAAGAAGACCAAAATTCTGTCCTATTAATTTCTGAGCCATGGCATGGTATATATATAGGTCCAAGCTTCATTTTAACTTTCACGATTCTCTCGGCACATCTAACTTCGGCCTTATATTTTGTCAACCAGTCCAGCCCCAGTATAATATCAAATTCGGAAAGGTCCATGACAATCACTTTAAAAGGAAACTGGTATCGAGAAAAGGAAATGGGTGCTTTACAATATGTACTGTGACTAACAAAACCTCCTATCGGGTTTTGAACTTTAATAGGTTCCTTAAGCTCTCTTTGTTTCAATTTTAACTTGTGAACAGTGTTATCGGAAATGAAGCTACGTGATGCACCAGTATCAAAAAGTACAGAAATAGGAATATTTTTAATGGTAAGGGTAACTCCCAAGACGTCGGGTTTACCTGATCCATCAGTGGTAGCTGGCGGGGTCTCCCCGTCATACACATGAGTCACTTGTGCATTCTGCTTCAGAGGATAATTCCTGCTATAGTGCCCTTTCTTATGGCAGTTGTAGCATTCGGCTGAGCTGTGGTCTGGATTTGCCTTTGGCTTCTTCAGGGCTTTGCAAACATTAGAAAAATGTCCTGGCTTCCCGCAGTTGTAGCAATTTCCTTTCGGTATCTTTCCAGGTTTCTGAGTAGCGGCCGCTTTAATGCTAGACTCTGGCTGATCTGCTGAAGCTTTGCACTTGTTTCCAGCTTGGCTTTTGGCGCGATCTTGGTTGGTGTGTCTTTCATCCATATCTTCATAATTGCAAGCCATTTCTACCAATTCTGAGAAGGAGAGTTTGATGTTGCTCATGGCTCTGTCATGGTACTTGCGCTTTAGCCCAAATATAAACCTCTTGTTCTTAGCTTTGTTAGTTATAATAAGCTCTGGAGCATAGCGTGACAACTGAGTAAATTTATTGAGGTAATCCTGGATAGAGAGATCTCCCTGCTGGAGATTAGCAAACGGCTCTCGCATCCTCTCTAAGGCCTGCTCAGGTACAAACTTCTCGTTGAACATGGTCTTGAATTGCTCCCAGGTCCTAACAGTACCTGCTGCATCTTCTGAGGTGATGGCATCCCACCACAATTCTGCTTCCTCCTGTAAGAGCCAGATACCTAGTCGTGCTTTGTTATTGGTCCCCAAACCCATGCCTTCAAAGATCTTTTCACAGGTCTTCAACCAAGCAATAGCCTCAGTCACTGTACCAAGGCCAGAAAAGGGTTTTCCCCCTAAGTTCCTATACCTCTTCGCTACTCTGTCTAGCTCAAATTCCTGGGGTGCTGGTGGTTGAATAATAGTGCCCTCCTCAAATACGGGGGTATTCCCCCGTCCTCCTGCTACTCCTGCTCGGCCTCCACGGCCTCCTCTAGCCGCTGCTGCTCGCGTAGCCATCAGAGAGAGTACTGTATAAGCAATAAAAGAGTCAAGCTCACAGATTTGATAATTTTCATATATGATAAGGCAGGGGAACATAAGGAAAGGTAACGATATACTGATCAAATTGTTTTGCTAATCTGCTTAGTTCATTCTAGGACATTGCTAATCCTATCTCTAATGAGCTACTCGCCTTAGAACACTACTGATTCTATTCTGACGAGGTATTTAACGTGTTAGATACGGAACTAAGGTTAACCAAAGCTCTGATACCAACTATGACGATCCCTAAATCCGAGGGGCGGTATTAAGGATAATCATTGGAATATAACACATCAATCATCATAGCAGAGAACAGATAATAGCAAAAATAATAAATAGAATAATTTTACATGGATATGACAGCGGAATCACAACATGTAACAACATCAGAATAGCACAGCGTAGGATATAACTTAGTAAATGAAAGGGAAGTGATCAGTCATCATCGCCAGAGGCGGAATACATACATGCAGTGAGACATATTGAGGGTATCAGTCTACATCGCCGAAGGCGGTACATATACATACGATAATAAATACTGAAAATAGAGCAGTCTGCATCGCCTGTGGCGGAATCATAATATAAGTACAATAATGGCGGAAAAAGTCAAAGGCATCTCTGTGAAGTCAGCCTCGCCATGAGCCAAAATGCACTCTATGCAACAGTGCAGAGCCAAACACAACCTGTCACCTGTGAACTAGGCTACCCATGTGAAAATAAGGGCACCCGCGTTTGCAAAGTGAAACAAACAACGAGTCTATCATGGGGACTGGTATGAGGAATCTATTTAACAGTTTAAACAACAATAATAAGCAAATCATAGGACCACGCCACTTTCGCGGAACGGGTTTACTCCAGTGATTGCTGGTGCATTTAAAACAAAGTAAATTCTTTAAAACAACGCAATGCTTTTTAAAAGAATGAAGCTATTATAAGACTCAGGTCCCATCATACAATGCAACGCAAGCCAGAGGATAGAGTTTTACCTTATAATGGCCAAATATGCTTGATACGTGTAAAGCAAAATCATTTGATATTATTACTAGTGCATATATGTTTCAAAAACGAATAGCAACATAAATATCAATCATCGGCGGCATAAGTGCCCCATACCACTATGTCGCCATACTAGTTCTACAATCGAATCCATTATTTCGTATTGGAAATTGGATTTCCATCATGAGCCGAGGCAAGGGGCAAGCTCCTCTCTGCTTCGAGACATTCTAGCAAATACCTCAGGACTACGCACTCTGGGTAACCCTGGATTCGGCTGGGCTGGTCCTCTCTTACGTTTGAGGATTAGTTATTCCTGAACACACGTTTCCCGGTCCTTACAGACCTATAATCGAGGCGCCTCGCATTCCAACAACCACAAAGGTGAAAAGTAGATATAAATGTCAGGGCTGGTAAGTCACTGACACCACCATAGCTAGAAAGAAACGTCGTGCACTCCTGGCGGTCCGTATCCCGTTTTTAACTCATACCGAGGTGTGAGGCTCGCGAATCCACGCTATACACAAAGCCAGGCCACGTAGGTCGTGCTTTGATCATCAACCACAAGACTTTGCTTTGCAACAGAAGCCTTGATCACAGCATCTTGGCATGCCACATAGGCAATCCACTCCATACGACTGATTTCTATCGATATGTAACCTCTGAGCTCGTACGTCTCAGAGAAGGGCGTTAAGCAAAAGAATATATTCTCCGCCGCCAAACAGATATATATTTAACAGAGATCAATCAGTATAGAACAAAATCCAATGTCGGACACACAGTCCATTTACAAGTCCGTTCTGGGTCTAAACGAAACCGGAGGCGTCAAATTCCTCGTATATCCGTCCAATCAACATATACGTTCAGACGGCTACTACTTCCGTTCCTTCACGGTAGCTACTCCAGTCAGGAACCTCAGCAGCGCCCATCCAACCGATACGAAGATCGTCGGTCTTGAATCGTCTTTGTATTTTCCAATTCGAATCGCTCGCTAAATTATTTGAAATGAGGGTTAGCTCGGCCTTTTCAAATAATTCACGTAATTAGAATTTAAAACAATTCTTTCTATGGTTATATTATTCGACATCCATATTTCAGTTCTTTAGTGTTATTTTCGTGTCAAACACATACAACCATCAAATATCAAACAATTCAAGCCCAATTGGTTTATTTGCAATCTATGTTGCTTATAATATTTTATAACGATTTTTCGCCATTTTTATTTATTTAAAAATGGCCATATTTAATTAAATGACGTTTCAGGTCGTGCCGTGGCACTGGCGCTGTTTTTCCTCTAATTTGTTTTACACATATCGGGAAATCTAACCGTTGGATTTCCACAAAGTCTATATCAGTGGAAAGATATTCCCAAAGCAAACCCAACGGTTCCAGTTTCGTGAAAATCCGACGGTCGGATCTTCCACACTAGTCATTTGAAGTTACGGTTTCAAAATTCGAACTGCAGCGTCGTTATTCGACTTAATTTAATTATATTTATATTTATATATAAATATAAATGATTCTAGCGCTGTTTTCCTTCAGATTTAAATTAAACATTCCAGGCAATCCAACCGTTGGATTTTTACAAGGTTGGTGTCGTTGGAAAGATATTTCCAAGGCGAACCCTGCGGTTGCGGTTTAGGGAAAATCCGATGGTCGGATTTCTCGTACTAATCGTTTCAAATTACGATTCCAAAACACGAACTGCACGGCTTCGATTCCTTTTAATTATATTTATATTTATATATATAAATATAGTTCATTCTATAATTTCAAATAAAGATTAATTTCAACTTCGTTTTCACTTCAAATATTTCACTAACGCCTTAATATTTTGAAAAATTTCGCCATAACCTCCTTTGTACGGGAAGGGGTTTGGAAATTTATTGGGTCGTGTTAGGTACCCAATAAATCCTATAAAGCATCCACATATTTATAGTGATATATTCTGGTGCTTACGGGGGAGAGTGTATAGATAATAACTCCAGAGAATAAATTCTCATCACCCCGCTCCGTGTGGAAACAAATAGTCCATGTGCCGTTTCTAGTAACTAGAGAGACGTGATTATTGTCAATTCCAGACCCGTGTGGGGGTTTTATTAATCTGGCAGTTTATCGTTATATTTTAAATAGTCCATATCAGTCATCAGTTCAACCTGTTGTATAAAATCATCGCCATACAAGCCTCTCGCTCGTATGGTAAATCTTCCACCTCGTCACACAAGCTCCAATTGCTTATGTGGAATATGATGAAGTATGCCTATCTTCAAGAAGTATGCCATGTAGTGTAGTTCAAAATTAATTGTTACTATCCTATGGCGATGTTTATTATTTCACACAGAATAACCAGCACTCCGCATCCAATGGCATTCACAGGAGTTGATATAAAAATAAAATTGCGCAGCCAACTCATCAAGGCTTACCTATTTGTCGGGCACGCAAATAATTTCTTTACTCTATAGCTAATCCATTTTCCATGTTCAACACATGTATATATATGCAGAACAAAGCTAATAATAATATTTCTAGCAAACTATTATTTATTTCGACACGTGTGTATTTTTATCAAAGCGTATACATGATAAAAGAAATATTTTTATCATCAAAAATATTTATTCAACATGTGAATGTTTTTAACACTTCATATTCACAATAAAGATGTAGTTTTTATTGTCTATTCATTTTATTTTAAAATACGATAACATTGAACACATGAATTTCAATTCAACTAATGAATTTCAATTCAACACATGAATATTCTCTCTAGTTGGTATAAATATAAAAATGCGATTTTTTTTATCGCTAAGGCTATTTGTTTAAATTCAAATAATATTCAACACATGAATTTCGATTCAACGAATGAATTTCAACTCAACACATGAATATTTTCTATAGTTTGTATATATATAAAAATGTGATTTTTATCACTAAGGCTATTTGTTTAAATTCAAATAATATTCAACACATGAATTTCGATTCAACGAATGAATTTCAACTCAACACATGAATATTTTCTATAGTTTGTATATGTATAAAAATGTGATTTTTATCGCTAAGGCTATTTGTTTAAATTCAAATAATATTCAACACATGAATTTCGATTCAACGAATGAATTTCAACTCAACACATGAATATTTGTTTCAACATATGTAATTAATTTCAACGAATGAAAATTATTCTAACACATGAATTTTTCAGAAAATTTCGGCAGCATAACGGCAGGGTAGTTAAAACCGGGACCGTCCCTAGTACGGCTCCTCGCTCTACCTTAAAACCTCGCGGTTTTTGACAATGGGGCTCATGCATCTAGTTCGCACGCAGGCAGCATGTTTTATTTTCAATTCCACAATCCTATTCTAATTTGTTTCAACCATAAGAGGGTATTTTTCAACCACAAAGGTATTTTTCAACCACAATATCAACCACAAACAATTATTTCCAACCATTCGTCATACCATATAATATCACGTCAATCACAAGCAATAAATATCGACCATGGTCTGTGGACGAGGGGAGTGTGTATATATATATATATTATTTTTATAATTCACTTGCATTTCATCATAATTCAATGCTTATATGTTTCATTCAATGCTTGTATAACTTATACATCGCTAATATAACTTATACTACACATGTACATGAGGTATACAATGCGTATATAATTTACACTTCGCTAATATAATTTATACAACGCGATTCCATTCACACAATTTAGTTTAGATTCCTCACATTGGTTTTTGCAGTGCTAAAAATCGTAGGAAGATCAGAAAAATCCGCGGCTTCTGCTAGATGGTAGAGAGCCTCCTTGCGGTCAAGGTGCCTCCTGTTTCATCAAATTTCGTTAACGAACGAAAAAGATATTATTTTTCAAAGTTTTGCAATACTTAAAAGTGTTATTTTCATTTTAGAATAATAAAGGTCGAACCTTTATATTTTGTTCAGAACCAGGTTTCGGATTTTCGCAAAATCGGTGCAGTGTTGTGATGATTGGCGGTGCTGACGTGAAAGGGGACGGCGAGGGCTTCACGACGCTGGTGGTTTGAGGGGGTGCAGTGGCAGATCGGGGCGGCGGCGGCGCTGGGAAGTCGATGACTTCCTGGCTTCGATTTAGGCGGAGGAGGTAATGGTGGAGGTCGTGTCGGGGTCGGATGTGAAGAGGGGGCGAAGGCGAGTCGAGTGGTGGTGGTGGCGTCGGTTGTAGGCGGCGGTGGCGACCGGAAAAGGGGAGGGAAGGCTGGAGCAATGTGGATCGTCGAGAACGAAAAGCGGCTAGGGTTTCCGTGATTTTTTTTTTGAAAGAAAAAATCCTATTAGCCGAGGATTTATAGGAAATTTTAAATAGTGTTTTTACAAACGAACTCGAAATCAAACCCAACGACTGTCGCCCCTAGCTAAATACCCCCATTCCGGACACAATGGGATATGTTTCGTTAGCCATTTCGACTGTTACTGTCAGTTAATTTTCAAATTAAAATATAAAACATTCAATATTTAATTTGAACGTACAGTTCAATTTGCCAGGGCCACAAACTGAATCGAAAAATTCCAGAAAAATAAATCTAGCTTTGTTTTGACGATACGGTCCCAACAAAACCAGTTTCGTTGAATTCTGAGCTCGTTTGAAAAATGGCCATTTTTAGGTCGACCCATTTTAACAAAAATTGACCAATCACATTTTCCTTTGCCCCGCTCACATACTAGCTTCAAAAATTATGAAATTTGAAACCTAGTAATAGTTTGACATCCTGGACCCAACAAAAGTGGTTTCATCGAATTCCGTGGTCGTATGCAAAATATATATTTTCAAGGGCTATATATGCTATATAGCGACCTTTCTAAAAATTCATTTGGCCATAACTTTTGATTCCCGCTATGAAACTTCGTTTTTTCAGATTCGTTAGAAAGGTATTCATAAACAGATTTAAATATTTTCAGTTTCTCTAAAATCCATTAACTTTCCACCCAGTACAGTCAGACAAAGTTTGTATTCAAAATTTCAACTGCCTTACTGCACCCTATTCTTTATTTTATTGAAATATGTTATTTTAATTATTCAAATTCTTTGGTAATAACCAATTTTAAAAATTTTAAATTGGTTCACATTTTTCGGGTTATTACAATCTCCCCCACTTAAAATTTTTCATCCTCGAAAAGAAAATAACAGCAAAGTAGGAAACAAAATGTAAATGCAAAGTATTGTAAAGGTACCTTGCACCGGAGTAAGTTAGAGATGTCCTCTCTGCATTTCGGGTAGGCTTGTTTAATACTTTCCTCAGTCTCCCAAGTACAGTCTCTAAGATCACTACTCCACTGCACTTTGACTAAATGAATCTTTTTGCTCCTTAGCTCTCTAGTTTCTTTGCCAACAATTTTTAATGGCTCTCTTCTGAGCGCTAATTCTGGAGTTATCTTTGATAAAATTAATGGGAACCTTTCCCTAAAAATATGAAATTTAAAAACTAACAGGGGATTAGTTAAGTAGGATGGTTTCCTGGGTATTGATCTGATGTTGGTTTCGGCCTTCGGGGTTAATATTTGGGAAATTGTTCTCTTGCTAATTTACGATTAGTGACTACTGAATTGGAATGAGGCGTATGTTGTGTTTATGTAACATTTGTTTATTATATACGCGGGTCATTCAGAAAGGCCGGGTTTATACCCATTCTGAATAACCGATTCGACGATATGTCAAAGACGATGACGGTGGTAGAAGACCTGAAGTCTTCACATCGTTTGGGTGATTACTGATGATCTTGATTGGGCTGTACACCCAAGATGAGGGAATCAGTTGGTGAACGTCCAGACGTACTTGGAGATCGATGGATGTGCGAGGAAAGTGCCTCCGGTATCGTTCAGACCCAGAACGAACTTGTAGGTGGACTGTGTGTCTGACATTGGATTTTATTCTGTGTTGATTGATTTCTATTAAATATGTATCTGTTTGGCGGCGGAGAATTTATTCTCTTGCTTAACGCCCTTCTCTGAGACGTACGAGCTTAGAGGTTATATATCGATAGATATCAATCGCATGGCATGAATTGCCTGTGTGGCATGCTGAGTTGCATGGATCAAGGCTTTTGTTGAAAAGCAGAGTCTTGTGGTTGATGATCAAAGCACGGCCTACGTGGCGTAGCTTTGTGTGTAACGTTAATTCGCGAGCCTCACACCTCGGTATGAGTTAAAAACGGGATACGGACTGCTGGGAGGACACGACGTTTCTTTCTAGCTTTGGTGGTGTCAGTGACTTACCGGCCCTGACATTTATATTATTTTAACCTATGTGGTTGTTGGATGCGAGGTGCCTCGATTATAGGTCTGTAAGGACCGGGAAACGTGTGTTCAAGAATAACTAATCCTCAAACGTAAGGGAGGACCGGCCCAGCCGATTCCAGGGGTTTCCCAGAGTGTGTAGTCCTGAGGCATTTGCTAGAGTGTCTCGAAGCGATGAGGATCTTGCCCCTTGCCTCAACTCATGATGGAATCCAATTTCCAATATGAGATATTTCGGTTTTATTTGTAGAGCCTAGTATGGCGACATAGTAGCATGGGATGCTATGCCTTCTATGATTGATATTTATGATTGAAATTGTTTTGACACTATACACTTATAATAGTATCAAATGATTTGTTTTAAACGTCCCAAGCATGTTTGGATATTATAAAGTAAAACCCTATCCTCCGGCTTGCGTTGCATTGTATGATGGGACCTGGGTCTTATAATAGCTTCATATTTCGAAAAAGCATTGCGCTGTTTATTTATATACACTGGTAATCTTGGGAGGAAACTCGTTCCGTGTTATACGGCGTGGTTGATGATCAAAGCACCGCCTATGTGGCATAGCTTTGTGTAGCGTTAATTCGCGAGCCTCACACCCCAGTTGTGAGCCAGAAACGGGAGGGGACATCAGGGAGGGCAAGCGTTTCCTTCTAGCTAGGGTGGTTTCAATGACCTACCAGCCCTGACATTTATATTATTTTCACCTATGTAGTTGTTGGATTGCGAGGCGCCTCGGATGTATCAGTGACTATGTGGAGCCGATGGAGTTAATTGGCTCATTGACGCCCCAAAGGGCGGGGAAACACTATGTTCAGGCATTTTAATCCACATCGGTGGACCGGCCCTGACGATCCAAGGGACGATGCATTCTGTTCCTGAGGGGCGGGCTAGAGCGTCTCGAATTCGGTGAGGACGATCCCTTGCCTCGGTTCACAGATGGAAACCCAATTTCCAATACGTGACTTTGCGGTTTTGATTGTAGAACCTATATATGGCGTCATAGTGATATGGGGCACTTATGCCGTCTATGACTGATACTTATGATTGAAATTGTTTTGACACTATACACTTATAGTAATAATAAAAGATGAAATTTAGCGTATCAAGCATTCTTTGGCTATTATAAGGTAAAACCCTATCCTCTAGCTTGTGTTGCATTGTGTGATGGGACCTGGGTCTTATAATAGTTTCATTGTTCTTTATTTAGCATTGCGCTGTTGTTTTATGCACTAGTATTCTTGGGAGGAAACCCGTTCCGTGTTATACGGCGTGGTCCCTAGATTTACCTAACTTTAAAATAAAGATTAATAACTGTTTTAGTTCTCACACCAGTCACATGACTGACCTTGAGTTTATTGTTTTAACCTAAACTCTGGGTGCCCTTATTTTCGACACGGGCAGCTTAGTAGTTTTGGTTTTGCAGATTTATATTCACAGGATCCTGATTTATAGCTAGAACGATGCTCGGAAAGCTCTGTATCCGTGTATTAATTTCAGTTTTGTGTTGTATTGTTTTTCCGCTTCTATGTAATGTAATTTATTGTAATCTCTGATATTTATCGAATGTATTTTATTCATTCATAATCTGTATATTCTTGTATCTGATGGGATTGTTGTAATATACAATGAAATGTTCTTCTGTTTGTGTTCTATTTTGTCGTTTTCTCAAGGTAATCCGTGCTTTCCTTCACGGGGAAGTTACGGGCTATCACATTTATCTTATCAAAACTCTTCTGGTTTCATTACTTAAAACATTACTCAACGCTCTCTCTTATCAACTTTTCCTTTTTATTTCCTTCATTATCGGCATCTTTTAATTTCCTTCATAGTGGAAACGCCATTTAATTTACTCAAAACACCTTTTTCGATTTCCCTTTAATTGGAAAATATCGCTATAGCTTTACAAACATACTTTTCTTCTCCATTACCATTTGGCCAAATCGTTATATTTCTACTTTCCTCAAACGACATATGATTAATTTCCAAAATCTTTCTCTTATTTCAATTAAACCATCTCACTTAATCTCTATCTTATTTATAAACTCATTATAACTTGGTTCCCTTTTTGGAAAGAAGTTTCAATAATTTGAGTAATAACTTTAATTATCCTTAATATAATAATTTACTTTATAAATAAACAACTCAATAATCAATTTAAAATATAGTTAATCGAAGATTAACTAGCTTTTAACGCCATTCGTCTAGTTAATGAATATTTTGAAAACCATTGATTTGGTTGATTCAAATCAAGTTAACCCCACCGTCAATTTCAAATTAAAACGGTTAATTTCTGCCAACCGTACATATCAGTTAACTGTTTAACTGACTTCCATTATCACTCGCTCTTTAAATTAATTAAATAACTTAATTAAATTAAAAACATCAGTTAATTGTTTTATAAAAACAATTATTTCATTTTTACTAACTCATAGGTCAGTTTTCTGACTGTAGTTTGTGAATGACATCAAATTATTATTATAAAATATTAATAATCTCTATTAAAACATGATTATAACATATAAAGATAATTATAAACTTCTTTTCATTTTTATAAATAAAATGAACTCAACACTTTAATTCAGTTATAAAAAAATATATTTTTATAACTTAAACTGCATCCATTCGCCTAATGGCAAAACGATGTCTTGAAAACAATAGATTTTAGGCCCTTACTGCCAATCACTTAATCAATACAGTAGATTGATTAAAAATCACGTCAACGATCACATCCATTCAACCATCAACAGTCAACAGGTTTTGATGTCAAATTTGGGGTTTAATCAGTTCATGTGTACATAATACAAAAATAAACAACACATGATATTTTGGGGAATCCGGTCGGATCCCTCCAACCTGTTCTTCCCTACATCACAGACGATTATAACACTTCATGATAACATAAAATTTTAAGTAAATAAATTAGCGGCGATAAAATAACTAACAACAGTCATTTAATCAACCATAAGCAACCAATGCAGCCAATCAACCAATATATATATTTTTAATGATATTTAATTATGTGGATTTATCACATCATAATAGTCCAGAAAAGTGTGAGAATTAACTCACCAATTTTTTTGTCGATTAGCGGTTCACGCGATATACCTTATAATTTTAAACTGGCGTTTAAAATTACACGAATCTCCAACTGCTTCGATTTCAGTTTAGACCAGCTCGGCAGCGTAGTGCTCGTCGCCACAATTCCAACGAATTCTGTTTCGATTCCTTGACCATGTGATTTCGGGTACTTCATCCCTCACGTCCATCAGTCCGAATAACCTGGATTCACCCTCCAATTCTTTTATTTTCCTTCTGTGTTCTTATGTATTTTATTTTATTTCCTATTTAATATCAACGGCCAAATAGCCCACTTCCACCAATATAACCCATCAGGTCACCATGCCTTATCCTTCTTCTCCAAATATGATCACCTGCAACCAAATTCTGCCATGCGGGTTTAAAATCAACCCAGTCCATTGCGTTTTACATATTCCATACCCTTCCCATTTTTCCCTCATCTGAAAGCACTTCATCTCCTTTACCAGTTTCACGCCAATCTTCTTCTTGTTTATTTATGTGAAAAACCGCAACTCCTTGTACAGGGAACGCACTCTCGCCACCATCACACTCCTTCCAACTACACCATTCAGTTATTCTTCTTACCGATGTAATTTCTTCCACTGAAACAGTCCTTCGTTTTCACCAAACCGAACAACTCGTCCCTCCTTCCCAAACAAATGTATAGGAATTCTCCTCCTCTATTTCCTAAAATATGCGCCCATCTCCCCAAAACCAACACTACTACCTATCACCACCGGTTTCCACTTTGATCTGCTAACGTATAGAATGTGTATATATATTATAAGTTGAAATCATTTTAAACTAATTACAAATAAATTAATTACCGTGAAAAAACACAGTGTAATGTCTCTTTATCTTTTCTATCGTGAACCCCTTCCTTTAGACCTAACCATTGTGCCGTGCTGTATTATAGAACAGTATCTTCATGCACAAAATAATGGCATCCCCTAGTACACCAGATCCATGTATATTCGCCTAAAATTGCCAACAATGCAAATGCTCTCACTGCCACCCTTTTTTTTTATCACCGCACCACCCACCGACTGTCTGAGCACCATCAGACCTTGCCATAACCACTCCTTGCAACCGCAACTTATCACCTTCCTGCGCCAAGAGACCGACACCTCCACGCAGCTCCATTCGCCTGAAACTGCTAGAACTAACTTCCGTCCATCACTTTAATGTCTATGACGCCCCCTTCCCGAACGCCACCGTCAACCTCCACGACTCCAACTCCCGTCTCCAGTTATCTGCAACCGATCCCCATCCTTATACTTTTTCACGCGAATGCATGCTAACATCCTCAGCCCCAGCACAGTACAGGTGGGAACGGAAAAATAGAGAAACCCCATCAAACTCACTCAATCAACTAACTGCACCTCGGTTCACCACTTCATTTCCGAAAATCGGATTGCGTTTTAATTCTGTATTCAATGGCAACTTGTGTTTCATTTTATTACAGAGGAGTGGGTTATGTTTTTGCTGGATGAAGCAACAAATGGGTACAGGCGTGGTTATTTATCGGGGAGAAGATGTGGAGAGCAAGGCACTGGAAAAGCATATTTTATTGGGTAGCTTGATGGGCACGGTGAGGAAGTGTGGGCGGCAAGGTAAACAAAAGTATAATTTTATATGTGCATTATTTATTGTCGGCTTTGTCATGAAATCGTATTTCCTAGGTCCAGGCGCATACGGTTCTAGTGCAGCTTCAAGGTAGTAACGTTGTTGTTGGGCACCTTTCACCATGCACTACGTTGGTGTAGTACGGTTGAAGTATGGTTTGTCGATGAAAGGAGACACAGATGAAATGTGAGGTAACGTCAAGAACAGTAGGTGTCTTGATGAGTTGTAGAACAGTAGAAGGAGTCATTATTAATAGCCACACATTGTTTTTCTATAGCTACTGTATGCATAGAGTATGGTTTTATAAAGGTTTTTTTTTTAAATGACGACAACAGATTTACACCGAGGCTTGATGTCCGTTTTTTTTATAGGATTCAGTTTAGACTTCATACAACGATATTTAGTTTTGAAATTTTAATGTACCACGTTACGTAAGATTTTCGTTTATGTCTAAGCTGCTACGGACAGAAATAAGGATACAGTCGTGTCGAGCGATGTGCCACGATCCTAAAAATATAATAATATCGGTAGGTTAACTTATATTATGAAACCTCGAAATGCTGATACAGGGTGCGCAATACTTCAAATAAGAAGCTGCATATTTAATTTATTAAAAATTACAGTAAAATTCTAAAAATTAAATTATAATTATGTCTCAAAAGAATCTTGTCCAGATTCCAAACCAGTATGCAGTTATATCAAATAAACTGTTACGGTCGATGAACGATTCTATTGCGACTATTGGAAATTTTAATCTAGGCATAAAATAAAATCTATAACAAGAAAACTCGATTTTTCTCTTTCATTAGAAAAATATTATCCAACAAATTCGAACGTTTCTTGTTTTAAGAAAATCCGACTTATTTTGGGCCCTGTACAGCCAGTTGAAGTTCAAATCGCCATATGGCGAACTGCCGTGCCGCTGCAGCTCGATTTAGAATTAAATTAAAAAAATATATATATTCAATCGTCGTCAACTAAACAAAATCGTCAATATAATTCAATATAAATCAATACTGAACTATTTCAAACTGCCTGTTCACACTATATCGCCAACGCAACATTTTCCGACTATTTGAAAATTAAAATAATATTTTATTATTTATTTAAATTATATATTCAAAAGAAAATCATTAAATTCAAATATTTACATCAAATCCAATATTTTAAATAATAAAATAAAATAAATAATTACCATAAAAACACGGGTCATTACAGTACCTATGGAGTGCCCTTTGATGCCATTGGTTACGATGGGTTTACGGTACTGTATAGACTACGGAATTATAAACGGTGTAAGGGTAAAAATGTAATCCCGTTTACGTTATTATCGTTATGTTTACTTTACTGAATTGACATGATATTAATAGCGTATTATACTATGTATGTATTAGTTTAACGGATCCTTGAGAGATGGAAAATCCCGTAACATCTCTTGAGTTACTGTACCCATGACACTCAGGTTATTTCGTATTTTAATTTGACTAATATGAGAATGATTTAGTGCTGATCCAAGTATTTGTTGTGTTTTCTTTTTATGCAATACGCTCGGGTCAGCAGAAGTTGCAGTTAGTGAAGATTTCAATAGCTTCGAGGATGAAGATGAGGATTTGGTATATATCCATTATATATGTATTTCCGCTGCATTACTGTATATACTTGTATTAGTAAACTCTGATGACTGAAAATGTAACTCGAATGTATATGTTTTAATGTTTTGAACCATTATTTATTTATTATATGTTGTCCTCCCGCTGTGAGATTCTATGATTATTTTCTCTTCTTTTTCTTTTTCCCAATAACTATCTGGGTTGGTGATTTTCTTGGGTCAACATGTGTGGTTTATTGTCGATTTGAACGGTCAAAATAAAAAATCCAGGTTATTAGATAATTCCCCTAAATCTTCAAATCCAAGCGGCAATTCATGAATCTTCCAAAGCGAAGATCATCTCAAGATCTACCTATCTACCGATTGTGATCGCGGTTGGTGAAGAAATCGGCTCGAATTCCCCAATCAAACCCGCCACCATCGCATGCCATTTTAGGTGCAGCGCCGCCGCCGAGTTCGTCGATACTGGGGGAGGAGGTGCGGCCTGCGACGGAGCTTCAGGTTGTGGCCAACGATCATCTTCCAAGCAACGGTGGGGGCAGCAAAATCGAGACCTAGGTTATGAACAAGGTCGACGTCGATTTTCGTTGGTCCAGGATTTTAATTAGAAAAGGTAATTGTTTTTAGCGCTATAAATTTAATTAACTATGTTTTAAAATAGTTCAGCGTTTAAAAATACATATCTTTTTCATATGATATCAGAATCATGCGTAACTGGATCCGTGGGGATCGTGGGGTTGAGAGCTTCATAACAACACCAACTGGGACCAATTTGGAGCTAGTTAAAAATCTAGGCAAATTCAAACCCAAACTATACTAAAACCATCAGTTAAACACGGCGGAGTGGATCCCAAAGTGAGAATACCTCCTCACTATAATTATTTTACAGTTAAATATATACTAGGTTGCAGACGGGGCTTAGTAGCCCCCAACACTATTTATTGTACAAACCATGGTGGATTGAATGGACTGTATTGTGGTTGTTAATCTTATTGTGTTGAATAAAATGTTTGACCATAAAAATATCATTTTTATTGAATGTTTAAACTATATAAAATATTCATGTGTT
Source organism: Allium sativum (assembly GCA_030737875.1). Classification (NCBI taxonomy): domain Eukaryota; kingdom Viridiplantae; phylum Streptophyta; class Magnoliopsida; order Asparagales; family Amaryllidaceae; genus Allium; species Allium sativum. Next base: position 860,998,761 of record CM060918.1, on the reverse strand, counting down.
GAATAAAATATTTTATCATTAAAAATATAATTTTCAACGTATATACTAATGGTATAAAATTCTCCTGAAATGAAAATAAATATTCATTTACAAATCGGGCATTTGTTTATGTACACCCATTTAACTGACATGGATTGGGATGATAAATTTTAAACATCGTCGAACTGCACAAATAATATTCAGTATTTGTTGGTTGAAACCCCACACGGGTATTGGGATGATATTTGACGTGCACTAATCCCAATTGTTTAGTTGTATGTCAATCGATTGGTTTACAGACTGTGGTAAGCGTTAATTATTTATATTTAATGCTTATGCAGTTGTGTAATGCACTATGGATTATGGATTGTTGTATATCATTGTTGTTGTATACATGTGTTGTATGAAATCCATATAAAAAAATTATATGGTAATTGATTGGATCTGATTCCATTTCAAAAATAACGAATATTTTGAAATAATATGCTGTAAAGGATTAAAATGTGAATTTGATATCTGATTTTGGATGGATACGAAAATATTGAAATATGTGAAGCCGTGTTGATTAGATATGTGCCATTTTAACCCGAACGTTATTTATATCGATTTTATTCATTTTTACAATGAATATCGAAAAGGAAATGATTTCAAAATATGATATTTTGAAAATATTACCATTTAAATATTATAATGATAAGGAGTATTCAAATTTGATTTTAATTTGAAAATGAAGTTAGAATCGTTTTAAAACGAATTTTTAAAATATGTTTTGAATTGAAACTGATGAAATATATATAAATATAATATATATATATATATATATATTATGGCCTGAATAGAATGCGCCGCACATCGACCATTCATGAATTTCGACCATTAACTTCAAAAGGACTTAGCGGGAGATCCGACCGTCGGATTCTCCTAAAGCTGGAACCTTTAGGTTCGTATCGAAAAGGGCTTTCCAATGAAAATAAGAAATTTGAAATCTAACGGTTAGATTTGGAATTATGTCCAAATCAAATTAGGAAAAGGTCACTGTGGATGCAGTTCGGTGGCCGTTATTGCAAACCGACTGTACGGGCCTTGATAAAATTATTAAAATTATTAATATTTTGTGTAAAATCATAATAAATGATTTGGAAAGAATTGTGATGAAAAATTCCGCGTTTGTAAAGATAAAAATATATTTTATCAAAATGAAATAGTTATTAACTAGAAAGATAATCCAACGTTTTTTAATAAATAAATTGGATTTGAAATGGTTTTAAATTAACCAGAATTTTCCAATGAATAAATTGGAATGGATTGTAATGGAAATATTCTTCGAAATATTTCGATATTGGATTTCGGAGTTATACAAATATTGTTATGGGAATTTGGAAGATACAGATATCGTTATTCCCAATACGATATCCGCTAGTTTCAGAATTTGATATTGAATATAAGCCGATATAATTTCTTTTCAGAGCCTTGTATTTAATATTAAATTGGATTTTGGGTTTGTCGTGAATGGTGTCTTCATTAACACTGTTCATAAACCCAGTTAAATAAAGAATAAATCTTTTAATTAAGATTTTGAGGAGTTTACCAATTAATTAACATTTAACTAAAATCGAAAGGAAAGTTGATTTTGGGTTTATCGTGAACGGTGTTTTAAATAACACCTGTTCTTTAACCCGATTAACAGTGAAATGTGATTTGGAATTTATAAATCTTTTTATTGATATTTATTGGAAAATTTTCAAATTAAAGTCTTCCAATTTAATATATTAAATTGGAATTGAATCGAATTCGATTTAGTAATAATCGAAGTGAGCTTCTGTGGAGGAAGGATGTTAATATATATGGAATTTAAAAGGCTTTGTCGTTATTCCATTTATATTATTAGTTGGATATAGAAATTGATATCAATTATATATGTTGACCTGTTTTCCGTGAAGATTCCATAATTAGTGGAATGTGATTTTGGGTTTATCGTGAACTGTGTTTTAAATGACATTGGTTTTTTAACCCATTTAAAGACAGGATTACATGTCTAACATTGTATTTCGGATTGTATTGTTGATCTCTGCTAAATATATATCTTTTTGGTGGCAGAGAATTTATTCTCTTGCTTAACACACTTCTCTAAGATGTATGAGCTTAGAGGTTATCTATCTGTAGTAATCAATAGTACAGTCTAGATTGTGGGTGCGACATGTTTGATTTTCCAAAGTTAAATAATCATTAATATTGATTTTTGGGAAGTTTAAAACTAAGTGGAGTTTTAATGAATCTTTAATTAGATTGGAATGTGAATGTGATAATTTAAATTATCAAATTTGGGGAATGATCGAGAATGGAATATCACCAGTTTTGCTCCAAGCGATAGTTAAATCTTTAATTAGATTTGAAAGGAAATGGTAATTAACTTTACCGATAACACAATAGTGTTAGATGTGGAGTATCACTAATTTTTCTCCATGGGATAAATAGGTTGGGATTGGGATAATAAAAGAAATGATTACTTCGGTATGGCTCGTTAATCCCGACTAGTTGGATAAACCTTAAATTGTTTTAGAATTGAAAAGATAATGAATTTTTTTGAAATGATATCCAAAGGAGGATTAAAGAATAAATTTAAAAGAATTTATCTTTTATAAAATTAATGGGAATCTTTCCTTAAAGATAAGAATATTTGAATAAAATAATATTTTGGATTGGAATGAGGTGTATGTTGTGTTTTTATAGCACTCGTTTATGAGATACGCGAGTTATTCGAAAAGTCCGGGTTTATACCCATTCTGAATAACTGATTCGATGATAAGTCGACGATGAAGACGGTGGTTGAAGACCGGAGGTCTTCACATCGTTTGGAAGATTACTGATGTCTTGATTGGGCTATACACCTAAGACGAGGTAATAAGTGGTGATCATCCAGACGTACTTGGAGATCGAACGGATATTTGAGGACCTCTCTCCTGTATTGAACATATGGGACGAGGAATAAGGTGCCTCCTATTTCATTCAGACCCAGAGTGAGCTCGTAAATGGATGTGTGTCTGACATTGGATTTTATTCAATGTTGATTGATTTCTATTAAATATATATCTGTTTGGTGGCGGAAAATTTATTCTCTTCCTTAACACCTTTCTCTGAGACGTATGAGCTAATAGGTAATATATCGATAGACATCAGTCGCATGACATGAATTGTCTGTGTGGCATGCTGAGAAGCAAATAATCAAGGCTTCTGTTGAAAAGCAGAGTCTTGTGGTTGATGATCAAAGCACGACTTTAAATAGCATATCTTTGTGTAGCGTTAATTCGTGAGCCTCACCCCGGTATGAACCAGAAACGGGATAGGACTACAGGGAGAACATGCATTTCTTTCTAGCTAGGAGTGATGTCATGATATGGAGCCCAGACATTTTTACTTATGTGGACGGTGGAAAGCGAGGTACCTCGGATATATCGGTCACTACAGGGCCGATGGATGATATGTTCGACATACTAACCAGACTTATGCCCCATAGGGCAGGGAAACGTATTGTTCAGGAATTACCAATCCACTAACGTAAGTGTGGACCGGCCACAAAGATCCAAGGCTCGCTCGAGCTCTGAGCCTAAGGCATGGGCTAGAGTGGCTCGAATTCGGTAGGGACGATCTGTTGACTTGGTTTATGATGGAAATCCAACTTCCATTATGACATTTCGGTTTTAGTTGTAAAAATAGTATGGCAACATGATATATGGTACCTATTGTGACGACCCCAAAACCCGTACTGACGGTGTTAAGGGTAATCTTTGGAATATAACAGAGAAACATATAATAGCAGAACAAAAATAAATAAATACACCAGATAATGAACAAATAATCACTGGATAAACATTAATCATTAGAGTTACAAAGTATACAGGATCATACTTAGTACAAATACAGTTCAGCTATACATAAATGTCTACAGCGGATACAAACATAATATGTACAATAGGAGCTGAACAGCATAAAAGAGATAAATAGAGGAATCCATCTTCAGCTCCTGCTATCCAGAAAAAACCTGCTAAAACCTAAATACAAGGCTGCCCGTGTAGAAAAAGGGTCACCCGAGTTTGCAAGTGAAACAAACTACGAGTCAGTCATGGGACTAGTATGAGAAATCTACTTAACACATTATATACTTTGGCTAATCACAGGACCACACCACTTTCGCGGAACGGGTTTACTCCATTGGATTGCCAGTGCTTTAAAACAATTAAATCTTTTAAAATCGCAATGCTTTTTATAAAAATGAAGCCGATATAACACTAAAGTCCCATCACACAATGCAACGCAAACCGGAGGATAGAGTTTTACCTTATATCGACCAAAATATGCTTGATACGAGCAAAACAAATCATTTAAAGTGTAAATTTCGTCATTTAATTCTTAATCAGACTCCAACTGTAAAATAGTAAGAGAACGATTCCATAGGTATTAACCCCGAAGGCCGAAACCAACATCAGACCAATACCCAGGAAACCATCCATCTTATCTCGTTTACAGTTAGTTTCTAATTTCATACACAATCATAAATATCAATCATAGACGACATGAGCGTCCGTGCCACTATGTCGCCAAATGTAGGTTTACAATCAAAACCGCACAGTCACGTATTTGGAAATTGGATTTCCATCATGAACCAAGGAAAAAGATAGTCCTTACCGACTTTGAGACAATCTAGCCCATGTCTCAGGACCCAGACTCAGGTGGGCCCTTGGATCGTTAGGGACGGTCCACTGATGTGGATTAAAATCCTGAACACTGCGTTTCCCCGCCTTATGGGGTGTAAATGAGCCAATGAATGACTCCATCGGTCCCGGATCGACCGATATAATCGAGGCGCCTCGCAACAGCAACAACCACATAGGTGAAATAATATAATGTCATCCAGTGTAAGCACCAACACCACCTCTAGCTTGAAGGAAACGCATGCCTTCCCTGAGGTCCTTCTCCCGTTTCTGGTTCATACCGGGGTGTGAGGCTCGCGAATTCACGTTATACACAAAGCTATGCCACACAGGCGGTGCTTTGATCATCAATCACAAGACTTTGCTTTTCAACAGAAGCCCTGATCACTGCATCTTAGCATGTCACACAAGCAATCCACACCATGCAACTGATGGCTATCAATCACATAGATTGAATTCCAATGTCAGACACACAATCCATTTACAAGTCCGTTCTGGGTCGGAACGAAACCGGAGGCACTATATTACCTCGCAAACCCATCGATCTCCACGTACGTTTGGACGATCACCACTCATTATCCATATTTCGGGATGCCTCCCAATCAGGACATCAGTTACCATCCAAACGAGGTGAAGATTTCCGGTCTTCAACCACCGTCTTCATCTTCGATTTCTTATCGTCGATTCAGTTATTCAGAATGGGATAAACCCGGTCTTTCTGAGCAACTTGCGTATATAATAAACAAGTGCAACACAAACACACATACGCATCATTTCCATTCATTAGTCGCTAACCGTAAATCAGTAAGAGAACGATTTCCCAAATATTAACCCTAAAGGCCGAAACCAACATCAGATCAAAATCCAGGAAACCATTCGACTTAGCCAACCTTCAGTTAGTTTCTAAATTTCACATCCATATCTTTTATACTATTTTATAACGATTTATCGCTATTTTTATTTATTTTAAAATAGCCAATTTATTCAAACGACGCTTCGGGCCATAACGCGGCTGTGGCGCTGTTTTTCTTCAGATTTTATTTACACATATCTAAAAATCTAACCGTTGGATCTTCACAAAATTTACATCATTAGAAAGATCTTTTCAAAACGAATCCAAGTGTTCCAGTTTCAGGAAAATCCGACGGTCGGATCTCCCGGTACAATGGTTTGAAGTTTCGATTTCAAAATACGAACTGCAGCGTCGTTATTCGATTTAATATAATTATAATTATATATATATATATATATATAATCGATTCTGGCACTGTTTTTCTTTAGATTTGAATTAAACATTCCAGACATTCCAACCGTTGGATCTTTGCAAAGTTGGTGTCGTTGGGAAGATATTTCCAAAGCGAACCCAACGGTTTCGGTTTCGGGAAAATCCGATGGTCGGATCTCCCGCACTAATCATTTGAAATCACGGTTTCAAAACACGAACTGCAGCTTCGTTATTCGATATATTTTAATTATATTTATATATATATATAAATATAATCGATTCTTCGATTTCAAAACTATATGCTTTTCATAGATTTGATAAAAATGATATTTTTATCCAACTGCCTTCTAATTCAACACTTCACTATTTTTAATAATTCATGTATATAATAAAAATATGATTTTTACTGTAAAACAATTCATTTCAAAACACGATTATTTTATATAGTTCATATATGCAATAAAAATATGATTTTTATTGTAAAACAATTTATTTCAAAACAAGATTATTTTATATAGTTCATATTGATGATAAAAATAGGATTTTTATTATAAAACAATTTCTTTCAAAATACGAATACCATTCAACACATGAATTTCAATTCAACGAATGAATTTCGATTCAACAGATGAAGGTTTTCTATAGTTTGTATATATAGAGTAAAAATGTGATTTTTATTGTTAAAACAATTTATTCAAAACACGAATACCATTCAACACATGAATTTCAATTCAACGAATGAATTTCGATTCAACACATGAAGGTTTTCTATAGTTTGTATATATAGAGTAAAAATGTGATTTTTATTGTTAAAACAATTTATTCAAAACACGAATACCATTCAACACATGAATTTCAATTCAACGAATGAATTTCGATTCAACACATGAAGGTTTTCTATAGTTTGTATATATAGAGTAAAAATGTGATTTTTATTGTTAAAATAATTTATTCAAAACACGAATACCATTCAACACATGAATTTCAATTCAACGAATGAATTTCGATTCAACATATGAAGATTTTCTATAGTTTGTATATATAGAGTAAAAATGTGATTTTTATTGTTAAAACAATTTATTCAAAACACGAATACCATTCAACACATGAATTTCAATTCAACGAATGAATTTCAATTCAACACATGAAGGTTTTCTATTCAACAGACGAATATAGTTTCAACACAGGAAAATAATTCTAACACATGAATATTATTCAAAATTTTGGCAGTGGAAGGGTAGTTAAAAATGGGACCGTCCCTAGTACGGCTCCTCGCTCTACCTTAAAGCCTCGCAGCTTTTGACAATGGGGAATCATGCATCTAGTTCGCACGCAGGCGGCATGTATATTTTTTTTTCATTTCCACAAACTAATCCTATGTGGTTTAACCAAATATTTCTCAACCACAAACGGGTATTTTTCAACCACAATCAATCAATTTCAATCATAAACAATTCTAATCAACCATTCGTAATCAACCAAATTTCACACCAATCACAACCAATAAATATCGTCCATGGTTTGTGGACGAGGGGCGTATATATATATATATAAGCATTTCACCTCTATTCAACACATATATAATTTTTACAACGCATATATAACTTATACATCGAATGTACAACTTATACAATGCTTATACATGAGGTGTACAACGCTTATATAACTCATACATCGACTATATAATTTATACATCGTCGTTTTCCGTATCGTTTATAATTTAGAAATCTCACATTGGGTTCCACTCTACCAAAAATAGCAGAAGGCTCAGAAAAATATGCGGTCTCTTCTAAAATGTAGAAGACGTCCTCATGGTCTCGGTGTTTCTTCTTTCACTGGATTTCAACAAGAAACGAAAAAGATATGATTTTTACAAGTTTGCAACGCTTAAAAGTGTAAAAATCAGTTCAGAATATACCAAACCGTATACCTTCAACATGTGTTCGAATATAGGTTTTCAGTTTTTGCGAAATCCATAGCTCGATGTTGAAATCCGATTGCACCACGACGTCGGGCCTCGAGAGGCGCACCTGCGCCGGGAGGTGGGGCCACTTCGACGGTCCCAGGTGGACGTGGCGGCGGCGGAAAGTCTCCGACTTTGGAGGCTTCAAAGTCGACGACGGTGGCACGAGACAGGGTGAAATGCGTATGGATGTGAAGAGGGGAGAGAGGGCTTTCGAGATCTGGTGGTGGCGTGGTCAATCGTGGAGCGAGGCGGCCGAAAAATGAACGGGAAGTTCTGAGGAGGGTTCCGCCGTTAATCGTGACAGGGAGAGAGAAGCCGTGGTTTATTTTTTTTAATTAATGAATATAAAATTCTGATTGGTCGATAGTTTTATAATTTCGAAAATTGGGGTTTTCTCAAACGAACTCGAAATCAAACCCAACGACTGTCGTCCTTAGCGTTTTACCCCCATTCCGAACACAATGGGATATGTTTCGTTAGCCCATTCGACTGTTTCAGTCATTTTTCATTCAAATTAAAATATAAAACATTCAATATTTAATTTGAACGTACATTTCAATTTGCCAGGGCCACAAACTGATTCTAAAAATTCCCGAAAAATAAATCTAGCTATGTTCTGACGATATGGTCCCAACAAAACTAGTTTCGTCGAATTCTGAGACCGTTTGTAAAATGGCCCTTTTCTGGTCGATCCAATTTAACTGTAATTGACCAAAACACGTTTTCTTTTGCCACGCTCACATATTAACTTCAAAAATTATGAAATTTGAAACCTAGCAATAATTTGACATCTGGGATCCAACAAACGTGGTTTCGTCGAATTCCGAGGTTGTTTGAAAATGTCTATTTTCACGGGCTATATAATTCCTATAGCGACCTTTCTAAAAATTCATTTGGCCATAACTTTTGCTTCCTACTATGAAACTTCGATTTTTCAGATTCGTTAGAAACATATTCACTAACAGATTTAAATATTTTTGGTTTCACTCAAATCCGTTTTGTTTTGCACCTAGTACAGTCAGTCAAAGTTTGAATTCAAATTTTGAAACTACCGCGCCATTTCGGGCCTTGTTTATAATTACAATTAATTATATTCCTTTTCAATTGTCGATTCAAACTTACTTTTCATCATTATTATTTAAAATATCTATTTTAAATATTTAAAATCCACTAAAATATCCAATTTTAAATTTTTAAATTGGTTCAGATTTTCCGGGTCGTTACACCCATGTTGTCTATGATTGGTACATTTATATTTGAAGTAGATTTCTTCACTTATAGTAATAATAAAAGATGAAATTTCACATATCAAGCATTATTCGGATATTATAATGTAAAACTCTATCCACCGGCATGCGTTGCATTGTGTGATGAGACCTGAGTCTTATAATAGCTTCATTTTCTTTAATTAGCATTGCCTTGTTTGTTTTATGCACTGGTATTCTTGGGAAGAAACCCGTTCCGTGATATACGGCATGGTAGGGGTGAGCGTTCGGTCGGTTTGGTTGGTTTGGACGTAAAAAAACTCAAACCGAATTGAAACCGTACTTTTTTCAAACCGAACCGAACCAAATTAAGTTTGGTTAATTCGGTCGGTAACCGATTTAACCGAACTTGAAGGATATACTATAATTTTAATGATGCATTCACTCAAACTAAACCATAAATTGATGTTTGGAGAAAGTTTATATAGTAAAATTTATGTTTATGATAAGACTTGATCTATTTGCAACAAATGTCTTTGAATTACATTGCTAAACTAATTATTTAAAGTATAACAATACCATAAAATTAGATAAAAAAAATTAAAAGTTTGGTTAATTCGGTTAAACCGATAACCAAAAAAACATTTTACAAACCGAATTCAAACCGATTAAGTTTTGAAACCAAACCGAACTGACCGAAATGAACTGGTTTGGTTGGTTAATTCGGTTTGAACCGAATATTGCTCACCCCTACGGCGTGATCCCTTGATTTACTTAACTTTAAAAAGTAAAGATTGAATAACTATTTTAGTTCTCACACCAGTCCCATGACCGACCTAGAGTTTATTGTTTTAACCTAAACTCTGGGTGCGATTATTTTCCACACAGGCAGCTAGTAGTTTTTGGTATGCAGATATTCATTTTCACAGGATCCTGGATTTACAGCTAAAGCTATATTCGGAAAGCTTTGTATCCGTGTATTTCTTTCGGTTGTGTTATGTATTATTTTTCTGCTGCTTTGTAATTTAAATCTCTGATATTTTTCTGATATATATTATTTATTCATACTCTGTTGTATTCTTGTACTCTGATGTATTTGTTGTAATAAGCAATGAAATGTTTTATTGTTTTGCATTCTGATTTGTCGTGTTCTCAACTCAATCCGGACTTTCCCTTACAGGCAAGTTTGGGTTGTTTCACTATCTAAGTAATTCCTATACTAAAGTAAAGTTCTCCCCCTTAATCCTAAATCTTTCTATACCTTATAAAATACTCCCCCTAAATTTATGCCTATATAATATCCTAATTCAACATATAACTTCCCTTAAATCTATAACTCTCCCTTAATCTATAATTCTTTATAAATTTCTATAACTTCCCCTTACTCTATGAATACACTAGTCTAAAAAACTAAATAGAAGGATAATAAACTAAGCAAACCAATCAATTCAAATAAGCAAATCAATCCAAACAAGCAATTCAATCCAAACAAGCAATTCAAACAAACAATCTAAACAATTAAATCAACCAAAGAATTTTTGAACCTCCAACTAACCATTATAAACTCTAAAACTCCCCCTTAATCTAATATAAGACTATCCTAAACTCTAATTTCCTTGAAACTATAATAAGACTTTAATCTAGACTTAAGAAATTACTTTGATAAGACATCCTTAAAATTATGATGTAAGTAAATAAGTTTAATCCAAGCAATCAATTAATTTAAGTTTTGTTGTCCCAAAACCTCTATTTATCCTTAAACTTATAAAGCTTCAATCAACTACAAATGCATATGTATATTTCTAACAAACCTATCAACCACTAACGAAATTCAACCATTTCAAACAATTCAAACAAGTCAATCAAATCAAGCTAAACAGATCAATCAATCCAATTAAGTCAATTAACTCAATTAATTCAACCAAGTCAATCAAGTTAATCAAGACAAAGTAAATATGTTATGTATTTGATTAATAATCCTATATTTTTGATTAGATAAAAACTTTTCATATAATATACTTGTTGCGTGTGGAGTTAAAGTTAACATGTAATACAATGTGTTGGTTATAATGTAGTATGTTATATGCAAAATTATATGAAGTGATATAATGAATGAAATGCAACATGGATGTAAATGATTTTAATTTGAGATATACTCTAATAATGATGTATGATATGAAATAAGATGTGTAATGATAGTATGCAGAATGTTTTGGTAATTATACTGAGGTAACATATATTCAAAATACTATCTACCTATTACGCATATACATATATATTATACATTATTTGAATTAAACAACGGTAATATATTTTAATTTCTAGACTTAGGTTAATGATACTTATGAAAGAGATTGAAAGAATAGTAACGATATAATTTTTATGTTATTCATAATATATAATAAAATATTTAAAATAGTTCTATGAGAAATGTGGAGTTAAATAATCTTAGTAGGATGCTTCTTTAATATAGTAAAAATTGAAGATCATTTTAAAGAGAATGTAGAATTGTATCATATAAAGTAAACATATAGTCATAATTGTATATATAAAAACTATTTTTAAAAAAGATTTAAAATTTAGTTTATTATGAAATATAAACCAATCTTTTGATACAAATCAATTTTAAATTTAAACTTTTTAGAAATCAAAATATATTAATTTTTTAAGGAACCATTTATATGTTAAAACTTTTAAAAAAATCTATAGTCTTAACAAAATTATGAAATATGGATATGTATATTAAACTATAATTTCTTATATTTAAAACATAAAAGCATATATACATATTATTTTTATACCAAAATATTAGGTTAAATATTTAAGCTTTTATAAAACATAATAAGAAATCAAAATAAGTATTTAAGTTACAAATAGTATTTGTGATAATATAACCCAAAATTGTTATGAAAACATATAAATAGTATATAAGTTAAACTATGCATGTTTAAACTATATAAAAGATGAATACATTTATATTTTATAACAATATGAAAAAAGTTATATTAATTTTGTATATCATATTAACATGTTTATATAATTTTATTAATTTATATACTTATAATATATATATATATATATATATATATATATATTGAAATAAGATATAAGAAAATAAGCATACAAATTTAATAACTAGAATTTGAGCTGTCAGTTTCTAATTGAAAAGATGAAGGGAATTTTGAAAGTTTAAACCTATGAGATACAAAATTTGAATTTTGATTCTATAGGCTAATATGTCAACATATAGATATATGTATGGCGATATATATGCATTATTTCAAAGGGAATATGGTTTTGTGATTTTTGGTTTTAAGTTACTGATTTACATTTCAGGTTTAACTAATTCCTGAAATAATACTAATCATATCAAACATCCAAAATTTATTTTCTTATTTTATTAATGATTATTTAATTATTATTGAATTTCAAAATTAAAATTTGAATTTTAAATTTCAAGTTTTATTTTTAAAGTTTTAAATTTCAAACTCAAACAAATAATCAAAGTAAACAAAACATCCATTCAACCAAAAAAATTAAAATTTAATTAAGGCGTACCCGGGTTTTAGATCTATTTCTTCAATATTCTCTGAATTTTGAATTGTTGTGAAACACATATTTGAATCTCCGGTTTCTTACTCTTTCTCGCTAGATGACGATCTGAATTATATTTACATCTTCCAGAATTTGACGATGAGATTGATGATTTAGTAATTTAACCAAGTTGGCTTTAAAATTTTGAATATTGAATGAACGGACACTTCAACTATTATAACCCCGAAAGTCATATCTCTTCATAAACTCTTCTTTTCTTGATTGATGAATAATCATCTTGGTGTCTTTTGGCTAATATGTTATCCGAAATAACTTCTTTCCTACAAAACAACATACCTTTTCAAAGAATCAAGTGACTTTTCAAAATAATCAATTGTAATTTGAGATAATAACATTATGATGATTCTGCTATATATCTATTTAAACTTTTCAAGAAATCATATCATGATAACTTGAATATTCAGTCAAATTGAATGTAGACTCATCTAATACCGATGCAAGAAATGAATTTAAACTGGTGTTCAAAATTTGCCGTTTAAAATTTTCAAAAATAAGATTATGAACTTTTTGAAAAACCTTGCTTTGATACCAATTGTTAGGGATTGGGGAATGGATCGCTAAGGCAAAACAAACACTAGAGGGGGGTGAATAGTGTTTTTGAAAATTTAAACAAAATCTAAAACTTATGTGAACTACTATATAAATAAAACACCACATAAACAATCACAGACACAGAATCAATCATAAACACAAATATAAACAAAAATAAAGTGCAAAAAAGGAAAAAACACATCGGATTTTATACTGGTTCGGATTGCTCCTTCGTCCAGTCCTACGCAACGCTGGATTGCACAGATTTTTATTACTATATCAATAGTCAAGTATAACCTCCTTGGTTTCACGGCTATAAGGGAATCCACCGATTCCAACATCTTTGATATCATGACTACAAGGGATACCATCGATTACCCGTCCTTGATTTCACGGCAGCAAAGAATACCACCATTTACCCCAAATACAACCCAAACAATTACAAACAGCCCTATAACTCTTCAATAGCACTTGATTTAGGGAGTAATGAGTAGAGAGTGTAGAGAGAAGAAGATGAGTGAAAACCTAATTGAATCTGGCAGAGTACTTGTGTAGGAATCATAAACATGATAAGGTTTAATGGTGTAGTGAAGTAGAGTAAAACTAGAGAAGAAGAGATGATTAAAAATTCGAATTTAAGCCCTTTTACAGTGTGTGAAATGTTGCAACGCTTCTGGAGCGTCATTAATGGTGAAAAGACACTTCCTTTCAAATTTAAATTTCTAACAGTCATATGTCGACATAGCCTTTATTTTATGTCGACATATCTATCAGTTTTATGATTTTTAAAGCATTTTTAAAGTATTTAAATCAATATTTAAATTCTGGAAATTCCTAAAAAAAACTAGTTGTTAAAATATTATTTTTCAAGTATAAAAACATAAGAAAATATTATTTAAACATATGATTAAATACATAATATATATGTGATATGAAAACTACATATAATATAATTATAAACATATATACAGGAATTTATAAAGAGATATTTATAAACTATATATAAACAAAAGGTTATACGATGAATCAAATATAAACGTAGTAAAATATATTTGATAAAACTATAAAAATAAGAATACTTATAAATTAGAAAATATATTTGAAATCATAAGTTCGAAATTCTTTAATCAAAACTTGATAATATAAATAAATATTCTAAAGTGTAAAATCATATGATATCATATACATACTTAAAAAGTTATAAGGTTTAAAACTATATAACTTTATAAACTTATATAAACATATATAATATAATTAAAACTTTAAACTTATATGTTTGAAATCATAAGTAAAATAATTTAGAATTTGAAATTTGAAAATAGGAATTTTGAAATTTGAAAATCAGAATTTTGAAATTTGAAATTTTGAAATTTGAAATTTTGAAAAAGAGAATTTGAGATTTGAAAAACAAAATTTGAACCTAGTGTGATATTCAGAGTCTTACATAAACTTGACTCTATTACTATATTTATTTGATCTCTTGAACTCTTGAAATCTTGATTACTCATGAGTCTTGAATCTTGAATCTCTAAAACTCTAAAAATGTACAGCCTTCAGTACTTAAGTCCTGTATACAAAACCTGCATATTTATGTCTATACATTATAGATAGAGATGTTAGTATATATTTTATAATCAATGATAATTAAAATAAGGTTGTTGTCACCAAAACTCCATTCTCCAACAATAAGATGATGTGGTGCACCTCCTTGCAAATCAAAAAGGAAAAAGCTATCCAGGGTCGAGCGGTGAAAAGCGCAGCAAATGGGCTTGAAGTTGGAAAGCTGCACCTTTCTTCAGAAAAGCACTTCCTCAAGAAAGAAGTTAGAGACGCCAAATCCTTTGCTACGGTCGCTTGTCGAGATGAGCGTCCAGAAGAAGGACTGGCGTCAAACTTGTATAACGATGTAAAGGTGGAAGCAGTCCAACCAAGTCAATAAATAAAAGGTTGCAAGTTCCGCCATAGGGGCACCTTCTTAAATGTAAGGTTCAGGACCTCAGTTCCGTAAATCATGATAATTTTCGATAAAATAACTGGCGTACGCCTTGTGGAATATTGAAACACCAAGCTGGAAGTACCAACATCAGGCAGGAAGGACCGGCAAACCCAAGCTGGAAGGACCAGCATCATGTTAGAAGGACAGACAAACCTGAGCTGGAAGTACCAGCACCAGGCCGGAAGGACCGACAATAAGTTGGAAGGACCAGAACAAAACAGAAATCCAAGCCCAAAAGGGGGTATCCAATGTAGACTTTCCGAGCATGGCATGATCAGGTCGAACAAGGAAAACATTGAATTCAAACCCAAGACCTCTTCGGGGGGAAGTATTCAATCTGACCTCTGAATGACCTGGACTACCAGGTTAGTGAGTGAAATGATTGAATACATTTTTTTAAAAAAAAAACCTCCCCAAGCATAGTCACAAACAGAAAATTTTCAAAGTTGCAAGTACAAAACAGATCAGCAAAATTGAACTCTCTTGGGATGTACTAAGGCAAGCTCGAGACATCAGCACAGTGGTGAACACAAAGAGTTGTAACCCATAAAATAGAAGTCTCGAGTTCCTCAGTAAATATTAAAAGAATTCAACACAGTTGATCGTGTAGACTCCAAATGTAATAACCCAGAAAATGTGAACCAATTTAAAATTTTTAAAATTGGTTATTACCAAAGAATTTGAATAATTGAAATAACATATTTCAATAAAATAAAGAATTGGGTGCAGTAAGGCAGTTTGAAATTTTGAATACAAACTTTGTCTGACTGTACCGGGTGGAAAATATAACGGATTTTAGAGAAACTGAAAAAATTTAAATCTGCTTATGAATACCTTTCTAACGAATCTGAAAAATTGAAGTTTCATAGCAGGAATCAAAAGTTATGGCCAAATGAATTTTCAGAAAGGTCACTATATAGCATATATAGCCCTTGAAAATAGATATTTTGCATACGACCTCGGAATTCGACGAAACCACTTTTGTTCGGGTCCGGGATGTCAAACTATTGCTAGGTTTCAAATTTCATAATTTTTGAAGCTAGTATATGAGCGGGGCAAAGGAAAATGTGATTTGTCAATTTCTGTTAAAATGGGTCGACCTAAAAATGGCCATTTTTCAAACGAGCTCATAATTCAACGAAACTGGTTTTGTTGGGATGGGATCGTCAAAAAAAAGCTAGATTTATTTTTCTGGAATTTTTCGAATCAGTTTGTGGCCCTGGCAAATTGAAATGTAAGTTCAAATTAAATATTGAATGTTTTATATTTTAATTTGAAAAATAACTGACTGTAACAGTCGAAATGGCTAACGAAACATATCCCATTGTGTCCGGAATGGGGATATTTAGCTAGGGCGACAGTCGTTGGGTTTGATTTCGAGTTTGTTTGTAAAAACACTATTTAAAATTTCCTATAAATCCTCAGCCAATAGGATTTTTTCTTTCAAAAAAAATCACGGAAACCGTAGCCGCCTTTCGTTCTCGACGATCCACGTTGCTCCAGCCTTCCCTCCCCTTTTCCGGCCGCCACCGACGCCACCACCACCACTCGACTCGCCTTCGCCCCCTCTTCACATCCGACCCCGACACGACCTCCACCATTACCTCCTCCACCTAAATCGAAGCCAGGAAGTCATCGAATTCCCAGCGCCGCCGCTGCCCCCGATCTGCCACCGCACCCCCTCAAACCACCAGCGTCGTGAAGCCCTCGCCGTCCCCTTTCACGTCAGCACCACCGATCATCCCAACACTGCACCGATTTTGCGAAAATCCCAAACCTAGTTCTGAACAAAATATAAAGGTTCGACCTTTATTATTCTGAAATGAAAATAATACTTTTAAGTGTTGCAAAACTTTGAAAAATAATATCTTTTTCGTTCGTTAACGAAATTTGATGAAACAGAAGACACCGTGACCGCAAGGAGGCTCTCTACCATCTAGCAGAAGCCACGGATTTTTCTGATCTTCCTACGATTTTTAGCACTGCAAAAACCAATGTAAGGAATCTAAACTAAATTGTGTGAATGGAACCGCGTTGTATAAATTATATTAGCGAAGTGTAAATTATATACGCATTGTATACCTCATGTACATGTGTAGTATAAGTTATATTAGCGATGTATAAGTTATACAAGCGTTGAATGAAAAATATATGCTTTGAATTGTGATGAAATATAAGTGAATTATAGAAATAATATATATATATATATATATATATATATATATATATATATATATATATATATATACTCCCCTCGTCCACAGACCATGGACGATATTTATTGCTTGTGATTGACGTGATATTATATGGTATGACGAATGGTTGGAAATAATTGTTTGTGGTTGATATTGTGGTTGAAAAATACCTTTGTGGTTGAAAAATACCCTCTTGTGGTTGAAAAAAAAATAGAATAGGATTGTGGAATTGAAAATAAAACATGCCGCCTGCATGCGAACTAGATGCACGAGCCCCATTGTCAAAAACAACGAGGTTTTATGGTAGAGCGAGGAGTCGTACTAGGGACGGTCCCGGTTTTAACTACCCTGCCGTTACGCTGCCGAAATTTTCTGAAAAATTCATGTGTTTGAATAATTTTCATTCATTGAAATTAATTACATATGTTGAAAAAAATATTCATGTGTTGAGTTGAAATTCATTCGTTGAATCGAAATTCATGTGTTGAATATTATTTGAATTTAAACAAATAGCCTTAGCGATAAAAATCACATTTTTATACATATACAAACTATAGAAAATATTCATGTGTTGAGTTGATATTCATTCGTTGAATCGAAATTCATGTGTTGAATATTATTTGAATTTAAACAAATAGCCTTAGCGATAAAAATCACATTTTTATATATAAAAATCACATTTTTATATATACACAAACTATAGAAAATATTCATGTGTTGAGCTGAAATTCATTCGTTGAATCAAAATTCATGTGTTGAATATTATTTGAATTTAAACAAATAGCCTTAGCGATAAAAAAAAATCACATTTTTATATTTATACCAACTAGAGAGAATATTCATGTGTTGAATTGAAATTCATTAGTTGAATTGAAATTCATGTGTTGAATGTTATTGTATTTTAAAATAAAATGAATAGACAATAAAAACTACATCTTTTTTGTTAATATGAAGTGTTAAAAACATTCATGTGTTGAATAAATATTTTTGATGATAAAAATATTTCTTTTATCATGTATACGCTTTGATAAAAATACACATGTGTTGAAATAAATAATAGTTTGCTAGAAATATTATTATTAGCTTTGTTCTGCATATATATACATGTGTTGAATAGGGAAAATGGATTAGCTGTAGAGTAAAGAAATTATTTTCGTGCCCGACAAATAGGTAAGCCTTGATGAGTTGGCTGCGCAATTTTATTTTTATATCAACTCCTGTGAATGCCATTGGATGCGGAGTGCTGGTTATTCTGTGTGAAATAATAAACATCGCCATAGGATAGTAACAATTAATTTTGAATTACACTACATGGCATATTTCTTGACGATAGGCATACTTCATCATATTCCACATAAGCAATTGGAGCTTGTGTGACGAGGTGGAAGATTTACCATACGAGCGAGAGGCTTGTATGGCGATGATTTTATACTACAGGTTGAACTGATGACTGATATGGACTATTTAAAATATAACGATAAACTGCCAGATTAATAAAAACCCCACACGGGTCTGGAGTTGACAATAATCACGTCTCTCTAGTTATTAGATACGGCACGTGGACTATTTATTTCCACATGGAGCGGGGTGACGAGAATTTATTCTCTGGAGTTATTATCTATACACGCTCCCCCGTAAACACCAGACTATATCACTATAAATATGTGGATGCTTTATAGGATTTATTGGGTACCTAACACGGCCCAATAAATTTCCAAACCCCTTCCCGTACAAAGGAGGTTATGGCGAAATTTTTCGAAATATTAAGGCGTTAGTGAAATATTTGAAGTGAAAACGAAGTTGAAATTAATGAATGAACTATATTTGAAATTATAGAATGAACTATATTTATATATAAAAATATAAATATAATTAAAAGGAATCGAAGCCGTGCAGTTCGTGTTTTGGAATCGTAATTTGAAACGATTAGTACGAGAAATCCGACCATCGAATTTCCCCGAAACCGCAACCGCAGGGTTCGCCTTGGAAATATCTTTCCAATGACACCAACCTTGTAAAAATCCAACGGTTGGATTGACTGGAATGTTTAATTTAAATCTGAAGGAAAACAACGCCAGAATCGTTTATATTTATATATAAATATAAATATAAATAAATTAAGTCGAATAACGACGCTGCAGTTCGAATTTTGAAACTGTAACTTCAAACGACTAGTGTGGAAGATCCGACCGTCGGATTTTCACGAAACTGGAATTGTTGGGTTCGCTTTGGGAATATCTTCCCACTGATATAGACTTTGTGGAAATCCAACGGTTAGATTTCCCGATATGTGTAAAACAAATTAGAGGAAAAACAGCGCCAGTGCCACGGCACGACCTGAAACGTCGTTTAATTAAATATGGCCATTTTTATATAAATCAAAATGGTGAAAAATCGTTATAAAATATTATAAGCAACATAGATTGCAAATAAACCAATTGGGCTTGAATTGTTTGATATTTGATGGTTGTATGTGTTTGACACGAAAATAACACTAAAGAACTGAAATATGGATGTCGAATAATATAACCATAGAAAGAATTGTTTTAAATTCTAATTACGTGAATTATTTGAAAAGGCCGAGCTAACCCTCATTTCAAATAATTTAGCGAGCGATTCGAATTGGAAAATACAAAGACGATTCAAGACCGACGATCTTCGTATCGGTTGGATGGGCGCTGCTGAGGTTCCTGACTGGAGTAGCTACCGTGAAGGAACGGAAGTAGCAGCCGTCTGAACGTATATGTTGATTGGACGGATATACGAGGAATTGACGCCTCCGGTTTCGTTCAGACCCAGAACGGACTTGTAAATGGACTGTGTGTCCGACATTGGATTTTGTTCTATACTGATTGATCTCTGTTAAATATATATCTGTTTGGCGGCGGAGAATTTATTCTTTTGCTTAACGCCCTTCTCTGAGATGTACGAGCTCAGAGGTTATATATCGATAGAAATCAGTCGTATGGAGTGGATTGCCTATGTGGCATGCCAAGATGCTGTGATCAAGGCTTCTGTTGCAAAGCAAAGTCTTGTGGTTGATGATCAAAGCACGGCCTACGTGGCCTGGCTTTGTGTATAGCGTGGATTCGCGAGCCTCACACCTCGGTATGAGTTAAAAACGGGATACGGACCGCTGGGAGAGCACGACGTTTCTTTCTAGCTATGGTGGTGTCAGTGACTTACCAGCCCTGACATTTATATCTACTTTTCACCTTTGTGGTCGTTGGAATGCGAGGCGCCTCGATTATAGGTCTGTAAGGACCGGGAAACGTGTGTTCAGGAATAACTAATCCTCAAACGTAAGAGAGGACCGGCCCAGCCGAATCCAGGGTTACCCAGAGTGTGTAGTCCTGAGGCATTTGCTAGAATGTCTCGAAGCGGAGAGGAGCTTGTCCCTTGCCTCGACTCATGATGGAAATCCAATTTCCAATACGAAATAACGGATTCGATTGTAGAACTAGTATGGCGACATAGTGGTATGGGGCACTTATGCCGCCTATGATTGATATTTATGTTGCTATTCGTTTTTGAAACATATATGCACTAGTAATAATATCAAATTATTTTGCTTTACATGTATCAAGCATATTTGGCCATTATAAGGTAAAACTCTATCCTCCGGCTTGCGTTGCATTGTATGATGGGACCTGAGTCTTATAATAGCTTCATTCTTTTAAAAAGCATTGCGTTGTTTTAAAGAATTTACTTTGTTTTAAATGCACCAGCAATCACTGGAGTAAACCCATTCCGCGAAAGTGGCGTGGTCCTATGATTTGCTTATTATTGTTGTTTAAACTGTTAAATAGATTCCTCATACCAGTCCCCATGACTGACTCGTTGTTTGCTTCACTTTGCAAACGCGGGTGCCCATATTTTCACGCGGGTAGCCTAGTTCACAGGTGATTGGTTGTGTTTGGCTCTGCACTGTTGCATAGAGTGCATTTTGGCTCATGGCGAGGCTGACTTCACAGAGATGCCTTTGACTTTTTCCACCATTATTGTACTTATATTATGATTCCGCCACAGGCGATGCAGACTGCTCTACTTTCAGTATTTATTATCGTATGTATATGTACCGCCTTCGGCGATGTAGACTGATACCCTCAATATGTCTCACTGCATGTATGTATTCCGCCTCTGGCGATGATGACTGATCACTTCCCTTTCATTTACTAAGTTATATCCTACGCTGTGCTATTCTGATGTTGTTACATGTTGTGATTCCGCTGTCATATCCATGTAAAATTATTCTATTTATTGTTTTTGCTATTATCTGTTCTTTGCTATGATGATTGATGTGTTATATTCCAATGATTTTCCTTAATACCGCCCCTCGGATTTAGGGATCGTCATAGTTGGTATCAGAGCTTTGGTTAACCTTAGTTCCGGGATCTAACACATTAAACACCTCGTAAGAATAGAATCAGTAGTGTTCTAAGGCGAGTAGCTCATTAGAGATAGGATTAGCAATGTCCTAGAATGAACTAAGCAGATTAGCAAAACAATTTGATTAGTATATCATTACCTTTCCTTATGTTCCCCTGCCTTATCATATATGAAAATTATCAAATCTATGAGCTTGACTCTTTTATTGCTTATACAGTACTCTCTCTGATGGCTACGCGAGCAGCAGCGGCTAGAGGAGTCCGTGGAGGCCGAGCAGGAGTAGCAGGAGGACGGGGGAATATCCCCGTAGTTGAGGAGGGCACTATTATTCAGCCACCAGCACCCCCGGAATTTGAGCTAGACAGAGTAGCGAAGAGATATAGGAACTTAGGGGGAAAACCCTTTGGTGGCCTTGGTACAGTGACTGAGGCTATTGCTTGGTTGAAGACCTGTGAAAAGATCTTTGAAGGCATGGATTTGGGGACCAATAACAAAGCACAACTAGGTATCAGGCTCTTACAGGAGGAAGCAGAGTTGTGGTGGGATGCCATCACCTCAGAAGATGCAGCAGGTACTGTTAGGACCTGGGAGCAATTCAAGACCATGTTCAACGAGAAGTTTGTACCTGAGCAGGCCTTAGAGAGGATGCGAGAGCAGTTTGCTAATCTCCAGTAGGGAGATCTCTCTATCCAGGATTACCTCAATAAATTTACTCAGTTGTCATGCTATGCTCCAAAGCTTATTATAACTAACAAAGCTAAGAACAAGAGGTTTATATTTGGGCTAAAGTGCAAGTACGATGACAGAGCCATGAGCAACATCAAACTCTACTTCTCAGAATTGGTAGAAATGGCTTGCAATTATGAAGATATGGATAAAAGACACGCCAACCAAGACCGCGCCAAAAGCCAAGCTGGAAACAAGCGCAAAGCTTTAGCAGATCAGCCAGAGTCTAGCATTAAAGTGGCGGCTACTCAGAAACTTGGAAAGATACCGAAAGGATATTGCTACAACTGCGGGAAGCCAGGACATTTTTCTAATGTGTGCAAAGCCCCGAAGAAGCCAAAGGCAAATCCAGACCACAGCTCAGCCGAATGCTACAACTGCCATAAGAAAGCGCACTATAGCAGGAATTGTCCTCTGAAGCAGAATGCACAAGTGGCTCATGTGTATGACGGGGAGACCCCGCCAGCTACCACCGATGGATCAGGTAAACCCGACGTCTTGGGAGGTACCCTTACCATTAAAAATATTCCTGTTTCTGTACTTTTTGATACTGGTGCATCACATAGCTTCATTTTTGATAACACTGTTCACAAGTTAAAATTGAAACAAAGAGAGCTTAAGGAACCAATTAAAGTTCAAAACCCGATAGGAGGTTTTGTTAGTCTCAGTACATATTGTAAAGCACCCATTTCCTTTTCTCGATACCGGTTTCCTTTTAAAGTGATTGTCATGGACCTTTCCGAATTTGATATTATACTGGGGCTGGACTGGTTGACAAAATATAAGGCCGAAGTTAGATATGCCGAGAGAATCGTGAAAGTTAAAACGAAGCTTGGACCTACATATATACCATGCCATGGCTCAGAAATTAATAGGACAGAATTTTGGTCTTCTTTAGAAGTTACTCCCCCTTCATTAGAAAAGATACCGGTCGTTTAAAACTAAGCGGATGTGTTTGAAGAAGTAGAAAACTTACCGCCGCAAAGAGAAATTGAATTCAGGATAGATCTAATTCCTAACGCCCGACCAGTAGTACATCCAATTAGAAGGATGGCCCCGAAAGAAAAAGAAGAGTTAGGTAGTCAAACCCGAGAATTGCTTTGGAAAGGTCTGATCAGACCGAGCTTTTCAGCCTGGAGGGCAGCAGTAGTATTTGTCCCGAAATCAGACGGTACTCTAAGACTTTGTGTTGATTATCGAGATCTCAATAAGCAGACACTGAAGAACAAATATCCCTTGCCACGTATAGATGATTTGCTAGATCAATTAAATGGAGCAACGGTATTCTCCAGAATGGACCTAGCTACAGGTTTCCATCAATTACGTATAGCTGAAGACTGTGTTCCTTTGACAACCTTCAGGGGTCCCGATTTATTCTACGAATGGTTAGTAATGCCGTTCGGCTTGTGTAACGCTCCGGCATACTTCGTCGATCTTATGAACAGAGTGTTCCGTGGTGTATTGAATAAATTTGTTCTAGTCTTCATCGATGTCATTTTAATCTACTCCAAGTTGGAAGGCGAGCATGAAAAACATTTAGAACAAGTGTTGGAAATTCTAAGGAGAATTGTCTTGAAAGCTTAATTTTCTAAATGTGTCTTCTAGCAGGATGAAGTTAAGTTCCTTGGCCATGTCGTATCAAAAGAAGGGATTGTTGTAGATCCAAGCAAAATTACAGCGATTCAGAACTGGAAACAACCTACTACCCCCACAGAAGTTCGAAGTTTCCTTGGATTGGCTACTTACTATCGGAAATTCGTTCAGGATTTTTCAAAGATATCTGGTGTATTGACAAAGCTTACAAAGAAGCATGAGAAATTCAAATGGACTCCCGAATGTGAAGAAGCTTTCCAGAAGCTGAAACTGAAGTTGACAACTGCTCCAGTATTGACAATTATAGAAGGCAACCAAGACATGACTGTATGGACAGACGCTTCTATTAGAGGGCTAGGTGCAGTATTAATGCAAAAAGGCCAAGTGGTCACTTATGCCAGCCGTCAGCTGAAGCCGCATGAAAGAAACTATGCAACTCATGATGTTGAGTTATTGGCTATCGTGTTTGCTTTAAGAATCTGGAGGCATTATTTACTGGGCGAGAAGTTCGAACTATTTACCGATCATCAATCATTGAAATATCTATTCACTCAGAAAGATCTAAACTTGAGACAACAACGTTGGTTAGAATTCCTTGCAGCATACGATTTTGAAATTCTATACACTCCAGGGAAAGCCAATGTTGTCGCAGATGCGCTCAGCAGAAAGAATGAAATCATCGCCAGTTTTGTCATCACGTCTTCATTAATTGACAGGATCTCGATCCTTCAAAAAGAGGATAATTTTGTGAAGGAGATGATCAAAAGAATCAATGAAGGCATAGACTCCAGCTTCCAAGTGGATAG
This sequence comes from Allium sativum, assembly GCA_030737875.1. Classification (NCBI taxonomy): domain Eukaryota; kingdom Viridiplantae; phylum Streptophyta; class Magnoliopsida; order Asparagales; family Amaryllidaceae; genus Allium; species Allium sativum. The sequence continues at coordinate 860,973,826 of CM060918.1, read as the reverse complement.
TGAGGGAGTTCTGAGATTAAAAGGAAGAATTTGTGTTCCTGACATCTCCGAGCTAAAGAGAGAAGTGCTTGATGAATGTCACAGGTCCAAACTCCGTATCCATCCCGGTGTGAGCAAAATGTATAACGACCTCAAACGCACCTTTTGGTGGAAGGAAATGAAAAGAGATATTTCAATATATGTTAGCAGATGCTCCACTTGTCAGCTAGTTAAGAGCGATCAGCAGAAATTAGCTGGACTATTACAACCATTAGAAATTCCAAGATGGAAGTGGGAGCAAATTTCGATGGACTTCATTGATGGTTTGCCTCGAACTAAGAAAGGAAACGACAGTATATGGGTAATCGTAGATCGCTTCACGAAGACTGCCCATTTCATACCTGTCCGATCCAACAGAACGACTCAAAGTTTAGCACAGATTTACTTCAAAGAAATAGTTAAACTACATGGAGTGCCCCTTAATATAGTCAGTGATAGAGATCCCCTATTTACTAGCAAATTCTGGGAAGCATTCCAGAATGAATTGGGAACCAAATTGAATCTAAGCACCGCTTATCACCCATAGACAGATGGCCAAACTAAGCGGGTGAATAGAATTCTAGAAGATTTACTGCGGGCTTGCGTTATCGATTTTGGAGGCTCATGGGAAGATCACTTATATTTAGCTGAATTCTCTTATAACAATAATTATCAAGCAAGTTTGGGAATGTCTCCATTTGAAGCGTTATACTGTAGACCGTGCAGATCTCCCGCATGTTGGGTAGAACCTGGCAATAGACTTGTGTTAGGGCCTGATATGATTCGAGAAGCATCAGATAAAGTCGATTTTATTAAGAAGCGGTTGAAAACCGCACAAAGCCGACAGAAAAGTTATGCTGATGCGAGAAGAAGATATTTATCATTTGCCGTTGGCGATTATGTTTATTTAAGAGTTTCTCCAATGCGGGGAGTAATCAGATTTGGCAAAACTGGGAAGTTGGCACCGAGATTTATTGGTCCCTTTCCTATACTTGAACGGATTGGAACTCCGGCATATAGAGTTTCATTACCTGATTGGTTGCCTGGTGTACATGATGTGTTCCACGTGTCTCAACTCAGAAAACATGTTCATGATCCGGATCTTGTTGTAGAAGAAGCAGCGCAACAGGATATAGACATAATTCTTTAAAATTTATTCTTTAATCTTCCTTTGGATGTCATATCAAGCAAAAATATGGTTTTCCAAACTAGTCGAGATTAGCGAACCACACCTAAGTAATTATTTATTTTATTTCCCAATCCCAACCTATTCATTCCATGGAGCAAAACTGTTATTACCCTATAACTAACACCACGGTGTTATCGGTAAATTTAATTACCATTTCACGTTCAAATCTAATTAGAGATTTAACTATCGCTCGGAGCAAAACTGGCGATACTCCATTCTCGATCATTTCCTATATTTGATAATTTAAATTATCAATTCCCATTTTAATCTAATTAAAAATTCATTGAAACTCCTTTTTACTGGGCTAAAGAACTTATGTTGTTTAAAACCCAGTTCACGATAAACCCAAATCACATTCTATTTATTATCGGGTTAAAGAACAAGTGTTATTTAAAACACCGTTCACGATAAACCCACAAATCAATTCTAATTCAATTCCAATTAAATATATTAGAAATTCTAGTTATTTAAAACCCATTTCAATTTCCTTTTATAATTTAAAATAAAATATTTATATTCTAACGACGATCTAAATAAATATATATGTTCTAATTCTATTCAAAATAAATTTCTCGTCGTTTTTATTTAAAATAATTCATTTTAAATATTCAAAATTCACTAAAATTGCCAAAATAAAAAAGTTTAAACTGGCTCGCCTTTCTGGGTTGTTACAATAAATTATGGAATCGATTACAAGAAATCGATAAAATATTTGATGAAATATTTCATATAAAGGACCTGAGCTGCCAATTCACCTAGATACACTGTTATGATTTGATAGTTAAATAACCGACTATCAAAGTATGGCCTTTTATCGATTGTTGATACGGAAAGACCGGGATCGAATTTATATCTGAAAACCGTTCCGACCAGCAAATACGTAATGTTGGAAAATCAGAAGATGGTCGAGATGGAGCATTGAAGACCGTTGATCTTCATGAGCGGAAGAACTACTCGTTAAATTTCTCCGGCTAGCTACCAAAGTTATGATGACTTGTGATTCTGTCGTGATTGAAATCTTCGGATTGCAAGGACTTCTCGCTACTGATCCTTGGGGTGACTCCTACATAAGGAAGCGGTAGGAGAATGCCTTCGGTTCATCCTGTTCCTAGATGACTTGTATGGATGAATGTCTGACAGAGTATTTCCAGAAAGGTCACGTACATTGATTTCTTCAACTGTACCAAGAGTGGAAGCGGAGAAGGAAACTTCTTTTAGTTGACACGTAATGTATTGTTGTAGATGTCAATCAGTGATTTTTGATGGATCTGACAACGTGGCATTCGAAGTGAATCTGATGTGATGATAAAGCGTAGCCTCAAGCCTCATCAACCGGTAAATGACAAAAATCGGGCAGGCAGCATGGCTATGTGGGTCGCTCCCATTAGGGTGTATAATCACCTATCTAGAGAAATTCCTTTTGCTTCTTTAATCTATCGATGCTGTCCCTTTCAGGAAACGGTTGTTTGAGCCCAACCGTTGGTGATATACATTTGATACACTCAAGCGAAATGAGTGGTCGGTCATGTGTGGGCCGGGTTGCAAGACGTTCTTGTTGAACCCAGTGTATTCGCCTCTAGAGATACATGATCGGCAGGTAGTCCCATACCTTGTCATAGTTGGAATCCAATCTCCAATAAGCGCCTGCGGTTTTGATTTGTATATTATATATGTAGAGCATGAGATGCAAGCGTTCTGCTAGATTATTATTTATTTGTGGTTTGATAGACATTATTATAACATCAAAAAAGATATTGATTTCAAAAAAAAATGGTTTGGGTTATAGTAAGGTAAAAACAGTCCGTGTTTATGTGTGCGCTGGTCTTACTATTATCCTTTGATTTCAGAAAGAATTTTCCAAAGTTAAGAGTGTGTTCTCTGAATTTATCACTGAAAGTATTCTAGACTGACCCGGTGAATTTTGTTTTAAATCAAATATGCTCGGGTCAGACCGAGTTTATTTACAGGTTATGTTTTCGCTTGGAGTACCTAGAGCTGGAAGCAGGAGGCTTCACCGTTAGTTATACAAAGTTTATTCCGATGTGATTGATGTATGTGTACTCTGATAAATGTTATATGTATATACAGTTTCTTTTATAAAGAGATTTGTTATATTATATTTCTTCGTTCTGCTGTGAGATTCTGATGTGTTCTTCATTTTCTTCTATTCAAATACTTCTTTCTTTCTACTTCTCATCCTCTAACTTCTTTCTTTTAACAATCTGGGGTTCGATACTTGGATTTTTTGACAAGGGATACGGGTTTATGTATTATTGTTGAAAATTCGAGCGTTGAGCTTTTCCGGGCCGTTACAGGTACGATAAAAATCAAAATTGTAGGGGCTCAATAAGGATAAATATGACAAGGAACTCGAGGCAATGCCCAGGGTAGGATTCTATCTGTTGCACTCCCGGACCGGTGGTAATGCATTGCAGCCACTACCGCCCACCTCGGATCACACTCCCATATCAAAAGAGCCCAATTCATCATCATAGTCATAGAAATAGTATTGGAGAAGTATGTCCAATCAAAAGTGCTACCTAAATTAGTCACGGTATAGCTCATGTTTTAGTCATTTCAATTATGACCGAAGGTCAAGGCTATTTCGTGATCGTTCATCTTCATCAATCCAAAATCGCCTCCAAGTCATCATATTTCATTCTGGATACGTCATAACGTTCACAGTTGTTAAAGTGGTATCGATACAGACAGAGAGTATGCCATTTGTCGACTCCGGCCTCTTTAACAACCAACGCTTACATCTTTCACATCGGTTGGTTCTTTTACATTTAACAAAGGTTCGCTTTCATATCAAAATATCATATATTTTTTCGAACCCAATTTATATTCAAAAATAATAAAATTTTCATATCATCATCATACCAAAACCGATTATATTCTAAACTGGAATATATTTCATTTCATTATATTATAATCATATAATACTTCACAAAGTCGATTTATATTCAAGTAGAATATACTTTATATCAAGATTATAATAATTTGAATTTGATTTATGTTCGAAATCCATTCATATTCAAATAGAGAATATATATTCCATTACAACTCATTTCGATCCCTTAGGAGACCCATTCATATTCGAGTAGAATATAACTTACATTTCCATATTAAAAATCGGTTTAAAAATCGATTCATATTCAAATAGAATATACTTTATCTTCACTCCATTTGAACCAACGGTTTAAATCCAAGCACCTTCCCTTCGGAAGAAATTTTACAGTCATTTAATATACTTGAAAATAGATTCTTATAATAAAAAATCTTTATATAACATATATGTATAGAAGATAATGGTTAAGACCAAATAAGATAAATTTAGATCACTATGTATATATATAAAATATAAGTTTTACTAATTAGTTTAAGTAATAAAATATAAGGAAATTTAGTTATAACAAATATTTTATAAGTAAAAGTTATAATAAATGAAATTTAAGGAAAGGAATAGTTTATTTGAAATCAAATAGTGTAAATATATATAATAAAATTCTTTAACTATAATTGTCCATTTCTTCCGAACTTCCAACACTTGAACCTATACTCCAGTCTCAATGGAGTTTTCTTAGTTCAATATCTTGTTTCAAACACCATTCAAACCAATCTTTCAATTTAGAGAATTCAACCCATATTCAACTTTAAGTTTAAAACAACTCCGAGTATCCTCGATTATCTTTATTCCAAATTAAATTCAATAAGAATTTATTACATTCAATCCACACCCTTAATTTGAAAATCTCAAATTTTATTCAAATCCCAATTTAAGAATTTCCACTTCATTTGGGAAAAATTCTCTTAACCCTTTCAAATAAACATTCACAATCCAGATCTTTAAAGGAACAAGTTTGTCGAGTATCGCCTCATTCTTTTAAATGAAATCTCTATTAAATAAAATTTTGAAATATTTTAAAATCATTTAACCAACCAATGTCCGTATATAATTTTCTATCCTATGGCCAAGTGATATAAATTAAATTTCTCGATATTTCAGGGATGGATCTATCATTTCAATCCAAATCAGAGTCACAGAGATTTATCATTTCACTATGTGTTCTTAATTTATTTAAATTGATAAATCCTGGGTTTATTCGATGCCCATAACATCAAGGGTGGAAAAATGGGTTTCATCGACAAATTTGCATACAATATCCGTAAACTGAATAAGGAAACATTTCATAAATTCAGAAATCAAATCAACCAAGGCATCCATCACAACCATTTTTCTTCATGGTAAATATTTAATCATTTCACTGATGAACAAGTGTCGATATTTCTAACTAGAATTTAATTAACTACCACAACTAGTTATCAACCATTTCACTAATGAACAAGTGTCGGTATTTCTAACTAGAATTTAATTAACTACCACAACCGTTTCAATCCATCACAACTAGTTATCATTTCACTGATGAACAAGTGTCGGTATTTCTAACGTACTTGCTTATCAGTTTTAAGCAACAATCATCAATCATATACAACCATGCAACCAAATTTATTTCACGACTTAATTTAATAAATATGGGAATAATTTAGTTAGTTGTGAGTGAGAAAATCACTCTCCATTGGTCCCTTAGTGAGTCGGACGTCCAACCAAGCCCAAAATTTCACAGTCTCCAAATGCAACCAAACCAGCGCCAGAAAGTCCGCAATCTCACCCCGATTCCAACGCACCCAACTGCATTCGAATCCGAGTTAAAACGGGAAAGTAATGAGAATTTTATTATTTGAATTTTAAAATATATAAAAAAAAGTCACCTATCCTCATGTGACACATCAGCAGGTTCCCCGCCCCTTCTTCCTTGTCGCACAGTAAACCAAGAGAGAACCGAACCCAACAATGAAAACTTTGACAGCCAAGACTCCTCACCTTCGACCACGAGATGAGCCAAGACCACCGCCAACCTCCAGCTCATCGAATTCCATGCCCCTTGGTATCCTAGCCACCATCTCCGGTGGTCCTACGTGCCACCGACGGAAATATGAAAGGACCCGAATTTTCCGGCTTAAACGAGAAATCCCGGCTACCCAAGCCACCATATAACCTCCGACCCTCATCAACGAGTTCGTATCGACCTACTCTCCAATATCGAGGTTCCTGAATTCGCGATTGAAGCTTAAATCAAAAAGGCCCAATTTAGAGTTTAGGGTTTCGCAAATCAGAACATTGATCGTCGATTTCTAGCAACTCCTGTCACTGCATATTAAAACTGATGGTACTCGTAGCTTCCAATCGATAAGATCTTCGATTTGATTTGCAATTTGCTAGGGTTTGGAGAGATTTTTTTTTAAGCTTGTAATTTCATTGAGCTAGGGTTTTGAAACTTATATATCGGCCATTAGAGAATAAAATGCGTTGATGGAAATATATGTACAAATGGGAAATGGCTGATGAGGTGGAATGGAGATTAAGTTTTATATATATATAGGGTCCAACATAAGAAACAAACAATGATCTTATTACATTGATTCCTTTCATGTTTTATCCCGTACGACCAAACGACAAGTCCAATTGTAACGCAATTTGAAATTCTACATAATTCACCATTCCGGATCCGATGAAACTGATTTCGTCAGATTCCGAGACAGTCGGCAAACAGTTAAATTTCATAGTGAATTAATTAATAAAATATTCAAAAAAAATTTTAACTATTTTAATTCAATTTAAATATTTATCAAATTTCATTTTTAATTCAATCACAACCTAAATAAAGTTTATAAATTGATTTCCCAAATTATAAGCTCCTAAATTTGCTTATTTGAATTTCAGTTATAACTTAAACAATCAGAAATTCACGATTTATCGAATTAAATTTGAATTCAAATTTGACTTAGATGACTCAAATTTAAATTTGTTATAAAATATTAAATTCACATTATAACATTTTTAGATGTAACTCAAAAAAAGAATCTGTTTATATTAAATTTAAAAAATCATCATCATTATAATCAACAAAATTTGAGTTTCCCCCAAATTATTCCATTTATTTATTTTAAAATCTAAATTTAAATATATTGAAAATTATAGGTTATTACATTCTCCTCCACTTAAAAATCTTTTCGTCCTAGAAAAGAGAACGAAATAAGGTATTAAACCTTTCAAATTCATACTTATAAAAAAATAGTATTTATAAAATAAGTTATGTCGTTGTCAAACCTCATAAATTTTTCTAGCTCCCGAAATCACTGAAAATTTTGGCAGCATCTCCCCTGTACGGAGAGGTCCGGAAAATCACAATATATATAAATACACAAATATTCATCCCATCGCTCGATGGGGCATCCCAAAATAGGGAAAACACATATAAAACCACAAAAACCATATATCCAAATACGTACCGTCTTTAGTGTTTATATGCAATTTTATTTACCTTAGCACTTTAGTATTTAGGGCAAGTGAGCTCCAAAGCATAGCGCACACTCCTTACACCTGCTAAATACTCACATAGGCTTAAGAACTAAACATATTGTAATAACCCGGAAATTCAGAGTCGATTTAAAAATTTTAATTTGGCGATCTTAATGAATTTTGAATATTTAAAATGAATTATTTTAAATAATAACGATGAGAAATTTATTTTGGATAGAAATAGAATGTATATATTTATTTGAATCGACATTAGAATATAAATATTTTTTTTTAATTATAAAAGGAATCGAAAATGGCGCGGTAGTTCAAAAATTCGATTTCAAAGTTCAAATGAAGGTACAGGATTCAAAATAAACTGGATTTTAGCGAAAACAAAAATATTAGAATCTATTTGAAAATATCTTTCCAACGAATCTGAAAAATTGAAATTTCATAGCGGGAAGTTACGTCTAGTTGAAAATTCAGAATGGTCGCTATGGAATTCTGGCCCTTAAAAATAGCAATTTTGCAAACGACCTCGGTTTTTGACGAAACCACTTTTGTTAGATCTGGGATGTAGAATTATTGCTAGATCCCAAAATTTGTAATTTTCTGAATCAATATGTAAGTGTGGCGAAGTAAAACGTGTTTTAACAGTTTTAGTCAATTTCGATCGACCTGAAATTGGCCATTTTTCAAACGGTCTCAAAATTTGATGAAACTAGTTTGGTTAGAACCGTATCGTCAATACGATGCTAGAAAATATTTTTCGGGAATTTTTAGAGTCCGTATGTGGTCCCAGTAAATTGAAATGCACGTTCAAATTCAATATATATAGATTTATATTTTGATTTTGATGGAAACTAGTCAAAACGGTTGAATCGTCTTGTGATACATATCCCATTGTGTTCGGAATGAGGGTAATTATCTAGGGCGATAGTCGTTGGGTCTCGTTTGGAGATCGAATGAAAAAGTTACTTTATGGGAAATTAAAATAATTAAATAATTAAATAATTAAAAATATATTATATAGCCTATCCTTTTCCCCCTTTTCTTCAAAACAGTCAAACCCAAATTAGAGAAAAAAGGGAAATGGAGGTCGTTATCCACGCCGCCGCGCCTCAACGGAGCTCGCTGCCACCGCCGCAGGTCTCTGGCGAATCGCTCTCCTCCATCTCCTCCCCTACCTCCTTTCGATCCAGAAACCCCGTTCTCCTCCTGCCCTGCGAATGACGCCTCGCGCTGGAACCCCAAGCCAACCGATGGGACAACCGCCTGCGCCAGTCCCCACCCCCACGACCACCACGCCCAACTCGAGATTGCACCACCCCACCAGCGAGCTACCGTTGTCACCGCCACCTCTTGCATCTAAGACCGTGAGCCACCAGTGACAGTTCTTCTTTCCCCCTCTCAGCTGAACGTTAAATATTGTAATTTTTTATTTATTTATTTCTTTTGTTTTATTTATAAAATCAGTTTCAAAAGAGGGCAAAGAAAGAAAATCAGTTTTATTTTATATTATAGCAAGTTCAAAATCAGATTTTTATTGTATGTGAAGATCGAATTTTTTAATTATATAAAGAAGTGGTTTTCGCTTATGGAAAGCTATGATTTTTAGTTACGTAAAAATATAACTTTTGGTAGATAAAAATGAGATTTTTACCGTATGAATGTCATGAATGAAGTAGCCATATTATGGGATTATTTTTAAGAAGATAAAAAAATAATTTTTATGCAGGCAACATAATAAAAATATGATTTTTATCATATGAAGAGCGGTATAGAAAGATATGATTTTTATTATTGGGTTAGCAAAGTAAAAATATGATTTTTACAAAGTGAAGATCGTGATAAAAATTTGATTTTTATATATATGAAGTAGAAATAAAAATATGATTTTTATTTATATAGTATCCAAATAAAAATGTAATTTTTATGCGGATAGAACAATAATAAAAATGTGATTTTTAATATGAACAGCATGAAGAGACTGAGTTGGAATGTCGAGTAAATCCATACCATCGTCCCATATAGACTGGAGGAGTGGAACCCTCGGTGAGAACTTCTCACTTTAATTCTTGTTTTCTAGTTAAAAATATATACTAGGTTGTAGACGGTGCTTAGCAGCACCCGACACCCGTTGTCCACAGACCATGGACGACTTGTTTGATTTTGTTGTGTGGTGAAAACTGATTGTGATGTGGAATGAATGAAAATATATTCATATGTTGAAATAAATTATTTATTGTTAAAAATATAATTTTTAACGTGAATGTGAATAAATAAATATTCATTTACAAATCGAAAGATTTGTTTATGTACACCCATTTGAAGGATATTGATTGGGACGATAAATTTTACACATCGCCCAACTGCACAAATAAAAATCTGTGTTTATTGACTGAAACCCAACACGGGTATTGGGATGACATTTGACGTACACTAATCCCGATTGTTTAGTTATATGTCAATCGATGGGTTAACAGACTGTGTAAGCGTTAATTATTTATATTTAATGCTTATGCAGTTGTGTGGTGCACTTTGGATGATGGTTGATTATTTATCATTGCTATTATATACATGTGTTATATAGAATCCATATAAATAACATTATATGGTAATTGAGTGGGTCTCATTCCAATTTAGAAAATAAATTTTATTCATGTGTTGAATAACCAAAATACCCGTGTGTTGAGAATATTCATGTGTTGAAACTATTCATGTGTTGAAGGAAATATTTATACAATAAAATTCACATTTTTATCGTAAAAAAGAAATAAAAAATATTCATGTGTTGAATAAAATATATATTCATGTGTTAAAGAAAATATTCATTTGTTGAATAGAATAACGAAGTTATTGAAATATATAAAACCGCGTTAATTAGATTTGCGCCATTTTGACGCGAACGATATTTATATCGATTATATTTGTTTTTATAATAAATATAGAAAAGTAAGTGATTTCAAAATATAACGTTTTGAAAATATTATCATTTATATATTAATGATATGGAATATTCAATTTTTATTTATAATTGAATATCAAGTTGAAATTATTTTGAAAACGAATTTAAACGATTTATAAAATACGTTTAGAATTGAAATCGACGAAATATATATAATATATATATTACATATATTGATGGCCTGAATAGAACGCGCCGCGCCGTGACCGTTCGCGAATTTCGACCATTATCTTCGAACTGGCATTACGGGAGATCCAACCGTCGGATTCTCCTGAAACCAGAACCGTTGGGTTCATATCGAAAAGATATTTCCAATGAATGTTAGAAATTTGAAATCTAATGGTTGGATTTGGAATTATGTCCAAATCAAATTTGGAAAAGGTCGCTGTAAGTGCAGTTCGATGACCGTCTATGGAAATCGACTGTACGAGCCTTGATAGCTGAAACAACACGAACTTCCCCATGAAGGAAAGCCCGGATTGAGTTGAGAACAAGCCACATCAGGACACGAACAGAAGAACATTTCATTGTATATTACAACAATTCCATCAGAATATAAGAATATACAGAGTATGAATAAATAAAATACATTTGATAAATATCAGAGATTACAATACATTACACAGCAGCGGAAAATAATACAATACACAACTGGAAGTAATACACGGATACAGAGCTTTTCGAATATCGCTTCAGCTGTAAATCACGATCCTGTGAATATAAATCTACAAAACCAAAACTACTAGTTGCCCGTGCAGAAAATAGGGGCACCCGGAGTTTAGGTTAAAACAATAAACTCCAGGTCAGTCACGTGACTAGTGTGAGAACTAAAACAGTTATTAATCTTTATTTTAAAGTTAGGTAAATCCAGGGACCACGCCGTATAACACGGAACGGGTTTCCTCCCAAGAATACTAGTGCATAAAACAACAGCGCAATGCTAAATAAAGAACAATGAAACTATTATAAGACCCAGGTCCCATCACACAATGCAACACAAGCTGGAGGATAGGGTTTTACATTATAATAGCCAAAGAATGCTTGATACGCTAAATTTCATCTTTTATTATTACTATAAGCGTATAGTGTCAAAACAATTTCAATCATAAGTATCAATCGTAGATGGCATAAGTGCCCCATACAACTATGTCGCCATATATAGGTTCTACAATCAAAACCGCAAAGTCACGTATTGGAAGTTGGGTTTCCATCTGTGAACCGAGGCAAGGGATCGTCCTCACCGAATTCGAGACGCTCTAGCCCGCCCCTCAGGAACAGAATGCATCGTCCCTTGGATCGTCAGGGCCGGTCCACCGATGTGGATTAAAATGCCTGAACACAGTGTTTCCCCGCCCTTTGGGGCGTCAATGAGCCAAATAACTCCATCGGCTCCACATAGTCATTGATATATCCGAGGCGCCTCGCAATCCAACAACTACACAGGTGAAAATAATATAAATGTCAGGGCTGGTAGGTCACTGACACCACCCTAGCTAGAAGGAAACGCTTTCCCTCCCTGATGTCCTCTCCCGTTTCTGGTTCACAACTGGGGTGTGAGGCTCGTGAATTAACGCTACACAAAGCTATGCCACACAGGCGGTGCTTTGATCATCAACCACAAGACTTTACTTTTCAACAAAAGCCTTGATCATTTGCATCTTACCATGCCACACAGGCAAACTACTCCATACAACTGATATCCATCAATCACACAGAATGATATCCAATGTCAGACACACTGTCCATTTACAAGTCCGTTTTGGGTCTGAACGAAACCGGAGGCACCTTGTACCTCGCATATTCATCGATCTCCAAGTACGTCTGGACGATCACCAACTGATTCCCTCCTCTTGGGTGTATAGCCCAATCAAGATCATCAGTAATTATCCAAACGATGTGAAGACCTCAGGTCTTCGACCACCATCTTCATCCTCGACACATCGTCGAATCAGTTATTCAGAATAAGATTAACCCGGCCTTTCCGAATAACTCGCGTATATAATAAACAAGTGTTACACAAACACGACATACGCCTCATTCCAATTCAGAATAATCTTTTATTCAAATATTCTTATACTTAGGGAAAGGTTCCCATTAATTTTATCAAAGATAAATTCTTCAAATTTATTCTTTAATCTTCTTTTGAATATCAATTCAAACCAAATTATGGTTTATCCAAACTAGTCGGGATTAGCGAACCTTACCGAAGTAATCACTTGTTAAATTTCCCAACCCCAACCTATTCATCCCATGAAGTAAAACTGCTAATACTTCATATCTAACACCTCGGTGTTATCGGTAAATTCAATTACCATTTCACGTTCAAATCTAATTAAAGATTTAACTATCGCCTGGAGCAAAACTGGTGATACTCCATTCTTGGTTTTCTTAACTCCGTTGGGTCTAAGAACAGTATTATTAAAGATACCGTTCATGACAACCCAAAATCACATTCCATTTACAATGGAATCTTCATGGAAAACAAATCGTTATATATAATCGATATAAACTTCCATATCCGACTAATAATATAAATGGAATAATGGCAAAGCCTTTTAAATTCCAGATATATTAGTTGTCTTCCTCCACAAAATTCACTTCGATTGTTACCAAATCGAATTCCATTCCATTCCTATTTATTTTATTAAATTGGAAAACTTTACTTTGGAAAATCTCCTTTAAATCTTAACAAAATATTTATAAATTCCAAATCACATTTCACTGCAAATCAGGTTAAAGAACGAATGTCGTTAAAAACACAGTTCACAACAAACCCAATTCACATTTCATTAATTATCAGGTTAAAGAACGAGTGTTATTTAAAACACCGTTCAGGATAAACCCAAAAATCAATTCCAATTCCATTCCAATTAAAAATCATTTAATTGGCACATTTCATTAAATCTAAATAAAAAGATTTAATCTTTTTCTCAACAGGGTTTAAGAACAATGTTAATGAAGACACCATTCACGACAAACCCAAATCCCATTTGATATTAAATACAAGGCTCTGGATAGAAAATATTTCGGCTTATATTCAATATCAAATTCTACGACCAACAAATATTGTATTGGAAATAGCGATATAAATATATCTTTCAAATTTCCATAACAATATCTGTATAATCACGAAATCCAACATCGAAATATTCCAAAGACAATTTCGATTCAAATCCATTCCAATTCAATTATTGGAAATTCTGGTTACTTTTAAAACCCTTTCAAATCCAATTTATTTATTTCAAAAATAAATGGATTATAATTCTAGTTCAAAACTAGTTCATTTCGATAAAAATCTATTTTTATCTTTTCAAATTTGGAGTTTTTCATCCCAATTCTTTCCAAATCATTTCTTATGATTTTACACTAATTATTAATATTTTTAATAATTTTATCAAGGCCCGTACAGTCGATTTCCATCAACGGCCATCAAACTACACTTACAGCGACCTTTTCCAATTTTGATTTGGACATAATTCCAAATCCAACCGTTAGATTTCAAATCTCTAATATTCGTTAGAAAGCTCTTTTCGATATGAACCCAACGGTTCTGGTTTTAGGAGAATCCGACGGTCGGATCTCCCGTAACGTCCATCCGAAGTCAATGGTCGACATTCGCGAACTGCCGCAGCGCGACGCATTCTATTCAGACCATTATATATATTTCATCGATTTCCTTTTAAAACGTATTTTATAAATCATTTTAAATTTGTTTTCAAAACGATTTCAACTTCATATTCAATTTTTAATCAAAACTGAATATTCTATATCATCGATATATGAATGATAATATTTTCAAAACATTATATTTTGAAATCAATTCCTTTTCGATATTCAGTATAAAAATGAATAAAATCGATATAAATATCGTTCACGTCAAAATGGCGCAAATCTAATCAACACGACTTTATATATTTCAAAAACTTCGTTATTCTATTCAACAAATGAATATTTTCTTCAACACATGAATTTTCTTTTATTCAATACATGAATATATATTTTATTCAACACATGAATATTCTTTATTTTCCAAATTGCAATGAGGCCCAATCAATTACCATATAATGTTAATTATATGGATTCCCTACAACACATGTATATAATAGCAACGATAAATAATCAACCATCATCCAGAGTGCACCACACAACTGCATAAGCATTAAATGTAAATAATAAACGCTTACACAGTCTGTCAACCAATTGATCGACATACATCTAAATAATTGGGATTAGTGTATGCCAAATATCATCCCAACACCCGTGTGGGGTTTCAAATCAACAAACACAGATCTTTATTTGTGCAGTTGGTCGATGTGTAAAATTTATCGTCCCAATCAATATCAATCAAATGGATGTACATAAACAAGCCGTCCGACTTGTTTATAAATATTTATTTTATATACACGTTAAAAATTATATTTTTAACTATAAAATATTTTATTCCATTCCACATCATATAATAAAATTTCACAATACATCAATCAAACAAACAAGTCATCCATGGTCTGTGGACAACGGGTGTCGGGTGCTGCTAAGCACCGTCTGCATCCTAGTATATATTTCAGCTAGAAAACAAATTAAAGGTGAGAAGTTCTCACCTTGAGCAAAACCAAACACCGCGACTCTTCATATGTAGAAAATCTTCGTCGCGTTTCCAACGAGATCTGTTTCACGTGTTCGTATTAAAAAACAGATTTTTAACGACGCTACTACATATCTAAAAATCATATTTTTATAGCGCTACTTATATAAAAAGATTATATTTTTATATACTTAAAAATCGTATTTTTACTGAATTAAAAATCCTATCTTTCTTTAATAAAAATCAAATCTTTCTTTACATTAAAAATCAAATCTTTTCTCAGTTAAAAATCAAATCTTTTATAGTTTAAAATCTAATCTTTCTATGAAAAATCATATCGTTGCTTTCATAAAAATCTTAACTTTTAAACAAACAAAGATCCTATTTTTAAACCACCACTTTATAAATAAATTCATATTTTTCATATGTAAAAAATCTCATCTTTTTCAATTTAAAAATGAAACCTTTTTCATTTAAAAGATCACTCCTTTTCCAACATGAAAACATTATAGAATAAAAAAAATAAAAATCAAATCTTTCTTTACATTAAAAATCAAATCTTTCCTATAATACAAATCTAAATTGTCCTGCAAATAAAAATAAAAAAGAACATATTTTATATAAATTATAAACACTCACTAATATCGAAGGGGGGGTGCAATAGTCGTCGGAGGGGGTCTGTGGAGGTCAGGGATGGCGGCTAGGGGTGGGCGCCAGCCAAAGGGGGTCGTGGGTGGCGGTTTTAGGTGGAAAAAGGGGGGTTTGGAAATTTTCGGGTACAGTTTAAAGAGGAGAGAGAGAGGAGGCTGGAGGGGATCGGAGTGTTGTAGGGGGGTAGGTGCGGTCGGAGCTGCGGTGGCTCGCAAGGGTGGCGTGGTGGTCCTAGGGTTTGGGTGGCGCACTGATTTGGGCGCGAGGGGTTTATACTGGAGGGAGAGAGAGAATTGCGGAGGGAAGAGAGAGAGGGGAGGAAGGGGAGCGGCGGCGCACGGGTGAGCTTCGATGGCGGTGGCGCGCGGTGGAAGTTCCGTCGCTTCTTTTTTTATAAAAATCGATTTCTATTGAAAGAGGAAAGAGAAAAGGGGAAAATGGGGCTAATGTATATAATTTAATTATTATTTTTCTCCACTAAAAGTTAACTTTTCGTTTGAACCCCAAATCGAACCCACCGACTATCGCCCATAGCTAATTACCACCATTCCGAACACAATGGGATATGTCCAGCTAGCCAATTTTATCGTTTCGATCACTTATCCTTTAAATTAAAATATAAATCATTATATATTCAATTTAAATTCACATTTTAATTTATTGGGGCCACATACGGACTCTAAAAATTCTAGAAAAATAAATCTGGCTATGTCTTGATGATACGGTCCTAACAAAACTAATTTTGTCAAATTTGAAGACCGTTTGAAAAATGGTCATTTTCCAGTCGATTAAAATCAACTAAAACTGGTCAAAATTGTTTAACTTCGCCACGCTCACATATTGATTCAGAAAATTATGAATTTTGGAATCTAGCAGTAACTTGACATCCCGGATCCAACAAAAGTGGTTTCGTCAAAAACGAAGGTCGTTTGCAAAATTTCCATTTTTATGGGCCAGAATTCCATAGCGACCATTCTGAATTTTCAAGTGGGCGTAACTTTTGATTCCCGCTATGAAATTTCAATTTTTCGGATTCTTTGGAAAGATATTCTCATTTAGATTCTAATATTTTTAGTTTCGCTAAAATCCGGCTTATTTTGAATCCTGTACATTCATTTGAATTTTGAAATCGAATTTTCAAACTACCACGCCATTTTCAATTTCTTTTAAAATTAAAAATAAATATTTATATTCTAACGATGATGTATATAAATATATACGTTCTAATTCTATTCAAAATAAATTTCTCGTTGCTATTATTTAAAATAATTCATTTTAAATATCCAAAATTCACTAAAACTGCCAAAATAAAAATTTTAAATTGGCTCAGATTTCCGGGTTATTACAATCTTCCCCACTTAAAACTTTTCATCCCCGAAAGGGAACGAAGCTGAAAGTTGTTTTAATAACCAACTCATCTTTCATTATTTTCTTTACGGCTTAAGTTCTTCAACTTTTCAGTTTCTAAGAACCTGTCAAATTTTTCAAAAATTTGGCTAACACCCTAAATTTTCGAATTTTTTTGCCATAACCTCCCCTGCACCGGGAGCTTCGGGATATTTCAAATAGCCTCCCAGGGCCCTCACCAATCCAAAAGAAAAAGAAAAAGCCAATCGGCTCATAAAATCATCCAAACCTAAGAAATACAATAAACATGTACCTGTTTGTCAGGCAAACAATTTTATTCTTCTGCTCTAGCCTCCTTGTTATGACCTATTCAATGGATACACATATATATGTACATGCATGCATTTCCAACCAATTTTCAATACAGTTCAATATTTGGTTCAATTTGGCTAAATGGTCCAAATTGTAATTAATCAACCGATAATCAAACAACACAATCAGCAATCAATTTGTTGATTAGCTTTTAAAATTCATAACTTTGATACATAGTCCAAAAATCAAATTTTTGATGCCACGTCGCAACAATTAGCCCTATCTAGTTTCGGTTCTCACACCAGTCAATTGGAAATATATAAATATCACACCTTCGAAACTCGAACACAAATACTGATGATGTCGCGACATCACCAGAATTATCTTCGAACAACTAGAGCGTGATTCTATATCTATCCAGTATATTAAAACTTCGAATACCCGTGGATCAGACGTATATGCAAAATCTTTATATATTGGATTGTCCGAATTAAATATAAAACTAATATTCAAATATGAATAATTGG
Source organism: Allium sativum (assembly GCA_030737875.1). Lineage (NCBI taxonomy): Eukaryota > Viridiplantae > Streptophyta > Magnoliopsida > Asparagales > Amaryllidaceae > Allium > Allium sativum. Next base: position 860,955,868 of record CM060918.1, on the reverse strand, counting down.
TTTAAATTTTCAAAACAAAATTTGTTTTCAATTTTATTTTTCAAAACAACACTCTTTACACTCGTTCTAGGATACTACTGATCTATCTCTAATGAGTCATTCTCATTGGATATTACTAATCCAATCTCTAATGAATTCTTTCGTTCGGTTCTAATGTGTCTTATTCTCCGAGCTCTGTAAACCAAAGCTCTGATACCAAGCAGAAACGACCCGAACTTCCCCATGAAGGAAAGCCCGGATTGATTTGAGAACAAGCCACATCAGGTGAAACACCCCACCTCCGTTAGGGTCACTCTCAAAGGGAATGCCCTAATTTTGGTGGAGGTTTATAAGTATAAGTCACAGATATACAAGACTGATATAAGAATACATATTTTTGAACAGCGGAAAAACAACAACAACTTTTATTTCAACATAATACGTGTTCACAAACCATGTCATAATTTGTCTTACAATACTTCCAAAATCATAACTGTCTTGATTACATTATTTAAAGAAGCATAAAGAAAACATAAATAAACTGCAAAAGTCCCCTAATTGCTGTCCAAAGCCATAGTCCAAAACGGAAAAGATCCAAACAATACATTCTTTCTCTTCAAGCTGGATGTGAAAACTGGTCAAGCTGCGGTATCCCCACCCTGAGAACCTGGGGGGGAAACGAAAGAAAAAGAGGAGAAAGGAAAAGGGTCAGTCATAAAGACTGAGTAAGTCCTAGTGACTTTCAGTGTAAAAATGTTTAAAACAACATGTCATTTATGAACTGGAACTAAACTCAAGAAGGGTGTCAAGGTGGACAAGATAGACTAAGGTGATCATGATAAGTCAAGACAAGTCAAATAAAGCATCACATGTTCAAGATTCGTTGCATCGACTGTACTATATACTAAGCCCAGGTCACAAGTTAATCACGAAATAAATCCCAAGGCCCAATATCGTGAAATGACCCTGAAACGGGGTCTGACCCAAGTACGGGGTCCTACGGAACGCTTATCTAGTCGATCGGCTCCCTACTAGTTCTAGCTCGTCAAGTGTCTGTTTCATACGGCTAATCACGAATGTAGTCACCTGTGCTGGGTCCACCTTCGGGTGTATCAGCCCTAGGGTGTCAACCCCTGGCACGATTCAAGATGCCTAGATAAATCTATGAATACCCATTGTCTGCCCCGGAATACGTGCACGACCGTAGTCCACCGAACCTACACTGGCGTACCCCACTACCGTCGTTCACCTCTTACAATCAGCCCAGTAATCGTGCCCCACCCAGCCTAGCCCCAGGGTACCTTGATACATCTAGAGGGTTACTGCTGAAAAGGGTCGGGTCTAGGGTTTCGCCTAACAGATTAGGTCATGTAATTCGTGACCTAACCTGCCTAACCGATTAAGTCATGTAATTCGTGACTTAATCCTTTTCCAGTCTAGTCATGTCAAGGTGGTTAAGTATGTCATTTAAATTCGCGACTTAACTCGCCTACGTGTCATGTCAAGTTGGCTAAGTGTTGTCGTTTTCAAGTTCATGACTTAGCCCTACAAATCGTGTTCAAGTTGGTTAAGTTGTCTTTTCATGTTCATGACTTAACCCTAATTGGCATTAATTGATTCGTTAATGCACCGAACCACTCACATTGGATCCTGTTGTTCATAGCCACTGGATTTGTCGGGCGGTTCCGGGCAGGTTTATGCTACGAACTCAACCCAACCTCGGGTTTCAAGCGCGATATGACCAACTACCCACATTGGATCCTATTGTTTGTAGCAACTGGATTTGCCGGGCGGTTCCGGGCAGATTTACACTACAAACTCAACCCAACCTCGAGTTGGCCACTTTCTTGTTTTCTAAAGTCATGCCCATGTTCTTATCAGATTCATGCTATTTCCATAGCATGTTCATATGTCAACTTCGTGCCCAACTAAGGCATGTTTTTCAAGTCAAGTTATGGCATGTTCAAGTCAAGTTTTCGTGCCATATTTCATGTTCTACTTATGCCAAATTTCACGGTTTTTGATTATAATCAATTCAAGTTTTGCCTATTCTAACCAATCGTATCCCCAACGTATATAAACGTACTTCGTTCACAAGCATAAACGATTCAAGAGATAAAGGGGAATAACACCAAACATGTGATAGGCAAATGTGACAATTCCAACATCACTTGCATAATAAACAGGCTATAACATATCACATGGTTTCAATACTAGCATGATGATAACTTGGCATAGTAATGGTTCCAACTTAGTTTAACATGATGATTTCAACTTTACATCATAGGCATAATAATCATTGCGGGCATAATAATAATTTTATTACAAACATGAAACATTAAAGGCATGGTAATTCTAATAGGCATAGTGGATTCCAATTTAGCATTTTTAACATAATGATTCTCATCTAGCATTATAAACATAATGATTCCAACTTTTCATCATAACCTAGCAATTCCCAATTTGTCATTAACATGATAGGTATATTAACATCACAGGCATAGTTCCATCAACATCATAGACATGGTTTAATTAGCATCATAGGCATGGTTTAATCAACATAAAGATTTCAATAAACATAGTGATTCCAAGGACATGTATTAGTCCAACTTGCCATACAATTGAGCCCAAGTGATTCATAACAACATCAAAATCATGATAAGTTTAACTTGCAACATTGACATAGCAATATTCTAAAATTATGATTCAAAGTTAAACAATATAAACATGGATTAATAATAGTTCCTAAATCCGGTTTCAATTCATAGCATGTCCATGTTATTTTAGCGTTTTTGCCTAAAAGGTGACATAGAACTTAAAATATGAAGCAAGTAATAAAAAATTCCAAATCAAATAGCCCCAAATCCGTTGTCTAAAGCGTCGTAGTTGTTGTAGCTTCTAGTTGTAGCCTTCAAGATTTGTCCTACGTCTTCTTTAATTTTGTTCTTTGTATTTTTAATTTAGAGCTCTAGGTTTAATGGCGGCGTCTTGAGGCTAAAATGAAATAGTATGATTTAGGCTAGGTCTTAGGTTCTTTTTATAGTGTTTTTGAGTTGATTCGGACTGTCGATGGAGCTTGGTTTAATAATAGCCGTTCGTTCAAAGGAGAGACCAACCAGGAGCTGACACCTAGCCCTAGTGACAAGGCAAGGCTCGGAAAATCGACCAAACACAGACCAGGCCAGCCAGGGTGGGCTGGGTTCGACCTGGCTCAGGGGCCAAGTCGACACCCCAGTCGACACCGTGTCGACTTGGCAGTCGACACGAGTTACCCAGGTCGACTGCCCAGTCGACCTGGATAGCCCCAGGTCGACTGCCAAGTCGACCTGGGTGCCTTGGGCGGGAATTTTCCCATCCTGGCCAATTGGGCCCGATTTTGAATTTCGAATTTGTTTTTCTGAGCTGTTTTCGTCTATTTGAATTTTAAACTGAATTCTGAAACTTCCGGAGGCCATATCCTCTTCATACGGAGTCCGTTTTACACAAACTCGGGCTCTATCTCAAGCAGAACTCCGAGACGAACGAAATGGCGTATCCCGTTTCCCTTAATTCTTTGATTTGAAATTTATTATACTTTAATTTGTGAATTTCACTGTTATAGAATACACGGGGTGTTACATCAGGACATGAACAGAAGAACATTTCATTGTATATTACAACAATTCCACCAAAATACAAGAATATACAGAGTATGAATAAATAAAATACATTTGATAAATATCAGAGATTACAATACATTACATAGCAGCGGAAAATAATACAATACACAACTGGAAATTATTCATGGATACAGAGCTTTCCGAATATCGCTTCAGCTGTAAATCAGGATCCTATGAATATAAATCTGCAAAATCAAAACTACTAGCTGCCCATGCGAAAAATAGGGGCACCCAGAGTTTAGGTTAAAACAATAAACTCAAGGTTAGTCATGTGACTGGTGTGAGAACTAAAACAGTTATTAATCTTTATTTTAAAGTTAGGTAAATCCAGGGACCATGCCGTATAACACGGAACGGGTTTCCTCCTAAGAATACCAGTGCATAAAACAACAGTGCAATGCTAAATAAAGAACAATTAAGCTATTATAAGACCCAGGTCCCATCACAAAATGCAACACAAGCCGGAGGATAGGGTTTTACCTTATAATAGCCAAAGAATGCTTGATACGCTAAATTTCATCTTTTATTATTTCTATAAGTGTATAGTGTCAAAAAAAAATCAATCATAAGTATCAATCATAGACAGCATAAGTGCCCCATACCACTATGTCGCCATATATAGGTTCTACAATCAAACCCGCAAAGTCACGTATTGGAAGTTGGGTTTCCATTTGTGAACCGAGGCAAGGGATCGTCCTCACCGAATTCGAGACGCTCTAGCCCGCCCCTTAGGAATAGAATGCATCATCCCTTGTATCGTCAGGGCCGGTCCACCGATGTGGATTAAAATACCTGAACACTGCATTTCCTCGCCATTTGGGGCGTCAATGAGCCAAATGTCTCCATCGGCTCCACATAGTCACCGATATATCCGAGGCACCTCACAATCCAACAACCACACAGGTGAAAATAATATAAATGTCAGGGCTGGTAGGTCACTGACACCACCCTAGCTAGAAGGAAACACATGCCCTCCCTGATGTACTCTCCCGTTTCTGGTTCACAACCGAGGTGTGAGGCTCGCGAATTAGCGCTACACAAAGCTATGCCACATAGGCGGTGCTTTGATCATCAACCACAAGACTTTTCTTTTCAAGAAAACCTTGATCATTGCATCTTAGCATGCCACACAGTCAAAACACTCCATGCAACCGATATCCATCAATCACATAGAATGATATCCAATGTCAGACACACAGTCCATTTACAAGTCCATTCTGGGGTCTGAACGAAACCAGAGGCACCTTGTACCTCGCATATCCATCGATCTCCAAATACGTCTGGACGATCACCAACTGATTCCCTCCTCTTGGGTGTACAACCCAATCAAGATCATCAGTAATTATCCAAACGATGTGAAGACCTCAGGTCTTCGACCACCATCTTCATCCTCGACACATACATTCATTCGTGAGGGTACTCCTAATGGATTGAAGACCATATCAACAGGTGTTCCATCTTGCAAGTAAATAATAAATTCAGAAAGTTAAAAAGTGAAAGTAAAAAAAAAAAAATTAATAAAGTCCTTACTGGATGGAGAACTTGAGTTCCACACTCAATGGTGGCAACTAAACACGAGGGTTGCGCTCGTTGCGAGACTTAACCCAACACCTTACGGCACGAGCTGACGACAGCCATGCACCACCTGTGTCCGCGTTCCCGAAGGCACCCCTCTCTTTCAAGAGGATTCGTCGAATCAGTTATTCAGAATGGGATAAACCCGACCTTTCCGAATAACTCGCGTATATAATAAACAAGTGTTGCACAAACACAACATATGCCTCATTTCAATTCAGAATATTCTTTTATTCAAATATTCTTATACTTTGGGAAAGGTTCCCATTAATTTTATCAAAGATAAATTCTTTAAATTTATTCATTAATCTTCTTTTGAATATCAATTCAAACCAAATTATGGTTTATCCGAACTAGTCGGAATTAGCGAACCTTACCGAAGTAATCACTTGTTAAATTTCCTAACCCCAACCTATTCATCCCATGAAGTAAAACCGGTAATACTTCATATCTAATACCACGATGTTATCGGTAAATTCAATTACCATTTCACATTCAAATCTAATTAAAGATTTAACTATCGCTTGGGGCAAAACTGGTGATACTCCATTCTCGGTTTTCTTAACTCCTTTGGGTCTAAGAACAGTATTATTAAAGATACCATTCACGACAACCCAAAATCACATTCCATTTACAATGGAATCTTCGTGGAAAACAAATCGATATATATAATCGATATAAACTTCCATATCCGACTAATAATATAAATGGAATAATGGCAAAGCCTTTTAAATTTTAGATATATTAGTTGTCTTCCACCACAGAAATTCACTTCGATTATTAACAAATCTAATTCCATTCCATTCCAATTTATTTTATTAATTGGAAAACTTTACTTTGGAAAATCTCCTTTATATCTTAACAAAAGATTTATAAATTCCAAATCACATTTCACTGCAAATCGGGTTAAAGAATGAATGTCGTTAAAAACACAGTTCACAACGAACACAATTCACATTTCATTAATTATCGGGTTAAAGAATGAGTGTTATTTAAAACACCGTTCATGATAAACCCAAAATCAATTCCAATTCCATTCCAATTAAATATCATTTAATTGGCACATTTCATTAAGTCTAAATAAAAAGATTTAATCTTTTTCTCAATTGGATCTAAGAACAGTGTTAATGAAGACACCATTCACGACAAACCCAAATCCCGTTTGATACTAAATATAAGGCTCTGAATAGAAAATATATCGGTTTATATTCAATATCAAATTCTACGACCAACAAATATCGTATTGGAAATAACGATATAAATATATCTTTCAAATTTCCATAACAATAATTGCATAATCACGAAATCCAACATCGAAATATTCCAATGACAATTTCGATTCAAATCCATTCCAATTCAATTATTGGAAATTCTGGTTACTTTTTAAACCCTTTCAAATCCAATTTATTTATTTCAAAAATAAATGGATTATAATTCTAGTTCAAAACTAGTTCATTTCGATAAAAATCTATTTTTATCTTTTCAAATTTGGAGTTTTTCATCCCAATTCTTTCCAAATCATTTCTTATGATTTTACACTAATTATTGATATTTTTTATAATTTTATCAAGGCCCGTACAGTCGATTCCATCAACGGCCATCGAACTGCACTTACAACGACCTTTTCCAATTTTGATTTGGACATAATTCCAAATCCAACTGTTAGATTCCAAATCTCTAATATTCATTAGAAAGCTCTTTTCGATATGAACCCAACTGTTCCAGTTTTAGGAGAATCCAACGGTCAGATCTCCCGTAACGTTCATTCGAAGTCAATGGTCGACATTCGCGAACTGCCGCAACGCGGCGCGTTCTATTCAGGCCATTATACATATAATATATATTTTATATATTTCATCGATTTCCTTTTAAAATGTATTATAAATCGTTTTAAATTTTTTTCAAAACGATTTCAACTTCATATTCAATTTCTAATCAAAATTGAATATTCCATATCATCGATATATAAATGATAATATTTTCAAAACATTATATTTTGAAATCAATTCCTTTTCGATATTCATTATAAAAATGAATAAAATCGATATTAATATCGTTCATGTCAAAATGGCACAAATCTAATCAACATGGCTTTATATATTTCAATAACTTCGTTATTCTATTCAACAAATGAATATTTTCTTCAACACATGAATTTTCTTTTATTCAACACATGAATATATATTTTATTCAACACATGAATATTCTTTATTTTCCAAATTGGAATGAGGCTCAATCAATTACCATATAATGTTAATTATATGGATTCCCTACAACACATGTACATAATAGCAACGATAAATAATCAACCATCATCCAGAGTGCACCACACAACTGCATAAGTATTAAATATAAATAATTAACGCTTACGCAGTCTGTCAACCAATCGATCGACATACATCTAATTAACTGGGATTAGTGTACGCTAAATATCATCCCAACACCCGTGTAGGGTTTCAAATCAACAAACACAAATTTTTATTTGTGCAATTGGTCAATGTGTAAAATTTATCGTCCCAATCAATATCAGTCAAATGGGTGTACATAAACAAACCGTCCGATTTGTTTATAAATATATATTTTATATACACGTTAAAAATTATATTTTTAACAATAAAATATTTTAGTCCATTCCACATCACACAATAAAATTTCACAACACATCAATCAAACAAACAAGTCATCCATGGTCTGTGGACAACGGGTGTCAGGTGCTGCTAAGCACCGTCTGCATCCTAGTATATATTTCAACTAGAAAACAAATTAAAAGTGAGAAGTTCTCTCCTAGAGCAAAACCAAACGCCGCGGCTCTTCATATGTAGAAAATCTTCGTCGTGTTTCCAACGAGATCTGTTTCACGTGTTCGTATTAAAAATTAGATTTTTAACGACACTACTACATATCTAAAAATCATATTTTTATAGCGCTACTTATATAAAAAGATTATATTTTTATATACTTAAAAATCGTATTTTTCCTAAATTAAAAATCCTTTCTTTCTTTAATAAAATCAAATCTTTCTTTACATTAAAAATCAAATCTTTTCTCAGTTAAAAATCAAATCTTTTATAGTATAAAAATCTAATCTTTCTATGAAAAATCATATCGTTGCTTTAATAAAAATCTTAACTTTTAAACAAACAAAGATCCTATTTTTAAACCGCTACTTTATAAATAAAATCATATTTTTCATATGTAAAAAATCTCATCTTTTTCAATTTAAAAATGACATCTTTTTCATTTAAAAGATCGCTCCTTTTCCAACATGAAAACATTATAGAATAAAAAAATAAAAATCAAATCTTTCTTTACATTAAAAATCAAATCATTCCTATAATACAAATCTAATATTTCCTGTAATAAAATCTAAATTTTCCTACAAATAAAAATAAAAAAGAACATATTTTATATAAATTATAAACACTCACCAATATTGAAGCAGGGGGTGCAATAGTCGTCGGAGGGGGTCTGTGGAGGTCAGGGATGGCGGCTAGGGATGGGCGCCGGCTAGAGGGGGTCTGTGGAGGTCAGGGATGGCGGCTAGGGATGGGCGCTGGCTAGAGGGGGTCGTAGGTGGCGGTTTCATGCGGAAAAAGGAGGGTTTGGGAATTTTCGGATACGGTTTAAAGAGGAGAGAGAGAGGAGGCTGGAGGGGATCAGAGTGTTGTAGGGGGGTGGGTGCGGTCGGAGCTGCGGTGGCTCGCAGGGGTGGCGCGGTGGTCCTAGGGTTTGGGTGGTGCACTGATTTGGGCGCGAGGGGTTTATACTGGAGGGAGAGAGAGAACCGTGGAGGGAAGAGAGAGAAGGGAGGAATGGGAGTGGCGGCGCGTGGGTAAACTCCGATGGCGGTGGCACGCGGTGGAAGTTCCGTCGCTTCTTTTTTTATATAAAAATCGATTTCTTTTGAAAGAGGAAAGAGAAGAGGGAAAAAGGGGAGGCTAATATATATATAATTTAATTTAATTATTATTTTTCTCCACTAAAAGTTGTCTTTTCGTTTGAACCCCAAATCGAACCCACAGATTGTCGCCCATTGCTAATTACCCAAATTCCGAACACAATGGGATATGTCCGGCTAGCCAATTGTATCGTTTTGATCAGTTTTCCTTTAAATTAAAATATAAATCATTATATATTCAATTTAAACGCACATTTTAATTTATTGGGGCCATATACGGACTCTAAAAGTTCCAGAAAAATAAATCTGGCTATGTTTTGACGATACGGTGCTAACAAAACTAATTTTGTCTAATTTGAAAACCGTTTGAAAAATGGCCATTTTCCAGTTGATTAAAATCAACTAAAACTAGTCAAACGCGTTTAACTTCGCCACGCTCACATATTGATTCAGAAAATTATGAATTTTGGAATCTAGCAATAACTTGACATCCCGGATCCAACAAAAGTGGTTTCGTCGAAAACGAACGTCGTTTGCAAAATTTCCATTTTTATGGGGCAAAAATCCATAACGACCATTCTAAATTTTCAAATGGACGTAACTTTTGATTCCTACTATGAAATTTCAATTTTTTGGATTCGTTGGAAAGATATTCTCATTTAGATTCTAATATTTTTGGTTTCGCTAAAATCCGGCTTATTTTGAATCTTGTACATTCATTTGAATTTTGAAGTCGAATTTTCAAACTACCGCGCCATTTTCAATTCCTTTTATAATTAAAAATAAATATTTATATTCTAACAATGATCTATATAAATATATACATTCTAATTATATTCAAATTAAATTTCTCGTAGCTATTATTTAAAATAATTCATTTTAAATAACCAAAATTCACTAAAACTGCCAAAATTAAAATTTTAAATTGGCTCAAATTTCCGGGTTCTTACAATAAAATTATTTAAAATATCAATAATTTGTGTAAAATCATAATAAATGATTTAGAAAGAATTAGGGTGAAAAATCCCATATTTAAAAAGGATAAAAATATATTTTTATCGAAATGAACTAGAATTATAATCCAATGTTCTTGAATAAATAAATTGGATTTGAAGTGGTTTTAAAATAATCAGAATTTCCAATATACGAATTGGAATGGATTTGAATCGAAATTATCTTAGGAATATTTCGATATTGGGTTTTGTGATTATACAGATATGGCTGTGGAAATTTGAAAGATATATTTATATCGTTATTTCCAAAACGATATTTGTTGGTTTAAGAATTTGATATTGAATATAAGCTGATATATTTTCGATTCAAAGCCTTGTATTAAACATCAAATGGGTTTTTGGGTTCGTCGTGAATGGTGTCTTAAATAACACTGTTCTTGAACCCAGTTTATAAAAGAATAAATATTTTAATAAAATTTAGTGAACTTGTCCAGTTAATTAGTATTTAATTAAAATTGAATTTAAATTGGTTTTTGGGGGTTTATCGTGAGCGGTGTTTTTAATATCACCTGTTCTTTAACCCATTAACAATGGAAAGTGATTTTGGGTTTATCGTGAACCGTGTTTTAGATGACATTGGTTCTTTAACCCAGTTAAAGACATGATATTGATTTTTGGGAAGATTAAAAATAAGTGAAGTTTTAATGAATCTTTAATTAGATTAAAGTGATCGAGAATGGAGTATCACCAGTTTTGCTACAAAGCGATAGTTAAATCTTTGATTAGATTTGAACGTGAAATGGTAATTAATATTTACCGATAACATCGTGGTGTTAGATATGGAATATTACCAGTTTTGCTCTATGGGATGAATAGGTTGGGATTGAGAAATAAAATAAATGATTACTTCGGTGTGGTTCGCTAATCCCGACTAGTTTGGAAAACCTTAACATGGTTTGAAATGATATCCAAAGGAAGATTAAAGAATAAATTTAGAAGAATTTATCTTTGATAAAATTAATGGGAATCCTTCCCTAAGAATGTGAATATATGAATAAAGAATATTCTGAATTGGAATGAGGCGTATGTTGTGTTTGTGTAACATGTTTTATTATATACGCGGGTTATCCGGAAAGGCCGGCTTTATACCCATTCTGAATAACCAATTCGACGATAAGTCGAAGATGAAGGCGGTGGTTGAAGACTGGAGGTCTTCACATCGTTTGGATGATTACTAATGATCTTGATTGGGCTGTACACCCAAGAGGAGGGAATCAGTTGGTGATCGTCCAGGCGTACTTGGAGATCGATGGATATGCGAGGAATAAGGTTCCTCCGGTTTCATTCAGACCCAGAACGAACTTGTAAATGGACTGTGTGTATGACATTGGATTTTATTCTGTGTGATTGATTTCTGTTAAATATATATCTGTTTGGCGGAGGAGAATTTATTCTCTTGCTTAACGCCCTTCTCTGTGACGTACGAGCTCAGAGGTTATATATTGATGGATATCAATCGCATGGAGTGAATTGCCTGTGTGGCATGCCTAAGTGGCAGATGATCAAGGCTTCTATTGAAAAGCAAAGTCTTGTGGTTGATGATCAAAGCACGACCTATGTGGCATAGCTTTGTGTATGGCACTAATTCGCGAGCCTCACACCTCGGTATGAGTCAAAAGCGGGATAAGGACCCAAAGAGAACACGACGTTTCTTTCTAGCTATGGGTGATGTTAGTGACCTACCAGCCCTGACATTTATATTATTTTTACCTGTGTGGTTATTGGATACGAGGCGCCTTGGATATAGGTCCTATTGGACCGGGAAACATGTGTTCATGAATAATTAATCCTCAAAAGTAGGAAAGGACCGACCTTGGAGGTTCCAAGGATCGCTGTGTGTGGCCCTGAGACATTTGCCAGAGTGTCTCAAACGGAGAGGAGCTTGCCCCTTGCCTCGACTCATGACGGAAAATCCAATTTCCAATACGTGACATTTCAGTTTTATTTGTAGAGCCTAGTATGGCGGCATGATATATGGTACCCATGCCGCCTATGATTGATACATTTATATTTGAAGTTGTTTTCTTCACTTATAGTAATAAAAAAAGATGAAATTTAGCGTATCAAGCATTCTTTGGCTATTATAAGGTAAAACCCTATCCTCCGGCTTGCGTTGCATTGTGTGATGGGACCTGGGTCTTATAATAGCTTCATTTTTCTTTATTTAGCATTGCGCTGTTTGTTTTATGCACTGGTATTCTTGGGAGGAAACCCGTTCCGTGTTATACGGCGTGGTCCCTTGATTTACCTAACTTTAAAAATAAAGATTAATAACTTTTTTTAGTTCTCACACCAGTCACATGACTGACCTGGAGTTTATTGTTTTAACCTAAACTCTAGGTGCCCCTATTTTCCACACGAGCAGCTAGTAGTTTTGGTTTTGTAGATTTATATTCACAGGATCATGTTTTATAGCTGAAGTGATATTCGGAAAGCTTTGTATCCGCGTATTTCTTTCAGTTATGTTTTGTACTATTTTTCTGCTGCTATGTATTTAAATGTAATTTAAATCTCTAATATTTATCAAATGTGTAATATTTATTCATACTCTGTATATTCTTGTATTCTGATGGAATTGTTGTGATAAACAATGAAATGTTCTTCTATTTGTGTTCCAATTTGTCGTGTTCTCAAAACAATCAGGGGTTTCGAAAGGTCTTGGTCGGTTTAGCGATCGATTCGGATTGAGCGAAATTCCCAATTGTTACAGTTGGTATCAGAGCTTTGGTTTACAGAGCTCGAGAACAAGACACATTAGAACCAAACGAACGAATTCGTCAGAGGTTGGATTAGAAATATCCAGTGAGAATAAATCGTTAGAGATCGGATCAGTAGTATCCTAGAGCGGGTTGAAAGAGTGTTATTTTTTAAAATAAAAACGAAAACAAGTTTTGTTTTGAAAATTTAAACCATTTTGTACGTATTTGAATATTTTATTTATATTGAATTTGGACAATCCAATATATAAAGATTTTGCATATACGCGTCATGAACGTATATTCGAAGTTTTAATATACTGGATAGATATAGAATCACACTCTAGTCGCCCGGAGTTGATTCCACTGATGACGTACGGCATCAGTAGTTTATGTCCGAGTATAGAAAGTGGGATATCTATATATTTCCATCAGACTGGTGTGAGAACCAAAACTAGATAGGGCTTATTGTTGTGATTTGGCATCAAAAACATGATTTTCTATATATATATATATATATATATCAAAATTATGAATTTGAAACGATAATTTACTACTTGATTGCTGATTGTGTTTTTTGATTATTGGTTTCATTTATTAAAATTTTGAACCATTTAGCCTAATTGAATCGGATATTGAACTGTATTGAAAAATGATTACAATTGCATGTATATACATGTATATTTATTGAACATGTCATAGCAAGGAGGTTAGAGAAGAGGAATAAAATTGTTTGCCCGACAAATAGGTACATGTTTATTGTATTTCTTGGGGATCTAATGATTTTATGAGCCGATTGGCAAGCCACTTGGCTTTTTCTTTTTCTTTTGGATTGGTGAGGGCCATGTGAGGCTATTCGAAATATCCCGAAGCTCCGGGTGCAGGGGAGGTTATGGCGAAATTTTCCGAAAATTTAGGGTGTTAGCCAAATTTTTGAAAATTTTTAAAAATTCTTATAAACTAAAAAGTTGAAGAACTTAAGCCATAATGAAAATAATGAAAGTTGATTTGATTAGTTAAACAACTTTCATCTTCGTTCCTTTTAGAGGAAGAAAAGATTTTAAGTGGGGGAGATTGTAACAACCCGGAAATTCTGAGCCAATTTAAAATATTTATTTTGGTGATTTTAATGAATATTGAATATTTAAAATGAATTATTTTAAATAATAACGATGAGAAATTTATTTTGAACAGAAATAGAATGTATATATTTATTTGAATCGACATTAGAATATAAATATTTTATTTTAATTATAAAAGGAACTGAAAATGGCGCGGTAGTTCGAAAATTCGATTTCAAAGTCCAAATGAAGGTACAGGATTCAAAATAAACCGGATTTTGAGAAACCAAAAAAATTAGAATCTATTTGAAAATATCTTTCCAACGAATCTGAAAATTTGAAATTTCATAGCGGGAATCAAAAGTTACATCCGGTTGAAAATTCAGAATAGTCGCTATGGAATTCTGGCCCTTAAAAATAGCAAATTTGCAAACGACCTCGGTTTTCGACGAAACCACTTTTGTTGGATCCGGGATGTAGAATTATTGCTCGATTCCAAAATTCGTAATTTTCTGAATCAATATGTGAGTGTGGCGAAGTAAAACGTTTTTTAACAGTTTTAGTCAATTTCGATCGACCTGAAATTGGCCATTTTTCAAACGGTCTCAGAATTTGACGAAATTAGTTTTGTTAGAACCGTATCGTCAATACGAAGCTAGAAAATATTTTTCGGGAATTTTTAAAGTCCGTATGCGGTCCTAGTAAATTGAAATGCACGTTCAAATTCAACATATATAGATTTATATTTTGATTTTGATGGAAACTGATCGAAATGATCGAATCGGCTTGCGATACATATCCCATTGTGTTCGGAATGGGGGTAATTAGCTAGGGGCGACAGTCGTTGGGTCTCGGTTGGAGATCGAATGAAAAAGTTACTTTATGGGAAATTAAAATAATTAAATAATTAAAAATATATTATATAGCCTATCCCTTTCCCCCTTTTCTTCAGAGCAGTCAAACCTGGATTAGAGGAAAAAAAAGGGAAATAGAGGTCGTGGACCATGCCCCCGCGCCTCACCGGAGCTCGCTGCCACCGCCGCAGGTCTCTAGCAAACCACCCTCCTCCATCTCCTCCCCACCTCCTTTCGATCCAGAAACCCCGTTCTCCTCCTGCACTGCAAACGACGCCTCACGCTGGAACCCCAAGCCAACCGATGGAACCACCGCCTGCGCCAGTCCTCACGACCACCACGCACAATTTGAGATCGCACCACCCCCACCAGCGAGCTACCAATGTCACCGCCACCTCCTGCATCCAAGACCATGAGCCACCAGCGACAATTCTTCTTTCCCCCTCTCGATTGAACGTTGAATAATGTAAGTTTTTATTTATTTATTTCTTTTGTTTTATTTAATAAAATCAGTTTTAAAAAGAGGGAAAAGAAAGAAAATCATTTTTCTTTTATATTATAGCATGTTCAAAATCGGATTTTTATTGTATGTGAAAATCGATTTTTTTAATTATACAAAGAAGTGGTTTTTGCTTATGGAAAGCTATGATTTTTAGTTACGTAAAAATATAACTTTTGATAGATAAAAATGAGATTTTTATCGTATGAATGTCAGGAATGAAGTAGCCATATTATGGGATTATTTTTGGAAGATAAAATATAATTTTTATGTAGGCAACATAATAAAAATATGATTTTTATCACATGAAGAGCGGTATAGAAAGATATGATTTTTATTATTGGGTTAGCAAAGTAAAAATATGATTTTTACAAAGTAAAGATCATGATAAAAATTTGATTTTTATATATATGAAGTAGAAATAAAAATATGATTTTTATTTATATAGTAGCCAAATAAAAATGTAATTTTTATGCGGATAGAACAATAATAAAAATGTGATTTTAATATGTATAGCATGACGAGATTGAGTTGGAATGTCGAGTAAATCCAGACCATCGTCCCATATAGACTGGAGGAGTGGAACCCTCGGTGAGAACTTCTCACTTTAATTCTTGTTTTCTAGTTAAAAATATATACTAGGATACAGACGGTGCTTAGCAGCACCCGACACCCGTTGTCCACAGACCATGGACGACTTGTTTGATTTTGTTGTGTGGTGAAAACTAATTGTGATGTGGAATGAACGAAAATATATTCAAGTGTTGAAATAAATTATTTATTGTTAAAAATATAATTTTTAACGTGAATGTGAATAAATAAATATTCATTTACAAATCGAACAATTTGTTTATGTACACTCATTTGAAGGATATTTATTGGGATGATAAATTTTACACATCGCCCAACCACACAAATAAAAATCTGTGTTTGTTGACTGAAACCCCACACGGGTATTAGGATGATATTTGACGTACACTAATCCCGATTGTTTAGTTGTATGTCAATCGATGGGTTGACAGACTGTGTAAGCGTTAATTATTTATATTTAATGCTTATGCAGTTGTGTGGTGCACTTTGGATGATGGTTGATTATTTATCTTTGCTATTATATACATGTGTTGTATAGAATCCATATAAATAACATTATATGGTAATTGAATGGGTCTCATTGCAATTTAGAAAATAAATTATATTCATGTGTTGAATAACCAAAATACTCATGTGTTGAGAATATTCATGTGTTGAAACTATTCATGTGTTGAAGGAAATATTTATACAATAAAATTCATATTTTTATTGTAAGAAAGAAATAATAATTATTCATGTGTTGAATAAAGTATATATTCATGTGTTGAAGAAAATATTCATTTGTTGAATAGAATAACGAAGTTATTGAAATATATAAAGCCGTGTTGATTAGATTTGCGCCATTTTGACGCGAACGATATTTATATCGATTATATTCGTTTTTATAATGAATATAGAAAAGGAAGTGACTTCAAAATATAACGTTTTGAAAATATTATCATTTATATATTAATGATATGGAATATTCAATTTTGATTTAAAATTGAATATGAAGTTGAAATTGTTTTGAAAACGAATTTAAACGATTTATAAAATACGTTTAGAATTGAAATCGATGAAATATATATAATGTATATATTATATATATTAATGGCCTGAATAGAACGCGCCACGACCGTTCACGAATTTCGACCATTGACTTCGAATTGACGTTACGGGAGATCCGACCGTCGGATTCTCCTGAAACTGGAGCCGTTGGGTTCGTATCGAAAAGTGTTTTCCAACGAATATTTGAAATTTGAAATCTAACAGTTGGATTTGGAATTATGTCCAAATCTAATTTGGAAAAGGTCGCTGTAAGTGCAATTCGATGACCGTTTATGGAAATCGACTGTACGGGCCTTGATAAAATTATTAAAAATATCAATAATTTGTGTAAAATCATAATAAATGATTTAGAAAGAATTGGGGTGAAAAATCCCATATTTAAAAAGGATAAAAATACATTTTTATCGAAATGAACTAGAATTATAATCCATTGTTTTTTATTAAATAAATTGGATTTGAAGTGGTTTTAAAACAATCAGAATTTCCAATTTACGAATTGGAATGGATTTGAATCGAAATTATCTTCAGAATATTTCGATGTTGGGTTTTGTGATTATAAAGATATGGTTGTGGAAATTTGAAAGATATATTTATATTGTTATTTCCAACACGATATTTGTTGGTTTCAGAATTTGATATTGAATATAAGCCGATATATTTTCTACTCAGAGCCTTGTATTTAATATCAAATGGGATTTTGGGTTCGTCGTGAATGGTGACTTAAATAACACTATTTTTGAACCCAGTTTAGAAAAGAATAAATCTTTTAATTAAGATTTAGTGAAATTGTCCAGTTAATTAGTATTTAATTGGAATTGAATTTAAATTTGTTTTTGGGGTTTATCGTGAGCGGTATTTTGAATAACACCTACTCTTTAACCCGATTAACAATGGAAAGTGATTTTGGGTTTATCTTGAACCTTGTTTTAGATGACATTGGTTCTTTAACCCAGTTAAAGACAAGATATTGATTTTTGGGAAGATTAAAACTAAGTGGAGTTTTAATGAATCTTTAATTATATTAAAGTGATCGAGAATGGAGTATCACCGGATTTGCTCCAAAGTGATAGTTAAATCTTTGATTAGATTTGAACGTGAAATGGTAATTAATATTTACGATAAAACTATGGTGTTAGATATGGAATATTACCAGTTTTGCTCTATGAGATGAATAGGTTAGGATTGGGAAATAAAATAAATGATTACTTCGGTGTGGTTCGCTAATCCCGACTAGTTTGGAAAACCCTAACATGGTTTGAAATGATATCCAAAGGAAGATTAAAGAATAAATTTAGAAGAATTTATCTTTGATAAAATTAATGGGAACCTTTCCCTAATAATGTGAATATTTGAATAAAGAATATTCTGAATTGGAATGAGGCATATGTTGTTTTTGTGTAACATGTGTTTATTATATACGCGGGTTATTCGAAAAGGGCGGGTTTATACCCATTCTGAATAACCGATTCGACGATAAGTCGAAGATGAAGGCGGTGGTTGAAGACCAGAGGTCTTCACATCGTTTGGATGATTACTGATGATCTTGATTGGGCTGTACACCCAAGAGGAGGGAATCAGTTGGTGATCGTCCAGACGTACTTGGAGATCGATGGATATGCGAGGAATAAGGTTCCTCCAGTTTCGTTCAGACCCAGAACGAACTTGTAAATGGACTGTGTGTCTGACATTGGATTTTATTTTGTGTGATCGATTTCTATTAAATATATATATATGTTTGGCGACGGAGAATTTATTCTCTTGCATAATGCCCTTCTCTGAGACGTACATGCTCAGATGTTATATATTTATGGATATCAATCGCATGGAGTGAATTGCCTGTGTGGCATGCTTATGTGGCAGATGATCTAGGCTTCTGTTGAAAAGCAAAGTCTTGTGGTTTATGATCAAAGCACGGCCTATGTGGCATAGCTTTGTGTATGGCGTTAATTCGCGAGCCTCACACCTCGGTATGAGTCAAAAACGGGATAAGGACCCAAGGATAACATGACGTTTCTTTCTAGCTATGGGTGATGTCAGTGACCTACCAGCCCTGACATTTATATTATTTTTACCTGTGTGGTTGTTGGATGCGAGGCGCCTCGGATATAGGTCCAATAGGACCGGGAAACGTGTGTTCAAGAATAATTAATCCTCAAAAATAGGAGAGGACCGACCTTGGAGGTTCTAAGGATCGTTGTTTGTGGTCCTGAGACATTTGCTAGAGTGTCTCGAACGGAGAGGAGATTTCCCCTTGCCTCGACTAGTGACTGAAAATCCAATATCCAATACGTGACATTTCGGTTTTATTTGTAGAGCCTAGTATGGCGACATGATATATGGTACCCATGCCGCCTATGATTGATACATTTATATTTGAAGTTGTTTTCTTCACTTATAGTAATAGTAAAAGATGAAATTTAGCGTATCAAGCATTCTTTGGCTATTATAAGGTAAAACCTTATCCTCCGGCTTGCGTTGCATTGTGTGATTGGACCTGGGTCTTATAATAGCTTCATTTTTCTTTATTTAGCATTGCGCTGTTTGTTTTATGCACTGGTATTCTTGGGAGGAAACCCGTTCCGTGTTATACGGCGTAGTCCCTTGATTTACCTAACTTTAAAAATAAAGATTAATAACTGTTTTTAGTTCTCACACCAGTCACATGACTGACTTAGAGTTTATTGTTTTAACCTAAAATCTGGGTGCCCCTATTTTCCACATGGGCAGCTAGTAGTTTTGGTTTTGTAGATTTATATTCACAGGATTCTGGTTTAGAGCTGAAGTGATATTCGGAAAGCTCTGTATCCGCGTATTTCTTTCAGTTATGTTTGGTATTATTTTTCCGCTACTATGTATTTAAATGTAATTTAAATCTTTGATAATTATCAAATGTGTAATATTTATTCATACTCTGTATATTCTTGTATTTTGATGGAATTGTTGTGACAAACAATGAAATGTTCTTCTGTTTGTGTTCCAATTTGTTGTGTTCTCAAAACAATAAGGGTTTTCGAATGGTCTTGGTCAGTTTAGCGATCGATTCGGATCGAGCGAAATTCCCAATTGTTACACATATATACAAGAAATAGCAAATGTACACAACTTGCACAACATTTACCAATCATTTCAATAGTAAAACCACAATGTTAACGACAGGCCAGCGAACAAAATGAGGTTTATCACCCTTTTAATTTTGGAATTTGACTAAAGCACATGCAAAAGTTGTTGCATTCTTTTCAGGCTTTACGAATTGTCCGGATTCGGCGAATTTGGATAATTCGTTCAAAAGTTATGACTGTTTTAGCGAGAGCGAACGCTTCAGCCCACACAATGAAAAATGCAGGTTTGAGTTGTTCAACTAAGTTTTTAACCCTTCAAAGATAAAATTTTACCCAATATATTACGAAAAAGTTTTAGTTTACCTCCTGGGCTTTCCGAATTGTACTCGCACATCAAAATCCGACGCTCCGTTAGGAAGTTATGGCCAAAACAATATCGACATACGCCTCATTTTTTAAATTTCTGCATATAGTACTACGACTAAAACTTAAATTTCAGCATAGTAAACATGAGAATTTCGACATGGTCTATAAACGAAAGTTTTAGCTCAAATTCTAGTGTTTCCAAAAAGTCCGGAATCATCGAATTCCGATCATTCATTCAAAAGTTATGGTCATTTTACTTCAGCTCATCGAATATTTCAGATTTCACATAAACATCGGTTTATTTATTTGGAGATTCAACTTCATGTTCCAAGACTTAAGTAAGACCTTACCATTATAGATGGATTATCGCTTCGTTATGCTCATAATACGAATTACCCTTTTATTGGTGATATATATTCATATTCATTTCATTTATATTAAATAAATTTCATTCATTTTCATAATCCATTATCGTCCGTCTTATTAAGTTCATTAGCAACTCACATATTCCTTTGGTTCTTGTTCATTCATTCAATTAATCACCGCAATTTGAAGAAATGGATTCATATTCAATCGCTATTCATTATTTCTAGTCACTTACGATTCATTTCATTCACTTGCCTTCATTTACGTATTCCATTTACATTCGTTCCAAACAAGATCCAAAGATTCGCCTTCATGTTTATCTAATTCAACCAAATTAGTCTGTTTACTAAATCATCAAGTTGTTTTATTTTATATCACACTTTAATATTAAAAGTCCCCAAATTAGAATTCATTTAACTATTATCTTATCCCAAATAAACCAATTTTATATTTGCACCTTATTCTCTTGCTTTGGCACTTCAATTCCTTTATTTAACCATTTCTTGTTCATTTATTCAAATTTTCATCTTTAAATTAAATCTCATTCCATTAATTCAACTTATTTATTCGACTCACCAATCATGGTTTGAATTAAGGAATGTTCACACTTGAATTTTTTTCATACCTAGTTCTCAACCGTTGTTATTTGATTTTCTAAGTTAAACTTTACTTAACTCAATTCCACTACCCCTATTAAGTTATATTTCATTCGACTTAATGGTTTACATTCCATTCCTTTCATTGTTTATACTTAGATTTATATTCGGTAAATTGTTCAAATGAGATTTATCCCATTTAGATTTTATATGCCTTGATTTCACATATATACTAATTTTTCATTTTATTTATTTATTTATATTTATTGGAAATTCATCTTTTATTAACTAATCAAAATTCCCTTTCAACTTATTCTCGACTACTTTACTTACTTATTAGTTAGCCAAGGCATATGCTATTGCCAATTCCCTTACATAACGAACTTTCCAATTATTTTTGTAGACTTTAGTTGGAGTTTATTTCGCGGTTAATCCAATTCTCTAACACTTATATTGACCGATTTGGAATTTGTTAAATTTATTATTGCTTATGCTTAAGCATTTAAATGACAATTTTCTTTCTCTTAATACAAAAGTTCATTTCATGATTACATAATCAAAAATTCTAAATCTATTTGCCTCAGTATGTGAGTTATTATTATTAGTTAAAATAAACTCAAATGCTCGATTCCGGGTTTTACAAACCAAGTTTTTAAATAACTTATGTACTTATACTATTTTGTAGAAAACCATACCATAAAATTTTAAATCTAAATCTTTAATAAATAAAGAACATAGAAATTCCAATTCTAGTTTAATTCAATTTCAGCTTTAAATAACATATGCTAATACCTTTATATAATATTTATACCATATGAAATTAAATCCAAAATCCTTTGTCATACAGGTTATAATAATCATCGAGTGGTCTCTCCCCCACTCAGACTTTTTAGAATAAACATCGATAATGCGTGCACTCATCACCGAAGTCATTTCTGATGTCCAAGAAAGGATCATGCTCATTTCATTTAAAATCTTTTGAAAACTACGTCAAGAAATTTTTCTCATAATACATCATTATTTCAAAACTTTGGCAAAACTATTTTCAAAATCCCCAGAATCGAGTTCTCAAGTTCGTTCCTATTTTGTATGCAAACATATTTTGCGACCAATTATATTCAAAGATTTCATTTCAAAATTTCTTTAAACCATTTAAATTTTCCATTAGATTTATTATTAGATCAACCATAATGGATAATGACTTAATATTATTGCCATCTAACGACCAATGCATATACACTAAAACCAATAATAATATATTTGATATATTTAAAATATAATCGAAAACCATATTATGTCAGTCCATTCTACCCGATTATTTATAAATTCCTATCAATTTTATGGCGTCTCATATATAGATCAGAATCTATAAATATTCAACAGAACAAGTCAACAAAATATAAAACCATTTTATATCAAAAATACAAGTACACTCTCTCATATATCACTCAAACACATTTTAGGGAATTACTAACACTATCTCTAATGGGTTAATTCCCGAACAGAGCCAAGGTTATCGCTAACCATTGCTCTGATACCAACTCAAACGACCTGGATTTTTTTTGACCGTTCAAATCAACAATAAAACACACATGTCGACCCGAAAAAATACCAACCTAGATAGTTATTGGGAAAAAGAAGAAAGAAGAGAAAACAATCACAGAATCTCACAACGGGAGGACAACATATAATAAACAAATAATGGGTCAAAACATTTAAAACATATACATTCGAGTTACATTTTCAGCTATCAGAGTTTACTAATACAAGTATATATAGTAATGCAGCGGAAATAAAGTGCAGCGAAAATACATATATGTAATGGATATATACCAAATCCTCGTCTTCATCCTCGAAGCTATTGAAATCTTTGCTAACTGCAACTTCTACTGACCCGAGCGCATTGCATAAAAAGAAAGCACAACAAACACTCGGATCATCACTAAATCATTCTCATATTAGTCGAATTAAAATATGAAATAACCTGAGTGTCATAGGTACAGTAACTCAAGAGATGTTACGGAATTTTCCATCTCTCAAGGATCCATTAAACTAATACATACATAGTATAATATGCTATTATTGTAATGTCTATTCAGTAAAGTAAACATAATGAAAATAGCGTAAGCGGGATTACATTTTTACCACTACACTGTTTATAATATCGTAGTCTATACAGTACCGTAAACCCACCGTAACCGATGGCATCAGAGGGCACTCCATAGGTATGATACAAATCAAAATCTTAGGGGCTCGATAAGGATAAATATGACAAGGCACTCGAGGTAATGCCCAGGGTAGGATTCTACCAGTTGCACTCCCGGACCAGTGGTAATGCATAGCAGCCACTACCACCCACCTCGGTTCACACTCCCATATCAGAAGGGCCCAAATAATCATCATAGTCATAGAAATAGTATCGGAGAAGTGTGTCTGATCAAAGGTGCTACCTCAATTAGTCACGGTATAGCTCATGTTTTAGTCATTTCAATTATGTCCCGAAGGTCAAGGCTATTTCGTCATCGTTTATCTTCATCAATCCAAAATCTCCTCCAAGTCATCATATTTCATTCTGGATACGTCATAACACTCACAGTGGTATCGACACTGACAAAGAGTATGCCATTTGTCAACTCCGGCCTCTTTAACAACCAACACTTACATCTTTCACATCGGTTAGTTCTTTTACATTTAACAAAGGTTCGCTTTCATATCAAAATATCATATTTTGTTTCGAACCCAATTTATATTCAAAAAGAATAAAATTTTCATATCAACATATCATCGTCATACCAAAACCGATTATATTCTAAACTAAAATATATTTAATTTCATTATATTATATTCATATAATAATTCACAAAATTGATTTGTATTCAAGTAGAATATAGTTCATATCAAGATTATAATAATTTCAATTCAATTTATGTTCGAAATCCATTTATATTCAAATAGAGTATATATATTCCATTACAGCTCATTTCGATCCCTTAGGAGATCCATTCATATTCGAGTAGAATATAACTTACATTTCCATATTAAAAATCGGTTTAAAAATCGATTCATATCAAAATAGAATATACTTTATCTTCACTCCATTTGAACAAACGGTTTAAATCCAAGAACTTTCCCTTCGGAAGAAATTTTACAATCGCTTAATATACTTGAAAATAGATGCTTATAATTAAAAATCTTTATATAACATATATGTATAGAAGATAATGGTTAAGAAAAAATAAGATAAATTTAGATCACTACGTATATAAATAAAATATAAGTTTTACTAATTAGTTTAAGTAATAAAATATAAGGAAATTTAGTTATAACAAATATTTTATAAGTAAAAGTTTTAATAAATGAATTTTAAGGAAAGGAATATTTTATTTGAAATCAAATAGTGTAAATATATAATAAAATTATTTAACTATAATTGTTCCTTTCTTCCAAACTTCCAACACTTGAACCTATACTCCAGTCTCAATGGAGTTTTCCTAGTTCAATATTGTAATAACCCGGAAAATACGAGCCAATTTAAAATTTTTAAAATGGTGATTTCAAAGGAATTTGAACCATTGAAATAGAATATTTCAATAAAATAGTGAATTAGGAATAGTGAGTCAGTTTGAAAATTTGAATTCAAACTTTGACTGACTATGCAGGATGGAAAATATAACGGATTTTAGCGAAACCAAAAATATTTAAATCTGTTAGTCAATACCTTTCTAACGAATCTGAAAAATTGAAGTTTCATAACGGGAATCAAAAGTTATGGCCGAATGAATTTTCAGAAGAGTCGGTATATAGAATATATAGCCCTGGAAAATTGATATTTTGCATACGACCTCGGAATTCGACGAAACCACTTTTGTTGGGTCCAGGATGTCAAACTATTGCTAGGTTTCAAATTTCATAATTTTTGAAGCTAGTATGTGAGCGTGGCAAAAGAAAATGTGTTTGGTCGATTTCTGTTAAATTGGATCGACCAGAAAATGGCCATTTTTCAAACGACCTCAGAATTCGACGAAACTAGTTTTGTTGGGACCGTAGCGTCAAAACATAGCTAGATTTATTTTTTTGGAATTTTTCGAATTAGTTTGTCGCCCTGGCAAATTGAAATGTGCGTTCAGAGTTAAAAATTAAATGTTTTATACTTTAATTTGAAAAATAACTGATTGTAACAGTCGAATTGGCCTACGAAACATATCCCATTGTGTCCGGAATGGGGGTATTTGGCTAGAGGCGACAGTCGTTGGGTTTAAAAAGGAGTTCGTTTGAGAAAACACTATTTAAAAATTTAATATAACCCTCGGCCAATCAGAAAATTCCATTCATAATTTTAAAAATAATAAAAAAGAAACCCACCCCCCCCCCCGATCAACGGCGAAACCCGTTCACCACCTTCTCTCCTCCGCCGCCGCCGCTACCGCCACCTACAGCCTTCGCCGCCGCCACCATTCGACGCGCCTCAGCCTCCTCTTCAAATCCGACCCCACCGCTGCCACCCTCGTCGCCTCCTCCGCCCGTATCGACGCCAGGAAGTCGAACACTTCCCGCCGCCGCCCTGAACGCCACCAAACCACCAACGATTTAAAGCCCTCTCTTCCCTCTTCCACGTCCAACTCCCTAATCGTCCCCACGTGCCACGGATTTCGTGAAAACTGTAAACCTAGTTTTGAAGCTTCGTGAAAGTGAGTTTTTCTTTGATCTTTACACTTCGAAAAATCATATCTTTTTGGTGTGTTGACGAAATTCGATGAAACAGGAAACATCGAGACCGCAAGGAAGCTCTCCACCCAATAGAAGAAGCTGCGGATTTTTCTGACATCGTATCGATTTTTAGCGCTCAGAAAACCAAGGTGAGAAATCTAAATTAACGTGAAATTGAATGGAAAATGTCGTGTATAATTTATATAAGCGAAATATAAATTACATACGTGTTGTATACCATATGTACATGCGTAGTGTAAGCTATCTAAGCGAAGTATGAATTTTTACATGCATAGAATAAGTGGTATATGTGTTGAAATGCTAGTGAAATATAGCAAATATTATATATATATATATATATATATATATATATATACTCCCCTCGTCCACAAACCATGGACGATATTTATTGTGGTAAATTGGTGTGAAATATTGGATGAAAAATACGAATGGTTGAATAATTGTTTGTGGTTGATATTGTTTGGTTGTGGTTGAAAAATACCCATTGGTGATTGAAATGAATTGGAAATATTTGTGGAAATAAAAATAAACATGCCGCCTGCGTGCGAATTAGATGCATGAATCCCCATTGTTAAAAACCGCGAGGTTTTAAGGTAGAGCGAGGAGCCGTACTAGGGACGGTGCCGGTTTTAACTACCCTGCCGTTATGCTGCCGAAATTTTGAATAATCTTTGTGTGTTAGAATTATTTTCATATGTTGGAATAATTTTCATGCATAGAAATTATAGCCATATGTTGAAACTATATCCATGTGCGGAAGATGTTCATGTGTTGAAAAGTGTTGTGTGAAAATTAAATTCATTTGTGAATGAGTGAAGTGTTTAAACAATAAAAATCACATTTTTTATATATATATGAAGTATGAAAAATATTCGCCTTATATAAATAGTTTCAACAATAAAAATCCCATCTTTCTAATATAAACAACATAAATAAAATGTCCATGTGTGGAAATGCTCATTTGTTGAGAAGTGTGTGTAGTGGAAAAGTTCATGTGTTGAATAAAAAGATCGAACAATAAAAATTACATTTTTATTGAAACTATGAAGTGCTAAAAGATCTATTTGTCGAATAAATATGTTAAGTGATAAAAATATCGTTTTTATCATATGTGTGATATGCTAAAGATATGCGGACGTTGAAATAAATATTTGTGAAAGAAATAGTATTTTTAATATGCATAAGAACTAAATAAAATAGTCATGTGTTGAAATCTATTTTAGTTCGCCAAAATTATCATCTTTGAAATGTGAAGTGTTAAAAATAGCCACTTGTTCAAATAAACGTGCATGAGTTGAAATATACATTAACTAGCTAATGATATGATTTTAGCTTACGCATGCAACATTTGAATGAATGGTGTTTTTAAACCAAAGCAAATCAAATATGAAATTGAATGGAAAATGATAAATGTTAGAAATTGTATATATGTACATGCATATCTATTGAACAGGTTAAAGCAAAAGGGGCTAGAGAAGAGAAATAGAATTTTGTGCCCGACAAATAGGTACACATTTACCGCTTTGTTTGGGTGATGATTTTATGAGCCTGTTGGCTAGCCGCTTGGCTTTTTCTTTTTCTTTTTGATATGAGACGCCCGTGTGGCTATTTGGGAATTTTCCTAGACCCTCCCGTACAAAGGAGGTTATGGCGAAATTTTCCAAAAATTAAAGGCGTTAGTGAAATAATTGAAGTGGAAACGGTATAGGAATTTTTGAATGAACTATATTTATATAAATATATAAATACAAATAGAATTAAAACGAAACGTGGCCGTGCAGTTCATATTTTGAAACCGTGATTTCAAACGACTAGTGCGGAAGATCCGACCATTGTATTTTCCCGAAACCTCAACCGTTGGGTTCGCCTTGGAAATATCTTTCCAACGGCACCAACTTTGTGAAGATCCGACGGTTGGATTGTCTGGAATGTTTAATTCAAAACTGAAGAAAAACAGCGCCAGAAACGAATATATTTATATATATATATATATATATAAATATAATTAAATTAAATCGAATAACGATGTTGCAGTTCGTAAATTGAAATCGTAACTTCAAATGGTTAGTGTGGAAGATCCGACCGTCGGATTTTCCCAAAACTGAAACCGTTGGATTCGTTTTGAAAAGACCTTCCTAAGGATGTAAAATTTGTGAGGATCCAACGGTTAGATTTTCATATATGTGTAAAACAAAATTAGTGAAAAGCAGCGCCAGTGCATCGACACGACCTGAAATGTCGTTTAATTAAATATGGTCGTTTTGAATCAAATAAAAATGGCAATATATCGTTATAAAATATTATGGACGATATAGAGTGGAAATAAACAAATTTTGTTGTGTTTGCTTGATATGTGATGGTTGAATGTATTTGACATGAAAATTATAACTAAATAACTGAAATGTGAATGTTGAATAGTCCAACCATGTGATTAATTGATTTGAAAATCTAAATATGCGTGGGTTATTTGAAAAGGCCGAGTTTATCTCATTTCAAATAATCGATCGACGTTGAGAAGTCGAAGAGTCGAAGACGACTGAAGACCGACGATCTCCACATTGGATGGATGGGCGCTACTGATGCTCGTGATTGGAGTAGCTACCATGAAGGAATTGAAGTAGTAGCCGACCACACATACTGTTGATTGTACGGATATGCGAGGAATTGGTGCCTCCGGTTTCGTTCAGACCCAGAACGGACTTGTAAATGGACTGTGTGTCTGACATTGGATTTTGTTCTGTGTTGGTTGATCTCTGTTAAATATATATCTGTTTAGCGGCAGAGAATTTATTCTCTTGCTTAACGCCCTTCTCTGAGACGTACGAGCTCAGAGGTTATGTATTGACAGAAATCAGTCATATGGAGTGGATTGCCTGTGTGGCACGCCTAAGTGGCATATGATCAAGGCTTCTGTTGCAAAGCAAAGTCTTGTGGTTGATGATCAAAGCATGGTCTGTGTGACGTAGCTTTGTGTATAACGTGAATTCGCGAGCCTCACACCTCGGTATGAGTCAAAAACGGGAGAGTGACTGCAGGAAGAGCACGACGTTTCTTTCTAGCTAAGGTGGTGTCAGTGACCTACCAGCCCTGACATTATATATACTTTTCACCTGTGTGGTTGTTGGAATGCGAGGCGCCTCGATATAGGTCTGTAAGGACCGGGAAACGTGTGTTCAGGAATTGCCAATCCTCAAAAGTAAGAGAGGACCGGCCCTGAAGATCCAAGGATCATAGTGGGGTCCTGGGACATTTGCTATAGTGTCTCGAATCGGAGAGGTGCTTGCCCCTTGCCTCGACTCATGAAGGAATCCAATTTCCAATACGAAATGTGCGAACGTGATTGTATTACTAGTATGGCGACATAGTGGTATGGGTCATTTATGCCGCCTATGATTGATATTTATGATTGAAATCGCTTTTGAAACATATATGCACTAGTAATAATATCAAGCACTTTTGTATTATTCGTATGAAGCATCTTTGGCCATTATAAGGTAAAAACTCTATCCTCCGGCTTGCGTTGCATTGTGTGATGGGACCTGAGTCTTATAATGGCTTCATTTTATAAAAAGCATTGCGTTTATTTAATCATTTACTTTATTTCATGCACTAGCACTCATTGGAGTAAACCCGTTCCGCGAAAGTGGCGTGGTCCTTTGATTTTCCTTATTATTGTTGTTAATAAGTTGAGTAGATTTCTCATACCAGTCCCATGACTGACTCGTAGTTTGTTTCACCTTGCAAACTCGGGTGCCCTCCTTTTCACACGGGCAGCCTAGTTACAGGTTTCTGACGCACCTTTTGGCTCATGGAGAGGCTTGACTACACCGTGCTGACTTGGATTTTCTCCGCCATTATTGTGTCTATATTATGATTCCGCCATTGGCGATGTAGACTGATATTTATTTTGAGTACTCTTTATGTATGATTCCGCCTCTGGCGATGTTGACTGATTATGTATCATTATGCACTAAGTTGTATCCTGTACTGTGCTTCTCTGATGTGATGATATCTATATGATTCCGCTGTCATATGTGTGTAAATTATTCTATTTTCTGTTTATGCTATTATCTGTGATCTGCTAATGATGATTAATGTGTTATATTCCAATGATTATCCTTAACACCGTGTCACGGGGTTTTGGGATCGTCACAGCTGGTATCAGAGCTTTGGTTAACCTTAGTTCTGGAGTCTAACACATTAAACACTTCGTCAAAATAAGATCAGTAGTATTCTAAGGCGAGTCGCTCATTAGAGATAGGACTAGTAAGGTCCTAGAATGAGCTGAGCAGAATAGCAAAAACAATTGATCAGTCCATCGTTATCTTTCCGTAGAAATTTCTGCTTAACTATGCAATAGACTATCATTTCTGTTAGCTGACTTTTTTTCGTTGCTTATACAGAATTTGACAAATGGCTACCAGAGCAGCCGCCGCTAGAGGAGGCCGTGCCGGCCGAGGCCGAGGAAGGGGAGAAATCTCAGCTCAAGAAGGACCTTTGATACAACCTCCGGCAGCTCAATACTTCGAGCTTGACCGCGTAGCTAAGAGATATAAGAACTTAGGAGGCAAGACCTTCTCAGGAACTGGCACCGTAATAGAGGCCCTTGCATGGCTCAAAACATGCGAGAAAATTCTTGAAGGCCTAAGGCTAGGAGACGAAGACAAAGCTATTATGGGCGCCTGGCTTATGCAGGAACAAGCTGAATTATGGTGGGAATCTCTTACCGCCGGGAATAGAGAAGCTGGAAGAACATGGGATGGATTTAAAGAACTCTTCAAAGAGAAATATGTCCCGGAACAAGCTCTAGAAAGAATGCACGATGACTTCGCCAATCTCCAGCAAGGGGATCTTTCCGTGCAAGATTATCTGAAAAAATTTACAATGTTGTCGCCCTATGCTCCAGAGCTCGTTGCTACCGCAAAATCCAAAAATAAGAGTTTTATCCTTGGACTAAGACAACAATATCATGATAGAGCCATGGCCCATGTCAAGCTGGAATTCAACGAGCTGGTGGAAATGACAGCAACTATGAAGACCTTGATCAAAGGCATCTGAATCAGAATCGCGCTAGAAGCCAAGCCGGAAACAAGCGCAAGCCTGCTGTAAATCAGGGCGAGTCAAGCCAAGAAGCATCTTCAAAGCCTCAGACTGGCATGCCGCCAAGAGGAAATTGCTTTAACTGTGGTAAGCCGGGGCACTACTCAAACGTCTGCACAGCTCCGAAGAGACAGAAGACGAATTCTCAAGGCTCGAGCCAAGGCTCTCAGAACCCTCGCTCGTGCTTCAACTATCGCAAGACCGATCATCTGGTCAAAGACTGTCCTTTGCTGAAGAAAGCTACAGTAGCTCATGTCTATGACCGGTCTAGCCCGCCAGCTGCTTCCGATGGAGCAGGTAAACCCGATGTTTTGGGAGGTACCCTTACAATTAAAAATATTCCTGTTTCTGTATTATTTGACACAGGTGCATCGCGTAGTTTTATTGCTAGAAACACAGTGCACAAATTAAAGTTAAAACAGCGAAATCTCAAAGAATCGGTTGAAGTTCATAACCCGATAGGGGGTCCTGTTACTCTCGGTTCATATTGTAGAGTGCCGATCTCTTATTCTTCCTACAAATTTCCTTTTGATTTAATCGTTATGGATTTTCCCGAATTCGATATTATTCTCAGGCTAGATAGTTTAACGAAATATGAAGCCGAAGTGAATTGTGCGGAAAGAATCGTTAAAATTCGAATGAAGCTTGGATATATTACGGTTCCCTGTCATGGTTCGAATCCGAATAGAGAAGAATTTTGGTCAGCATTAGAACTTATTCCCACTTCCATGGAAAGGATTCCGATTGTTGGCAACTATGCGGATGTGTTTGAAGAAGTTGAAAACTTACCTCCGCAAAGAGAAATAGAATTCCGAATCGATCTAATTCCCAATGCCAGACCAGTGGTGCGTCCAATTCGTAGAATGACTCCGAAAGAAAAAGAAGAATTAGGCGATCAAACTCGACAACTGTTGTGGAAGGGTCTAATCAGACCTAGTTTTTCTAATTGGGGTGCAGCTGTTGTGTTTGTCCCAAAGTCAGACGGTACTCTTAGATTATGTGTTGATTACCGAGACCTTAACAAACAGACGCTTAAAAACAAATATCCATTACCCCGCATTGACGATTTGCTAGACCAATTGAATGGGGAGAAAGTATTTTCCCGAATGGACCTAGCTACAGGTTTTCATCAATTGAGAATAGCAGAAGAGTGTGTTCCTTTGACAGCTTTCAGAGGTCCAGACATATTTTACGAATGGTTAGTAATGCCGTTTGGCCTATACAACGCTCCAGCATACTTTGTCGATGTAATGAATAGGGTGTTCAGGGGAGTTCTGAATAAATTTGTCCTCGTATTCATCGATGATATTTTAATCTACTCCAAATCAAAACCCGAGCATGAAAATCACTTAGAACAAGTATTGGAGATTCTAAGGAAGAACGTCTTCAAAGCCAAATTCTCTAAATGTATCTTCTGGCAAGAAGAAGTTAAATTTCTTGGCCATGTCGTGTCAGAGAAAGGAATTTCTGTTGACCCAAGCAAAATAATAGCGATTCAAGACTGGAAACAACCCACTACTCCCACAGAAGTTAGAAGTTTTATGGGGTTGGCTAGTTATTATCGAAAGTTCGTTAAGGATTTTTCGAAGATATCTGGTCCGTTAACGAAGCTCACAAAGAAACATGAGAAGTTTAAGTGGACTTCCGACTGTGAAGAAGCTTTCTAGGAATTGAAATCGAAGCTGACCACCGCTCCAGTGTTAACTATTATTGATGGCAATTAGGATTTAACGGTTTGGACAAATGCTTCTATTAGAGGTCTTGGTGCAGTGTTAATGCAGAGAGGCCAAGTAGTCGCTTATGCAAGCCGCCAATTGAAACCGCATGAGAAGAATTATGTAACTCATGATCTTGAGCTGCTAGCTATCGTTTTTGCTTTGAAAATCTGGAGGCATTACTTGTTAGGCGAGAAATTTATACTGTACACAGATCATCAATCATTGAAGTATTTATATACCCAGAAAGATCTGAATCTGAGGCAGCAGCGTTGGCTAGAATTCCTTGCAGCGTATGATCTTGATATCCTGTATACGCCGGGGAAAGCTAACGTAGTAGCGGATGCGCTTAGTAGAAAAACCGCAATCATTGCCAATCTTATAATTACACCTGGATTGATAGATAGGATATCTGTTCTTCAGAAAAGTGACAATTTTGTAACATAGATGGTAAAAAGGATTCAAAGTGGCGAAGGCTCCAGTTTCCAAGTGGATAGTGAGGGAGTTCTGAGGCTGAATAGAAGAATATGTGTTCCCGACATTCCCGAGCTTAAAAGAGAAGTGTTGGATGAATCCCATAAATCCAAATTTTGCATCCATCCTGGGGTGAGTAAAATGTACAACGATATCAAACGCACTTTTTGGTGGAAGGCAATGAAAAGGGATATTTCCTTGTATGTTAGCAGATGCCCTACTTGTCAATTGGTCAAGAGTGACCAACAGAAGCTAGCTGGACTGTTGCAACCGTTGGAAGTCCCAAGTTGGAAATGGGAACAGATTTCATGGATTTCATAGATGGTTTGCCGCGAACCAAGAAAGGTAATGATAGCATTTGGGTAATCGTAGATCGCTTCACGAAGACTGCCCATTTTATACCTGTCAGATCCAATAGAACCGCTCAAAGTCTAGCTCAGATATATTTCAAAGAAATTGTTAAGCTGCATGGAATTCCCATCAGCATAGTCAGTGATAGAGATCCCCTATTTACTAGCAAATTCTGGGAGGCTTTCCAGATAGAATTGGGAACAAAACAGAATATGAGCACCGCTTATCACCCTCAAACAGATGGCCAAACTGAGCGGGTGAATAGAATTCTAGAAGATTTATTGCGGGCTTGTATAATCGATTTTGGTGGGTCATGGGAAGATCATTTCCATTTGGCAGAATTCTCATATAACAATAGCCATCAAGAAAGTTTGAGAATGTCACCATTTGAAGCATTATATGGCAGACCCTGCAGATCTCCAGCATGTTGGGTAGAACCTGGAAACAGACTTGTACTAGGACCCGATATGATTAGGGAAGCATCTGATAAAGTGGACTTCATCAAGAAGCGATTGAAAACCGCCCAAAGCCGACAGAAAAGTTATGCAGACTCTAGAAGGAGAGATTTGACATTTACTGTTGGTGATCATGTTTATTTAAAGGTTTCTCCGATGAGAGGAGTAATCAGATTTGGAAAGACTGGGAAGTTGGCACCGAGATTTATTGGTCCCTTTCCGATACTTGAGCGAATTGGAACTCTTGCTTATAGGGTTCAATTACCAGATTGGTTGCCTGGGGTGCACAATGTTTTTCACGTATCTCAACTTAGGAGACATGTGCATGATCCGGATCTTGTTGTAGAAGAAGCAGCGCAACGGGATGTGGAGATAACTCCAGAATTAGCACTCAGAAGAGAGCCATTAAAAATTGTTGGCAAAGAAACTAGAGAACTCAGAAGCAAAAAGGTTCATTTAGTTAAAGTGCAGTGGAGCAGTGATCCTAGAGACTGTACTTGGGAGACTGAGGAAAGCATTAAACAAGCTTACCCCAAATGCAGAGTGGATATCTCTGACTAACTCCGGTGCAAGGTACCTTTACAATACTTTGCATTTACATTTTATTTCCTACTTTACTGTTGTTTCCTTTTC
This sequence comes from Allium sativum, assembly GCA_030737875.1. Taxonomy (NCBI): domain Eukaryota; kingdom Viridiplantae; phylum Streptophyta; class Magnoliopsida; order Asparagales; family Amaryllidaceae; genus Allium; species Allium sativum. The sequence continues at coordinate 860,921,153 of CM060918.1, read as the reverse complement.
GAGGACGAAAAGTTTTAAGTAGGGGAGATTATAATAACCCAGAAAATACGAGCCAATTTAAAAATTTTAAAATGGTGATTTCAAAGGAATTTGAACCATTGAAATAGAATATTTCAATAAAATAGTGAATTAGGAATAGTGAGTCAGTTTGAAAATTTGAATTCAAACTTTGACTGACTATGCAGGATGGAAAATATAACGGATTTTAGCGAAACCAAAAATATTTAAATCTGTTAGTCAATACCTTTCTAACGAATCTGAAAAATTGAAGTTTCATAACGGGAATCAAAAGTTATGGCCGAATGAATTTTCAGAAGAGTCGGTATATAGAATATATAGCCCTGGAAAATTGATATTTTGCATACGACCTCGGAATTCGACGAAACCACTTTTGTTGGGTCCGGGATGTCAAACTATTGCTAGGTTTCAAATTTCATAATTTTTGAAGCTAGTATGTGAGCATGGCAAAAGAAAATGTGTTTGGTCGATTTCTGTTAAATTGGATCGACCAGAAAATGGCCATTTTTCAAACGACCTCGGAATTCGACGAAACTAGTTTTGTTGGGACCGTAGCGTCAAAACATAGCTAGATTTATTTTTCTGGAATTTTTCGAATTAGTTTGTGGCCCTGGCAAATTGAAATGTGCGTTCAGAGTTAAAAATTAAATGTTTTATACTTTAATTTGAAAAATAACTGATTGTAACAGTCGAATTGGCCTACGAAACATATCCCATTGTGTCCGGAATGGGGGTATTTGGCTAGGGGCGACAGTCGTTGGGTTTAAAAAGGAGTTCGTTTGAGAAAACACTATTTAAAAATTTAATATAACCCTCGGCCAATCAGAAAATTCCATTCATAATTTTAAAACCCCCCCCCCCCCCCCGATCAACGGCGAAACCCGTTCACCACCTTCTCTCCTCCGCCGCCGCCGCTACCGCCACCTACAGCCTTCGCCGCCGCCACCATTCGACGCGCCTCAGCCTCCTCTTCAAATCCGACCCCACCGCTGCCACCCTCGTCGCCTCCTCCGCCCGTATCGACGCCAGGAAGTCGAACACTTCCCGCCGCCGCCCTGAACGCCACCGACCACCGAACGCCACCAAACCACCACCGATTTAAAGCCCTCTCTTCCCTCTTCCACGTCCAACTCCCTGATCGTCCCGATGTGCCACGGATTTCGCGAAAACTGTAAACCTAGTTTTGAAGCTTCGTGAAAGTGAGTTTTTCTTTGATCTTTACACTTTGAAAAATAATATCTTTTTGCTGTGTTGACGAAATTCGATGAAACAGGAAACATCGAGACCGCAAGGAAGCTCTCTACCCAATAGAAGAAGCTGCGGATTTTTCTGACATCGTATCGATTTTTAGCGCTCAGAAAACCAAGGTGAGAAATCTAAATTAACGTGAAATTGAATGGAAAATGTCGTGTATAATTTATATAAGCGAAATATAAATTACATACGTGTTGTATACCACATGTACATGCGTAGTGTAAGCTATATAAGCGAAGTATGAATTTTTACATGCATAGAATAAGTGGTATATGTGTTGAAATGCTAGTGAAATATAGCAAATATATATTATATATATATACTCCCCTCGTCCACAAACCATGGACGATATTTATTGTGGTAGATTGGTGTGAAATATTGGATGAAAAATACGAATGGTTGAATAATTGTTTGTGGTTGATATTGTTTGGTTGTGGTTGAAAAATACCCATTGGTGATTGAAATGAATTGGAAATATTTGTGGAAATAAAAATAAACATGCCGCCTGCGTGCGAATTAGATGCATGAATCCCCATTGTCAAAAACCGCGAGGTTTTAAGGTAGAGCGAGGAGCCGTACTAGGGACGGTGCCGGTTTTAACTACCCTGCCGTTATGCTGCCGAAATTTTGAATAATCTTTGTGTGTTAGAATTATTTTCATATGTTGGAATAATTTTCATGCGTAGAAATTATAGCCATATGTTGAAACTATATCCATGTGTGGAAGATGTTCATGTGTTGAAAAGTGTTGTGTGAAAATTAAATTCATTTGTGAATGAGTGAAGTGTTTAAACAATAAAAATCACATTTTTTATATGTATATGAAGTATGAAAAATATTCGCCTTATATAAATAGTTTCAACAATAAAAATCCCATCTTTCTAATATAAACAACATAAATAAAATGTCCATGTGTGGAAATGCTCATTTGTTGAGAAGTGTGTGTAGTGGAAAAGTTCATGTGTTGAATAAAAAGATCGAACAATAAAAATTACATTTTTATTGAAACTATGAAGTGCTGAAACATCTATTTGTCGAATAAATATGTTAAGTGATAAAAATATCATTTTTATCATATGTGTGATATGCTAAAGATATGCGGACGTTGAAATAAATATTTGTGAAAGAAATAGTATTTTTAATATGCATAGGAACTAAATAAAATAGTCATGTGTTGAAATCTATTTTAGTTCGCCAAAATTATCATCTTTGAAATGTGAAGTGTTAAAAATAGCCACTTGTTCAAATAAACGTGCATGAGTTGAAATATACATTAACTAGCTAATGATATGATTTTAGCTTACGCATGCAACATTTGAATGAATGGTGTTTTTAAACCAAAGCAAATCAAATATGAAATTGAATGGAAAATGATAAATGTTAGAAATTGTATATATGTACATGCATATCTATTGAACAGGTTAAAGCAAAAGGGGCTAGAGAAGAGAAATATAATTTTGTGCCCGACAAATAGGTACACATTTACCGCTTTGTTTGGATGATGATTTTATGAGCCTGTTGGCTAGCCGCTTGGCTTTTTCTTTTTCTTTTTGATATGAGACGCCCGTGTGGCTATTTGGGAATTTTCCCAGACCCTCCCGTACAAAGGAGGTTATGTCGAAATTTTCCAAAAATTAAAGGCATTAGTGAAATAATTGAAGTGGAAACGGTATAGGAATTTTTGAATGAACTATATTTATATAAATATATAAATATAAATAGAATTAAAACGAAACGTGGCCGTGCAGTTCATATTTTGAAACCGTGATTTCAAACGACTAGTGCGGAAGATCCGACCATTGGATTTTCCCGAAACCTCAACCGTTGGGTTCGCCTTGGAAATATCTTTCCAACGGCACCAACTTTGTGAAGATCCGACGGTTGGATTGTCTGGAATGTTTAATTCAAAACTGAAGAAAAACAGCGCCAGAAACGAATATATTTATATATATATATATAATTAAATTAAATCAAATAACGATGCTGCAGTTCGTAAATTGAAATCGTAACTTCAAATGGTTAGTGTGGAAGATCCGACCGTCGTATTTTCCCAAAACTGAAACCGTTGGATTCGTTTTGAAAAGACCTTCCTAAGGATGTAAAATTTGTGAGGATCCAACGGTTAGATTTTCATATATGTGTAAAACAAAATTAGTGAAAAGCAGCGCCAGTGCATCGACACGACCTGAAATGTCGTTTAATTAAATATGGCCGTTTTGAATCAAATAAAAATGGCGATATATCGTTATGAAATATTATGGACGATATAGAGTGGAAATAAACAAATTTTGTTGTGGTTGCTTGATATGTGATGGTTGAATGTATTTGACATGAAAAGTATAACTAAATAACTGAAATGTGAATGTTGAATAGTCCAACCATGTGATTAATTGATTTGAAAATCTAAATATACGTGGGTTATTTGAAAAGGCCGAGTTTATCTCATTTCAAATAATCGATCGACGTTGAGAAGTCGAAGACTCAAAGACGACTGAAGACCGACGATCTCCACATTGGATGGATGGGCGCTACTGATGCTCGTGATTGGAGTAGCTACCATGAAGGAATTGAAGTAGTAGCCGTCCACACATACTGTTGATTGTACGGATATGCGAGGAATTGGTGCCTCCGGTTTCGTTCAGACCCAGAACGGACTTGTAAATGGACTGTGTGTCTGACATTGGATTTTATTCTGTGTTGGTTGATCTCTGTTAAATATATATTTGTTTGGCGGCAGAGAATTTATTCTCTTGCTTAACGCCCTTCTCTGAGACGTACGAGCTCAGAGGTTATGTATTGACAGAAATCAGTCGCATGGAGTGGATTGCATGTGTGGCACGCCTAAGTGGCATATGATCAAGGCTTCTGTTGCAAAGCAAAGTCTTGTGGTTGATGATCAAAGCATGGTCTGTGTGACATAGCTTTGTGTATAACGTGAATTTGCGAGCCTCACACCTCGGTATGAGTCAAAAACTGGAGAGTGACTGCAGGGAGAGCACGACGTTTCTTTCTAGCTAAGGTGGTGTCAGTGACCTACCAGCCCTGACATTATATATACTTTTCACCTGTGTGGTTGTTGGAATGCGAGGTGCCTCGATATAGGTCTGTAAGGACCGGGAAACGTGTGTTCAGGAATTGCCAATCCTCAAAAGTAAGAGAGGACCGGCCCTGAAGATCCAAGGATCATAGTGGGGTCATGGGACATTTGCTAGAGTGTCTCGAATCGGAGAGGAGCTTGCCCCTTGCCTCGACTCATGAAGGAATCCAATTTCCAATACGAAATGTGCGGACGTGATTGTATTACTAGTATGGCGACATAGTGGTATGGGTCATTTGTGCCGCCTATGATTGATATTTATGATTGAAATCGCTTTTGAAACATATATGCACTAGTAATAATATCAAGCACTTTTGTTTTATTCGTATGAAGCATCTTTGGCCATTATAAGGTAAAAACTCTATCCTCCGGCTTGCGTTGCATTGTGTGATGGGACCTGAGTCTTATAATGGCTTCATTTTATAAAAAGCATTGCGTTGATTTAATCATTTACTTTATTTCATGCACTAGCACTCATTGGAGTAAACCCGTTCCGCGAAAGTGGCGTGGTCCTTTGATTTGCCTTATTACTGTTGTTAATAAGTTGAGTAGATTTCTCATACCAGTCCCATGACTGACTCGTAGTTTGTTTCACCTTGCAAACTCGGGTGCCCTCCTTTTCACACGGGCAGCCTAGTTACAGGTTTCTGACGCACCTTTTGGCTCATGGCGAGGCTTGACTACACTGTGCTGACTTGGATTTTCTCCGCCATTATTGTATCTATATTATGATTCCGCCATTGGCAATGTAGACTGATATTTATTTTGAGTACTCTTTATGTATGATTCCGCCTCTGGCGATGTTGACTGATTATGTATCATTATGCACTAAGTTGTATCCTGTACTGTGCTTCTCTGATGTGATGATATCTATATGATTCCGCTGTCATATGTGTGTAAATTATTCTATTTTCTGTTTATGCTATTATCTTTGATCTGCTAATGATGATTAATGTGTTATATTCCAATGATTATCCTTAACACCGTGTCATGGGGTTTTGGGATCGTCACAAATATCTTATTTCAAACACCATTCGAACCAATCTTTCAATTAGAGAATTCAACCCATATTCAACTTTAAGTTTAAAACAACTCCGAGTATCCTCGATTATCTTTATTCCAAATTAAATTCAATAAGAATTTATTACATTCAATCCACACCCTTAATTTGAAAATCTCAAATTTTATTCAAATCTCAATTTAAGAATTTCTACTTCGTTTGGGAAAAATTCTCTTGACCCTTTTAAATAAACATTCACAATCCAGATCTTTACAGGAACAAGTTTATCGAGTATCGGCTCATTCTTTTAAATGAAATTTCTATCAAATAAAGTTTCCAACTATTTAAAAATCATTTAACCAACCGATGTCCGTATATAATTTTCTATCCTATGGCCAAGTGATATTAAATTAAATTTCTCGATATTTCAGGGGAGGATCTATCATTTTAATCTAGATCAGTGTTACAGAGATTTATCATTTCACTATGTGTTCTTAATTTATTTAAATCGATAAATCCCGGGTTTATTCGATGCCTGTAGCATCAAGGGTGGGAAAATGGGATTCATCGACAAATGAACATACAACATCCATATACTGAATAAGGGAACATTTCAAGTAACCTAAATTCTGAAATCAAATCAGCCAAGGCATCCATCACAACCATTTTTCCTCATGGTAAATATTTAATCATTTCACGGTTTAACAAGTGTTAGTATTTCTAACTAGAATTTAATTAACTACCACAACTAGTTATTTACCTAAATTAGCAGATTAACATACTTGCATATCAGTTTTAAGCAACAATCATCAATCATATACAACCATGCAACCAAATTTATTTCATGATTTAATTTAATAAATATCGGAATAATTTAGTTAGTTTTGAGTGAGAAAATCACTCACCTTTGGATACTTTGTGGATCGGACGTCCAACCAAGCCGAAAATTTCACAGTCTCCAAACACAACCAAACCAGCACCAGAAAGTCCGCAATCTCGACACGATTCCAACGCACCCAACCGCATCCAAATCCGAGTTAAAATAGGAAAGGTATGAGCGTTTTATTATTTGAATTTTAAAATATATAAAAATAAAAAAATAAAACTCACCTATCCTTATATGACACATCAACATGGTCCCCGCCCCCTTCTTCTTTGCCGCACAGTAACCCACGAGAGAACCGAACCCAACACTGAAAACTTTGACCGCCTAGACTCCTCACCTCCGGCCATGAGATGAGCCAAGACCACCGCGAATCACCAGCTCATCGAATTCTGCACCCCTTGGTCCCCTAGCCACCGTCTCCGGTGGTTCTACCTCCAACTGATGGAAATATGAATGGACCCAAATTTTCCGGCTTAAACGAGAAATCCCGACCACCCAAGCCACCATATAACATCTGACCCTCATCAATGAGTTCGTAACGACCTACTCTCCAATACCCAGGTTGCCGAATTTGCGATTGAAGATTAAATCAAAAAGGCCCAATTTAGAGATTAGGGTTTCGCAAATCAAAACTTTGACCGTTGATTTCCAGCAACTCCGGCCACTTCATGTTAAAATTGATGGTACCTGTAGCTTCCAATCGACGAGAACTTCGATTTGATATGCAATTTGCTAGGGTTTGAAGAGATTTTTTTTTTGAAGCTTGTAATTTCATTGAGCTAGGGCTTTGAAACTTATATTTCTGCCATTAGAGAATAAAATGAGCTGATGGAAATATACATACAAGTGAGAAATAGCTGATGAGGTGGAATGGAGATTAAGTTATATATATATATAAATATATATAAGGTCCTACATAAGAAACAAACAATTATCTTTTTACATTGATTCCTTTCATGTTTTATCCCGTAAGACCAAACGACAAGTCCGATTATAACGCAATTTGAAATTCTACAATAATTCACCGTTCCGGATTCGATGAAACTGATTTTGTCGGATTCCAAGACAGTTGCCAAACAGTTAAATTTCACAGTGAATTAATTAATAAAATATTCAAAAATTCTTTTAAATGTTTTAATTCAATTTAAATATTTATCAAATTTCATTTTTACTTCAATCATAACCTAAATAAAGTTTATAAATCGATTTCACAAATTATAAGCTCCTAAATTTGCTTATTTGAATTTAGATTTGAATTTCAGTTATAACTTAAACACTTATAATTTCACGATTTATCGAATTAAATTTGAATTGTAATTTGACTTAGACGACTCAAATTTGAATTTGTTATAAAATATCAAATTCACATTATAACATTTTTAGATATAACTCAATAAAAGAATCTGTTTATATTAAATTTAAACAATCGTCATCATTATAATCAACAAAATTTGGTTTTTCCCCCAAATTATTCCATTTATTTATTTTAAAATCTAAATTTAAATATACTGAAAATTACGGGTTGTTACAAATTAAATCCTGAGCGTTTTAATCATCGATCGCAAATGGGCTGGCGGTGGAAAATATAAAATGAATTAGGGTTTTTCTAAATTTCTATTAGGCAAAAAATATATATATAATTTTAATTTCCAAAAATACCCTTGTATCGATTCTAACTCCAAATCAAACCCAACGACTGTCATCCCCAGCTAAATACCCCCATTTCGGATACAATGGGATATGTTTCATAAGACAATTTCATAGTTTTGATCAGTTTTTATCAAAATTAAAATATAAATCAATATGTATTGGATTTAAATGAACATTTTAATTTACCGGGGCCACATACTAACTCCAAAAATTGCAGAAAAATAAATCTACCTATGTTTTAAAGATACGGTCCTAACAAAACCAATTTCATTAAATTTGGAGACTGTTTGAAAAATGGACATTTTCCAGTCGATTAAATTCATACTGAAATTACCAAACACGTTTAAATTCATCACGCTCACATATCAATTCCGAAAATTATGAAAATTAGAATCTAGCAATAATTTGACATTCCAGATCCAATAAAAGTAGTTTCATCGAAAACGGAGGTCATTTGCAAAATGGCTATTTTTAAGGGCTATATATTATATAAAAAATATATAAATTCCATAGCGACTATTTCAAATTTAAACTGGACATAACTTTCAGTTTATAGTATAAAATCTCAGTTTTTCACATCATTAGAAAGATATAATTAAACAAATTCAAATATTTCTGGTTTTACTAAAATCCTATTTATTTTGAATCTTATACATTCAATTGAAAATTAAAATCGAATTTTCAAACTACTACGCCATTTCAGGCTCGTCTTATAATTAAAATAATTTTATACGTTCTAACTTCGATTTAAATAAATTTTTAGTCGTTATTACTTAAAATAAATCATTTTATATATCCAAAATCCATTAAAATAGCTAAAATAAAAAAATTAAATTCATCCTGAAAATCTGGGTTGTTACAATCTCCCCTACTTAAAATCTTTTCATCCTCGAAAAGGAATGGAGCTGAAAGTTGTTTAACTAACCAACTCAACTTCCATTCTGGCGTTCATTCTTCAAGTTTTCAGTTTCTATGAATTTTCAAATTTCTCAAAAATTTGGCTAATACCCAAAATTTTCAAAAAATTTGGCCATTACCTCCTTTGTATGGGGAGACTTTTAAAACCGCAACTAGCCTCACAGGGCCCTCATAAATCCAAAAGAAAAAGGAAAAACCAATTAGCTCATAAAATCATCAAAACCTAAGAAAATGGTAAACATGTACCTATTTGTCGGGCATACAATTTTATTCCTCTTCTTAGCTTCCATTGTAACGAACATGAATTTCGCTCGATCCGAATCGATCGTTAAACCAACCAAGACCGTTCGAAACCCCTGATTGTTTTGAGAACACGACAAATTGGAACACAAACAGAAGAACATTTTATTGTTTATTACAACAATTCCACCAGAATACAAGAATATTACAGAGTATGAATAAATATTACACAGAAGATATCAGAGATTTAAATTACATTTAAATACATCGCAGCGAAAAATAATAAAAAGCACAAATGAAGGAGATATACGGATACAGAGCTTTCCGGATATCATTCCAACTGTAAATCAGGATCTTGTGATTATAAATCTGCAAAACCAAAACTACTAGCTGCCCGTGTCAAAATAAGGGCACCCAGAGATTAGGTTAAAACAATATACTCTAGGTCAGTCATGTGACTGGTGAACTAAAACAGTTATTAGTCTTTATTTTAAAGTTAGGTAAATCAAGGGACCATGCCGTATAACACGGAACGGGTTTCCTCCCAAGTATACCAGTGCATAAAACAAACAGCGCAATGCTAAATAAAGAAAAATGAAGCTATTATAAGACCCAGGTCCCATCACACAATGCAACGCAAGCCGGAGGATAGGGTTTTTACCTTATAATAGCCAAGAATGCTTGGTACGTGAAATTTCATGTTTTATTATTACTATAAGTGTATAGTGTCAAAACAATTTCAAATCATAAGTATCAATCATAGACGGCATAAGTGCCCCGTACCACTATGTCGGCATACTAGGCTCAACAATCAAAAACCGCAAAGTCACGTGTTGGAAGTTGGGATTCCATCGATAAACCGAGGCAAGGGATCATCCCCACCAGCTTCGAGACAATCTAGCCCATGTCTCAGGAACAGCCGCAACTGCCCCATGGATCGTCAGGGCCGGTCCACCGATGTGGATTATTATGCCTAAACACTACGTTTCCCCGCCGTTTGGGGCGTAAATGAGCCAAATGACTCCATTAGCTCCACACAGTCACCGATATATCCGAGGCGCCTCGCAACAGCAACAACCACCAGGTGAAAATAATATAAATGTCAGGGCTAGTAGGTCTGTAACAACCCGGAAATCTGAGCCAGTTTAAAATTTTTATTTTGACAATTTCGATGAATTTTGAATATTTAAAATGAATTATTTTTTAAATAATATCAACGAGAAATTTATTTTGAATGGAATTCGAACATATAAATTTATATAGATCGTCGTTAGAATATAAATATTTATTTATATATATAAAAGGAATTGAAAATGGCGCGGTAGTTCGATAATTCGATTTCAAAGTTCAAATGAATGTATAGGATTCAAAATAAACCGGATGTTAGTGAAACCAAAAATATTTGAATCTATTTGAGTATATTTTTCCAACGAATCCGAAAAATTGAAATTTCATAGCGGGAATCAAAAGTTACGTCCAGTTGAAAATTTAGAATAATCGCTATGGAATTCAGGCCCTTAAAAATGGAAATTTTGCAAATGACCTCGGATTTCGACGAAACCACTTTTGTTGGATCTGAGATGTCAAGTTATTGCTAGATTCCAAAATTCGTAATTTTTCGAATCAATATGTGAGCGTGGCAAAGGAAAACGCGTTTGACCAGTTTCAGTTGATTTTAATCAACTGGAAAATGGCCATTTTTCAAACGGTCTCAGAATTCAATGAAACTAGTTTTGTTAGGACCATATCGTCAATACGAAGCTAGAAAATATTTTTCTGGAATTTTTCGGGTTAGTATGTGGCCCCAGTAAATTGAAATGTGTGTTCAAATTCAATATATAGAGTTATATGTTGATTTTGACGAAAACTGATCGAAACGATCGAATCAGCTGACGATACATATCCCATTGTGTTCGAAATGTGGGTATTACGCTAAGGACGATAGTCGTTGGGTCTCGTTTGGGATTTGAACAAAAAGTCAACCTTTTTAGAAAATTAAAATAAAATAATATATATGTTTACTAAAAACCCCCTTATCTCTCCCTTTCCTCCCTCAGCCAAACCCCGATCAAAAAAAACGAAAAAGAAAAAGAACGGAGCTGCGCTCCATAGCTCGACGCCGACCAGCGACTGCCACCCCCAGACCAGACCTCCGCCTCCTCCTCCCTCCGATCCCCTGGCCTCCACCGCTCCTCTCCAACGCCACCCTCTTGAAAGCCGAACCCAAATCCCCTTTTCCACCAAAAACCTGCCACCCACGACCCCCATCCGGCCAGCGCCGCTACCTGCCACCACCCATGACCCAAGCCGCCGCCCCTGACCCTCTATTCTGACCAGCGGGCCCCATTGGAAGAAAAACCCAATTTTTGTCGATACCCAGCTTTGAAATTTGGTCCCTGAGCCTCTGACCACCTCTAACGACCACCATGAACTCCTACGACCAAATACAGTGAGTGTTTTTATTTATTTACATTTATTTTATATATTTTCAGTTTTAAATATATATAATACCATGTTTAAAAATGTTATCTTTATATGAATAACTTTGTGATAAAAATAGAATTTTTATAATGAAAGTGAATAAATAAAAATATGATTTTTATATAGTAGTGAATAAATAAAAATATGATTTTTATATAGTAGAGATAATAAAAATATGATTTTTATATAGTAGAGATAATAAAAATATGATTTTTATATAGTAGAGATAATAAAAATATGATTTTTATAAAGTAGAAGTAATAAAAATACGATTTTTTTTATTGAATGAAGTGATAAAAATATAATTTTTATTATGAACAACGTGAAAAGAACTGCAATGGAATTTCAAACCGATCCAAACGGTTCAGCAGTTCAAAAGCAAAGCACGGCGGAATGGAACCCTCGGTGAGAACTTCTGACTTTTAATTTAACTTTCTAGTTAAAATATATACTAGGATGCAGACGGTGCTTAGCAGCACCCGACACCCGTCATCCACAGACCATGGATGGCTTGTATGTTTGATTGTTAGTTGTGGTGAAAATTGATTGTGTGATGTGAAATGAAATAAAATATTTATATAGTTAAAAATATTTTATCGTTAAAAATATAATTTTTAACGTGAATGTGAATAAATATTTATAAACAAATCGGTGATTTGTTTATATACACTGATTTGATTGATATTGATTGGGACGATAAATTTTACACATCGTCCAACTGCACAAATAAAATCTATGTTTGATTGTTTGAAACCCCACACGGGTATTGGGATGATATATGACATACACTAATCCCAATAATTAGTTGTATGTCGATTGATTGATTGACAGACTATTATAAGCGTTAAATATTTATATTTGATGCTTGTACAGTGTAGAACGCACTTTGGATGATGGTTGATGATTTATCGTTGCTGTTATATACGTGTGTTGTAGAAAATCCATATAATTAACATTATATGTTAATTGATTGGGCCTCATTCCAGTTTTGAAATAGAATATCTGAATAGAAATATTTGAAAAGAGATATTTGAAATAGAATATTGGAAAATAGAAATATATGAAGTCGTGTTGATTAGATTGACGCCATTTTGACATGAACGATATTTATATCGATTTTATTCATTTTTAAATGAATATTGAAAAGTGATTTCAATAATCGAATTGAAATTGAATTGAATAGAAAATGAATTCGAATTAAATTGAAATGAATTGAAATTCGAATTAAATTGAAATGAATTGAAATTCGAATTAAACTGAAATTGAATTGAATAGAATTCAAATCGAGTTAAAATTGAATTGAATAGGAATTCAAATCGAATTAAAATTGAATTGAATTGGAATTCAAATCAAATTGAAATTGAATTCAATAGAAAATGAATTCGAATTAAACTGAATAGAATTGAAATTCGAATTAGATTGAAATAGAATTGAAATCGTTTCGAATTGAATTTAAAACGTATTGAAATTGAACTGAAAATCGATTTGAATTGAAATCATTTTGAAATGAAATTAAAACAGATTATAAGGGAAAATTCAATTTTGATTTGAATTTGAAAAGGAATTTGAAATCGTTTTGAAAATGAATTTAAAACAATTTATAAAATATGGTTTAAAAGGAAATCGACGAAGTATATATTATATATAATATAATCGCCGGAATAGAACGCGCTGCGCCGCGGCAATTCGTGAAATTCGACCATTGACTTCGAATGGATATTGCGGGAGATCCGACCGTCGGATTCTCCTAAAACTGGAACCGTTGGGTTCGTATCGAAAAGAACTTTCTAACGAATATTAGAAATTTGAAATCGAACGGTGGGATTTGGAATTATGCCCAAATAAAATTTTGAAAAGGTCGTTGTTAGTGCAGTTCTATGGCCGTTGATGGAAATCGACTGTACGGGCCTTGATAAAATTATTAAAAATATCAAAAAATTGTGTACAATCATAGCAAATGATTTGTGAAGAATTGGGATGAAAAAATCCATATTTGAAAAGATAAAAAATGATTTTTATCGAAATGAACTAGTTTTGAACTAGAATTATAATTCTATTTATTTTTAAATAAATAAATTGAATTCGAAATGGTTTTGAAAATAACGAGGGTTTCCAATAATTGAATTGGAATGGATTTGAATCGAAATCATCTTCGGAACAGTTCGATGTTGGATTTCGTGATTATACAGATGTTGTTATGGAAATTTGAAAGATACACACACACATATATATATATATCCATTCTGAATAACTGATTCGACGTGGTGTCGAAGATGAAGACGGTGGTTGAAGATCGGAGGTCTTCACGACGTTTGGGTGACTAGTGATGATCTTGATTGGGTCGTACACCCAAGTGGAAGGAATCAGTTAGTGATCGTCCAGACGTACTTGGAGATCGATGGATATGCGGGGTACTAGGTGCCTCCGGTTTCGTTCAGACCCAGAACGAACTTGTAAATGGACTGTGTGTCTGACATTGGATTTTATTCTGTATGGTTGATTTCTATTAAATATGTATCTGTTTGGCGGCGGAGAATTTATTCTCTTGCTTAACGCCCTTCTCTGAGACGTACGAGCTCAGAGGTTATATATTGATGGATATCAAACGCATGGAGTGAATTGCCTGTGTGGCATGCCTAAGTGGCAATATGATCAAGGCTTCTGTTGAAAAGCAAAGTCTTGTGGGTGATGATCAAAGCACAGCCTGTGTGGCACAGCTTTGTGTAACGTGAATTCGCGAGCCTCAGACCCCGGTTGTGAACTAGAAACGGGAGAGGACATCAGGGAGGGCATGCGTTTCCTTCTAGCTAGAAGTGGCGTCAGTGGTTTTACACGCCCGGACGAGTTTGACTTATGTGGTTGTTGCTGTTGCGAGGCGCCTCGGTTAGATCGGACGATCCGTGTCCGATGGAGTCATTCCTTGGCTCATTTACGCCCCAAAGGGCGGGGAAACGCAGTGTTCAGGCATTTTAATCCACATCGGTGGACCAGCCCTGATGATCCAAGTGGCTTGACTGAGTACTTGCCCTGAGACTCGGGCTAGATAGTCTCGAATCCGTAGAGGACTATCTTTTGCCTCGGTTCGCATTAGGAAATCCAACTTCCAATACGTGACTTTGCGGTTTTATTTGTAGAACCTAGTATGGCGACGTAGTGGGATGGGGCGCTTATGTCGTCTATGATTGATACTTATGATTTGAAGTTGTTTTATACACTATACACTTATAGTAATAATAAATAATCTGTTTTAAACGTATCAAGCATTCTTTGGCTATTATAAGGTAAAAACCCTATCCTCCGGCTTGCGTTGCATTGTGTGATGGGACCTGGGTCTTATAATAACTTCATTTTTCTTTACTTAGCATTGCGCTGTTGTTTTATGCACTGATGTTCTTAGGAGGAAACTCGTTCCGTGTTATACGACGTGATCCCTTGATTTACCGAACTTTAAAATAAACACTAATAACTATTTTAGTTCTCACACCAGTCCCATGACTGACCTAGAGTTTATTGTTTTAACCTAAACTCTGGGTGCCCTTATTTTGACACGGGCAGCTAGTAGTTCTGGTTTTGCAGATTTATATTCACAGGATCCTGGTTTGCAGCTGGAACGATAATCGGAAAGCTTTGTATCCGTGTATTACTTCTAGTTGTGTATTGTATCATTTTCCGCTGCTATGTAATGTAATGTAATCTATGATATTTTCTGTGTAATATTTATTCATTTATACTCTGTATATTCTTGTATTCTAATGGAATTGTTGTAATATACAGTGAAATGTTCTTCCGTCTGCGTTCTGATTTGTCGTATTCTCAAAACGATCAGGCGTTTCGAACGGTCTTGATCGGTTTAGCGACTGATTCGGGTCGAGCGAAATTCCTTTTTGTTATATTTGGTATCAGAGCTTTGGTTTACAAAGCTCAGAGAGCAAGACACATTAGAACCATACGAAAGAATTCATCAGATAATGGATTAGTAATATCCAATGACAATGACTCGTTAGAGATAGGATCAATAGTATTCTAGAACGAGTGTGAAGATTATAAATAAAAGTGAAAACAAGTTTTTTTTTGAAATTTAAATCTTTTGATACGTATTTGAATATTTATTTATATTGATGTGGACAATCCAGTATATATAGATTTTGCATATATGGCTGATCCGCGTGTATTCGAAGTTTTAATATATTGGGTAGATATAGAATCACCCTCTAGTCGCCCGGAGATGGTTCTGATGATTGAAGCTTCATCATCAGAATTTGTATTCGAGTTTTGAAAGTGTGATGTCTATATATTTCTTACTGACTGGTGTGAGAACCAAAATTAGATAGGGCTTATTGTTGAGATTTGGCATCAAAAATGTGATTTTTGACTATATATCAAAGTTATGAATTTGAAATGATAATTCAGTAATTGATTGATGGTTGTGTTGTTTGATTAATTAAATGTTGAACCTATCACCAAATTGAATCAAATAGTGAAGTGTATTGAAAATTAGTCGCATTTGCATGCATATACATGTACTTACACTGAACAGGTCATAGCAAGGAGGCTAGAGCAGAAGAATAAAATTGTTTGCCCGACAAATAGGTACATGTTTATTGTATTTCTTGAGTTTTGGGTGATTTTGTGAGCCGATTGGCTAGCCGCTTGGCTTTTTCTTTTTCTTTTGGATTGAAGAAGGGCATGGGAGGCTATATGAAATATCCCAAAGTCCCCGGTGCAGGGGAGGTTATGGCGAAATTTTTCGAAAATTTAGGGTGTTAGCCAAATTTTTGAAAAGTTCTTAGAAACTGAAAAGTTGAAGAACTTAGGCCGCAAAGAAAATAACGAAAGTTGAGTTGATTAGTTAAATAACTTCCGGCTTCGTTCCTTTTCGGAGACGAAAAGTTTTAAGTAGGGGAGATTGTAAAAACCCGTAAATCTGAGCTAGTTTAAAAATTTTATTTTGGCAATTTCGATGAATTTTGATTATTTAAAATGAATTATTTTATATAATATCGATGAGAAATTTATTTTGAATGGAATTCGAACGTATAAATTTATATAGATCGTCGTTAGAATATAAATATTTATTTATATATATAAAAGGAATTGAAAAGGGCGCGGTAGTTCAATAATTCGATTTCAAATTTCAAATGAATGTACAGGATTCAAAATAAACCGGATTTTAGTGAAACCAAAAATATTTGAATCTATTTGAGTATATCTTTCTAACGAATCCAAAAAATTGAAATTTCATAGCGGGAATCAAAAGTTACGTCCAGTTGAAAATTCAGAATAGTCGCTATGGAATTCAGGCCCTTAAAATGGAAATTTTGCAAACGACCTCGGATTTCGACGAAACCACTTTTGTTGGATCCGTGATGTCAAGTTATTGCTAGATTCCAAAATTTGTAATTTTTCGAATCAATATGTGAGCGTGGCAAAGGAAAACGCGTTTGACCAGTTTTAGTTGATTTTAATCGACTGGAAAATGGCCATTTTTCAAACGGTCTCAGAATTCGATGAAACTAGTTTAGTTAGGACCGTATCGTCAATATGAAGCTAGAAAATATTTTTCTGGAATTTTTCGAGTTAGTATGTGGCCCCAGTAAATTGAAATGCGCGTTCAAATTCAATATATAGAGTTATATGTTGATTTTGACGAAAACTGATCGAAACGATCGAATAAGCTTACGATACATATCCCATTGTGTTCGAAATGGGGGTATTACGCTTGGGACGACAGTCGTTGGGTCTCGTTTGGGATTTGAACAAAAAGTCAACCTTTTTGGAAAATTAAAATAAAATAATATATATTTACTAAAACCCCCCTTATCTCTCTCTTTCCTCCCTCAGCCAAAACCCGATCAAAAACAAAGAAAAAAAAGAAAAAGAACGGAGCTGCGCTCCAGAGCTCGACGCCGAACAACGACCGCCACCCCCAGACCGGACCTCTGCCTCCTCCTCCCTCTGATCCCCTGGCCTCCACCGCTCCTCTCCAACGCCCCCCTCTTGAAAGCCGAACCCAAATCCCCTTTTCCACCAAAAACCCCGCCACCCACGACCCCCATCCGGCCAGCGCCGCCACCTGCCACCACCCATAACCCAAGTCGCCGCCCCTGACCCCCTATTCTGACCAGCGGGCCCCATTGAAAGAAAAACTCATTTTTTGTCGAGACCCAGCTTTGCAATTTGGTCCCTGAGCCTCTGGCCGCCTCTAACGACCACCGTGAACTCCTACGACCAAATACAGTGAGTGTTTTTATTTATTTACATTTATTTTATATATTTTCAGTTTTAAATATATATATAATACCATGTTTAAAGATGTTATTTTTATATGAATAACATTGTGATAAAAATAGAATTTTTATAATGAAAGTGAATAAATAAAAATATGATTTTCATATAGTAGTGAATAAATAAAAATATGATTTTTATATAGTAGATATAATAAGAATATGATTTTTATATAGTAGAGATAATAAAAATATGATTTTTATATAGCAGAGATAATAAAAATAAGATTTTTATAAAGTAGAAGTAATAAAAATACGATTTTTATTTACTGAATGAAGTGATAAAAATATAATTTTTATTATGAATAGCGTGAAAAGAACTGCATTGGAATTTGTAACAACCCGTATTTTCAATAACCTGTTATAACATAAATTGAGGCAGAATTTAATTCTAAAATCTGAATCAAGGGAAACGGGCTGTGCCATTGCGTTCGTCTCGGAAAAATACGCGAAATAGAGTCCGAGTTTTCGAAAATCGGAGTCCGTATGACCCGATTAAGGCCCAACGAAGTTTTCAGAAAATTCCAAAGTAAAAACAGATTTCAAATTCAAGTTTGAAATTGGAAATTTGGGCCAGGCGGGAAAAATCCCGCCAGAACACCCAAGTCGACAGCCCTGTTGACTTGGGAGTCGACTTGGTTGGACCCAAGTCGACAGCCCTGTCGACTTGGCTGTCGACTTGGTCCAGCTGGGCTGTTTAGCCTGGTGCACCATTTTGAGATTGTGTTGAGCTTGGGGGCCAGATTCGGTTTTGAGGGTTGAGATTGGAACTAGGGTTTAATCCTATGGCCTAAAACACTTGCCTAATCTATAAATAAGACCCTAACCTACCCTAAATCATCATTATTCATTCTAGCAACTAAACTATGGCAAAATCATCCCTCTCATGGCCTCCACTCTCTTCATAAAATTCCTAAATCAATTTCTAAGTGATTTTCCATGCATACAAGTGTTTTTAAACTTGTATGAGCATCATTAGCTTGCATTCAAGTCAAGTTCCTATATTTGCATCTCAAAGGAAGAGTTTTTGATCATTTTGGCTCAAGGGTTTTGCTTGCATTTTGGGTTTTATTGATTGCATAAGGGCTTTCTTATATTTGCTATACTCATTTGAGTCCTCATAAGCATTGTAAGCCCTATTCTACTTTCATACTTAAACTCTAAAGTTAAATGTATGATATGCAAGTTTGCCATGATATGCAAGTTTACTATGAAGTGATATGCAAGTTCATCAAGTTATGTTATGCAAGTTTGATATGCAAGTTGTCATATGATATGCAAGTTATGTTATGCAAGTTTGATATGCAAGTTGTCATATGATATGCAAGTTATGTTATGCAAGTTTGATATGCAAGTTGTCATATGATATGCAAGTTATGTTATGCAAGTTTGATATGCAAGTTGTCATATGATATGCAAGTTATGCTATGCAAGTTTGGGTTGAACATTTTGTTCATGCTATCATGTTATGCAAGCTTATCTTGGGTTTATGAACATAAAGCTTCAAGCTTTATGCTAAAGGTTGCATTTTAGCAATATGTAAGTTATCATATCCCTTATGATAACTTGCATGTGAGGCTAAATGCGAACTTATGGCCATCTCTACATGTCATTTAGTACCATGTATCACCAATATGCCAAGTTTGGTTTTATGCATGTTTTTGGGGCCTAAAATGTAATATGCAAGTGTATGAACACATGAACATTTCATATGCCACCATGTTGAACTTGTGGCTTCAGCACCTTTATGTCATGATTATGCCAAGTTCCCTCTTTCTATCCTTTATGCGCTATTGCGATATGTAAGCGATGGGATTGCGTTTGGGGTTGGGTAAAATTAAAAGACATAAAAACATAAGCTTGGGAATTTACCTATTAAGTTAGGTCTACCCATTGGGAATTTACCTATTAAGTTAGGTCTACCCAATTGCTTGAAAATTTGTAACATGTTTTGGAAACATGATGGACATGACACTTAGAAAAGATAAGTGTGACCAACTCGAGGTTGGGTTGAGTTTGTAGCGTAAACCTACCCGGAACCGACCGGCTTAACTAGTTGCTACAAACAATAGGACCCAATGTGAGAAGTTGGCCATGTTGTACCTTGAACCCGAGGTTAGACCAAGTTGTGGTGTAAAGCTACCCGGACCCGCCCGGCTTAACTAGTAACCGCAACAAAGTCTAATGTGAGAGGTTAAGGCGCATTAAATTAATTAATGCCTCATGATTAGGGTTAAGTCATGGTCCACTTAGTACTTAACCAATTTGGGCTCGATAGATTAATCGGGGTTAAGTCGTGAACTCATCGTTACACTTAACCAAGTTAATCCATGGTTAGCAAGGGGGTTAAACCGTACTTAACCCACTAGAAAAATCCTAGCAATGGGGGCCCACTCCAGCAGTAATCCCAAGTTAGTATCATCATGACCCTAGGGACTAGGCTAGGGAGGGGGCACGATTACTGGGCTGGAGGTAAGCGACCAATAAACGACGGCAGGGTGGTACGCCGATGTAGTTCCGGACGGACTATGGTCGTGCACGTAGTCCGTATTTGGAGAAGTCAAGCATGGATACCAGTAGATCGAGACTGTGCACTCATGTTTATGGTGTCCAGGGGTTGGCACCCTAGGGCTTGATACACCCGAAGGGTGGACCCGGCACAGTTCGACTACAGTTATGTTTGGGCCGTATTGACACCAACACGTGACGAGTTAGGCTTAGGGAGCCGATCGACTAGACCATTTGGTTGGACCTTGTATTAGGGTCATTTCATGTTATTGGGCCAAAGCTTGGGCCAAGGGATCAATATTTGTTTATTCAAGTCATGTTAGTTTGCTAGTACACCTGTGGTGCAAAACCTTAATCCTGATTATGCGATGACACCTTTATCTACCTTGTTAGTTAATCATCATGCTAGTATGTTATTATCCTTATGTTCATCCCTGCTGCTCATGCCAGTTAACTTTATCAGTTTACATTGATTGTAGTAGGGCTTACTCAGTCTTTTTGACTGACCTGTTTTCTTTCGCCTCTTTTCTTCCGTTCCCCCCCCCCCCCTCCAGGTTCTCAGGGAGGGAATACTGGAGCTTAGCTTGGATTCCGGATTGCTTGCTTGTGGGATTTCAGCTCATGTACGGTTTCGACATGAAGCTAGCTATGGTTACCACTTATTTGGGGATAGCACTTATGTATTTCAGTTTTTCAGTTGATGTTGTTTTATCTAGACTTGCTTATTTGGAAAGCTATGTTGTACCAGACTTGTTTTGAAATGTTTTGAAAACTTCCGCTGTTTTATCTATGATATTTACTCTGTTTACATATATACATATGTTCTTGTTCTGCCTTGATATATCATTATGCATGTTTACCTGATTCAAACGCCCCTCCAAAGTCAAAGTGCTTGCAAGGGCCACCCTGGCGGAGGCGGGGTGTTACATTTGGTATCAGAGCATATGGTTTACGAGAAGGAACAAAAAGGTTTTTAGAAAACTTTTGGAAAACTATTTTCAAAACAAAGTATAAAGTATTTTTTTTCAAAGAAAAGTCTAGTTTATTTTAAAGGCTATTCCCCCAAAAAGCCATTAGCAAAAATTCCTTCGTTTTTCTCTATTTTGAATCTGTCTTTTTCTTCGTTTTCAGTATGGCTGATAACTTTGCTATTCCGGAGGGAGTACACGTACCTGTGTGGTATAGGAGACTTTTGGAGGCTAGGGCGACCGAAGCCGGCCCCGCAGACGTTCCTCCTCCTCCTCCAGTAGTTAATACTCCTCCTCCTCCGGTAGTTAATGTTCCTCCTCCTCCTGTCGCTGAGGTTCCTCTTCCTCCTCCCCCTCAGCATCCTCAACCTGACTTCGCAAAGACTTGCAAAGATTTCAAAGCAATGGGTGGCAAGAATTTTCAAGGCACTGAGACTTTTGTAGAGGCCAGAAATTGGTTGAAAGAGACCGAGGATTTATTTGCTATCTTTGGGTTAGACGATCACAGGAAGATCTTGTTGGCAGTTTGGCTTATGAAGGATGAAGCCGCTTATTGGTGGGAAGTCACCAGTGGTACTAGGCCTGTTGAGACTTGGGCCGATTTCAGGGCAAAGTTCGTGCTTAAGTTTCTATCTTCTGCAGAGGAGAATCTGCAAATGGAGAGGTTCATAACTTTGAAGCAAGGAGATATGTCTGTAAAAGAATATGTGAACAAGTTCAATCAGTTAGCTCATTTTGGCTTGGATATGGTGAATACTCCTCAGAAGAAGGCTCTTCGTTTTGCTAGAGGATTGAATGAGCCGTTACAGGGATTGGCTATGTCACATATTCCCCATGGGGCCACGTTTGAGAGCTTGGTTGATATGGCGTTACTTCAGGGAGATGTCAAGAAAGAGGTCAAGATGAATGATACTCAAACCAAGAAGACTGATTCCCAGGGAAAAGGAAATCAGGGTAATCCAAGTGGTCAAAGCAGTCAAGGCAATCAGAATAAGAACAAGAGTCAAGGCAACAAGGGGAACAACAACAAGGGCAAGAACAACAAGGGGAAGTGCCATTATTGCGGTTCAGTTGGGCATCTTATTAAGGATTGTAAGAAGAGGAAAAGGAAGAATGGTGAATGCTTTTTCTGCGGTGAGACTGGACATTTCAGTAAGGATTGCCCGAAGAAGCGAGGGCAAGGCCAGGGTCAGACTCAGCGTATTGGACCTTCAGGAGGGCAAGTTCATGCTCTCAGTACCGCTCCAGTTCCCGATCGAGGTAGTATTTCTGTTGAGAGCCTTGTATATATTTCTGATTTTCTAGTTCGTACCTTGTTTGATTCTGGTGCATCGCATAGCTTTATCTCATCTGATCTTGTTGATAGTTTGCACCTTAGTACTAGCTTGGTGGAGGATCCCGTTTGTGTTTCAAATCCTATTGGGGGTTCCGCCCATTTGTCTATGATATGTGGGGATTTGAGGATCTCTATACTGAGTGTAGAGTTCTTGTGCAGTGCTTATGTTCTTGGTTTCAGGGGATACGGATTGATATTGGGCATGGATTGGTTGTCCAGATATGGAGCCATCCTTGATTGTGAGCATAGGGTTGTGAGGCTCGTGACTCGCCTCGGAAACACCCTAGAGATTTCTTGTGATCCGAGAGGTCCCGTCATGTTGTGCTATCTTGAATCACTCGACTCGTCAATGGAAACTCTTCAGTCTGTGAGAGTGGTTCGAGAGTATCCGGATGTTTTTGATGAAGTTAGGGGGTTGCCCCCTAAGCGAGAGATTGATTTCCGCATTTATCTGGTAGATAATGCAAAGCCGGTTTCTTTGCCCGTTCGGCACATGGCTCCGCGGGAAAGGCGGGAGCTAAGTAAGCAAGTGAAGGAGTTGCTTGAAAAGAACTTCATTAGACGAAGTATATCTAAATGGGGAGCGCCTGTGGTATTTGCTACCAAGGCAGATGGTTCTCTCCGACTTTGTGTTGACTATCGAGAGTTGAATAAGCTGACTAAGAAGAACAGACACCCGTTACCGAGGATCGATGATCTCTTTGACCAGCTTGTCGGTGCTTCTGTTTTCTCTCAGCTTGATCTTGCTACTGGATTCCATCAGCTCAGGGTAGCTGAAGATAGTATAGACAAGACTGCGTTCAGGACTCCAGATGGATTCTTCGAATGGCTTGTCATGCCGTTCGGCTTGACTAATGCACCCGCATATTTCGTGGACTTGATGAGTAGGGTGTTCAGGGAGTTCTTGAACAAGTTTGTCGTGGTCTTCGTAGATGATATTCTGATCTTCTCTAAGGATGAGGAAGAGCACGCAAGGCATCTCATGGAGGTGATGGATACGCTTAGAGCGCATCAGTTGAAGGCCAAGTTCTCCAAGTGTCACTTTTGGAGAAGGGAAGTTAGATTCCTTGGGCATATAGTATCTAATCAAGGCTTAGCGGTGGATCCCGCTAAGGTAGTTGCAGTTCAGGATTGGAAGACTCCAAGGAATGCAACCGAAGTGAGAAGTTTTCTAGGTCTTGCGGGTTTTTACCGGAAGTTCATCAAGGATTTCGTGAAGATTTCCGCTCCTCTCACTAAATTGACGAAGAAGAATTTAGTTTTTGCTTAGAGCATAGAATGTGAGCTTGCTTTTCAGAAGCTCAAGAGAGCCCTCACATCAGCACATGTTCTAGCTTTGCCCGATGGAGGGAAGTTATTTACAGTATACACCGATGCATGTGGCACGGGGTTAGGAGCTGTTCTGATGCAAGAAGGAAGGGTGATATGCTTTGGCGGTAGACAACTCAAAGTGCATGAGAAGAATTATCCCACTCATGACTTAGAGTTGGTAGCAATAGTATATGCACTCAAGGCTTGGCGCCATTATCTTCTGGGAGAAAGATTTGAGCTTTATACCGATCACAAGTCATTGAAGTATCTCTTTTCTCAGAAGGATCTGAATCTGAGGCAACAAAGATGGATGGAATTCTTGGCATCCTATGATTTTGAGATAGCCTATACCCCTGGCAAGGGGAATGTGGTAGCAGACGCATTGAGTAGAAGAAGGTTGACCCTAAGTCCTCTATTCGTTGAGATGAAGAATTTAGAGTATGTGGCAACCTTTGATTTCTATTTGGCGGTTGAGTCGATGACCGGTTCTTTAGCATCTCTGGAACTCAGACCTACCCTTCTTGATCAAGTTGGGGCTTCGCAGAAAGAAGACCCTCAGATAGTTGAGATTATGGATAAGCTTATTCGAGGAGAGGCGTCTAGTCATCTCGCTCGATATTCTATTGATGATAAGGGTTGGCTGAGGAGAGACGGAAGGTTATGTGTTCCCATGGTAGAAGATTTGGTAAGAAAGGTTCTTGAGGAAGCGCATCGCTCTAAGTTGACTATACATCCGGGCGGAGATAAGATGTATAAAGATATGAAGCGCATTTTCTTTTGGCCTGGGATGAAGAAGGATGTGGCAGAGTTTGTCTCTCGATGTATCATTTGCCAGCAAGTTAAGGCCGAGTCAAAGAAGCCCGGTGGGCTATTGCATCCTCTAGATGTTCCATTTTGGAAGTGGGAGAGTATTTCCATGGATTTCATCGATGGGCTACCAAGGTCAAGGAAAGGGAATACGAGCATTTGGGTTATTGTGGATAGACTTACGAAGAGTGCTCATTTCATTCCGGTGAAGAGCAAGAGGACCGCATCTTGGCTAGCGTCTGTATATCTTCGTGAGATTGTGAGACTACATGGAGTCCCTTCTAGTATAGTCAGTGACCGTGACCCAATCTTTACAAGTCAGTTCTGGAATAGCTTGCAAGAAGCCATGGGCACGAGGTTGAATCTAAGTACGGCTTATCACCCACAGACGGACGGTCAAACCGAAAGGGTGAATAGGGCACTCGAGGATCTGTTGAGGCTTTGTATTCTGGATTTTGGTGGTACTTGGGAAGACCATCTTCCTCTTGTTGAGTTTGCATATAATAACAGTTATCAGGCAAGCATAGGGATGGCACCGTTTGAAGCTTTATATGGGAGGCCGTGCAAGTCGCCTACATGTTGGTGGGAGACTACAGATAAGCTTATACTTGGGCCTGATCTGATCAGAGATACATCCGAGAAGATCGAGTTGATTCGGAGACGGATTAAAGCGGCCCAAGACCGACAGAAATCCTATGCTGATAAGCGAAGAACGGATTTGGAGTTTGATGTTGGGGATATGGTTTTCGTGAAGGTTTCTCCTTTGCGGAATGTGGTCCGATTTGGAGCCATTGGGAAGTTGGCACCGAGGTTTGTTGGACCATTCCCTATTATAGAGAGGATCGGGCAGATGGCTTATAGAGTTGAGTTGCCCGAGAAGCTTGCCGGAGTACACGATGTTTTTCATGTCTCGCATCTCCGGAAGTGTTTACATAAATCAGCAGAGGTTGTTGAGCCGAGTGTTCTGAAAGATGTGGAAGTGGAGAAAGAGGCTACCTTGAGGAGAGCTCTGATTCGTATCTTGGGGACGGAGACCAAGAAGCTAAGGAATCGAGAGGTCAAGTTGGTGAAGGTTCAATGGGGTGAAGCCGAAGAGGACGCAACTTGGGAAACAGAGGAGAAGATGCGTGGGCTTTATCCATTCCTTTTTGAGGGTACACTCTCAATCTCTTTTCTTTGTTAGCATATCTTTCTCTTTGCTATCCATGTTTATCTAGTTTATCGTGTTAATCTTGTCATGAGAACCTTAGGTAGAAACCCTTTGGATGAAACATGTGTTTGAAACATGTTATGCTTGATGGTTGCAAGTGGTTGCAAGCGTTTGCAAGTGGTTACTCGTGGATGCATTATACACGATTAGGCACTAGATCGGCTCACACACTCCTCATATTGCATATGCATGAGTGTTTATGCTTATTCATGGATGAAAATTTTTGTGTTATCACATGGATGTTGCATATGGATGTATGTTATGTGCACACATATAGATGTTATACGTTATGTTAGGAATTGCATACATATGGATTCATTTCACTAACATAATTTGCATTGATGATATTTGCATTAGATAAGTACATATACACACACCTTTTCATAAATTCATACAACATTTAGAATCTTGTAAGGACAATGATTGCTCGTGGATGATGTTTTGAGTAGATGGATGTTGGATGGTAGGATACGTTCTTCCTAACTTGAAGATTTCGGGGACGAAATCCTTTAAGGAGGGGAGAATGTAACAACCCGTATTTTCAATAACCTGTTATAACATAAATTGAGGCAGAATTTAATTCTAAAATCTGAATCAAGGGAAACGGGCTGTGCCATTGCGTTCGTCTCGGAAAAATACGCGAAAGAGAGTCCGAGTTTTCGAAAATCGGAGTCCGTATGACCCGATTAAGGCCCAACGAAGTTTTCAGAAAATTCCAAAGTAAAAACAGATTTCAAATTCAAGTTTGAAATTGGAAATTTGGGCCAGTTTGGGCCAGGCGGGAAAAATCCCGCCAGAACACCCAAGTCGACAGCCCTGTCGACTTGGGAGTCGACTTGGTTGGACCCAAGTCGACAGCCCTGTCGACTTGGTCCAGCCGGGCTGTTTAGCCTGGTGCACCATTTTGAGATTGTGTTGAGCTTAGGGGCCAGATTCGGCTTTGAGGGTTGAGATTGGAACTAGGGTTTATTCCTATGGCCTAAAACACTTGCCTAATCTATAAATAAGACCCTAACCTACCCTAAATCATCATTATTCATTCTAGCAACTAAACTATGGCAAAATCATCCCTCTCATGGCCTCCACTCTCTTCATAAAATTCCTAAATCAATTTCTAAGTGATTTTCCATGCATACAAGTGTTTTTAAACTTGTATGAGCATCATTAGCTTGCATTCAAGTCAAGTTCCTATATTTGCATCTTAAAGGAAGAGTTTTTGATCATTTTGGCTCAAGGGTTTTGCTTGCATTTTGGGTTTTATTGATTGCATAAGGGCTTTCTTATATTTTCTATACTCATTTGAGTCCTCATAAGCATTGTAAGCCCTATTCTACTTTCATACTTAAACTCTAAAGTTAAATGTATGATATGCAAGTTTGCCATGATATGCAAGTTTACTATGAAGTGATATGCAAGTTCATCAAGTTATGTTATGCAAGTTTGATATGCAAGTTGTCATATGATATGCAAGTTATGTTATGCAAGTTTGATATGCAAGTTGCCATATGATATGCAAGTTATGTTATGCAAGTTTGATATGCAAGTTGTCATATGATATGCAAGTTATGTTATGCAAGTTTGATATGCAAGTTGTCATACGATATGCAAGTTATGCTATACAAGTTTGGGTTGAACATTTTGTTCATGCTATCATGTTATGCAAGCTTATCTTGGGTTTATGAACATAAAGCTTCAAGCTTTATGCTAAAGGTTGCATTTTAGCAATATGTAAGTTATCATATCCCTTATGATAACTTGCATGTGAGGCTAAATGCGAACTTATGGCCATCTCTACATGTCATTTAGTACCATGTATCACCAATATGCCAAGTTTGGTTTTATGCATGTTTTTGGGGCCTAAAAATGTAATATGCAAGTGTATGAACACATGAACATTTCATATGCCACCATGTTGAACTTGTGGCTTCAACACCTTTATGTCATGATTATGCCAAGTTCCCTCTTTCTATCCTTTATGCGCTATTGCGATATGTAAGCGATGGGATTGCGTTTGGGGTTGGGTAAACTTAAAAGACATAAAACATAAGCTTGGGAATTTACCTATTAAGTTAGGTCTACCCATTAGGAATTTACCTATTAAGTTAGGTCTACCCAATTGCTTGAAAATTTGTAACATGTTTTGGAAACATGATGGACATGACACTTAGAAAAGATAAGTGTGACCAACTCGAGGTTGGGTTGAGTTTGTAGCGTAAACCTACCCGGAACCGACTGGCTTAACTAGTTGCTACAAACAATAGGACCCAATGTGAGAAGTTGGCCATGTTGTACCTTGAACCCGAGGTTAGACCAAGTTGTGGTGTAAAGCTACCCGGACCCGCCCGGCTTAACTAGTAACCGCAACAAAGTCTAATGTGAGAGGTTAAGGCGCATTAAATTAATTAATGCCTCATGATTAGGGTTAAGTCATGGTCCACTTAGTACTTAACCAATTTGGGCTCGATAGATTAATCGGGGTTATGTCGTGAACTCATCGTTACACTTAACCAAGTTAATCCATGGTTAGCAAGGGGGTTAAACCATACTTAACCCACTAGAAAAATCCTAGCAATGGGGGCCCACTCCAGCAGTAATCCCAAGTTAGTATCATCATGACCCTAGGGACTAGGCTAGGGAGGGGGCACGATTACTGGGCTGGAGGTAAGCGACCAATAAACGACGGCAGGGTGGTACGCCGATGTAGTTCCGGACGGACTATGGTCGTGCACGTAGTCCGTATTTGGAGAAGTCAAGCATGGGTACCAGTAGATCGAGACTGTGCACTCATGTTTATGGTGTCCAGGGGTTGGCACCCTAGGGCTTGATACACCCGAAGGGTGGACCCGGCACAGTTCGACTACAGTTATGTTTGGGCCGTATTGACACCAACACGTGACGAGTTAGGCTTAGGGAGCCGATCGACTAGACCGTTTGGTTGGACCTTGTATTAGGGTCATTTCATGTTATTGGGCCAAAGCTTGGGCCAAGGGATCAATACTTGTTTATTCAAGTCATGTTAGTTTGCTAGTACACTTGTGGTGCAAAACCTTAATCCTGATTATGCGATGACACCTTTATCTACCTTGTTAGTTAATCATCATGCTAGTATGTTGTTATCCTTATGTTCATCCCTGCTGCTCATGCCAGTTAACTTTATCAGTTTACATTGATTGTAGTAGGGCTTACTCAGTCTTTTTGACTGACCTGTTTTCTTTCGCCTCTTTTCTTCCGTTCCCCCCCCCCCCCCCAGGTTCTCAGGGAGGGAATACTGGAGCTTAGCTTGGATTCCGGATTGCTTGCTTGTGGGATTTCAGCTCATGTACGGTTTCGACATGAAGCTAGCTATGGTTACCACTTATTTGGGGATAGCACTTATGTATTTCAGTTTTTCAGTTGATGTTGTTTTATCTAGACTTGTTTATTTGGAAAGCTATGTTGTACCAGACTTGTTTTGAAATGTTTTGAAAACTTCCGCTGTTTTATCTATGATATTTACTCTGTTTACATATATACATATGTTCTTGTTCTGCCTTGATATATCATTATGCATGTTTACCTGATTCAAACGCCCCTCCAAAGTCAGAGTGCTTGCAAGAGCCACCCTGGCGGAGGCGGGGTGTTACAGAATTTCAAACCGATCCAGATGGTTCAGCAGTTCAAAAGCAAAGCACGGCGGAGTGGAACCCTCGGTGAGAACTTCTGACTTTTAATTTAACTTTCTAGTTAAAATATATACTAGGATGCAGACGGTGCTTAGCAGCACCCGACACCCGTCATCCACTGACCATGGATGGCTTGTATGTTTGATTGTTTGTTGTGGTGAAAATTGATTGTGTGATGTGAAATGAAATAAAATATTTATATAGTTAAAAATATTTTATCATTAAAAATATAATTTTTAACGTGAATGTGAATAAATATTTATAAACAAATTGGTGATTTGTTTATATACACTGATTTGATTGATATTGATTGGGACGATAAATTTTACACATCGTCCAACTGCACAAATAAAATCTGTGTTTGATTGTTTGAAAGCCCACACGGGTATTGGGATGATATATGACATACACTAATCCCAATAATTAGTTGTATGTCGATCGATTAATTGACAGATTGTTATAAGCGTTAAATATCTATATTTGATGCTTGTACATTGTAGAACGCACTTTGGATGATGGTTGATGATTTATCGTTGCTGTTATATACGTGTGTTGTAGAAAATCCATATAATTAATATTATATGGTAATTGATTGGGCCTCATTCCAGTTTTGAAATAGAATATCTGAATAGAAATATTTGAAAAGAGATATTTGAAATAGAATATTGGAAAATATAAATATATGAAGTCGTGTTGATTAGACTGACGCCATTTTGACGTGAACGATATTTATATCGATTTTATTCATTTTTAAATGAATATTGAAAAGTGATTTCAATAATCGAATTGAAATTGAATTGAATGGAAAACGAATTTGAATTAAATTGAAATGAATTTAAATTCAAATTAAATTGAAATGAATTGAAATTCGAATTAAACTGAAATTGAATTGAATAGAATTCAAATCGAATTAAAATTGAATTGAATTGAATAGGAATTCAAATCGAATTAAAATTGAATTGAATAGGAATTCAAATCGAATTGAAATTGAATTGAATAGAAAATGAATTCGAATTAAACTGAATAGAATTGAAATTCGAACTAGATTAAAATAAAATTGAAATCGTTTTGAATTGAGTTTAAAACGTATTGAAATTGAACTGAAAATCGATTTCAATTGAAATCAATTTGAAATGAAATTAAAACAGATTATAAGGGAAAATTCAATTTTGATTTGAATTTGAAAAGGAAGTTGAAATCGTTTTGAAAATGAATTTAAAACGATTTATAAAATACGTTTTAAAAGGAAATCTACGAAGTATATATTATATATATAATATAATGGCCAGAATAGAACACGCCGCGCCGCGGCAGTTCGTGAATTTCTACCATTGACTTCGAATGGATATTGCGCGAGATCTGACCGTCGGATTCTCCTAAAACCGGTACCGTTGGGTTCGTATCGAAAAGAACTTTCTAACGAATATTAGAAATTTGAAATCTAATGGTGGGATTTGGAATTATGTCCAAATCAAATTTGGAAAAGGTCGCTGTAAGTGCAGTTCGATGGCCGTTGATGGAAATCGACTGTACGGGCCTTGATAAAATTATTAAAAATATCAATAATTTGTGTAAAATCATAGGAAATGATTTGTGAAGAATTGGGATGAAAAACTCCATATTTGAAAAGATAAAAATAGATTTTTATCGAAATGAACTAGTTTTGAACTAGAATTATAATTCTATTTATTTTTAAATTAATAAATTGAATTTGAAATGGTTTTGAAAATAACCATAATTTCCAGTAATTGAATTGGAATGGATTTGAATCGAAATCATCTTCGGAACAGTTCGATGTTGGATTTCGTAATTATACAGATGTTGTTATGGAAATTTGAAATATATATATATATATATATATATTGTTATTTCCAATACGATATTTGTTGGTCGTGGAATTTGATATTGAATATAAGCCGATATATTTTCTATTCAGAGCCTTGTATTTAATATCAAATGTGATTTGGGTTTGTCGTGAATGGTGTCTTCATTAACACTGTTCTTAAGCCCAGTTGAGAAAAAGATTAAATCTTTTTATTTAGATTTAATGAAGTGTACCAATTAAATGGTATTTAATTGGGATTGAATTTGAATTGATTTTTGGGTTTATCGTGAACGGTGTTTTAAATAACACTTGATCTTTAACCCGATAATGAATTGAATGTAATTTTGGGTTTATAATGAACCGTGTTTTAAATGACATTGGTTCTTTAACCCAGTTAAAGACAGGATATTGATTTCTGTAAAGATTAAAACTAAGTGGAGTTTTAATGAATCTTTAATTAGATTGAAAAGATCGAGAATGGAGTATCACCAGTTTTACTCCAGACGGTAGTTAAATCTTTAATTAGATTTAAACGTGAAATGGTAATCGAATTTACCGATAACACCGTGGTGTTAGATATGAAGTATAACCAGTTTTACTTCATGGGATAAATAGGTTGGGATTGGGAAATAAAATAAATAATTACTTCGGTGTGGTTCGCTTATCCCGACTAGTTTAAAGTGATATTCAAAGGAAGATTAAAGAATTTATCTTTGATAAAATTAATGGGAACCTTTCCCAAAATATAAAAATATTCGAATAAAAAGAATATTCTAAAGTGGAATGAGGCATATGTTGTGTTTGTGTAACACTTTTATAATATATACACGAGTTATTCAGAAAGACCAGGTTTATCCCATTATGAATAACTGATTCGACGTGGTGTCGAAGATGAAGACGGTGGTTGAAGACCGGAGGTCTTCACGGCGTTTGGGTGATTACTGATGATCTTGATTGGGCCCCAAGAGGAGGGAATCAGTTAGTGATCGTCCAGACGTACTTGGAGATCGATGGATATGCGGGATATTAGGTGCCTCCGGTTTTGTTCAGACCCAGAACGAACTTGTAAATGGACTGTGTGTCTGACATTGGATTTTATTCTATGTGGTTGATTTCTATTAAATATATATCTGTTTGGCGGCGGAGAATTTATTCTCTTGCTTAACGCCCTTCTCTGAGATGTACGAGCTCAGAGGTTATATATTGATGGATATCAAACGCATGGAGTGAATTGCCTATGTGGCATGCCTAAGTGGCAATATGATCAAGGCTTCTGTTGAAAAGAAAAGTCTTGTGGGTGACGATCAATGCACAGCCTGTGTGGCACAGCTTTGTGTAACGTGAATTCGCGAGCCTCACGCCCCGGTTGTGAACCAAAAACGGGAGAGGACATCAGGGAGGGCATGCGTTTCCTTCTAGCTAGAAGTGGCGTCAGTGGTTTTACACGCCCTGACGAGTTTGACTTATGTGGTTGTTGCTGTTGCGAGGCGCCTCGGTTAGATCGGACGATCCGGGTCCGATGGAGTCATTCGTTGGCTCATTTACGCCCCAAAGGGTGGGGAAACGCAGTATTTAGGCATTTTAATCCACATCGGTGGACCGGCCCTGACGATCCAAGTGGCTTGACTGAGTACTTGCCCTAAGACTCGGGCTAGACAGTCTCGAATCGGTAGAGGACTATCTTTTGCCTCGGTTCGCAGAAGGAAATCCAACTTCCAATACGTGACTTTGCGGTTTTATTTGTAGAGCCTAGTATGGCGACATAGTGGGATGGGGCGCTTATGCCGTCTATGATTGATACTTATGATTTGAAGTTGTTTTATACACTATACACTTATAGTAATAATAAATAATCTGTTTTAAACGTATCAAGCATTCTTTGGCTATTATAAGGTAAAATCCCTATCCTCCGTCTTGTGTTGCATTGTGTGATGGGACCTGGGCCTTATAATAGCTTCATTTTTCTATATTTAGCATTGAGCTGTTGTTTTATGCACTGGTGTTCTTGGGAGGAAGCCCGTTCCGTGTTATACGGCGTGGTCCCTTGATTTACCGAACTTTAAAATAAAGACTAACAACTATTTTAGTTCTCACACCAGTCCCATGACTGACCTAGAGTTTATTGTTTTAACCTAAACTCTGGGAGCCCTTATTTTGACACGGGCAGCTAGTAGTTCTGGTTTTGCAGATTTATATTCACAGGATCCTGGTTTACAGCTGGAACGATACTCGGAAAGCTTTGTATCCGTGTATTACTTCTAGTTGTGTATTGTATTATTTTCCACTACTATGTAATGTAATGTAATCTCTGATATTTTCTATGTAATATTTATTCATTTATACTCTGTATATTCTTGAATTCTGATGGAATTGTTGTAATATACAATGAAATGTTCTTCCGTCTGCGTTCTGATTTGTCGTGTTCTCAAAACGATCAGGCGTTTCGAACGGTCTTGATTGGTTTAGCGACTGATTCGGATCGGATCGAGCGAAATTCCTTTTCGTTACAAGGTCACTGACACCACCCTAGCTAGAAGGAAACGCATGCCCTCCCTGATGTCCTCTCCCATTTCTGGTTCACAACCGGGGTGTGAGGCTCGCGAATTGACGCTACACAAAGCTATGCCACACAGGTCGTGCATTGATCATCAACCACAAGACTTTGCTTTTCAACAAAAGCCTTGATCATTTGCCACTTAGGCATGCCACACAGGCTATTCACTCCATGCGATTGATATCCATCAATATATAACCCCTGAGCTCGTACTTCTCAGAGAAGGGCGTTAAGCAAGAGAATGAATTCTCCGCCACCAAACAGATATATATTTAATAGAAATCAATCACACATAATAAAATCCAATGTCAGACACACAGTCCATTTACAAGTTCGTTCTGGGTCTGAACGAAACCGGAGGCACATTGTACCTCGCATATCCATCGATCTATAAGTACGTCTGGACGATCACCAACCGATTCCCTCCTCTTGGGTGTACAGCCCAATTAAGATCATCAGTAATCACCCAAACGATGTGAAGACCTCCTGTCTTCGACCACTGCCTTCATCCTCGACACCACGTCGAATCAGTAATTCAGAATGGGATAAACCCGGTTTTTCTGAATAACACGCGTATATACTAAACAAGTGTTACACAAACACAACATACGCCTCATTCCAATTCAGATTTATTCAAATATTCTTATTCTTTGGGAAAGGTTCCCACTAATTTTATCAAAGATAAATTCTTTAAATTTGTTCTTTAATCTTCTTTTGAATATCAATTCAAACTATTGGGATTAGCGAACCACACCGAAGTAATCATTTATTTTATTTCCCAATCCCAACCTATTCATCCCATGAAGTAAAACTGGTCATACTTCATATCTAACACCACGGTGTTATCGGTAAATTCAATTACCATTTCACGTTCAAATCTAATTAAAGATTTAACTATCGCCTGAAGCAAAACTGGTGATACTCCATTCTCGATCATTTCAATCTAATTAAAGATTCATTAAAACTCCACTTAGTTTCAATCTTCCCAAAAATAAATATCCTGTCTTTAACTGGGTTAAAGAACCAATGTCATTTCAAACACGGTTCCCTATAAACCCAAAATCACATTCCAATTCAATTATTGAAACTTCTGGTTACTTTAAAACCCTTTTAAATCCAATTTATTTATTTAAAAATAAATAAATTATTATTCTAGTTCAAAACTAGTTAATTTCTATAAAATTCTATTTTTATCTTTTCAAATATGGAGTTTTTCATCTCAATTCTTCACAAATCATTTCTTATGATTTTACACAAATTATTACTATTTTTAATAATTTTATCAAGGCCCGTACAGTCGATTTCCATCAACGGCCATCGAACTGCACTTACAGCGACCTTTTCCAAATTTGATTTGGACATAATTCCAAATCCAACCGTTAGATTTCAAATCTCTAATATTCTTTAGAAAGCTCTTTTCGATACGAACCCAACGGTTCCGGTTTTAAGAGAATCCGACGGTCGTATCTCCCGAAATATCCATTCGAAGACAATGGTCGAAATTCACGAACTGCCGCAGCGCGGCGCGTTCTATTCAGGCCATTATATATATAATACATATATTATATATATTTCATCGATTTCCTTTCAAAACGTATTTTATAAATCGTTTTAAATTCGTTTTCAAAACGATTTCAACTTCATATTCAATTTCAAATCAAAATTGAATATTACATATCATTAATCAATAAACGACAATATTTTCAAAACGTTATATTTTGAAATCAATTCCTATTCGATATTCATTATAAAAATGAATAAAATCGATATAAATATCGTTCACGTCAAAATAGCGTCAATCTAATCAACACGGCTTTTATTCAACACATGAATGTTTTTTTCTATTCAACACATGAATATTTATTTTATTCAACACATGAATATTTATTCTATTCAACACATGAATTTGTATTTTTCAACACACGAATTTTCATTCTATTCAACACATGAATTTAGATTATTCAACACATGAATTTTCATTCAATTCAACACATGAAATATTATTCAACACATGAATTTTTATTCTATTCACCACATGAATTTATATTATTCAACACATGAATTTTCATTCTATTCTTTATTTTCCAAATTAGAATGAGGCCCAATCAATTACCATATAATGTTAATTATATGGATTCCCTACAACACATGTATATAATAGCGACGATAAATCATCAACCATCATCCAGAGTGCACCACACCACTGCATAAGCATTAAATATAGATAAGTAACGCTTACACAGTCTGTCAACCGATCGGTCGACATACTACTAAACAACTGGGATTAGTGTACGTCAATATCATCCCAACACCCGTTTGGGGTTTCAATCAATCAAACATTTATTTTATTTGTGCAGTTGGGTGATGTGTAAAATTTATCGTCCCAATCAATATCAGTCAAATCGGTGTACATAAACAAATCGTTCGATTTGTAAATGAATATTATTTTTTTTCAACACATGAATTTATATTTTATTTCAACACATGAATATATATTTTATTTCAACACATGAATATATATTTTATTTCAACACATGAATATATATTATAATTCAACACATGAATATATATATTATAATTCAACACATGAATATATATTTTATTTCAACACATGAATATATATTTAAATTCAACACATGAATATATATTTTACTTCAACACATGAATATATATTTTATTTCAACACATGAATATATATTTTACTTCAACACATGAATATATATTTTATTTCAACACATGAATATATATTTTTCACATCACAATCAACAGTCAAATTTCACAACACAACCAATCACACAAGTCATCCATGGTCTGTGGACAACGGGTGTCGGGTGCTGCTGAGCACCGTCTGCATCCAAGTATATATTTCAACTAGAAAACAAAGTAAAAGTGAGGAGTTCTCCCCTTGGGGTTCCACTCCTCCAATTTATTGTTAAACGGTTCAGATTCGCTTGAAATTCTAACTCAACTTTTCCATGCTGTTCACAGTAAAAATCACATTTTTAATATGATGTTTTATATATAAAAATCATATCTTTATTTCCACTTCATATATATAAAAATCGAATTTTTATCGCTACTTCATTTATATAAAAATCGAATTTTTATCTTGTGAAAAATCATATTTTACTTGCCACTTCATATAAATAAAAATCATATTTTTATTTCAAAGCTCTATACGTAAAAATCATATTTTTATTTAGCTACAAATAGAAAAGATTATATTTTTGATTCGCCAACTTCCTATATAAAATCTTATCTTTTCACCTATAAAGATCGAATCTTTTTAATGTTAAATATCAAATCTTCGTATGGATAAAAATCACGTTTTTAGTTTCCTAAAAATATCATCTTTATGATGATAAAAAATCACATCTTTATATATTCAAAAAAAAATCTAATCTTTAGATGTTAAAAATCAAACCTTTATCTTCATGAAAACTTTATCAAAATCATATCTTTATCAACCCATTCATACTATAAAGATCTCAACTTTATATGTATTAAAATATGAACTTTTACATTTATAAAAATTCTAAAAATTAAACTCAATGTAAATAAATAAAAATAAAATATAAAACTCACATTGAATTGAAAAGCGAAAGAAGCAGCGAAGGAACGGGTTCCTCAGGCCTTGGGGTTCGCTGTCGAGGGGGGGCTGGTTCGCAGGAGGGTCCGAGGCAGAGGGGGCTCCTTCGCATGTCGATGGCGGACTGTCCGAGGCGATGGAGGTTAGGAGTGGTGGCTGCGGGTCTTCAAGACTGGGGCTAGGGCACGGGGTTTAAGGGGGGTCGCAATTCCTCGTGTGGGCGACGGAGAGAAAAGGAAGAGAAGGGAGGAGGGGCGCTGGGGAAGGCCGACAGTGGGGCACGACGGCGATGACGAGAGGAGGCTGAGCGGATTTCCGTCAATGTTAGGTTTTTTTCTTTTTTTTTTTCCTTCATCGAGTTTGACTTTCTGAAGAGGGAAAGGGGGGTTAAGGGAAAAGAGGGTATATATTAATTAATTTATTTTTCAAAAAGCAACTTTTTGCCTCGAACTCGAAATCAAACCCACCGACTGTCGTCGATGGCTAATTACCCCCATTCCGAACACAATGGGATATGTTTCGTAAGCCAGTTTGGATGTTTCGATCGGTTTCCGTCAAAATCAAAATATAAATCAGTATATATTGAATTTGAACGCACATTCAAATTTACTGGGGTCACATTCGGACCGTAAAAATTCCAGAAAAATAGTTCCTAGCTTCATATTCATGGTACGGTCCTAACAAAACTAATATCATCGAATTCTGAGACCGTTTGAAAAGTGGCCATTTTCTGGTCGATCGAAATTGACTGAAACTGACATAACACGTTTAACTTCGCCATGCTCACATATTGATTCAGAAAATTATGAATTTTGAAACCTAGCAATAATTTGACATCTTGGATCCAACAAAAGTGGTTTCGTCGAAAACGAAGGTCATTTACAAAATTTCCATTTTTAAGGGCTTTATACATATTAAAATATATATATATTCCACAACGACTTTTCTGAATTTTAAACCGGACGTAAATTTTGATTCCTGCAATGAAATTTCAATTTTTCGGATTCGTTGGAAATATATTTTCAAAGATTCTAATATTTTTGGTTTAGCTAAAATCCGATTTATTTTGAATCTTGTACATTCATTCGAACTTTGAAATCGAAATTTCAAACTACTGCGCCATTTTCAATTCCTTTTATAGCTAAAATTAAATATTTATATTCTAACGACGATTCAAATAAATATATATGTTCAAATTCTATTCAAAATAAATTTCTCGTCGTTATTATTTAAATTAATTCATTTTAAATAATCAAAATTGCCAAAATAAAATTTTTAAATTGGCTCAGATTTCCGGCCATGCTATGACCTGTTCATACATATATATGTACATGTATGCAATTCCAATCAGTTTTCAATTTAGTTCTATAATTTGATACAATTTGGCTTAATTTTACCTTTCCATTATCATATTAGTTAATTTAATCATCATTCCAATATTTTAATTAGTTAACTAATAATCAAACATCACAACCAGCAATCCATTAGTTGCTTAACTTTTCAATTATATATCTTTAATATACGTACTCAAAAATCCAATTTCAAGACCAACTTACAAACAATAATCCCGATCTAGCTTCGGTTTTCACACTAGTAAATTGGAAATATATAGATATCCCACTTTTAAAACTCGAGCATATACTCTGATGACGAGGCCTCATCGTCAGAATCTTCCCTGAGCGACTAGAGCGTGATTCTATATCCATCCAGTATATTTAAGGCTTTGTACA
Source organism: Allium sativum (assembly GCA_030737875.1). Taxonomy (NCBI): domain Eukaryota; kingdom Viridiplantae; phylum Streptophyta; class Magnoliopsida; order Asparagales; family Amaryllidaceae; genus Allium; species Allium sativum. The sequence goes on along the minus strand of CM060918.1, from coordinate 860,881,825 downwards.
TACACTAGCTAGGCGTATATGCAAAATTTTTATATACTGGATAGTCCAAAGTCAATTTAAAATAAAATACTCAAATACGTATGATAAGGTATAAATTTTCAAATCAAAATTTGTTTTCCTTTTTATTTTAAAAAATAACACTCTTTGTACTCATTCTAGGGGGTTACTAACCCTGTCTCTAACGAGTCACTCTTATAGAATATTACTAATCCTATCTCTGGTGAATTCTTTCATTCAGTTCTAATGTGTTTTGTTCTCGAGCTCTGTAAACCAAAGCTCTGATACCAAAATGAAACGACCCAAACTCACCCGTAAGGGAAAGCCCGAATTGAGTTGAGAATATGACAAATCAAAAAACAAAACAATGGAACATTTCATTGCTTATTACAATAATTATATTAGAGTACAAGAATATAATACAGTACGAATAAATAATATACATCAGAGACTTAAATTACAAAGCAGCGGAAAAATAATACATAACACAATTGAAAGTAATACACGGATACAGAGCTTTCTGAATATAGCATTGTTGTAAATCCAAGATCCTGTAAAAATGAATATCTGCAAACCCAAAACTACTAGCTGCCCATGTGGAATATAGGGTCACCCAGAGTTTTGGTTAAAACAATAAACTCCAGATCAGTCATGAGTCTAGTGTGAGAACCAAAATAGTTATTTAATATTTACTTTTTAAAGTTAAATAAATCAAGGGACCACGTCGTATAACACGGAATGGGTTTCCTTCCAAGAATACCAGTGCATAAAACAAACAATGCAATGCTAATTAAAGAAAATGAAGCTATTATAAGACTTAGGTCCCATCACACAATGCAACGCAAGCGGGAGGATAGAATTTTACCTTATATTACCCAAATAATGCTTGATACATGAAATTTCATCTTTTATTATTACTATAAGTGAAGAAATCAACTTCAAGTATAAATGTATCAATCATAAACGGCATGGGTGCCATATATCATGTCGCCATACTAGTTTTACAACTAAAACCGAAATGTCGTATTGGAAATTGGATTTCCATCATGAAACAAGGCAAGGGATCATCCTTACCAAATCCGAGACACTCTAGCCCGTACCCTAGGCTCAGAGATCGAGTGAGCCTTGGATCTTCAGGGCCGGTCCACACTTATGTTAGTGGATTGGTAATTCCTGAACAATACTTTTCCCTGCCCTATGGGGCATAAGTCTGGTCAGTATGTCGACCATATCATCCATCGGCCCCGTAGTGACCGATATATCGGAGGTACCTCGCTTTCCATCATCCATATAAATAAAAATGTCTGGGCACCATACCATGACACCACTCCTAGCTAGAAAGAAACGCATGTTCTCCCTACGGTCCTCTCCCGTTTCAGGTTCATACAGGGGTGTGAGGCTCGCGAATTAATGCTATAGAAAGCTATGCTATTTAAAGTCGTGCTTTGATCATCAACCACAAGACTCTGTTTTTCAACAAAAGCCTTGATCATTTGCATCTCAGCATGCCACACTGACAATTCACTCCATGCAACTGATGTCTATCGATATATAACCTCTAAGCTCGTATGTCTCAGAGGAGGGTATTAAGCAAGTGAATAAATTCTCCGCCACCAAATAGATATATATTTAATAGAAATCAATCAACACAGAATAAAATTCAATGTCAGACACACATCCATTTACTAGTTCTCTCTTGGTCTGAACGAAACCGGAGGCATCTTATTCCGCATCCCATATGTCCAATAAAGGAGAGAAGTCCTCGCATATCCGATCGATCTCTAAGTACGTCTGGTTGATCACTACTTATTACCTCGTCTTGGGTGTACAGCCCAATCAAGACATCAGTAATCATCCAAACAATGTGAAGGCCTCCAGTCTTCGACCACCGTCTTCATCGTCGACTTATCCTTAAATCAGTTATTCAAAATAGGTATAAACTTGGACTTTCCAAATAACTAGCGTATCTCATAAACAAGTGCTATAAAAACACAATATACACCTCATTCCAATCTAGAATATTCTTTTATTCAAATATTATTATCTTTAGGGATAGGTTCCCATTAATTTTATCAAAGATAAGTCCTTTTAAATTTATTATTTATTCTTCCTTCGGATATCATTTCAAAAGATTTCATTATCTTTTCAATTCTAAACCAATTAAAGGTTTATCCAACTAGTCGGGATTAACGATCCATACTGAAGTAATCATTTCTTTTATTATCCCAAACCCAACCTCTTCATCCCATGGAGCAAAATTGGTGATACTCCATGTCTAACACCATTGTGTTATCAGTAAAGTTAAATACCATTTCCCGTTCAAATCTAATTAAAGATTTAATTATCGCTTGGAGCAAAACTGTGACACTCCATTCTCGATCATTCCTCAAATTTGATAATTCAAATTATCGCATTCACATTTCAATCTAATTAAAGATTCATTAAGACTCCATTAGTTTTAATCTTCCTAAAAATCAATATTAATGATTATTTAACTTTGGGAAATCAAACATGTTGCATCAACAATCTAGGCTGTACTATTGATTTCTGTTGATATATAACCTCTAAGCTCATACGTCTCAGAGAAGGGTGTTAAGAAAGAGAATAAATTCTCCGCCACCAAACAGATATATATTTAGCAGAGATCAACAATACAATTCGTAATACAATATTAGACATGTACTCCTGTCTTTAAATGGGTTAAAGAACCAATGTCATTTAAAACACAATTCACGATAAACCCAAAATCACATTCCATTAATTATGGAATCTTCACGGAAAACAGGTCAACATACATAATCGATATGAATTTCCGTATCCGACTAATAATATAAATGGAATAATGACAAAGCCTTTTAAGTTCCATATATATTAACATCCTTCCTCCACAGAAGCTCACTTTGATCATTACTAAGTCGAATTCAATACAATTCCAATTAAATATATTAAATTGAAAAACTTTAATTTGGAAAATTTCCATTAAATCTTAATAAAAAGATTTATAAATTCTAAATCACATTTCACTGTTAATCGGGTCAAAGAACAGGTGTTATTTAAAACACCATTCATGATAAACCCAAAATAAACTTCCCTTTCAATTCCTATTAAATGTTAATTAATTGGCGAACTCTTCAAAATCTAAATTAAAAGATTTATTCTTTACTTAACCGGGTTTAAGAACAGTGTTAATGAAGACACCATTCACGACAAACCCAAAATCCAATTTAATATTAAATACAAGGCTCAGAATAGAAATTATATCGGCTTATATTCAATATAAAATTCTAAAACTAACAGATATCGTATTGGGTATAACGATATCTCTATCTTCCAAATTCCCATAACAATATCCGTATAACTCCGGAATCCAATATCGAAATATTCCAAAGATTATTTCCATTCCAATCCTTTCCAATTTATTCATTGGAAAATTCTGGTTATTTTAAAACCATTTCAAATCCAATTTATTTATTTAAAAACTTTGGATTATCTTTCTAGTTAATAACTAGTTCATTTTTATAAAAAAAATATTTTTATCTTTACAAACAGGGAATTTTCCATCCCAACTCTTTCAAAATCATTTATTATTATTTTACACAAACTATTAATATTTTTAATAATTTTATCAAGGCCCGTACAGTCGGTTTCCAATAACAGCCACCAAACTACATGCATAGCGACCTTTTTCCAAATTTGATTTCGACATAATTCAAAATCCAACCATTAGATTTCAAATCTCTTATATTCATTGGAATGCTCTTTTCGATAAGAACCCAACGGTTCCGATTTTAGGAGAATCCAACGGTCGGATCTCCCGTTACGTCTATTTGAAGTTAATGGTCATAATTCGCAAACGGTCGCTGCGCGACGCATTCTATTCAGGCCATAAAATATATAATATATATTTCATCAATTTCAATTCAAAACATATTTTATAAATTTGTTTTAAACGATACTAACTTCATTTTCAAATTTAAATCAAAATTGAATACTCCCTATAATTATAATATTTAAAAATAATATTTTCAAAATATCAGATTTTGAAATCATTTCCTTTTCGATATTCATTATAAAAATGAATAAAATCGATATAAATATCGTTCGCGTTAAAATGGCGCATATCTAATCAACACGGCTTCACGTATTTCAATAGTTCCGTGTCCATCCAAAATCAGACATCAAATTCATATTTTAATCCTTTACTGAAAATTATTTTAAAATATTCATTATTTTTGAACTGGAATCAGACCCAATCAATTACCATATAATTTATTTATATGGATTTCATACAACAAATGTTTACAAAAACAATGATAAACAATAATCCACCATCCAGAGTGCATTACAAAACTGCATAAGCATTAAATATAAATAATTAATGCTTACCACGGTCTGTCAACCAATTGATTGGCATACAATTAAACAATTGGGATTAGTGTACATCAAATATCATCCCAATACCAGTGTGGGGTTTCAACCAACAAATACTGAATATTATTTGTGTAGTTGGGCGATGTGTAAAATTTATCGTCCCAATCCATGTCAGTTAAATGGGTGTACATAAACAAATCGTCTAATTTGTAAATGAATATTTATTTTCATTTAAGGAGAATTTTATGTCGTTAGTATATACATTAAAAATTATTATTTTTAACGATAAAATATTTTATTCAACACATGAATATTTTACAAAGTTTATACATTCAATAAAAATGATATTTTTATGGTTCAAACGTTCTGTTCAACACAATACAATCGATAACCACAGTACAGTCCATTCAATCCACCATGGTTTGTACAATAAATAATGTCAGGGGCTACTAAGCCCCGTTTGCAACCTAGTATATATTTAACTGTAAAATAATTAGAGTGAGGAGGTGTTCTCACATTGGAATCCACTCCATCGTGCTTTAACTGATGGTTCAGAATAGTTTGGGTTTGAATTTTCCTAGATTTCTAACTAGCTCCAAATTGGTCCCAGTTGGTCTTATTGTGAAGCTCTCGTCCCCACGATCCTAATGGATCCAGTTACGCATGATTACGACCTCGTATGGAAAAGATATGTATTTTTAAACACCGAAGTATTTTAAAACATAGTTAATTAAATTTATAGCGCTAAAAAATGTAACATTTTCTAATTGAAATCCTAGACCAAAGAAAACCGACGTCGACCTTGTTCATAAACTAGGTCTCGATTTTGCCGCCTCCACCATCGCTTGGAAGATGATCGCTGGCCACCACCTGAAGCTCCGTCGCAGGCCGCACCTCCTCCCCCAGTACTGACGAACTCGACGGCGGCCCTGCATTTGAAATGGCGTGCGATTGTGGAGGGTTTAAGTAGGGAATTTGAGATGATTTCTTCACCAATCGCGATCATAACCGGTAGATAGGTAGATCTTGAGACGATCTTCCATCTTCACTTTGGAAGATTCATAAATCGCTGCTTGGATTTGAAAATTTGGGGGAATTAAATCCGGAGCGTTCCAATGGTCGATCGCAAATGGGATGGCGGCGGAAAATATAAAATGAATTAGGGTTTTTCTAAATTTCTATTAGCCATAATATATATATAACTTTAATTTCCAAAAGCACCCTTGTATCGATTCTAACTCCAAATCAAACCCAACAACTATCGTTTCTAGCCAAGTACCCCCATTCTGGACACAATGGGATAAGTTTCGTAAGCCAATTCATTTGATCAGTTTTTATCAAAATTAAAATATAAACCTTTAACAATCCAGAAAATCAGAACCAATTTAAAATTTTTAATTTGGCGATTTTAATGAATTTTGAATATATAAAATAAATTATTTTAAATAATAACGACTAAAAATTCTTTTGGATTGAAGTTATAGGGAATATATTTATTTTAAATTATAAAACAAGGCCTGAAATGGCGCGGTAGTTTGAAAATGTGAATTCGAACTTTGACTAACTGTACAGGATGCAAAATAAAACGGATTTTGGTGAAACCAAAAATATTTAAATTTGTTTAAGAATATCTTTCTAACGAATCTGAAAAATCGAAATTTCATAGCGGGATCAAAAGTTATGGCCAAATGAATTTTCAGGAAGGTCGCTATGGAATAAATATAGCCCATAAAAATAGACATTTTGCAAATGACCTCCGTTTTCAATGAAACTACTTTTGTTGAATCCGGGATGTCAAATTATTGCTAGATTCCAAATTCCTTAATTTTTTGAGTTAATATGTGAGCGTGGCAAAGGAAAATGTGTTTGGTTAGTTTTAGTCAATTTGGATCAACCAGAAAATGGCCATTTTTCAAACAGTCTCCAAATTTGACGAAACAAGTTTTGTTGGGAACGTATCGTCCAAACTTAGCCAGATTTATTTTTCTGGAATTTTTAGAATCAGTATGTGGCCCCGACAAATTAAAATGTACGTTCAAATCCATATTTGAATGTTTTATATTTTAATTTGAAGAATAATAGATTAAAACAGTCGAATGGGCCTACGAAACGTATTCCATTGTGTCCGTAATGGGGGTATTTAGCTAGGGGCGATAGTCGTTGGATTTGAATTGGAGTTCATTTGGACAAACAGATACTTTTGCAATTTATATAAATATCAGCGAATCAGAAAATTCCACTCATTAATTAAAAAAAAATCAATTTTCTCTCTCCCTATAACCAAATCGAAGGTGGAAAACCATACCTTCCTTCCATCCCCGATTCCGGCCAAACGAAGCAAAATTAGACCTCACTCCAGCTGGGGATTTTGAAGTTCTCCTCCTCCTCTTCAAATCCATATAAGAAGCACCCCCTATCGATGCGCGAATCTCGAGAATCACCTCCGGGAAGTATGACGCTTTTGACTGCCGCCATGCCTCCCTGCCGTCGTCGCACCTGACGCCTCCACCATCGGTTCGCGCGCCTCTCCAAACTCTCCACGGTGGTACCCTCCGATCATCACCACGCTGCACGGATTCCGAGATAAATCAAAACCTAGTTTCGAACAAATTCAGAAAGGTATGGTTTTTTAAATTTAAATGGTTAATAGCACTTTAAAGTGCTACGAATTATGATTTTACAATGAAAATCATATCTTTTTGCTATGTTGTCGAAATCTAGTGAAACAAGAGGCATTGCACTCGCGGCGTCGTCTTCTACATTCTAGAAGAGATCGGAGAATTTTTGGAGCTTCCTACAATTTTTGGGAGGAGGGGAACCCAATGTGAGATTTCTAAATTCAAAATGATATGGAATGGCGATGTATAAATTATATAATTGATGTATAAGTTATATAAGCGTTCTACAACTCATGTATAAGCGTTGTATAAATTATATGCGCGATGTATAAGTTATATATGCGTTATAAAAATTATATGTGCGTTGAATGGAGTTGAAATGAAATTAAATATATTTATGTATATATATATATATATATATATATATATATATATATATATACTCCCATCATCCACAGACCATGGACGATATATATTGGTTGTGATTGTTTGGATTTTGGTTGACGTGAAATTTGGTTGATAATTGCAAATGGTTGATAAAGATTGATTGTGGTCGAAACCAAATAGGATTAGTTTGTGGGAAAATTCATCTGTGTACGAACTAGATTATTGAAATTCCCCCTTGTCAAAAGCTGCGAGGCTTTAAGGTAGCACGAGGAGCCGTAATCGGGACGGTGCCGGTTTTAACTACCATACCGTTATGCTGCCGAAATTTTCTAATATTCATATGTTTGATTTATATTCATGTATTGAAATATATTCATGTGTTGGAAAAATATTCATATGATGAATAAATTGTTTTAACAATAAAAATCACATTTTAATAATATATATGAATCGCTAAAAATATTCATGCTTGAAATAAATTGTTTTAACATTAAAAATCACATTTTTATAATATATATGAATCGCTAAAAATATTAATGTTTGAAATAAAAAAAATTTAACATAAAAATCATATTTTTATAATATATATTAATCGCTAAAAGTATTCATGTTTGAAATAAATTGTTTTAACATTAAAAATCACATTTTTATAATATATATGAATTGCTAAATATATTCATGTTTGGAGTAAATGGTTTTGATAATAAAAATCACATTTTTATTATATATATGAAGTGTTAAAAATAGTCATGTGTTGAAATAAATATTTATTGGGTAAAAATATTATTTTTATCAAATATATGAAATGAAAATGGTTTGAAAATCGAAGAACGAATTATATTTATATATATATATAATTAAATTAAAACGAATAACAATGCTGCAATTCGTATTTTGAAATCATGATTTTTAATGATTATTGCGGGAGATCTGACCATCAGATTTTCCCGAAACCAAAACCGTTGGGTCCGCTTTGAAAATATCTTTCCAACGATACCAAATTTGTAAAGATCCAACGGTTAGATTGTGTGAAATGTTAAATTCAAATCTGAATGATAACAGCGCCAGAATGGATTATATATATATAATTAAATTAAATCGAATAACGAGGCTGCAGTTTGTATTTTGAAATCGTAACTTCAAACGATTGTACCAGGAGATCCAAGCGTCGGATTTTCCCAAAACTGAAACTGTTGGGTCCGTTTTGAAAAGATCTTTCCAATGATATAAAACTTGTAAAGATCCAATAGTTAGATTTTCAGATATGCGTAAATCAAATCTGAAGAAAAACTGTGCCATAGCCGCGTTATGGCCTGAAGCATCGTTTAAATAAATGGGATATTTTTTTAAATAAATAAAAATAGCGATAAATCATTATAAAATATTATAAACGATATGGAATGGAAATAAACCGAATTTACGCTGTTTATTGGATATTAGATGGTTGAACGTGTTTGACATGAAAATTACATTAATGAACTAAATTGTGGATGTTGAATAATTTAACCGTGAAAATGAATTGATTTGAATTCTAAAAATACATGAATTAATTGAAAAGGCTGAGTTAATTCTCATTTCAAATAATTGGTCGATGATTAGAAGTCGAAGATATGAAGACGGTGCAAGACCGAGGATCTTCACATCGAATGGATGGCTACTGATGCCTTTGATGGGAGTTGCTGCCCTGAATGGGTTACAGTGGTGGTTGTCTAGACGTACTTGTTGATCATTCGGATGTGCAAGGACCTCTCTCCTGTATTGGACATATGGGATGAGGAATAAGGTGCCTCCGGTTTCATTCAGACCCAGAACAGACTTGTAAATGGATGTGTGTCTAACGTTGTAGATTGACAACGTGGCATACAGAGATGTTGTGATCAAGGCTTTTGTTGAAAAGAAGAGTCTTGTGGTTGATGATCAAAGCACGACTTTAAATAGCTAGCTTTATGTTTAGCGTTGATTCGCGGGCCTCACACCCCGGTATGAACCAGAAACGGGAGAGGACATCAGGGAGGACATGTGTTTCCTTATAGCTAGGAGTGGTGTGAGCATTTTGCAAGCCCTGACGATTTGCTTATGTGGATGATGGATAGCGAGGCGCCTCGGTTATTTCGGACTCTGCGGAGCCAATAGATGGTCTTTATACAGACTAGATTTACGCCCCGTAGGGCGGGGAAACGCAGTGTTCAGGCATTTTAATCCACTCTATGTGGACCGGCCCTGACGATCCAAGGGGCAGTTGCGGCTGTTCCTATGGCTCGGGCTAGACAGTGTCGAAGCGGTAAGGACGATCCCTTGCCTTGGTTCATGACAGAAATCCAAATTCTAAATACGACATCGTGTGGTTTTGATTGTAAACCTATATATGGCAACATGATATATGGTACCCATGTCGTCTATGATTGATACTTATGATTGAAATTGTTTTAAAACATATAAACACTGGTAATAATATCAAATTCTTTTGTTTTATACGTATCAAGCATATTTTGGATATTATAAGGTAAAACTCTATCCTCCGGTTTGCGTTGCATTGTGTGATGGGAACTAAGTCTTATAATGTCTTCATTTTTATAAAAAGCATTTCGATGTTAAATGATTTACTTGTTTTTAGCACTGGCAATCCAATGGAGTAAACCCGTTCCGCGTTAGCGGTGTGGTCCTGTGATTGGCCTTATTATAAAATAAGTTAAGTAGATTTCTCGTACCAATCCCATGACTGACTCATAGTTTGTTTCACTTGCAAACTCGGGTGCCCTATTTTCTACACAGGAAGCCTTGTATTCAGGTTTTAGCAGGCTCTTTCTACATAGATATGGAGATGAAGATGGACTCTATCACTTCTTTTAATGTTGTTCAGCTCATGTTATGTATATTATGTTCGATTCCGCTGTAGACATTTTATATTAAGCTGAACTGTATGTTGTACTAAGTGAGATCCTGTATATTGTGTAACTCTGATGATTATTATTTCCAGTGTAATTTGATGTACATTTTCTAGTGTATTTATATATTTCTTCTCTGCGGTTATTTGTTTATGTATTATATTCCAAAGATTACCCTTGCCACCATGGAACGGGGGTTTGGGGTGGTAACACATGGTATCAGAGCTTTGGTTAAGCTTAGTTCCGGAATATAACATATTAACAAACTCATCATAAATAGAATCAGTAGTATTCTATGACGAATAACTCATTTCAGATAGGATCGGTAATTTCCTAGAATGAGTGTAGCAGAATGAAATACACCCCGATAGACACGTTTACATTCAAGTATATGTCTCTATGCTTTAAAATACCTTCTCTGTTGGCCTGACACTTTGTCTGCTATTTGCAGACATTGAAAATGAGTGGCAGAAGTAGAAGAGGTAGGTCAGAACTAGATATTGAAGCTCTATTAAAGAAATATCGAAATCTGGGTGGAGTACCTTTCTCGGGGAATGAATCCATTATTCAAACACAAGCATGGATGTGCTCTACTGAGAAAATTTTTGAAGGTTCAAAGCTGAGAGATGATCAGAAAAAATTACTGGCATTTTGGGCACTCAAAGACGAAGCTTTAATCTGGTGGGAAGCTATTATTAAGGATAATCCAGAAGGTAATATCACCCAGGATAGATTCAAAGAAATTTTCAATGAAAAATTTATTCCTCCAGAAGCTACCAATCGGCTATATGATGAATTCTACTATCTGATACAAGGAGATATGACCATTCAGGAGTATCAGGATAAATTCAGCAGACTTTCTCATATTGCACCTGAGCTAATTGAAAATCCTAAGAGGAAGAATCTGAGGTTTATTAACGGGCTTCAAAGAAAGTACCAAAATTGGGTAACTGCACATGTAAAACTTCCTTTTTCTGAAATGATATACATGGCTTATCACTATGAAGATCTTGATAACCAAGGTCTTTTGGGCGATGAAGAGGAAGTCAGTACGAGCAACAGAAGGAAATTAGAAATTGATAGCCCAGAGATAAGTACGCAACCTAAGGCAAGTACGAAGTTTGAGGTCAGAAAGAAGCTTAGGGTCAATAGGAAAAAGGTTAAATCTGAGAAAGAACCAGTAATGACTGCCATATGCCTTAACTGCAATCAGAAGGGCAATTTGTCCAGAAAATGTAAATCTTTGAAAAATGTAGAGAAAGAATGGATCTAAATCCAAGAACAAGTTTCAAGAGAATAGAAAATGCAATCTTTGCCGTTAGACTGGTCATCTTTCAAAAGCTTGCCAGCTCTTAAAGAAATATGAAAAAGTACATGTAAAAATGAAGTAACAGAAACTTCTGCACCCTCAGCTAGTCAGGGAAGGCCAGATGTTTTAGAAGGCATGCTCACTGTCAAAGATACTCTAGTTAAAGTACTATTTGATATAGGCGTGTCATGAAGCTTTATTGCAAGTAATGTGGTTAAGAAATTGGATTTGAAATTGAAAAAGCTCATAGAACCCATGATTGTGCATAATCCAGTTGGGGGTTCCCTCAATCTTAGTTGGATTTGTGGGGTGCTGATTTCTGTTTCCTGTTATCGGCTCCTTACCATCGCGATCGTCATGAATTTTACAGAATTCGATCTTATTTTGGGATTGGATTGGTTAACCAAATATGAAGCTGAAGTTAAATGCGCTGACAGAGTCGAAAGGGGCGAAGTCTCCAGTTTCCAAGTGGATAGCGCAGGAGTTCTGAGATTGAAAGGAAGAATTTGTGTTCCCAACATTCTTGAGCTCAAAAGAGAAGTATTGGATGAGTGTTAGAAGTCCCAGCTAAGTATCCATCCAGGGGTTAGTAAAATGTATAATGACCTCAAGCGAACCTTCTAGTGGAAGGCGATGAAAAAAGACATCTCTATATATGTTAACAGGTGTTCTACTTGTCAAAAAGTCAAGAGCGTTCAACAGAAACTCGCCGGATTGTTGCAATCGTTGGAAATTCTAGGTTGGAAGTGGGAACAAATTTCTATGGATTTCATAGATGGTTTGCCCAGAACCCGGAGAGGAAACGACAATATTTAGGTGATCGTAGATCGTTTCACGAAGACCACCCATTTCATACCTGTCAGATCGAATAGAACCGCTCAGAGTTTGGCACAGATTTATTTTAAAGAAATTGTTAAACTTCATGGTGTTCCCATGAGTATCATTAGTGATCATGACCCGATTTTCTCTAGTAAATTCTAGGAAGCATTCCAAGCAGAATTGGGAACAAAACTGAACTTGAACACCGCTTATCATCCTCAAACAGATGGCCAAACTGAGAGGGTGAATCGTATTCTAGAAGATTTATTGCGGGCTTGTGTTAATGATTTTGGCGGATCTTGGGAAGACCATTTGCATTTGGCTGAGTTCTCATACAACAACAGCTACCAAGCGAGATTGTATGGTAGACCGTGCAGATCTCCCGCTTGTTGGGTAGAACCTGGCAATAGACTCGTATTAGGACCCGATATGATTCGTGAAGCTTCAGACAAAGTCAATTTCATTAAGAAACAACTACAAACAGCTCAAAGCCGATAGAAGAGCTATGTAGACTCGAGAAGAAGTGATCTAGCATTTGTTGTTGGTGACTATGTGTATCTGAGGGTTTCTCCAATGAGAGGAGTAGTCCGATTTGGCAAAACATGGAAGTTGGTGCCCAGATTTATAGGTCCATTTCCTGTGCTCAAAAAGATTGGAACTCTCGCTTATAGAGTTCAATTGCCTGATTGATTTCCTGGAGTACATGATGTATTTCACATATCTCAACTTCGAAAGCATGTACATGATCCAGACTTGGTCGTGGAAGAAGCCGCGCAACAAGATATGGAAATTACTCCAGAATTAGCTGTGAGAAGAGAGCCGATAAAGATTATTGGCAAAGAAACTAAAGAGTTGAGGAACAAGAAGGTTCACTTAGTCAAAGTGCAATGGAGTGGAGATCCACGGGACTATACTTGGGAAACTGAGGAGGACATTAAGCAAGCTTATCCCAATTGCAGGGGGGACATCTCTGATTAACTCGGGTGCAAGGTACATTTATCATATTTTGCATTTACGTTTTGTTCTCTACTTTGTTGTTGTTTCCTTTTCATGGATGTAAAATTTTTAATTATATAATCTGATGATTTTAAAAGAGTATATAAATTAAATATTAAATTTTTGAAAAGTTATTCAATAAATTGATTGCTAGTTGGGTGATTGTTAGTTTAATTGATAACATTGGAATAATAAAACCCATAAGAATGAAGCGTAAATTTATGCAAATTGAATCGAATAATGAACTGATTTGAAATTTATAGAAATGCATGCATGTACATTATATATGTTTGAACAGGTAAATGGATTTGCTGTTGAGTAAAGAATTTATTTTCATGCCAGACAAATAGATAAACCTTAATGAGTTGGATGCGCAATTTTATTATTATATCAACTCCTATGAGTGCCATTGGATGCGGAGTGCTTGTTGTTCTGTGTGAAATAATAAACGTCGCCATAGGATATTAACAATTAATTTTGAACTACCTACATGGCATACTTCTCGAAGATAGCATACCCTATCATATACCACATGAGCATTTGGAACTTATGTGACGAGGTTGAAGGTTTACCATACGAGCAAGAGGTTTGTATGGCGATGGCTATATTACAGATTGAACCAAAGACTGATATGGACTACATAAAATGTAACGGTAAATTGCCAGACTAATAAAAACCCCACACGGGTCTGGAGATGACAATAAACAAGTCTCTCTAGTCATTAAGGCACAAAAACTATTTATAGAGAGACGACAATTTATTATCTGGAGTTATGATCTATACACACTCCCCTGTGGACACCGAAATATATCATTATAAATATGTGTATGCTTTTTAGGATTTATTGGGTATCTAATAAGGCCCAATAAATTTCCAAACCTCTCCTCGTACAAAGGAGGTTATGGCGAAATTTTTCAAAAATTTAGGGTGTTAGCCAAATTTTTGAAGAATTAGGAAATTCCTAAAAACAGAAAAGTTGAAGAATGGAAGCCAGAATGAGAGTTGAGTTGGTTAGTTAAACAACTTTCAACTCCGTTCCTTTTCGGGGACGAAAAGATTTTAAGTAGGGGAGATTGTAACACCCCGGAAAATCAGAACCAATTTAAAAATTTTAATTTGGCTATTTTAATGAATTTTGAATATTTAAAATAAATTATTTTAAATAATAATGACTAAAAATTCTTTCGGATCGAAGTTATAGTGAATATATTTATTTTAAATTATAAAACAAGGCCTGAAATGGCGTGGTAGTTTGAAAATGTGAATTCGAACTTTGACTAACTGTACAGGATGCAAAATAAAATGGATTTTGGTGAAACCAAAAATATTTAAATCTGTTTAAGAGTACTTTCTAACGAATCTGAAAAATCAAAATTTCATAGTGGAAATCAAAAGTTATGGCCAAATGAATTTTCAGGAAGGCTGCTATGGAATAAATATAGCCCGTAAAAATAGACATTTTGCAAATGACCTCCGTTTTCGATGAAACCACTTTTGTTGGATCCGGGATGTCAAATTATTGCTATATTCCAAATTCCATAATTTTTGGAGTTAATATGTGAGTGTGGCAAAGGAAAATGTGTTTGGTTAGTTTAAGTCAATTTGGATCGACCAAAAAATGTCCATTTTTCAAACGGTCTCCAAATTCGATGAAACTAGTTTTGTTGGGACCGTATCGTGCAAACAAAGCCAGATTTATTTTTTTGGAATTTTTAGAATTAGTGTGGCCCCGGCAAATTAAAATGTACGTTCAAATCCATATTTGAATGTTTTATATTTTAATTTGAAAAATAACTGATTGAAACAGTCGAATGGGCCTACGAAACATATTCCATTGTGTCTGAAATGGGGGTATTTAGCTAGGGGCGACAGTCGTTGGGTTTGAATTGGAGTTCGTTTGGATAAACATATATTTTTGGAATTTATATAAATATCGGCAAATCAAAAAATTCCATTCATTAATTAAAAATTAAAAAATCAATTTTTTCTCTCCCCGTAAGCAGATCGAAGGTGAAAAACCGTTCCTCCCTTCCGTCCCCGATTTCGGCCAAACCAAGCAAAATTAGACCTCACTCCAGTTGGGGATTTTGAAGATCTTTTCCTCCTCTTCAAATCCATACAAGGAGCACCCCTTATCGACGCGCGAATCTCGAGAATCACCTCCGGGAAGTCTGACGCTTTCGATCGCCGTCGGGCCTCCTTGCCGCCGTCGCACCTGACGCCTCCACCACCGGTTTGCGCGCCACTCCAAGTTCTCCACGGTGGTACCCTCCGATCGTCACCATGCTGCACGGATTCCGGGATAAATCGAAACCTAGTTTCGAACAAATTCAGAAAGGTACGGCCTTTATAAATTTAAATGGTTAATAGCACTTTAAAGCGCTACGAATTATGATTTTACAATGAAAATCACATCCTTTTGCTATGTTGTCGAAATCCAGTGAAACAATAGGCATTGTACTCGTGGCGTCGCCTTCTACATTTTAGAAGAGACTGGAGAATTTTTGGAGCTTCCTACAATTTTTTGGAGGAGTGGAACCCAATGTGAGATTTCTAAATTCAAAACGATATGGAATGGCGATGCATAAATTATATAAGCGATGTATAAGTTATATAAGCGTTGTACACCTCATGTATAAGCGTTGTATAAATTATATGTGCAATGTATAAGTTATATATGCGTTGTAAAAATCATATGTGCGTTGAATGGAGTTGAAATGAAATTGAAATATAATTATATACGTATCTATATATACTCCCCTCATCCACAGACCATGGACGATATATATTGGTTGTGATTGTTTGGAATTTGGTTGACGTGAAATTTGGTTGATAAATGCGAATGGTTGATAAAGATTGATTGTGGTTGAAACCAAATAGGATTAGTTTGTGGGAAAATTCGCCTACGTACGAACTAGATTATTGAAATTCCCCCTCGTCAAAAGCTGCGAGGCTTTAAGGTAGCGCGAGGAGCTGTACTCGGGACGGTGCCGGTTTTAGCTACCCTGTCGTTATGCTGTCGAAATTTTCTGAAATATTCATGTGTTTGATTTATATTCATGTATTGAAATATATTCATGTGTTGGAAAAATATCCATATGTAGAATAAATTTTTTTAACAATAAAATTCACATTTTTATAATATATATGAATCGCTAAAAATATTCATGTTTGAAATAAATTGTTTTAACATTAAAAATCACATTTTTATAATATATATGAATGGCTAAAAATATTCATGTTTGAAAAAAATTGTTTTACCATAAAAACTCACATTTTTATAATATATACGAATCGCTAAAAATATTCATGTTTGAAATAAATTGTTTTAACATTATAAATCACATTTTTATAATATATATATGAATCGCTAAAAATATTCATGTTTGGAATAAACTGTTTTGACAATAAACATGACATTTTTATTATATATATAGGAAGTGTTAAAAATATTCATGTGTTGAAATAAATATTTGTTAAATAAAAATATTATTTAATCAAATATATGAAATGAAAATGGTATGAAAATCGAAGAACGGATTATATTTATATATATGTATATAGTTAAATTAAAACGAATAATGATGCTGCAGTTCGTATTTTGAAATCGTGATTTTAAACGATTATTGCGGGAGATCCGACCGTCGGATTTTCCTGAAACCAAAACCGTTGGGTCCGCTTTGAAAATATCTTTCCAACGATACCAAATTTGTAAAGATCCAACGGTTAGATTGTGTGAAATGTTTAATTCAAATCTGGATGAAAACAGCGCCAGAATGGATTATATATATATATATATATATATATATAATTAAATTAAATTGTGTAACGAGGCTGCAGTTCGTATTTTGAAATCGTAACTTCAAATGATTGTACCGGGAGATCCGACCGTCGGATTTTCCCAAAACTAGAACCGTTGGGTCCATTTTGAAAAGATCTTTCCAATGATATAAAATTTGTAAAGATCCAACGGTTATATTTTCAGATATGTGTAAATCAAATCTGGAAAAAAAACAGTGCCATGGTCGCGTTATGGTCTGAAGCGTCGTTTAAATAAATGGGTTATTTTTTTTAAATAAATAAAAATAGTGTTAAATCATTAAAAAAATATTATAAACGATATGGAATGGAAATAAACTGAATTTACGCGGTTTATTGGATATTAGACGGTTGAATGTGTTTGACATGAAAATTACACTAATGAACTAAATTGTGGATGTCGAACCGTGGAAATGAATTGATTTGAATTCTAAAATTACATGAATTATTTGGAAATGCCGAGTTAATTCTCATTTCAAATAATTGGTTGATGATTAGAAGTCGAAGATATGAAGACGGTGCAAGACTGAGGATATTCACATCGAATGGATGGCTACTGATGCCTTTGATGGGAGTTGCTGCCCGGAAGGGGTTACAGTGGTGGTTGTCCGGACGTACTTGTTGATCATTCGGATGTGCGAGGACCTCTCTCCTGTATTGGATATATGGGATGAGGAATAAGGTGCCTCCGGTTTCGTTCAGAACCAGAACGGACTTGTAAATGGATGTGTGTCTGACGTTGTAGATTGACAACGTGGCATACAGAGATGCTATGGTCAAGGCTTTTGTTGAAAAGTAGAGTCTTGTGATTGATGATCAAAGCATGGCTTTAAATAGCTAGCTTTGTGTTTAGCGTTGATTCGTGGGCCTCACACCCCGGTATGAACCAGAAACGGGAGAGGACGTCAGGGAGGACATGCATTTCCTTCTAGCTAGGAGTGGTGTCAGCGTTTTGCAAGCCTTAACGTTTTACATATGTGGATGATGGATAGCTGTGACGAAAAGGAATTTCGCTCGGTCCGAACCAGTCGCTAAACCGACCCAGACCGTTCGAAACGCCATATCGTTTTGAGAACACGACAAAATAGAACGCATACGGAAGAACATTTCATGTATATTACAACCATGCATCAGATTACAAGAATAAACAGAGTATAAATGAATATTACACAGAAATATCAGAGATTTAAATTACATTTAAATACATCGCAGCAAGGGTAAAACAATACACAACTAGAAGGAGATATACGGATACAAAGCTTTCCGGATATCGTTCCAGCTGTAAACCAGGATCCTGTGAATATAAATCTGCAAAACCAAAACTACTAGCTGCCCGTGCCAAAATAGGGGCACCCAGAGTTTAGGTTAAAACAATAAACTCCAGGTCAGTCATGGGACTGGTGTTAGAACTAAAACAATTATAAATCTTTATTTTTAAAGTTAGGCAAATCAAAGGACCACGCCGTATAACACGGAACGGGTTTCCTCCCAAGAATACCAGTGCATAAAACAAACAGCGCAATGCTAAATAAAGAAAAATGAAGCTGTTATAAGACCCAGGTCTTATCACACAATGCAACGCAAGCCAAGGGATAGGGTTTTCCCTTATAACAGCCAAAGAATGCTTGATACGTTTTAAAACAAATCATTTGATACTATTATAAGTGCATAGTGTATAAAACAACTTCAAATCATAAGTATCAATCATAGGAGGCATGAATGCCCCATACCACTATGTCGCCATATATAGATTATACAATCGAAATCGCAAAGTCACGTATTTGGAAATTGGGTTTCCTTCTATGAACCGAGGAAAAAGATAGTCCTCAACCGATTCGAAACTCTCTAGCCCGAGCCTCAGAATCAGAACGCATCAACCCTTTAGATCGTCAAGGCCGGTCCACCGATGTGGATTATTATGCCTGAACACTACGTTTCCCCACCCTTTGGGGCGTAAGCCTGGCCCGTCAGCCGACCAGAAGCATCGGCCGAAACCGATATCACGAGGCGCCTCGCTTTTCAGCAAGTAATAATAAGCAACATCCACATGAGTCAAACTCGTCAGCCAGTTCAAGCACTGACGCCACTCCTAACTAGAAAGAAACGCATGTCCTCCCTGATGTCCGTCTCCCCTTTTTGGTTCATACCAGGTGTGATGCTCACGAATCAACGTTACACAAAGCTACGCCACACAAGGCCGTGCTTTGATCATCAACCACAAGACTTTGCTTTTCAACAAAAGCCTTGATCCATGCAACTCAGCATGCCACATTGTCAGTCCATACTGTACCACTGATTTCTACCAATATATAACCTCTAGGCTCGTACGTCTCAGAGAAGGGTGTATAGCAAGGGAATAAATTCTCTGCCACCAAACAAATATATATTTAGCAGAGATCACCAAATACAGTATAAAGGAATACAACGTCAGACACAGTATCCATTTACAAGTCCGTTCTGGGTCTGAACGAAACCGGAGGCACCTAGTACCCCGCATATCCATCGATCTCCAAGTACGTCTGGACGATCACCAACTGCTTCCATCTTCTTGGGTGTACAGCCCAATCAAGATCATCAGTAATCACCCAAACGACGTGAAGACTTCCGGTCCTCGACCACCGTCTTAATCTTCGACTTATCGTCATATCAGTTATTCAGAATTGGATAAACCCGGTCTTCCCGAATAACTCGCGTATACTTTAAATAAGTGTTACACAAACACAACATACGCCTCATTCCAATTCATCAGTCACTAACCGTAAATTAATCAAGAGAATAATCCCCCAAATATTAACCCCGAAGGCCGAAACCAACATCAGATCAATATCCAGAAAACCGTTCTGCTTAGCTAATCGACAGTTAGTTTCTAAATTTCACATTCATAGGGAGAGGTTCCCATTAATTTTATCAAAGATAAATTCTTTATATTTATTCTTTAATCTATCCTTTTGAATTTCGATTCAACTAGTCGGGATTAGCGAACCATACCGAAGTAATCATTTGTTTTAATTTCCCAATCCCAACCTATTCATCCCATGAAGTTAAACTGGTAATACTTCATATCTAATACCACGGTGTTATCGGTAAATTCAATTACCATTTCACGTTTAAATCCAATTAAAGATTTAACTATCGCCTGGAGCAAAACTGGTGCTACTCCATTCTCGGTCATTTCAATCTAATTAAAGATTCATTAAAACTCCTCTTAGTTTTAATCTTTGACTGGGTTAAAGAATCAGTGTCATTTAAAACACGGTTCACGGTAAACCCAAAATCACCTTCCATTAATTATCGAGTTAAAGAACAAGTGTTATTTAAAACACTGTTCACGATAAACCCAAAATCAATATCAATTCAATTCCGATTAAATATTATTTAATTGGTACACTTCATCAAATCTAAATAAAAAGATTTAATCTTTTCTCAACTGGGTTCAAGAACAGTGTTAGTGAAGACACCATTCACGACAAACCCAGATCACATTTGATATTCAATACGAGGCTCTGAATAGAAAATATATCGGCTTATGTTCAATATCAAATTCTACGATTAACAAATGTCGTATTGGAAATAACGATATAAATATATATATCTTTCAAATTTCCATAACAACATCTGTATAATCACGAATTCCAACATCGAAATAATCCAAAGATAATTTCGATTCAAATCCATTCCAATATAATTATTGGAAATTCTGGTTATTTTCAAGACCATTTCTAATCCATTTTATTTATTTTCAAAATAAATAGAATTATAATTCTAGTTCAAAAGTAGTTCATTTTGATAAAAATCTACTTTTATCTTTTCAAATATGGAGTTTTTCATCCCAATTCTTTCTAAATCATTTCTTATGATTTTACACAAATTATTACTATTTTTAATAATTTTATCAAGGCCCGTACAGTCGATTTCCATCAACGGCCATCGAACTGCACTTACAGCGACCTTTTCCAAATTTGATTTGGACATAATTCCAAATCCAACTGTCAGATTTCAAATTTCTAATATTCGTTAGAAAGCACTTTTTGATACTAACCCAACAGTTCCGGTTTTAGGAGAATCCGACGGTCGGATCTCCCGTAATATCCGTTCGAAGTCAACGGTCGAAATTCGCGAACTCCCGCGGCGCGGCGCGTTCTATTCAGGCCATTATATTATATATAATATATATATAAAATATATACTTCGTCGATTTCAATTCAAAACGTGCTTTATAAATCGTTTTAAATTCATTTTCAAAATGGTTTCAACTTCATGTTCAATTTCAAATCAAAATTGAATATTCCAATATAAATTCGTTTTAAATTCATTTCAAATCGATTTCAATTCAAATTGATTTCTAATTCAATTTCAGTTCTAATTCAATTCAATTCAATTTCAATTCGAATTCATTTATATTCAATTTCAATTCGAATTCATTTATATTCAATTTCAATTCGAATTCATTTATATTCAAAAAATCAAATTTTGAAATCACTTTCGATATTCATTATAAAATGAATAAAATCGATATAAATATCGTTCACTTCAAAATGGCATCAATCTAACCAACACGGCTTCATATGTTTCTATTTTCAAATATTCTATTTTCAAATATTTCTATTTCAAAGATTTTTATTTCAAATATTTCTTTTTCAAATATTCTATTTTCAAATATTTCTATTTCAAATATTTTTATTTCAAATATTTCTTTTTTCGAAACTGGAATGAGGCCCAATCAATTACCATATAATGTTAATTATATGGATTTTCTACAACACATGTATATATCAACAACGATGAATAACCAACCATCATCCGAAGTGCATTCTACACTGTATAAGCATCAAATATAAATATTCAACGCTTACAACAGCCTGTCAATCAATCAATCGACATACAACTAAACAATCGGGATTAGTGTACGTCAAATATCATCCCAATCCCGTGTGGGGTTTCAAGCAATCAAACACAAATTTTTATTTGTGCAGATGGGCGATGTGTAAAATTTATCGTCCCAATCAATGTCCTTCAAATATGTGTACATAAACAAACCGTCCGGTTTGTAAATGAATATTTATTTATTCACATTCACGTTAAAAATTATATTCTTAACGATCAAACTATTTTATTCAACCTATGAATAATTCTATTCGGTTCATTTATTAAATAAAATGTTATCTTTATTTTTAGAAAATTTCGGCGGCATAACGGCACGATACTAGAACCGGGACAAGGCCTAGCCTTATCCCCGGTCTAGTGAAGGCCCACACCATTCACACATCAATCAAATCAATTTCATTTCACCAAACGATTCAATTCAAACCAAATAATCTAACCAGCTACACAACCAAACAATTTAACAAACAAGCCATCCATGGTCTGTGGATGACGGGTGTCGGGTGCTACTAAACACCGTCTGCATCCTAGTATATATATTAATACAACTAGAAAAAGAAATTGAAGAGTGAGAAGTTCTCACTGATAGCTATCCTAACTCCACGGCACTTCTAATGCAGGAAATCTTCACTGTTCTCGTCTCTTATCACTTTCTTCGCCCGTAGCCACTACATATATAAAAATCGAATTTTTACTTCGCTATTCAATATATAAAAATCGAATTTTTACTATGCTATTCAATATATAAAAATCGAATTTTTACTTCGCTATTCAATATATAAAAATCGAATTTTTACTTCGCTATTCAATATATAAAAATCGAATTTTTACTTCGCTATTCAATATATAAAAATCGAATTTTTACTTCGCTATTCAATATATAAAAATCGAATTTTTACTATGCTAATGAATATGTAAAAAATCGTATTTTTACTTTCTCTACAATATAAAAATCGTATTTTTACTTCGCTGAAAATCATAATTTTATTACTTCCACTTTATAAAAATCACATTTTTAATCTTCTACTAATATAAAAATTATATTTTTAATCTTTCTATATACACTATTTCATTAAAAAACGTATTTCTCTAACATGAAAAATATAATCTTTTCATGATTAAAATGCTCACAATATTTGTATATAAAAGTCTTAGCTTTCAATATATTTTTTTCTTTAAGAATCATGCTATCTTATTTTTATATTTCAAAATAATGTATATTTTCTATTTTCAAAACCAAGCAAATTTATATTTCAAAACATTTGCTATATAAATTCTTAAAACATTTGTTCTCTAATTTTTTTTTAAACATTGTCATATATTTAATCAGATAATTTCTAAGCATAATTAATTAATTAAATAAGGGTCTTACCCCTCTCATCTTCATCTTCCACGGCAAATACTGGAGGAACCCATCGCTGCGTCGCTAGGGCTTCACGCCGCTTCACTTCCAGGCCACCAGGAGATGATCGGAGGGGGCCCGGCGGTGCACCTTCACGGCGCCTTGCCACGGTGGCGGCGGCTCGCCGTTCGGTGGCCAGAGTTGTTAAGCGATGCGGATCTCGCTCGATTTAGGGAACCGAAGAAGTGGAGAGAGAGGAGGTTGGGCGCGAGAGGGAGGGGAAGATCGACGTTGGCTTGGAGGGGCGCAGCTGCCTGAGGCGCGGTGGGTGGAGGACTCCGGTGATGGTGGTGGGGCGATCGAGGAAGGGGCAACTTAGGCAATTAGGTTTTTTTTATAACTGTCGGCTTAAAGAAGAAGAGGGGGGGCTAATATAAAGGGTTTTATTTTATTTTATTTCCTCCATAAAGTAACTTTAAATTTCGATATCAAAATGAGACCCACCGACTGTCGCCCATAGCTAATTACCCCCATTCCGAACACAATGGGATATGTATCGTAAGCTGATTCGATCATTTCGATCAGTTTTCATCAAAATCAACATATAACTCAATATATTGAATTTGAACGCGCATTTCAATTTACTGGGGCCACATACAGACTAGAAAAATTCCCCAAAAATATTTTCTAGCTTCGTATTGACGATACGGTCCTAACAAAACTAGTTTCGTCGAATTCTGAGACCGTTTGAAAAATGGCCAATTTCCAGTCGATTAAAATCAACTAAAACTGGTCAAACACGTTATCCTTTGCCACGCTCACATATTGATTCGAAAAATTATGAAATTTGAAACCTAGCAATAATTTGATACTGCGGAACCAACAAAAGTGGTTTCGTCGAAATCCGAGGTTGTTTGCAAAATTCCCATTTTTAAGGGCTGAATTCCATAGCGACTATTCAGAATTTTCAACTGGGCATATCTTTTGATTCCCGCTATGAAATTTCGATTTTTCGGATTCGTTGGAAAGATATCATCAATTAGATCCTAATGTTTTTGGTTTCACTAAAATCCGGATTGTTTTGCACCCGCTACGTTCAATTGAAGTTCGAAATCGAATTATTGAACTACCGCGCCATTTTCAATTCTATTTATAATTATATATAAATATTTATATTATAACGACGGCGTATATAATATACACGTTCGAATTCTATTTAAAATAAATTTCTCGTCGATATTATTTAAAATAATTCATTTTAAATAATCAAAAATCGCTAAAATTGCCGAAATAAAAATTTTAAACTGGCTCAGATTTTCGGGTTGTTACAATAGCGAGGCGCCTCGGTTATTTCGGTCTCTGCAGAGCTGATGGATGGTCTTTATACAAACCAGATTTACGCCGTATAGGGCGGGGAAACGCAGTGTTCAGGCATTTTAATCCACTCCGTATGGACCGGCCCTGACAATCCAAGGGGCAGTTACGGCTGTTCCTAAGGCTCAGGCTAGACAGTCTCGAAGCGGTAAGGACGATCCCTTGCCTTGGTTCATGATGGAAATCCAATTTCCAAATATGACATCGTGCGGTTTTGATTGTAAACCTATATATGGCGACATGATATATGGTACCCATGTCGTCTATGATTGATACTTATGATTGAAATTGTTTTGAAACATATAAACACTAGTATAATATCAAATGCTTTTGTTTTATACGTATCAAGAATATTTTGGCCATTATAAGGTAAAACTCTATCCTCCGGTTTGCGTTGCATTGTGTGATGAGAACTGAGTCTTATAATGGCTTCATTTTTCTAAAAAGCATTGCGATGCTTAAATAATTTACTTGTTTTAAGAGCTGGAAATCCAATGGAGTAAACCTGTTCCGCGTTAGCGGCGTGGTCCTGTGATTGGCCTTATTATAAAATAAGTTAACTAGATTTCTCGTACCCGTCCCATGACTGACTCATAGTTTGTTTCACTTGCAAACTCGGGTGCCCTATTTTCTAAACGGGCAGCCTTGTATTCAGGTTTTAGTAGGCTCTTTCTGCATAGATATGGAGCTGAAGATGGAATCTATCACTTCTTTTTATGTTGTTCAGCTCCTGTTATGTGTATTATGTTTGATTCCGCTATAGACATTTTATATAAAGCTGAACTGTATGTTGTACTAAGTGTGATCCTGTATACTGTGTAACTCTGATGATTATTATTTCCAGTGTAATTTGATGTACATTATCTAGTGTATTTATATATTTCTACTCTGTTGTTATTTGTTTATATGTTATATTCCAAAGATTACCCTTACCACCGTGGAACGGGGGTTTGGGGTCGTCACAAAATCAATATATATTGGATTTAAATGTACATTTTAATTTACCGGGGCCACATACTGACTCCAAAATTACAGAAAAATAAATCTAGCTATTTTTTTATGATACGGTCCTAACAAAACTAATTTCGTCAAATTTGGAGATCGTTTGGAAAATGGTCATTTTCCAGTCGATTAAATTCAAACTACAATTACCAAACACGTTTAAATTCGCCATGCTCACATATCAATTCCAAAAATTATGAAAATTGGAATCTAGCAATAATTTGACATTCCAGATCCAACAAAAGTGGTTTCGTCGAAAACGGAGGTCGTTTGCAAAATGGCTGTTTTTAAGGCCTATATATTATATAAAATATATATATTCCATAGCGACTATTTCAAATTTTAAGATGGACATAACTTTTAATTTATATTACAAAAACTTAATTTTTCAAATTCATTAGAAAGATATAATTAAATAGTTTTAAATATTTTTGGTTTTACTGAAATCCGATTTATTTTGAATCCTATACATTCAATTGAATTTTAAAATCGAATTTTCAAACTACTACGCCATTTCTGGCTCGTTTTATAATTAAAATAAATTTATATGTTCTAACTTCGAGTTAAATAAATTTTTAGTCGTTATTATTTAAAATAAATCATTTTAAATATCCAAAATCCATTAAAATAGCCAAAATAAAAAAATTAAATTGGTTTTGAAAATCCGGGTTATTACAGATAGTTATATGATTCAAGGGAAGTAGTTTTAGAATTTCTTTTCGATAGTGCCAAGGGGGAGAAATTATAAAATATAGACATAGTTTATAGGATTCATATAATCAAGGGGATTATTAGAAGGATCATCATCAACCGATATGAACATGTATGATATTTTATAAACTAAGGTTTTCATCATCAAAAAGGGGGAGATTGTTGGAGAATGGAGTTTTGGTGACAACAACCTTATTTCAATTATCATTAATTATAAAACATATACTAACATCTATATCTATAATGTATAGACATATATATATATATGCAGGTTTTGTATACAGGACATAAGTACCAAAGAATGTACAGTTTTAGAGATTCAAGATTGAAGACTCATGAGTAATCAAGATTTCAAGAGTTCAAGATGAATATAGTAATAGAGTCTAGTTTATGTAAGACTCTGAATAGCACTCAAGGTTCAAATTCTGTTTTTCAAATTTCAAATCCCAAATTCTCTTTTTCAAATTTCAAAATTCTGATTTTCAAATTTCAAATTCTAATCTATTTTACTTATGATATCAAACATATAAGTTTAACTTTTTAATTATATTATATATGCTTTTAAAAGTTTATATAGTTTTATAGTTTTAAACCTTATAACTTTATAAGTATGTATATGATTTCATATGATTATACACTTTAGAATATTAATTTATATTATCAAATTTTGATTAAATAATTTCAAACTTATGATTTCAAATATATTTTCTAATTTATGAGTATTCTTATTTTTATTGTTCTATTAAATATATTTTACTAAGTTTATATTTGATTCTTCATATAACCTTCTGTTTATATATAGTTTATAAATATCTCTTTATAAATTCCTATATATATGTTTATAATTATATTATATATGTTTATAATTATATTATATGTTTATAATTATATTATAATTTTATAATTATATTATATGTTTATAACTATATTATATATAGTTTTCATATCAGATATATATTAAGTATTTAATCATATGTTTAAATAATATTTTCTTATGTTTTTATACTTGAAAAATAATGTTTTAACAACTAGTTTAGTTTCAGGAATTTCCAGAATTTAAATACTTTAAAAATGCTTTAAAAATCATAAAATTGATAGATATGTCGACATAAAATAAAGGCTATGTCGACATATAACTGTCAGAAATTTAAATTTAATGCTCCAGAAGCGTTAAAACCTTTCACACACTATAAAATGGGCTTGAATTCAAATTTTTAATCATCTCTTCTTCTCCACTTTCACTCTACTTCATTACACCATTAATTCTTATCATTTTTATGATTCCTACACCAGTACATTGCCAAATTCAATTCTGGTTTCACTAATCTTCTTATCTCTACACTCTCTACTCATTACTCTCTGAATCAAGTGCTATTGAAGAGTTATAGGGCTATTTGTAATTGTTTGGGGTGTATTTGGGGTAAATAGTGGTAGCCCTTGTAGCCGTGAAATCAAGGACGGGTAATCGGTGGTTGCTGTGAAATCAAGGAGGTTGGAATTAGTGGTATCCCTTGTAGCCGTGAAATCAAGGAGGTTGGAATTAGTGGTATCCCTTGTAGCCATGAAATCAAGGAGGTTGTACTTGACTATTGATATAGTAATAAAACTGTGTGCAACCCAGCGTTGCGTGGGTCTGGATGTAGGAGCAATCCAAACCAGTATAAAATCCCGTGTTTTCTTTCCTTTTCTGCACTTTATTTTTGTTTATATTTGTGTTTATGATTGATTCTGTGTCTGTGATTGTTTCTGTGTTGTTTGATTCATATAGTAGTTTACATGAGTTGTAGATTTTGTTTAAATTCTCAAAAACACTATTCACCCCCCTCTAGTGTTTGTTTTGCCTTAACGATCCATTCCGCAATCCCTAACACTTGTTTAATTTGTATGATGCTTTCGGCACTTGATGCTTGAGCTGCCCCAACGGGGATATGCTTAGAAAGCTTCCAGGTCTTGTTGGATTGTGAATAAGTTGTTGCTCTTATAGTGCCTGCATTCGAAAAATCAATTTTAGTAAGCTTTGTATTTTTAACAAGAGTTTGCAAATATATGGTTTAGGCAAGAAAATAGACTTCCTTATTCATGGATTTTCATGTGTACATAGCTCAAATATAATGCTTGTAAATATTTACAACTTTATACAACAAGTTTGAACAATGTATCAAAGAAAGTAGCGGCGGAGATGCTCGCTATTCCAGGCTCTAGGAATCTAGATTCCATCTGTGGTGGATAACTTGAAGGTGCCATCTCGGAGCTTAGGGTCGTTCCCAATTTGTCCCAAAAATCCCAGTTGCAGTCATTACTTTCTTCAGCACAAGTTCACTAATCTCAAATGTCATGTGTTTGACTTTAGAATTGAAATGTCTGGCTACCCTTCTTTAGTGTGCAGCAACTCTAAGCTCTGCCTCTTCTCTCTTTTGTTCAAGCTGATTGAGGGCCTCAAGCTGCAACTTCTCATTTTCCTCTTGGTTGAAGTGAATGCTTCTTTGACTGGGGACTTCTAGCTCTACTGGGATCATAGCTTCAAAACCAAAAGCCAAGGAAACGAGAGTATGCCCAGTCGTAGTTTTATGAGTTGTGCGGTATGCCCTTAGTGCAAGCGGATGCTCATCTACCCAATCACCTTTGGACTTCTCTAGGCGCTTCTTGATGGTTGACTTTATGATTTTGTTTAATGCTTCTACTTGCCCGTTTGCTTGCGGACGAGCCACAACTACGAAGCTTTTCTGGATCTTATACTTGGCACAGAAGCTCTGAAATTCTTCGCTTTCAAACTGGTTCCATTGTCCGTCGTTATTTTCTATGACACACCAAACCTGCAAATGATGTTCTTCAAGAAGAAGTTGATAACTTTCTTTGAGGTTATGGTGGCCAATGGTTCTGCTTCAGCTCATTTAGGGAAGTAATCAACGGCTATAATGGCATACTCGAAGCTGAACTTTGTTGCGGGTAGTGCTCAATAAGATCGATTCCCTAAACAGCAAATGGCCATGGACTGACCATTTGATTTATCACTGTGGATGGCGCTCTTGGAATCTTTACAAATCTCTGATATCTGTCGCACTTTCTGGTATATACCACGGAGTCTCGGTTTACATCTGGCTAGAAATAACCATATCGCAGAACTTGCCAATGTCCGACCACCATCATGGCCTCCGCGTTCTCCTTCGTGCAACTCCATCATGACTACTTTTGATTCCGCCTTTGTGACACAATGAAGCAGAGGCATAGAAAATCCTCGCATGTATAGCTGACCGTCCTGAATGATATACATGGGGGCCTTCCGCAGTATCTTTCTTCGCTTCTTAGAATCTGTTGGGAGCATACCACTGAGGAGATATTCTTTGATTGGAGTCATCCATGAGTCTAGTTGTTCTGCCATCTCCATGATCCAATCCACATCGACCTGCTCTGTACTGCAGTTGGAAAGGACTTCAACCATAACTAACCCTAGTATTTGTGCATCTCCCGTGCTGGGTACATTGCCAGTGAATCCTCTTTCATGTTCCCTTATCAAGGAATGTGGGATATGATGTAAAATTCAAAGCTGTCGAATAGTTCCCATGCCTTGGACAGATAAGCTGGAAGATTTCCTCCTTTAGCATGGAACTCTTTTCAGACTTGACACACCACCAACTACGAATCACTGTATATCTGCAAAGTCTTTAGCTGTAACTCTTTGGCTAGCCTTAACCCGACGATGAGGGCTTCATACTCAGCTTCGTTGTTTGTTGATGGGAACTCCAACCTTAGCGCATAACAAATTGATCTTCCTTCAGGAGTTTCAAGAATTAGTTCTTCCTCTGAACAATAATCGTTTGATTCCCCATCAACGAACATCTTCCATTGAATTAATGCTTTGACAGGTTCTTCCTTCTGCTCTCCTCGGTCTGTGAACTCTGCAATAAAATCTTCAAGTACATGTATGTTGATTGCTCTTCGGGGATGATATGTAATGTCATACTGAATGAGCTCAATATTCCAATTCAACAATCTCCCTGAAGTTTCTGGATGGAATATAACTTGCTTTAATGGTTGATCACTAAGGGTTTTGACTGAGTGAACCTGAGGCTACGAGTAGGCAATAAGCGAGCTTCTCTAGCTTTGGGTAGTTCAATTCCACCCCAGTCAACCTCTGGCTAATATAGTGTACCGGCCTTTGAACTTTCGAATCTTACCTTAGCAAAGCAGCGCTTAGCGCATGAGCAGACACTGCCAAATATAAGAAAAAGTCTTCCCCATCATTGGGCTTGGATAGCATCCAGTGGTGTCGCCATGTGCTGGATTATATCTTCAAATGCTTTTTGACATTTGGAAGTCCACTGAAAGTCTTTCTTTCCTTTTCTCAGCGCATCGAAGAAAGGAATACACCCGTTTGTGGATCTTCATATGAAGCAGTTTAGAGCAGCAATTTTGCCGTTCAAGCATTGAAGCTCCCTTTTTGTTCTCGGTGTGCGCAACTCCCTTAAAGTTGCAATTTGGGTTGGATTGGCCTTTATGCCCCTAGCATTGACCATGAACCTGAAAAACTTCCTGGAGGCATCTCCAAATGAACATTTAAGTGGATTCAATTTCATACCAAACTTGTGTAATATATCGAACATCTCGGCCAAATTTTCTAAATGATCAGTGGCCCTTCTTAACCTTACCAGCATATCATCAACATACACTTCCATTTTCTTACTGATTTGGGCTTTGAACATAGCATTAACCAGTCCCAAGTAAGTCGCTTTCGCGTTCTTCAAACCGAATGGAATCACTTTATAACAGCATAAGCTTACATCCGTGACGAAGCGTGTATTTTCTTGATCTGGGGCATACACCATGATCTGATTGTAGCCTGAATAAACGTCCATAAATGAAAGCAACTCATGCCCAGTTGTAAAATCCACAAGTTGATCTATTCTGGGGAGAGGAAAACTATATTTGGGATAGGCTTTGTTGAGATCTAAGTAATCTATGCAAACTCGCCATTTACCATTCGATTTCTTTACGAGCATGGGGTTAGAGACCCAATCCAGATAAGTGGATTCTCTAATGAAATTATTTTCCATTGGCCTATCAACTTCTTCCTTCAGAGCCCTCGATCTTTTCGGGCTTTGGATTCTCCTCTTCTCCTTTACGGATGGGATACGTGGATCAATATTGACCTTAAGGATGGCAACTTCTGGAGATATACCACACATGTTTGAAAGGCTCCACGTGAACACATCCAAATTTGCTTTCAGAAAAACAACCAATTCACTCTGTAACTTGCAACTCAGCTGAGATCCTATGTTTTGCACTTGATCGGGATCTTTAGGATGAACTGCAATAGGAATTGTGACCATAGTTGGAGTTGCTCTTCCTTCCCCTATACCGTCTTTTCTTGGATCTATCTCTTTCCATGCACTGCTATGCTCGCCAGAACGGGGGCCTCGCCTTAATTGCTATAAGGCAGCATCATGAGTGCAAATGGGAACCTCCACATTCTTTCCCAAGTCTTTTTTATTAGGCTCATGCAATTCCATCATATAGCATTCCCTGGCCACCTCTTGGTCACCTTTGATTACACCAACTCCATTTTCAGTTGGAAACCTCATGGTCATACACCATGGAGCTAGTGCAATTTTAAATGTTGCTAAAGCCAGCATTCCCAAGAATGGGTTATAAGCTGAGAGCTCGTCAATCAAGACAAAGGTTTGCATTATGGCCACTTTCTGCTCTCCATCTTCGAGTTCCACGAAAAAATGAATTACACCGATCGGCTGCTTTAGTTCTCCTATGAACCCATGTATTTTATTTCGGCATGGCCGCACATTGGACATGGAGAGCTTCATCCTGTTGAATGGATTTTTGAAGAGTACCTTAACAGAAGCACCGGTGTCAACCAATACCCTCTTCACTATCGCTAGGCCAAAGCCAACTGTAACAACCATAGGATCGACTCGGTGTGACCACTCTGTCGGAATCGCTATCTTTGAATACTACGCCTTCATATGAAGTCCTTGGCATCTTTGACGGAAATGTGTTACATAGAACGAAGCATTTCTCTTCCTTTGATGCATTTTTAATTCGCTAGCATACCTTTCGATGTCTCCTGAATTCTTTCCAGCTAGGTGAGGTCCCCTTAAGATACAATTGATAATCGGCCCTGGGTTGACAGGTGCTGGAGCTTTTTCTCCCGATCCAGACTGATTTGCAGACACATTCTGCCCCTAGGCAGCTTGGGTATTTTTTTGATTTCTCATGTACTATTGTAGCTTATTATTTCTGATGAGCTCTTCAATCAAACTCTTCAGGTGTCTGCACTGGTTGGTACTGTTCCCCAGTTGATTGTGGAAGCGACAGAATTTACCGGAATTAGCTTGCTGCTCTGTGATTTTCTGTTGCTTTACTTCAGGGAAGATTCCTAAGTCCTTTGTGGTGAAGTAGATCTTTTCTGGAGTCTCATTTAGAGCGGTCAACTCTGAATGCTTGAAGAATGCATCTTCTTATAAGATTTGTTGTCTTTCCCTTTGTCCCTCTCTTTTGTTCAGAATTATTCTTCAGCTCGGCTTGGACCTCACTACTCCCTTCATCAGTAGCACTACTTTTTGCAACATTTCGAACAATAGGAGGATCATCCTCCACACTCATGTACTCCTCAACTTTCTTCATCTTGAGTCACCTTCGGAACTTTGTCTTCTTATCTATAGCACACTTTAGCGCTGCCAATACATACCAAGGGTCTAGATCTAAAACCTTAGCTACCACATCATGAAATCTTGTGTGAAAAGCCTTGACTGTTTCTTTGGGATTCTGCTTCATATCATTGAGGGACATCACATCCCTTACTTTGGTAGTTTGCAATCTAAACTTCTCTTGGAACTTCTTTGCCAAATCAACAAACTGATCCACAGACCTAGGAGGAAGTCTAGTGAACCATAATGAAGATACAACCTCCATGCATATAGGGAAGTACAAGCACTTTATTTCAGCGGTGGCTCTAGCTTCATTCATATGCTGATCGTACTTGAACAAAAAGATGTTACGGTCTCCAGTCCCCCCATAAGCTGCTATCATCGGAGGTGTAAATTTTTAAACAAATTTCTCTTAGTGAATTCTTTCTGTAAACAGATTCTTGCTTGGCGAAAATTCCCATTCTCTTTCATCATCTTCAAAATCCATGCCCTCCTTCATTATTCGATCGAGCATGTCCGAGATATACTTCTCATCACTGGTTCTTTCCACAGAGCAGGTGCCATTCCTCTTACTGGAATGATCATGGTTTGAGTCCCGGTGCCCTGGACCTCTCTTGGGAGGAGCCCCTTTGGTGAGACTAGCAGTGTTTCGAGCAGTATGCTTCTCGACATGTTGTCGTGCTTTGACTTTAGAGTCCTCAACTCTGCACCCCCTCATTGTTCCCTCCATCCTTGACTTCTACTTCAAAATGAGAACGACTAGGGTCCGCGGCAGAAGAGTCCTATTTTTCGTTAACTTGAACTACAACCTTCCGTGGTAGGGGATTGGCTTGAGCACTAATCAATGCATCAAGTTTATTCAACAACGTCTTGGTTGTAGCATCCATTCTTTCATTTAAACCAGTTACGGCCATATTCAACTCTTCTCGAGTTGCGGATGGTCTTGAGGATTCACCAACCTTCTGGTTCAAAGTTTGTGGTGTAACTGCATCGTTATCAGCAATTGTAGTAGCCCTAACGGACTTGCTATTCTTCTTCGAAGCAACCATGATTTCTGACAACTTTTTGAACTTTGAAGCAAGTTCTTCAATGGGCCCACTCTTTAGACTTTGGGAGCCTATCTAGCAAGAAGGCTTTTGTAAAACACCTTAGCAAACCCCCATCAAAGCTCTTAACCTTGTGGTCATGGGTTCGAGCCCCACGGTGAGCGCCAAAAATGTTAATGCAAAAAGTGGCTCTAACACCCCAAAATGCCTATCAACACTTCAAAATATAATCAAACACAAAGCTAAGAATGAACAACGCGGGGAAAAGTTAAGTGCAAGAGAGTTTAGAGTGGTTTGGTCTTATGTTTGACCTACATCCACTATACGAACACATTTTATTATGATCATGGAGATTACAAAATACATGCTTCTCTTAACTTTATACATTTCTCTCTAATCACTATAATCTCTCGAATTTGATAGGAAAATCCTCTTAGACTTCCGAAGCTGGGGAGATTAGTGAGATGAATCTACGCTACTTTACATTCGAATGATCCATGTAAATTTCATGTTGGAGGAGAATGTAGATCAGAGCTTGAATGATCTCTAATGTAGGTTAGAATTGCTTAGAATAGTTGAGAGAACAAACGAACAGCACTTCGTGGAGCTAGGAATTGATCCCCATTAATGTGGAGGTCATGGTATATTTATATATGGAGGTCGAATGAAGTGGAAGGCTGAAATATGGTGTGCATGATTTAGGTCAGTCCTTATGTTATTTACGAAAATGCCATCGGCCTGAATGTTCCTAACCGACCCGAACAGTTGTCACCAGCTATCACTAGCTATCATTAGACCGACCGACCCAATCACTTCCAACCGACCGACCCAGACGACACTCCTTGACCGACCGACCGACCGTAGTGCTTCCTTACTGATAGACCCATATCTTTATTCAGACCGACCGACCCGTTTCACATCTGGCCAACCGATCCGGTTGTATCCAACTATCATACCCGACTGACTAGGTTATGATTGACCGACTAGGTGATACTTTATATCGACTGACCAGCTATGTTATTTTCTAACCGACCCACAGTTTATTTTTTGACTTAGCCATCTCAATGCTTCCTGTCCGATTCATCAATGTATACGTGATTTTTAGTGGATGACAAAAAGGAAATGTATGTCTGTTTATCTATGTATTCCTTTAAATTATATTTTGATTCAAGTTCCATATTTAAAATATGGGAATAATAACTCAAATCTATGTAGAATATTTCAATATTATTTTTCATTATTGCACTCAAAAGACATATATATCATTCTTGTAATTTCATGTTTGAAGCACATGGTATCGTATTTTAGAAAATCACTTACCTTCATTAGAAGCATATTTATTTGTTGTTAATATACAAATATTAACATACCAATCTTCATGTTGGTAAATATATAATGAATTAGTTCATAACGTTTTTTTTTTTTTTTTTTTTTTGGCAAAGCAGTCCATACCATTATTATTATGTTTAAAAGAATTAAGAAAGCCAAATAAAGAAAAACAAATTAATAAAACCTATCTAAATAAGGAAAAATCACTCATATTATAATTTAAAAAACCTTATATATTATTTTAATATCGAACCTTGATAAGAAATGCAAATAAAAATTTTGTTTGCATATACTAAAAAATGAAAATCAAGTAAGGTGTTAGCATGAGATATTTATACAATATTACGAGAAAAATCAACATACTAAATAATCAAGAATAAAAACCTATTGAAAAAAAAATCAATTTTGATGTAAATAATATTTAGCTTAGAATTTAGGGAAAAATTTTCCTTCGCTGATGTAAGATGGAACATAGTGCACGCGAATTTTGTAGAAGAAAAGTTGAGATTTCAATGCATAGAAAAGTAAGTCAGTCAAAATGAATTCATGAGAATACATTTTTCTTTTGATTTTGTATTTTTTTTTAGTAGCAAAAGAATTAGGGTGATATATAGAAAAAAATATTGTTTATGTGTACAAAATACTTGAAGTAAGGATAGGAGAAAATATATTTTTTATAAGAGTTGTAAAGTGAAGAGAAAGAGCAGTGGTATACTAATCCAAATAACTGAAGTGTGACCTTTGGTTTTTCAAAATACATAAATAGTGTAAATATGTTTAATTTAAAACCATAAGAGAGAATGAACATTATAAAACTAATATGAGGCAAGTATATGGTCTCAGATTAATTGAGAAGCGAAGAACAATAATGGGCTCATTATATATATATATATATATATATACATATATATATATATATATATACATATATTTGTGTGTGTGTTTGTGTGTAATATAATAAGTACATGTGATTGACAACATTATGAATTGTTAGATGATAAAAATATAGAAGTTAAAACATTTGCATATTAATTATAGAATTTATATCTGAATCGAGTAGTGTTAAGAAGGGAAAATGAAGAACTAAAAAATAAGAAAATTGCTTAAATTTAAAAGAATTAAAATTAATTATATTGATGTTAATGTATAATATAAATTAATGATAAGAATAATAAAGAATCATCTGGTTGACAATGATTTTAGTAAGTATATGAAAATGATTTTAAAATTTGATTGTCTAAAAGTGGGAAGAAGGCACGTTACTGTGGAAAACTATGAGATGCATATGTTTGAACTCATTTTTCCATAATTATTTTTTCTTCTTTGGACACACGTCAACATATTGTTTTTTGATAGGAATGGAACGTAAAGGTCTTCAAAGGAACACTACATTAATGAAAATTATAGTAGAATTGAAAATTATAGCAAAAGCTAAAAACGTAGCATCAAATTAACTTTAAAAAGAAATAATAAAATAGTATAACCTTTTCATTGAGCTTGATTGGATCAATAGTAAAAGTCTTATAGAGGCTTCAGGTTATTGTTCTATAAAATTGTAATAGTGAAAGCATAAGGTTGGAAAATAAACAGTACACAATATTAATTGAAATCCTAAATAATTCAAGATGAGAAAAGTTAGAATTTGTTAATGAACTCAGTCAGAATCTAGTTAGGTTGAATTTTTTTAAGAATTGACTAAATATTGTTTAGAAGAGATTTTTAATTTTATTTAGTTTGTTAATAGAACGATTTTCTAATCATACCGTAAATGTGAAACTTAAAAAAAAAATGGAAGAGATATTATTTTAAGAGAGCGAGATGGTGGTGAAAGAGTTAGTAGATGATGAATGGATTAATAAACGTAAATAATGAAATAATGAATGCATGATTGTTATATATGGAAATCTGAATACAAAAGGTTTAAATTTTTGTATAGTTATATAATATAAAAAGATGTATAGAATATTCATACATTGATGATGCCATTACGTATTCTAAGCATTAATGGCATATTTAATATTTAGTAAATAAGTATATATGGTATAACATAGTACAAAATAATTATATTAAAGAATGTTAATAAAAAAAGCATATTAAGATACAAACTTATAACCAAATTTCAAAATTTCCTACTGTAGTTTGTATAAAAGTTTATTATTCCAAAATTCTTTTGCTTTAAATATAGTGTTCTTACAACATTTATCTTCTTATGTAATTATATAGGTTAAATTTTGGAAAATGTGAACAATATAAAAATGGAGCTGGCATCAATGTAATAATGAACCAGCTAGTCCATACAAATTGGAAATCTAACATTAAATTATAATGGGAAATTAACGTAAGACAATACAGAATCATACCAAACACAGAAGTTAAGTGAAATGTCAATTATACAAAACTTGTGAATAAACCAAAGTTTTCAACTTTACCCTTAATATATTTTACTAATCAACGAGAGATTTTGTGCTACCAACATATTTACGAAATTAATGACAAACAAAGAGAATATTCATAATCTAACCTAGAATTATGTATCATAAATTATAACAAAAAGTACAAAAGGAATATCAAATTAAATAAAAAGAAAATATTGATCCATCCTTTCACTCAAGCTCAATCGACCCGGTAGACTTAGTTTTTTTTATAACTTCAAATATTTTTTCATAAAAGCAATAAAATTAAAAACAATAATAAGAACAGAATCGCTATAGTACAAATAAAATAAAATAAAAATTCAAGCGGAGAAGCAAAAAAAATTATTAACTCATTCAATCAATTTTTTGTTCGAATAAAAAACTAAAGTAATTAACTAAAAAATGTTTGGAAATAATTTTTAATTTGATTTAAATAGGGATTATAATTTCTTTTAGTGAAAATTAGTGTGACATCCTTATTTTCAACTTTAATATAAACAACCTCCCCTCTAAAGATTTCTTCAAAGCGGGTCCCTATTTTCTGCTGTTTCGTGTTTTTGAAAAATTTTGGCGCTGCTGAATAAAAAAAATTCAAAAAATTGCAAATATTCACAGAAGCAATCTAAAAAAATAAATCTGCAGACTCAGCAATAATACTCAATAATTGTTGATATATATGCAATATTTCATCCTGAGTTTCAGATGAAAATCGGGATGAATTATTACAAACATATCAGTAATTATTGTGCATTTGTTACTGACATATCAGCAAATAAAGTTGAATTGTTTGCAAGACATGGTGAATTGTTGCCGAAATGTCTGCAATTATTGTGTATAATTGTTGAAATGTCAGCAACTATGTTAAAAGAGATGAAGGCTTATAAATATATGCTGACATATCTGCAATTATTGTTTATAATGGTTGATATATAAGAAACTACGTTTAAAAATGATGTATAACTGAAAAAAAGGCGGTGGATGAAAGATTGTAGCAAGTTCTGCAAATTATTGCATTATATTGCTGATATTTCAGCAATAGTTCAGCATATGATGATATTTTTGGAAAAATTACAGAACATTTAGCAACAATTGCAAATAGTTGCATCGTTTGTTGCAATAAACTGGAATTTCGCCATTTTTATTGTTTTGATTCGGTTTTTGGTAGTTTTAATGCATGAATTCGCTGATGATTACTTGTTGAATTTAGTTATGAATTTACGCTTTTTTTTTTTTTTTTGATGATTTTTTGAAAAATAAGTACCTAAGTTATAAAAATTTAAGGTAGGAGCGTGTGCTGAATTTCGAAACTTCTAAGAAAATGACAAATCCACACATTAGTAATTTATTTTGAACTATCTAATGTGAAGATTATCTAACAAAATTAGAGTCCATTAAAATTCTTTTAAGAAATAGCTGTAACAAATGACAAATTTATGATAATTAAAGTGTCATGACACATGACAATACAAGCAGAGCCGGCCCCAGGGAAGGCATGTAAGGCCACCACGTTGGGCAAACCCACAAGGTCGGGGCAAGCATGCATGGTTGGAGAAGAGCAGTTTGACAGGACGTGGAATTAAAATAAATAGGCTATTACATTAAAAGATGGCAAACATTGCTTTAGTCTGGTTGGGAATGCATGGGATTGCTAAGCCATAGATCTTGAATTCAATGATACCCAGTGCTTGCTTCACTGAATTTCATTAAGCTCAATTTTTGGAGCAAAAAACTTCTCCAGATTTTCTTGCTTTGCCAAATTTCATCTTGCTCGATTTTTGGAGTAAAAAAACTTCTACAGATTTTCGGTGAATTTGTCTTAGTTCATAGTATCATGTACTCCTTCATTCAAAAATTCAAGCACATCACCCCTTGCTGTTTTTTTTTTTTTTTTTTTTTTTTTTTTTTTTTTTTTTTTTTTGTTGGGCTAAGTAGGTGCATTTGGAGCTTTATTTCCTTTAGTGTACAAATTGTTTCCAAGGATATCATGTCGAAAGAAGGATTCAGTATAAGTGGTTTGGGTTTTGCTGATTGGTTCAGGTAAGTTACAAGAGCTGAGGTAGAAGTATACTTCTCTAGTTTTGGTTATACTTTCTTATTATAGAAGTGCTAAAATGTGCGTATGATATATATTTAATTATAAATTCATGATAGTTCACATATAGTTATAATCATTTGTAAATATATATGTATTCTTTATGATGGCACTTCTCTATAATTGCATAAGCGTGTTGCCTAGTGTTTGCCTTACCAAATTTCGGTTAGGAGCAAAAAACTTCTTTAGATTTTAGCCTACTCCATTTTCAGGGCAATTTTTTTTTTAGCCTATGGCAAACCATGCCCTAGGATCGGGCCTGAATACATGATACTTTTGAGAAAATTGAAATTGAAAAATCTATAAAGAAGTATCGTGCTTTCATATAATATAATTGATACCATATACTACATTTACATATTTTGACAAAAATTATGAACCAAGACAGTTAGTTTATCTAAAATAACAATGAACACGCTAGTTGCATTCCTGTACCAGTACTTTTGCGATTCACTTTTGAGACAAGATAATACAAGTATTTTGTTAAGATCGTCAAAATAGAAATGACATTATTAAAAGGACTCCAAAAACTGTTCAAGGATGGTGTGTACTTCTTAAAACGACTAGTTAAGATGAAGATGCATTCTTTCACACAGACAAAAAATAAGGAAAATAAAGGTTCAGGGTTTAAAAAAATAAAGAATTAAAGTTTAAAATTAGAGAAATATGGTCTACGTAGGGACCAATTGTTTCATAAATATAAAAGAACAATGAGGAAGATCGTTTGTTGGATGAGCAATGTAGAAATTTTATTCTGATATAGATTTATTTTACAACTAACTAACATTTAATATAGATTTATTTTTTCCAATCCAGACTATCATAATTGATTCAAATTCTAAATAAATAAAGGCGCCAGAGAAAAAAGTTAGTAATTTTATTTCAAAGAAAAAGATCTTGCTACAACATTACTAATGAAAATTAGTGTCACGTGCTTATTTTCAACTTTGGTATAAACAACCTCCCCTCTAAAGATTTCTTCAAAGCGGGTCCCTATTTTCTGCCGTTTCGTGTTTTTTCTTTTGCAAATTTTTGGGGCTTCTGAATAAAAAAAATCAAAAAATTGCAAATATTCACAGAAGCAATCTAAAAAAAAATCTGCAAACTCAGCAATAATACTCAATAATTGCTGATATGTATGCAATATTTCATCCTGAGTTTCAGTTGAAAATCGGGATGAATTATTGCATACATATCAGTAATTATTGTGCATTCTTGCTGATATATCAACAAATAAAGTTGAATTGTTTGCAAGACATGGTGAATTGTTACTGAAATGTCTGCAATTATTGTGTATAATTGCTAAAATGTCAGTAACTATGTTAAAGGAGATGAAGACTTATAAATATGTGCTGATATATTTGCAATTATTGTTTATAATTGTTAATATACAAGCAATTATGTTTAAAAATCATGTATAACTGAAAAAACAAGCGGCAGATGAAAGACTGCAACAAGTTCTACAAATTATTGCAATATATTTTGCTGATATTTCAGCAATAGTTCAACATATGATTACTTCTTTGCTGCAAATAGTTGCATTGTTTGCTGCAATAAACTGAAGCTTCATCATTTTCTATTGTTTTAATTTGGTTTTTGGTAGTTTTAATGCGTGAATTCGCTGATGATTACTTGTCGAAGTTAATTATGAATTTACAAGATTTTTTTTTTTTTTTTGATGATTTTTTAAAAAGTAAGTACCTAATTTATAAAAATTTAAGGTAGGAACGTGAGCTGGATTTCGAAACTTATAAGAAAATGATAAATGCACACATTAGTAATTTATCTTGAACTGTCTAATGTGAAGATTATCTAACAAAATTAGAGTCAGTTAAAATTCTTTTAAGAAATAGCTGTAACAAATGACAAATTTATGATAATTAAAGTGTCATGACACATGACAATGCATGCAGAGTCGACCCCAGGACTAGGCATGTAAGGTCACCGCTTTGGGCAACCCCACGTGGTCAGGGCTACCATGGTCGGAGAAGAGCAGTTTGGAAGAATGTGGAATTAAGATAAATAGGTTATTACATTAAAAGATGGCAAACATTGCTTTAGTCTGGTTGGGAATGCATGGGATTGCTGAGCCATAGATCTTGAATTCAATGATTCCCAGTGCTTGCTTCACTGCATTTCATTTAGCTCAATTTTTGGAGCAAAAAATTTCTTCAGATTTTCTTGCTTTGTCAAATTTCATTTTGCTCTATTTTTGGAGTAAAAAACTTCTCCAGATTTTCGGTGAATTTGTCATAGTTCATAGTATCATGTACTCCTTCATTCAAAAATTCAAGCACATTGCCCTTTGCTGGTTTTTTTTTCTTATATAGAAGTGCTAAAATGTGCGTAGGATATATATTTAATTATAAATTCATGATAGTTCACATATAATTATAATCATTTATAAATATATATTTATTCTTTATGATGGTACTTCTCTATAATTGCATAAGCATGTTGCCTAGTGTTTGCTTTACCAAATTTCAGTTAGGAGCAAAAAACTTCTTTAGATTTTAGCCTACTCCATTTTCGGGGCAACTTTTTTTTTCTAGCCTATGGCAGCTCATGACCTAGGATCAGGCCTGAATACATGGGCATGAATACATGATATTTTTGAGAAAATTGAAGTTGAAAAATCTATAAAAAAGTACCGTGCTTTCATATAATATAATTGATATCATATATTACATTTACAAATTTTGACAAAAATTATGAACCAAGACATTTGGTTTATCTAAAATAATAAGAATGAACACGCTGGTTACATTCCTGTACCAGTATTTTTGCGATTCACTTTTGAGACAAGATAATACAAGTATTTTGTTAAGATCATCAAAATAGAAATTACATTATTAAAGAGACTCCCAAAACTCTTCAAGGATGGCGTGTACTTCTTAAAACGGCTAATGAAGATGAAGATGCATTCTTTCCCACGGACAAAAAATAAGGAAAATAGAGGTTCAGGGTTTCAAAAAATAAAGAATTAAAGTTTAAAATTAGAGAAATATGGTCTACGTAGAGACCAATGTTTCAAAAATATAAAAGAACAATGAGGAAGATCGATTGCTGGATGAGCAATGTAGAAATTTTATTATGATATAGATTTATTTTACATGTAACTAACATTTAATATATGATTTTTTTTTTTTCCAATCCAGACTATCATAATTAATTCAAATTCAAAATAAATCAAAGCGCCAGAGAAAAAAGGTAGTAATTTTATTTCAAAGAAAAAGATCTTGCTACAACATTAATAATGAAAAGCTTAAGGATGCACTAATCAATACTGAAGCGATTTAATCGTCACATGGAGGGCAATCAAGCTTGCATGCATCAAGAGAGTCAAAACAAGTAGCTGTTTGAATGCAGTACGCCCTCTTTGGACAGATGCTCACATCTTGCAAAGAGCAGCATGGCTCTTTTTTGTCTTGCAAAGCTCCATTTGATGTCGAATCAAATAACTTCTCATTCAGAGAGATGGCTTCACCTACATTGGAATCCATACATTTATGATAAAGTTGAGTTTCAAATACTTCAATGGTTGCGTTTAAATAAAATACGTGTAACAATAAGCTCACATTGGTGAAGAGCAGAAAATGCCAGTGAAAGAAGGAAAAGCGCAAATACAAAGCTTAGTCTCATTTTCAATGAAATATTTGTGATGAATATAATGAAATGGTTTGTTGTTGCGTAAATTTATACTAAGTTAGACTGTGTGAAATCGGCAGGTGATTACTAAATGGATTTATTAGCATTAATTTCCTTTCCTTTTTCCACGTGACGTTTTTACCTTTGAAATTTGGGAATTGTGATACTGTGCGTTCTCTTTTGACTATCATGTTATGTAAGCGCTTGGTGTTATGGCATCAATTAATCACGTAAATTTCGAGAATTTGTTGATACATTCTTCATTAAAACCTTCCAGTCAATTGATTGGATTTATGCTCCAATGAATACGAAATGAATGGAGGATTTCATGCCATTCTTTCCGCAAATATGTTTTGTCAGGAGAAATAATAATTAGTTTCAATTACACATTTAATCTTGAAAACAAAGCGTCACCACGTTAAATACATAGTACATATCACGTATTTTATCAAAGTTTATAGACATTCAACAAAATTATATTAATACCAAAATATACAGTACTCGCACCAAATAGATCAACAAATCAATATACATTATTTATTTATTTATTTCACATCTGCCTAGAAAATCACAATACTACATGTACCTTGTTAATTACACATTTAATCTTGGAGACAAAGCGACACCAAGTTAAATAATTGCAGATAAGTGTAATATATTGAACAAATAGTGCTTAAAGTGAAAACAACAAACTTTTTTCAAAATTTGAAGTAAAAAAGCACCTCACGTAGCAACCCAACATTATAACATATTTTATCAGATTTTATAGACATTCATTCAAGAAAATTATATTAATACCAAAATATATAGTACTCGCACCAAATACATGAAAAAATGAATATACATTTTTTTTATGGAAAATAGGGAAAACACAAATTTAACAAAAAAAAATGGTGAAAACTATGAAAAAATTATAATTTAGTGAGAACGACAAATGTTAATGTAAACAGAGAAAAGATAGTGGCCCTCCTGAATTTCACTTTTAGTGTAAATGTGTCATTCTCCCTAATTTTAAAATTTTCCATACTTTTCGCCAATTTTTTTGCAAACTTTGTTCTTTAAAAGAAAATCTTTTTTTTTTTTCACATCTGCCTAGAAAATCACAATACTACATGTACCTTGTTAATGTTACTATATATCATTTCCTTCTTCTTCATCTTTTACTAAAAAAT
This sequence comes from Allium sativum, assembly GCA_030737875.1. Taxonomy (NCBI): domain Eukaryota; kingdom Viridiplantae; phylum Streptophyta; class Magnoliopsida; order Asparagales; family Amaryllidaceae; genus Allium; species Allium sativum. The sequence continues at coordinate 860,836,954 of CM060918.1, read as the reverse complement.
AAAATAAAATAAAAATCCTAAATAAGAATCATATAAAGTTAATTCTGCTCTACATGCTTCGGTAAATTTTCATATCATTTATCCTTGCCAATCCTTACTATAAATATAAATGATAAATTAACGCGTAAAGGGGGATAATTTATTCAAAAAGGAAACTTTCAAATCTATACTATATTATGATTACTGAGTTTGCAATTGAGTGCTCTCTGGCCTTCTCGCAAATCTAAACTCAACCGTCTCGTCGATAAGAGCACAACCAATAATGGCTTGTTCAGTTACTAAACAAATCACGGAGCTACCAGGTATGGCTTGTTCAGTAATCCGTGGCTAGTCTGTGGCTGCTTTTGAGGCGGGTGGTGGCTGCTTCACTGAACAGGGGTTAATGAATATAACGGCAAACAGTTTGCAGTTATATACTTACAATGGCAAACTCCTTGCCGTTATAAATATATAACGATAAAGAGTTTGTCGTTATAAATATATAATGACAAACTGTTTGCCGTTATATTTTGCACCTATTGCACCACAACGGCTAGTGCAACGGTCGCATTCTCTCCCCTATATACCAACCTACATCTTTCTTCTTCCACACAACCGCACCGCCTTCTCAACTTCAACTTCTACAACAACAAAAAAGTCTTCTTCCACATTCAAACGAACTGGAAAAAAAAACTGCAAGCATGAAACCCATGTCCTAACGGCACTCGTCATTGTACGCAATACAACGTCCAGTCCAACATTAGCAATCGTTTCAGCCATTTCACGAATACGGAAACTCGCCGTATTCAAATTATCCATACCGACCACCTTACCGACCGCTCACTCCTCCTAATTTTCCTTCCATCCATTCTATTGCCCCGCCACAGTTTTACCAACGACGTCCTGTGGTAGCCATGTACGACGATCATTCGTCGTATTTGTCAATGATGATGCAGACCGATCAAAGTCAACAACCTCACTTAGCTCCGCAACAGACCGAGGTTCGTGACAACGAATGTATGCAAAATCTACAAAGATATTATTCATACAGGTATACCTCTCCTACTAACGAAGAAAATGTTGAAACTTCAACGGAGGAGGCAGAGGAGGAAGATGCAAACGAGGATGTGAATGTTACAAATTCTGAAGAATGTAATCAAGAATACCTTGCATCTATGAGTCCCGAATATAACCGAAAGAAGACTAAGTGGAAGTCTTTAAGCGGTATTTTCAATAAACGACACCAAACCGAAGTTGTATCAGAGGCGGATACCGGAATAGAAGATATTGAGGATGAACATGCCGAAGGGGAAGGAACAGCAGCGGATGGAAGAAAAAAAACAATGTAACTTTACTTCCGAGCAGTAAATTTCACTTGTTATATCTTGGATACGCATTTCACTTGCTATATCTTAGATACACATTTCACAGGACAGCAATACTAGGAATAATATGAAAGGTCGGAAATTTTGAGAAAGAGTTGCAGAGTTTTACAATTCGTTGGAAGCGATGAGTAGAACATGGGGTCACTTAGAGGCGGTTATAGAGTTATGAATGCCGCATGTCAGAACTATCTGGTAATACTGACAAGATCGCAGAACAGGCAGCAAAGCGGTGCTGCACCTTATGACGTTTGTAAGTACCATAGATTATTTTAAAAAATAACATACTATACTATGAGTAGGTAGAAATGTCATACACTCATACAGTTTCAATTTGTGTTACAGATTGAAGAGTCACGAAAGGCCTACCAACAACAGTATGGACATTCATTTAAATTTCAAGACTGCTTCGAGCTTCTATCTAGTTTGTCGAAGTGGAAGAACCCAAGAAACTTTATGTTTGAGCAGCAGAACAAAGCTAGAAGGATGAACTACTCTGATTCTTGTCTAGGAAGTGACCCGAGTTCGCAAGAAAGAAGCCCTTTATATGGAACTAGTGACGGACGACCTATTGGCAGAGCCAAGTCAATTCAGCTGGAGCAACGCGGTGCAGAGTTTTCTAGATTTATGGAAACAATGGAGAATTCAGCTAAGGAGACAAGAGAGCATAGAGTTAAATTTTCAGCGCAAAGAAAGTGCAACGAAAAAGAGGTCCAAAAGGCAATTAGGGATGATCGAGAGGTCCGAAGACAAGCTCGGATGGAGAAACAAGTCATGCTACGTGAGAAGGAGGAGGAGAAGAAAGCTATGCTGCGAGAGAAGAATTATATTAAAATGATTACATGTGATTTTAGTAAGCTTTCCCTTCTACAGCAAGAACTATTAATCGAGCAGCTTGGAGAGTACATAAAATATAAAGGAAGCAGAAGCGGCAGCGGAACTGGCAGGTGTTTCGTATAAGGACTACCTGTTGGGTTGAGTTGTAATAATATTGTGAGCTGTTTGTAGTATTTATGTACTAGTTGTTGTTTATGTTAGGGCAACTCCAGTGGATTCAGGATTTTTGTTTATGTACTAGTTGTGCTTATAGTTAAGTAATTGTATTATTGTGGATAAATGTTGATTAATCTAAACGGGGACAACATCATTATAACATACAACTACGATAAAGGATACATCATTATAACAAAATATAGGATACAACATCATTATAACATACAACGTACAACATACAACATCTATATATCCAAATATAAGATATAAGATACATTCCGCATTCAATCCAACATACAACATCGGCTGAACGACCGAACAATCCGGATTACTAGTAGTCTTAGTTTCACTAAGAACCGCTCCACCCATACAGCATTTCTGCTTTTGTTGCAAGTTGCAACGTTCAATCTTTCCAAGCGACCGACCTCTGCTTGCATCTCCAGTGCATACTGGACACCCCTCTCAGTCAAAGGTGGATCGTAACATGAGAAAAAATACAATGTTCCAACCCTTGTCGGTTCTGTGTACAATGTACGCCTTGCACCCATAAGTTCGACGACCAGCATTGGTTTGACTCTGAGAAACAACCACGTTGCATTTCACTCCACAATAGCAAAGAACAGTCCGACCCATAATGCTAGAGCTCGACCTTTTGGGGTTCTAGCGAGCAATTACTTCCATCAACCGAGCATGATAGGTTTTTTGCATTGATCCAATTCGTGGGACAACAATGTTTGGTTGCATGGCACTAAAAAGTTCAGGCTCCACTTCTCCAGGTTCGACTTCGACATCCGCCTTTGTTTTTGGCACAATCTCTGCATCTTCGATTGGTTGCTTATTCCTTTCATACGCATCGTACAGTTGAACCATCGTTTCATCATCGTATTCCCAACTAGACATAATGAAGACAGAAAATTATTGGAGAGTTAGAAATAAAGAAGACAGGAAGAAGATGCAGGATCCTATTTAATAACGCAAGTCCACTTCCCGGTATATTAAAGCATTAATTCGGGCGACTTGTCAACTCATTTGTATTTTTCCGTGGCACGGGTTTAAGAATGATGGACAGGTAGCATAGATTCCCTATCTCATTCGTACTAGTGACGTCGACTTTATTCTGAAGCTAAGCCTAGCAATGATTTGTTGTCTCGTTTCTAATGTGGATGCTGACCAGACCATGTTGCTTGATATACAACAAAGATTCCTTGTCTAGTTTGTACAGTTGAGGGCGACTTTACCCTGCCACATGGTCACTAGTTAAGACATGATACAATTAACAATAAGCATAATCCCACAACAGATCATAAAGATACATCAATTACTGATACATGATGTCAAGTACAACATCAAAGCAGGAAACGTAGGAAATAGTTTGCGAAGCGAACGTCTCATTACGTTGAAACTCAAGTGAGTCTCCCTACGTTCAATCGTAACTGCTCATTTTCATTTTCCAGGGGTCTAATATTCTGTTTTAGTTCCTTTGCATAGGCTATTCCCCTTGGGCAAAGTGGATCGTCTATCCATTCCGTGTAATTGCATCCATTAGGATACAATGGACATTTCTGCATGCGGCGACCTATATTGTTTCCCTCTACTCGAACAATCACTTCAACTGCATAACCGCAATAGCAACAAACTGGATAAGAATCCACTTCCTGTTCAGAAGGTGGTACGCGATACACCTCAACTTCTTATTGTGGCTGAGGGACCGACTGTTCGTACGCTGGTTGAACATGGGCTACTTGAGCTGCAGGTGGATGCTGAACGTTCCCCCATCCGTAAGGTGCCTGATCCTGAGCCCTTAGTCTTAGTTCGTTTAGAAACTGTAATTCGTCTTCCGTCTCCTGAAGTCTCCTCTTCTCGTACGCCTCTTCCTATGAGTCAGTGGCGGATGGCCATGAAGGCATGGCTGTGGGAATGAAAAGGGGAGTTGGAAACAAGATTTTTTGAGTGAAGTAAGTTGGGAGTATTTTGACAGAGTTATATAGTTGCCCGCCATAAAATAATGTAACCGGTCAATCTTCACGTGGAGGAGGACTGGATTGAATTGTTTAATGCACCCTGAGACGACCCCTGTTTTTTAACTCCTACATGCATACAAACTTGATACGGTGACAATACAACTCACCATAATGTTTCTAAAGCCTGCTACAGTCATTGAAATGACTTGACGTAGAGACATATTTCATAATCAATGTAGGAAGGAAGCAGAAGAGCTCACATGTTAACTTAAAGACCTAACCACAACTGGGACATAGCACAAAACATTGACACGACTACACACTTAGACACTGACAAGCCTACTACAATCTTTGACAATAATACACACTGATACATAGTATACGAGCACTATTTAAAGATAGTATGATACACTGCTACAGTGTCTGCTTTAACAAAAAGATAATAAAGGCCTAACATTGATTACAGCACTATAACTTTTCCCAACCATATAATAAAGGCCTAACATTGATTACAGTGCCTGTTTTAACAAAAAGATAATAAAGGCGTAACATTAGTTACTTTAAGAACACCATTATGGCTTCAGTGTTCACCATCATGGCTACAATGTACGCTCACTACAACAATTGTATTTTATAGCGGCAAATAGCCGCTATGAATCAATACTATAGCGGTTTGATAAACGCTGTATATCAACATGTAAAAAACTTTTGAATATTAATAACACTAAAACAACCGCTATAAAAGAGCATAGTTTTAAAAAACAAATTTGCGGCTAAATTATATGAAGACAATAGCTCATTCTCACCGCTATAAAACATCTAAATTTCAATTAAGTGAGAATATTTACGACACGATATTACCGCTATAAAATATTTATTCGATAGCAATTATATGACGGTATTAAATTAACATTTTATAGTATTGCTAAATCCTTTTATTACTGTTACACAATATATTTTAACTATAGGAATCAAAATGGATCTGCATGACAATTCGAAGAGCAATGTATAAACAAACAAAATGCAATAATCAACAAACGTAATGCATATTCATGATAACAGAATAAAGCTTCAACTAACAAAAAATAAATTCAATACATGAGTTAACAAATTCAATACAAATGTTTCAGCTTCATATTGATGTCAATTTGAATTAACAAAAAACAAAATATAGTTCATATTTAAAACTACAAGTACCAAATGCATCATTAAGAACTTCAACTGCTTAAAGCATTTCTTCACACACATCTTTGGTAATTGGTAGAGTTTCCTGAAAATTCAAATCAATGGAAATTAATTAAAATCAATGCAAAAAAACTATGCCTTCTAAATTTTTATATAGGTAAATAAATTACTTCACATTTACTGGAAAAAAAAAAAAAAATTATTATGTAAGTAAAGAATCTACTTGAAGCATTGTGGCCTTGTCTCCATTTGTAAATCAGTTATAATAATTGAAATAGGAATTGAGAGGATACGGTTGCTTACATGGACATAAAGTACAGCTTCAGTAAGTGTGCAAATATCTTGACTCTCTTTTTCTATTAGCATGCACATGAAGTACTACTTCAGAACCTGCCTCACAACAACAACCACTTCATTGCATGTTCACCACCATCGACACCTAAAACTACTTCATCCACTCCCTGACCATCAACAACAGCACTCGAACTACTGCACCCATCCACCGTCACAGAACTCACTTCAAAACCTATCCATCTCCTCACAATATCTTTTAGCATTTCCACCATCTCCATCTCAATCACTCATCCACCATCACAGAACTCACTTCAAAACCTATCCATCTCCTCACAATATCCTTCAGCATTAACACCATCTCCATCTCAATCACTGCAACTTTTAGATTCTCCATCAGTCACTGTACCTAAAAATACACCGTCCGCACTTAATCACAATCAATTGGTAACTCCCTTCCATCAGCAACACAAAATTATTCAATTATAACCCCAAGCAATACTCTGATCCATCTTCTTTACCTAACAATTCTATGTCATTAAGAAACTACACCAAGCTCCACAACTTCAACATTTCAGCACCTTAGTACTCATTACTATTTCAAATACCAAGTCTGAACTACTATGAATGCTATATCATTCATCAACATTCCGCATATAATTTTATGCCAGTTTCTCACATATCTCTTTTCTATCTTGTTACATTTACCAGTTTCTCACATATCTCTTTTCTATCTTGTTACATTTACCAGTTTCTCACATATCATTCTATACCAACATCATACACTGAGTTGGATTCACAAATTTCACTATTTTTGCAACAACTACCAATTTTTGTAACATTGCCAATCTTGTCAACATTCTGCATCAACCTTATTTCCTAAAACTGTATCAGTTGGCACTAAACAACTGAAAGAAAAAGAAAAAGCATCTTATCTAGTGGGATGCAACACCATAAACCATCTAACTAAACAGAGCGGCGGCCATATCAGGTAAATATAAAGAAACTTTAAAAGATAACCCCAAGTCAAACAACCCTTAGTGCAGTCTCATGAGCTTTAAAGCTTCAGTCAGGTTGTAGTACTTCCAGTTCAGAAAAGAACCATAGAACTAAACATAACTCATATCATTTTGCCTCTCCAATCATTGTTCTAATTTTGTTTACTTCATGAAGGAAAGTTATGTAACTTGTATGAATTGGATAGTTCATGACATAATTCAAAAAAGTTGTGAAGATTGAAAAGGATTAATTTCTTAATATATGCCCAAAGTGAAAGAATTTCCTACAACTTAGTTTATCTCACAACCTTATATTCCTGAATTCTGTAACATGTTTTAATTTCCTGAAACAAGTAATATGATTAATGTAAAATATGTTAACTACAAGTTTGAAGCATCTAGTTAGACATTAGGTTTTGCTTGAACTGGAACAGTCGAAGTAATTTGATAGCATATAATCAGATACCTCAGAAAATTAACTACTAGGATCATCTTTTGAGCAAAAATGCCATATCTATCATTGAGATTATCTAGTAGACAAGTAATATGTTTAAACACTTTAATGTGCCACAGCAAATGATATACACCACAAAGAAAAAAAACTTAGGATTTTTGCCTCTAATAGAGTGAACTGTTGGGTCGTGCAAGGCACTTCAGTATGTAATCTTCCTACCAAACCTCGGCATCCGTTATACGCATGAAAAACAACTGCAATGAGTGATTAAATCATTCTCATCTATAATGCAACGCTGATGATTTTATTTTAGAACCAAAACAGCTTAGCTCTATTTTGTAGGGATACACATTTTGGTATAGCCACCAACATTTAATTCACAACACATGAATTCTGAAGATAAAGGTGAAAAAATCAAACAATACTTTGTATTTCGTAAAAGAGTGAAAACCATAAAGAAAAATGGACAAAATTATTTACATCATTAACAAAGGTAAAAGGTTACTAAATTAAACATAATGCCTTTTAGTATTATCTTGCTTTTAATTGAATCCCTAAATAATACAGCTTAATTAGTTCAAGAAACGTGAATGTGAAGATAATGAAAATATTTTTGCCATTAACAAAAGTAAAGAGTTACCAATTTTATTCATAATGCCTTATAGCCGTCTTACTCTCAATTAAACCCCTAAACGATACAATTTAATTATAAGACAACATACATGTAAATGACATTAAATAACATCCGTAGTGAGTTGTTAATTTCATGATGAAATTATCTTGACTAATTGCTTTAAAATGACCAAAAAGATTAATTTAGTTGATTATGAATTAAATCACATATAATGACACAGAGGATTTCATTTTTAGAATTGAAACGGCTTAGTTGCATGAAGTAGGGATATAATTTTCAGTATGGACATTGACAATTAATTTGAAACACTTGAATGAGAAGATAAAATGAAAATATATAAAAGACTTAATTGACAACTGAAAAAGAAAACCGATAGGAATGTTATCTAAAAGACTTAATTGACAACTGAAAAAGAAAACCGATAAGAATGTTGTCTAAAAGGCTTAATTGACAACTGAAAAAGAAACCTGATAAGAATATTTTGACAATAATAAAGGTAAGAGGGGTCACTAAAATTAAACATAACGCCTTGTAATTTTATCTTTCGTTCAATTAAATCCCCTAAAACAATAGCAACAGTTCAGTTATAAAGCATACAAATTAAATGGCATAAAATAACATAAAATATCACTACAAGAAAAATACCCTACTACAACTAGTTATTTGCAACAGGCGACACATGACAGTTGCAGTAAATGATATTTAGCAACAGACCTATTGTAGCAGTTGCAATAGATGAGATTTAGCAACAGACAATTTTTTCCTGTTGCGAAAAGCATATTTTTAGCAACTGCGCTTCCCTTTCTATTGCAAAAGCATACTTTTAGCAACTGTGCTTTCAGAACAGTTGCAACAAACATATTATTTGCAACTGCGCTTCCTAATCAGTTGCAAATAAATATCTTTAACAACTGTTTTCGCCACTTGCAATTACTGTATTTTTTACAACTGGAAAAGCCAATTACAAAAAACATACTATTAAAAATAATTATAAGATTTTAATGATTAACTTTTAATAATTAATTCTAAATAGTCACTATTAAATGATTAAGTACTAGTAATTATATAATAATTAAGATTAATATTTAATAGTTATTAATTAATAATAAAATTTAAGTATTATAAAGTGATTTTAATTAAAAAAAACAATAATTAATAATTAACAAATGATAATAATTAACATTTTAAAAATAATAAAATAAATAATTATTCAATTGTAATAAATTAATAATAAAAACTAATGGATAATAACTAAAAATTAATTTGAAATATGAATATGTTTAAATATTTAATAATTAAAAAATTAATATTTTCATAATAAATAAATAAATGATATTTGATTAATATTACTATTAAGGAGTAATTAATAATTAATAATAATTTCTTGTATGAATTTATTAAAAATTTGAGTTTGATAGAGGTATTTTTATGAATTAATTAAAAGCTTCTAGTTATCATTAATATTTAACTTTTATATTTCTAATATTATATTTAATTGTTATTGATCAGTAAAAGTCAACCTTTTTTCCTTGCAAAAGTTCAAAAGTATACAATATTTAGGACACGAGTCTGTTGCAACAGTGATCAATAAATGGTTTGTTGCAAAAGTTTAAAAGTGATCCATAAATGGTTGGCTTTTGTTTTTATCTGTAAGGCGGGATCAAAATAGAAAAGGCGGGCTATGGAAAATGTTAGGCGGTGTAAGGCGGGCTCTGGAAAATGTAAGGCGGGCTCTGGAAAATGTAAGGCGGGCTCTAGAAAATGTAAGGCAGGATACAAAATAATAATTTAATGCCAACTTCGCTTGCTCTTTTCCCATTTACCTGCTCTTCCCAACTCCTCGTTCTAAATTACTTCATAGCCCTCAAGTCTCATCCCCTCAAAATTTAGGATTAGGGTTACCAACATGAAACCTCAAGTTTCAAGTCTCATCCCCTGAAGTCTCTTTCCAAATTGTTCGCACAACAACCTGTTAGCGCAGCGTTATAGTTCCACCTCTCCTCTCTTCTACAAGCACGATCGAATAAAAAAATCAAAAGAGTAAAAAGAAATAAAAATGGGAGAAGGAGATTGCAGGCCGCTTGGATTCTTGATCGGCCTTCCATTCGCCATTCTCGCTTTGGCATTCTCCCTCGTCGCAGCTGTTATCTGGATTTTTGGGTAATTATCTATGCTATTATTTAATTAATTCCACTTAATTATGCATAATTAGTAATTAGTAGTTAATAATTGTGGATTTGTTGTGCAGAACGATACTGAGCTATTTGTGTCTGTGCTGTATTTGCTTTGCTGGACGGGCTAATTTGGCCGTGGCTCTGATTAAGTTGCATGTTAAGTCGTCAGATGCTTCACTGAACAAATGCCTTGTTGACTGCTATTGTCTATTTATTTTTTTCATTTTTTTTAGTTAGGATCATGGGTGACTAGTTCGATTTTGCCTTTGATCAAAATGTGTTTACCTATTTGTTTGGGATCATGGCTCTTTTCCCATTTACCTGCTTCAACAGCCAGTCAATTTCTCTTCTTACTGTATTCCATGATGTCAGTCCACAAATCCCAAACTCGTCCACTAGTACGTCAAAAGGATTCAGTCATTTGTTCTGTTCTTTTTCACTCGTTCCTTTGTTTGTTCTAATTCAGTTGATGTCGAGTCGATCCCAACAGCACTCAGTCATTTTCCGTTGAACTCAATAAACCCTAGAATTTTCAAAACAACCAATCAAATTCATGCCTCCGCACTCAAAGATCGATCCATTGTTCAAAAGCGCGGTAAGAGTAATTCTGAATCCTATATCTAGTGATTTTTCTGGATTTCATTAAGTCTGATAATTTAAATGTTGATAAGGATGTTAAAATGAATGGAAGTAGCAATGATAGCGAACTAGAACTGCTGCACTCGGCTGTTCCAGATCTTTCAGAAGCAAATGGAATCTTCTGTATTTCTTATGACTATGTTGTTTTAATCTTTTGTAGATCCTTGACATTAGTTGTGCCAATAACATGTTAATAATTTATATTCGTTTAAATTATATGTTACTTTTGTTGAGGTCTAATATATTCTTATGATTTTATTTCTGTAGGAACAAATGGATTATTTTAGAAAAAGAATGGTGAAAGAGATAATGAATCTGAGAGTTGAACGAAATCTTATTTATTCATTTGTACATCTACCAGTAGCAAAAGATGACTGACCACGAGTAATTTGTGTTAATGCCAAAGTTTTAAGGCATTCTCCTTTTTTTTTAACTTATATAATGAGTTATTTGTGGTGATGCTAGAGTTCTGAGGCATCCACTTCTGGGAAAAAATGTTGTACGGTGATTTACTTTAACTTTGATATTTGTAGAGGACGATGATCACTTTTAGGTGTTCCTCCTTTTTCCAACAATGTCATTAACCAATTGAAAATTGAAAATTGCAAATACCGTTGAGGGCTGCGGTCATAGGCGAGCAGGGGATGAAACGGGTAGCATGGTTATGGAGGAGATGATTAGATGCAGTAAAAAGATGTTTGCAAAATATCATGTTGGAGTGTAGGTTGATGTTGTTTAATAGTAAATGTGTTGTGTGAGAGAAGAAATTGTTATACATGAAGAATGTATGAAAATTGTAGAAATTTTTATTGTCATTGTTTGTACTATTAAAACTTTGTTAAAAAAAAAAAATTATTTGTTTATTTCATTTTGTGATATACACTATTACTAAAACAAATACATTTAATATGCAATATTTATAAGCTATATATATATATATATATATATATATTTTATAGATTTATGAATCAATTGCAACGGGCATATATTGTTGTAAAATGGTCTATTGCAACAACAAAGGTCAGTTGCAACAAAGTATACCACAACGTTTTATTGCAACAGGCAAAAAAGGTTGCAGACATTTTGCAACTTCGGCTATACCAACAGGCGCGGACCTGTTGCAATTGGTCTACTGCAACAGATATTGCCTGTTGCGAAAAGTGTTTTTTGTTGTAGTGTATATGAATCCTTAACTTGCGAATAAAATCATCCAAATGTCTAATTCCATCTAAATGATGCTAAATGATTTACTGCATAAATTAAAATGCATAATGCAATGTTGAGGATTTTATTTCAAAGTATCTTAATTGTATGAAGGGGTTACAATAAGAAACTTTTCAAAAAACATGAATGACAAGATACAAAAGAAACGACTAATAATAATTCATCGTCTTGGAATGGGGGAAAAACTGATGAGTGTGAATAGGAATGTTTTTTATACTGATATTGATAGCTGTTACAAAAATAAAACATAACCATTACAGCCTTAACTTGCAATCAGTTAATACCCATGAACCGTAAAAAGGTATGGTAAATTATGTGCAACAAATTTACGTAAAAGAAAATTACCTGAGGTTGTATGTAGTTCATACCTGGTGGGTAGGATCCTTGTTGAATTACATATAGATATAGAACACAATCTTTAGATTATAAATTAATGGATAAAAGTAGTTGTTAATTTGTAGATTTGCTGGTGAAAATCTAAGATGAGATCGAGTGATACCTTATATTTCCCTTGAGAGCCCTGAGATCCACCACAAATCCCATGCATTTCATATGGAAATTAAAAGTAATACCTCCATCTGAAAGTTGCATCAACAATCTCATGCATAGCTGAAAGGGCAACAATACGAAGAATGTTACGTGATACATCAGACTGGATAATAAAGAGAGAAAGGGATAGAAGTCCATGAACAAAAATTATTGTAATATTATGTCAACCAGTATTTGTTGTTTATTAATGTGACTGTTTAAATCTTTCAACAAAATATCATGTTTAAAACTCCAGAGATGCTGCAAGACAACTTGTCTAAATGTCATTGCAAGGATTTTTTTTTTTTTTTTTTGACATACTGCTACCGGATAGAATATCAGTTGTAAGACTGCTTCTCAGCCTGGTAGATCTTTCTTTCACCTTCTTGACTGGTAAAAACTGTTCAAACAGAATCATTGAGTTCAAAGATTAGCGTTTATCAACGTTCAAAAAGATATGGTAAACGTTTAGTATGGTTTCATGTTACTTGCTATTGAAACTGTTATAATCATAATTTTATCATAACCAGTTTGAATGACATATTGCAGTAAAGAAACAAACTTATGCTTCAACTAATACCAATACACAGCAGCTACTTTGACACTACAATTATTGATGCTGATAGCTTCAATATTGCTAAACAACCAGAGTTTTAACATGTGAAAATGGAATAAATGAATGAGAATCGGAATAACAATGCCTCAGAACTCTTTTATGTAAAATATAAACAGAGTGTGCATCTTAGATATTGTCAAAATCTTTTCTCCTTTTTTACTTCTCCTATAGACGTAAGATCAAATGAATCCGAGTTTATCCCATTGTTGAAATTGTTTCATTTATTTCATCCCTCATTTCCAGAAAGAAGGAAATGCACATGGTGGATGCATCAAAAAATTTAAGTTAAATAAGATGTTAGGTATCTTATAGAGTCAAAGTTGATTAGGAAACATTGTATGAAGTTAGATGATGGAATTTAAAAATCATGTGTTGCTAAGCATTACCTTTAACAAAAATAATACATGTTTAAATAGGCCATGCCACGGGTGAATGACACATTGATTTCTTGAAGGTGTGATTTCACAATATCTAAATTCATGCCCTTGTGCATCAATAAAAATTTTACTATTTGCTGGACAGTATGCTTAGGCCTTGTGCTGATGACTTGGTTGTTGCATATGGCGGTGGTGATAAATGATCCCGATTTCACAGCCTGAGCGGATTGGTTTGGTTTCAGAATTTTTTTCAGCCGGGACTAACGACTAACACACATCTAAAGTATATCAGAGGCAACATAAATAATATTGGCCAACATACTGGTAAGTAAATCAACATTAGCAGAACACAAGTGAATGAAGCATTAATTCATTAAAGATGCAATTGAGAATATCCAAATTCATCCTCTGATATATCAATAAACAAATTAGTATTGGGTTGGACATGTTACTCGGACATCATGCTATTTATTTTGGCGGTTGTATATAACTGCGGTCAAAATTTATTATTAAAATCTTACAAGCTAAACGGACTAAGTTGGTTCAAGAAATTTTTGAGTCGGGCCTAACAACTTCTTAGCTAATATCTAAAGCATATCAGGATATGGAAGTAACACTGGTTAACCTGTTAGTAAGTAAATCAAAATAATCACGACCGGTATGGCTGAGTCAGGCCAAACACAACCCATGACCCGCAACCAAATTTCATAACAACCTGTCAGGTCCCCGCCAGGTTGAAACCTAGACTAAGACCCAATTCCAACACAGATCCAAAACAATAGGTTGATGGATCGACTATGCATTAGATTAGAAAAATTAAAATAGTTTGTTGGCTTGGAAAAATTTAAACAGTTTGGTGGATCAGAAACCGGTTCTTAATGCTTTTAGAAATTATTGAATGCAAAAACCATATTTGAAAATTAACCTTTGTGAAATAATAAAAGATGAACTAGTATTTCCACATTTACAAATAATATAACTATAAAATTGTACTTCCATTCATATAGTTATGGAGGAAATCAACAAAAAAGTTATCATCTCCGCTTCCTATCTATAACCGATGTAAAAATAATTCTCAACTATATGGAAAAAAAGGGCTAAAATCAGTCTTAGTGGTACATACATAGTCTACCAATCTTTATTAATAGCTGGAACAAAAGTGCATTTTTTGGTCAGACCGTGAAGTTCCAAAAATACTCTTCCATGCAAACAAGAGTTCATGAGTAGAAACACCACTGTGAATAAAAGTTAACATCTATCTTCAAATAGAAATTTCGAAACATAATCCAGGTTACAAGTTCAAATAATATTCCAACATATATTTTTTTAAACATTTTTTCTTTATGTATTTTTGTTTATTTCTATCAAACTACATAGAAATTTCAAATTTCAAATTTAATAGAGAGCATTATATGCATGGACGTTGCATGTGCCAAAAAATGTCGCTGAGATTACTAAAATTAATAGCAGCTACTAGAAGATAGTCAAAATGTACACCATTTGTTAAATTTACCTTTTTAATTGATGAGATCATTGCACAAATGATGACCAATATAACGTTTTTGTTAATACTAATATATATTTCACATCTTAAGTCATTGATCTATTGTCCAAGCATTTTCACAGAAGTTATTCCACTCATTAATATTGAGCAGCAAGTCGCATTTTGTTTGAAATTTTAAAGTCAAATCATGAATTTGATTATCTATAACCATGTAAAAAAAAAACACTTAAATATCTAATATAAACTTGTTTGACAATGATACGAGCACTAGAAGTAAATAACCTTACTTTGTGCATGACACCGCATATATTGGTGATCAATGTGCAGATATTGATTATAATAAAAAAAATCAATACCATAGAAGTAAGTATGTCAATGAACACCCAATAACTCTGATTCGTCCACATCCATTTCCCAAAAATAGATAAATATCAACAAATATCTTTTTACTGAAATTAGTATTTGGTAATAGAATAAATATGATTTTTTTTCAACCTTCAAATATTCATATTGCACTTAGTATTGGGATTTATCCACATACTCCCAACAAGTAATTTTGATTTGTTTTGATTCCATCATGTAATTAAAGCTAGCTCAACAGCGTCATCTTCTAAAAAATTCATCATCTTTTCTTCTATATTAAAAAAAAGTCAAAAGGAGAACAAATAGTACAATCAGAGTTTGAAATCTCTCGCATCTCTCCCAAGATCTCCCTCAAAATATTTTCTTGTAATTGGATGAGACAAAACTTCAAACATAATTTTATCTTGCTGGGCGTTAATATCACCAGATGCCATGGTCGCAACACAAGATTCCAGTTTGAGATCTCATCTGAAACCTTGACTACCACATTACAACAAATCTATCTTAATGATCCAAGTGCAAATTTAAAAGCAAATATTCTCAACATGTTTAATTTTACCATGTGATTAGAGTTCGCTTAAGTGCATGATCTTCTAAAAATCCTTTTTTTTCCTCCTCTATTAAAAATTGCCAACATGACTAACCTCGGAAATGGGTAGATCGAGAGACAATCCACAATTAAGACTATTGCCTAATATCTAGGGTATGTAAAATGTTAAGTACAATCTTTTGCATGATAGTAATACAACAAGAGTGGTTATCACAGCTAGACGTTGACAATATAACACAGTCACAGAGATCAGTTTAAATTAGTTAAGAAAGCACACAATTAAGACCCAATATAGACATCGTTTAAGTTAACCTAAGTCGGTAACTATTTCAGTTTAGAAACATTAACTTGCTGCAAGCTCCCTACATGCTCATGTTGTTATACTTCGTAAATTAACCAGAAACAGTGTTACATGCCAGTCAATAAAAGCTATTAATCAAGTGGATTATATAGGCCCAATAGTCGGGCAAACCATACAAAAACATAAATAATATCAATTGCACTTACTAGTTGCCAATTTTGAATTGCTAATTTCAGCAGCGAACCACCTAAAAAAAAGACAAAAGCATGATTGCAGTTTGATGATTATAGTCAGTGAACGCATAACTTAGGATCATAGAACGCGATTTTGAACAAATCACAGTACTCTTCCCAATCCAAAAGTTGGATCGCAACCCGTGTAAATTATAGGTTCCTATTTTAGAACGAGCCCCATAATCAATAGCAATCTCTACTTAAACATCAAATTGAAATAAAACCGAAATACATTTAGCTTGGCATCGCGATGTCAGTTCAGCAATTAAGGGGAAAAAGAGGAAGCAGTATACCTGAATGAAGAATGCAGGATTCAGAGGCACTCTTCTTACTATCGCCAGTACAGGAGCAAGTTTTTCTCAATTCTTACTACGTTTACCCAATAACGGCAATATACACAAATAATTTTTCTTTCTTTGATCGACCTCAACAACTTCGAACATGAAAAATACATATGATAGGCAGGATTTCGAACTGAAAAATACTCATTAAAGCGAAATTGAAGATCGGAGATTAGGGTTTCAGTGAGTTGAAGAACGGCTGCGAAGATCAGAGATGGAGTGGACAATTTTTATTAGGGTTTTATGGTTGTAGATAAAATTGGGAGAGATACGAAAAACGATTGTATTCCAGAAAAGGAGATGCAGGTTTTTAGAGGGAAGACAAAATATTTGAAGCCAAGAGCGGCGTTACATGGCGGCGTTACATGACACGGTATAGAACAAAGGATGCGTAAATTGCCACCCCTTATTTTACTCTTGCCCCCCGTTAAATTTTTTAAAATACTAGTTCCAATTATACCCTTAACAACTAATTAGATATCTTTTTGTAAATCAGGTGGCATTGTAAATATAAAACCACGAACGGTTCAGGCGTCCTATGCATAAATCAATGCTTTATGTGCATATTGAAATAACATGCCTACGTTCCCAGCAACGTGGAAACTATTGAATCCATGCAACACTCTTGTTTAACTTAAAATAACATGCCCAAGTAATAACCAGCAATGTGACAGTATGAAGCAAAAATGTCAAAATAGAATCAAACATCCAAAATTATACCATGGTTTATTGACGTTAAATTAACAAGCTTCAACATGCCAATATTCTAAAATTTACTAGTTCCAATATAGAAGCAAACATGACAAGATTTTTGTGCAAATATGCTTCAACATGCCAACATGACATCGATATCAACAAAAAATAATCTAATCTGGACGGAAAGAAAAGGTAAAGTGAGGAAAAGGAAAACCAGAAGGAAAAGGAAAAGTAATGTGAGGAAAAGGAAAAGTAGCGCAAAGAAGATGTTATGGCTATTTTTGAAATAAAGGGGGTATGTTGAGAAAAAATGGGAGTGTGCTGTTTATTTTGTGAGTAGTGGGGAGTGAAGAGGAAAACATCGGGTGGTAATAGACGCACTCAAAAACAAATGTTTAATCACAAACAATAACACTTTAGAATATCGCATCATTAAATGGCGTTATTAATAACATATTTTCTTGTAGTGGCTATAGAAGAGTAATTTGTCACATTAGTTACTTTAAGGATATCATCATTGCTACAGTGTACACTATCATGGCAACAGTGTACGATACAACAGATTAATTTGTCATATTAAAAACATCATATTTATACGGCTTGATTGGGAGGTTGTTTCATCATTATCCATAATGGCAAGTCCGGCTTGGAGTCCCCATGCTTATTTGGTGTTGATCGAAGCTTACATCCAGTCCAACAATAGACACATGGAAGAGGAAGTTGAGGAAGATTTTTGGGTCACCATCAACGAAAATTACAACAACCATCCAGAGTGTGGGATAAAGAGACGTAATTTGGATACTAGAAGTGCATTAATTACGTTCAGTAGAAGTTGCAGGCGATACCGACAGATTATCACCGAGGTAGAACGAGATAATGTTTTCCAACCTACCCGAGCAACTTTCGACTCTCTTTACTTTATTGACTATCGAACGCACTTTGTTGGACATGCTGCCTATGACGTGTGGGTAGATCACATCAGGCAGTTTGATTGAGAAGTGCTCGGGTTAGTTCTACTGCGAATAATGTGTTTGTTAGTCATTGTATGTTTATTTGCAGATGATTGTAAGTGTATGTCCATATAAGTTTGTAGTATGTTGAATTATTAATGAAGTGGAAGTTGAATTGTATGAATATGCCGGATTTCTTCTTTCTTTATTAAAGTATGTTTTCTTCTTGCTATTAGTGAAGTCTGTAGTGAAAGATTCTTTCATCCATTAATTTGAATGAGTAGTCTTCGTGATATTATTAAAGTAGGTTGTCTTGTTTGCAAACGATTGTAAGTGTATGGCCATATAAGTTTGTAGTATGTTGAATGAATTAATGAAGTGGAAGTTGAATTGTATGAATATGTCGAATTCCTCCTTTCTTTATTAAAGTAGGTTGTCTTATTGCTATTAGTAAAGTCCGTATTGAAAGATTCTTTCTTTAATCAATTCGACTGAGCTATCGTCCTGCCATTATTAAAGTAGGTAGTACGTTTTGACAGATTCTTTTTTTAATCAATTTGACTGGGCTGTCTTCTTGCCATTATTAAAGTAGGTGGTACATTTATAAAGATTCTTTCTTTAATAAATCTGCTTGAGTAAACATGAGTTCACAAATACGATAATAAGAAAACATACTACATAATGCCGGATACTACAACATACTTAAAACATCCTTGAACATAGTTAAGCAACAAGTACGAACGTAACAATGCTAACGAGCAACAAGTATAACAACAAGCTTAATCAAATAGCACATACACAATATGAACATACAACTGACAACTACGAAAATGTAATACATCGATAGTACATAATAGTGGTAGTCAATGAATACAGAACGTCTACTCAAACAATATGAACATACAACTGCGAAACTGTAATACATCGATAGTACATAATAGTAGTAGTAAGTCACTGGTCCGATCCATCTGTACATGGACGTGTCTGGCGCCGCTGACGTCTCTCATCATCATCATCATCTGGAAGATGACTCGACCCAGCACTTGACAAATGGTGGTAATACATCGCATGTCCTGAAATCTCTTGCGCTCTGCCTCAAGTTGGGCCTCTAAATGCGCCTGATGCTGTCGTGCCTCCTCTACAACACGACACAGCTCAGCATCATAGTAATCTAGGCTACGCCTATGCTCTACGTAGCCCGTACGCCTAAGCCCGATCAGCATATCATACAGATCAGCATATGATAACTGTGTAGGATCCGGGTAATCATGATGGGTCGGAGAATGAAACACGTCAACGTAACGATCTGGTCCAACAGTGGGCACTACCATGGTCCAACCAAAATGACCAGCAGCCGCCACATGATCAGGTGCACGATAACCCTAGCTGGGTTGGGTAATATTCTCGATAATAGGTGGACGTACGCCATGTCGTATAGCAGATGACCCGACTAAATCAATCAAAGCTGCATTTGTAATTGTGTCTGAGGACCCGGAGAAAAATCTGCGCCAGAAGACAATGCATGACTGTCCGGTGATAACAAAGCTCTCGGTCGTCCACCAGCCTGCTACCCTGGCAAAATCTAGCTGATCGGACGGGTAAATCATACACCAATAAGTATGTGGGTGTGGATCATCGGGAATAATGTCAAAGTCAAACAACCGTCTCCAGCACCTCTCACCATGAAACCAATAAGCACCTAACTCCGAGGGATAAGATATGAGTGGAAATCTCCGTCCGGCAAGCATCCTAGCAATCTCTATGATATTAAGACCAAATGATGGACTCTACTCAAATGGATGCCATATAATCTGATCCTTATACATCCTCAGGTCGATCTAGTTGTGGGCAACTGAATACACCTGGCATGACTCATTATTCCTGGCCCCCCAGTTTTCCACAGTCCAAAACTCTATACGGGGTAAAAAGGTCGAAGGGTCTGAAGTACGGGTGACGAAATGAAAGTTCCTAGAGTACTCAAAGTACCAATACTGTAACAACTCCCAAAGAAACCTAAAAATCAGAGATGGTGCACTGTATATCGAGACATCTGTATAGGTCTGCAAGGATAGGTGTGCCCCAATCATATAAAATCACCCCATTGGGATTTAACTCAGTCGCGACCTCAACAAATCCGACAGACAAACTACTGCTCGTTGAACTAAAGAATAGGTTACCCATAAGGGATAACACAAATAATCGAGAAACCTCCAAGTCGTCATCACCATAGTATTGAGCGAGTATGCTATCCATGGCCGCACGGATGGTGCTCACTCTAATAGCGCCTCCGGCCTGATAAGACGCATCAGAAATGTCAAAATGAGGCATTAGATCATGATGAAGTGCACGATCACGCCATCGAGCATCATCAAAAGGCAGTGGGGGATAAGCAGCTACTCCAATACTAATACCAGTAAGCATGGAGAAATCAAGCGGTGTAAGTCCTAACTCACCGCAAGGAACGAGAAATGTGTGGGCGGTTTTGTACCACCGTAGAGCAATGGCCGCGCACAATTGAACATCAGCATTTATAACATGGTTGATTCCTAAAAATGTAAAGCACACAATAAGATAAACTAGGGTGAATAAATTATCCAGTAGTTTCATTAAAAGGTCATTAATATTACCTAGAAAATACTGAAATCCAAGAGCATGTAACAGTGCTATGACCCTCTCCTTACCCGCCAAGTGTGCATGATAAAGTCTAAGTGTGTTCGCTAACGAACCACGTGAACGTATATTCCACGACTGTCAACAGTTCAATAAAATGTTATACTATATACCCAATGTCTAATAATCAAAGAATATTATTTAAATAATTCTAAAATACTTACAGTCAAACTCGACTGCATGCTAATGTGTACTTGGCCTTTTAGAAGCGTGCAAAAGTTGGATAGCATAGGAAGCTCCGTGGCGCTGAGGTTCGGATCCACACAACCATCGAGATTGGCCTGTCTAGTGGAAACCAATCCCACACCCCTACGCGACCTGCCCGCTTGTCCGCCCCTACGGCCGCCGTGTCCACAACGACCGCCTTCCTCTGCGCCTACCCCCAGGTCTTACTCGGCGTCTACTTCTTGGTTTTCCATGTTTTCGGCGGCTCCAAGCAAATCTTCTAATCAGGGCACTTATGGTGCGACTGGTTGTTCGCCACTACCACCTACACCATTCCCGCCTGCGCCACTACCATCAGTGCCACCATCTTCGCCATGCATGATTTTTTATTTTTTTTGCGAAATTTTTTATGAATCAAGACATATTTTCAAACGAATATCTCAAAAATGGTAGTTAATTTGGTTAGAAGCTGACGGATTGGTGAATTAGTGGAAATATTTGGGTGATAAATGGGGAAGGGTTTGGGATTTTCGGGTTGGAGAAATTGGGAGAAGTGTGAAGATGGAGTGGCGTCGGGGTAGGGTTTACTGGGTTGTAACTTATAACGGCAAACTCTTTGTCGTTATAACTTTATAAAGGCAAAGAGTTTGCCGTTATAAGTTACAATGGCAAAGAGTTTTCCATTGTAATTTTATAACGGCACACTCTTTGCCATTATAATACCCCCTATGGCTAGCCCCGTGGCTGCTTCCCGCTCTCTGGTTGCTCGGCTAGTTCGATCAGTTGCAAAACAAGGGACAGAATAAGTGAACAGAACAAATTGTTGGTTATGGTCCAAATAGAAGACAAAAAATAGCATTACCCATCCAGCTGAACAATCTACGTCCCTTCCCCCTTTGCATCTAAATCGTTCCTCTTTCCTTCTGCTTCTATTCATTACACTGGCCCTAAATCGAAGGCGATCAGATTTTCTCCCAAAGAAGCCTTACTTCACTGTCGTACTATCGACATTCTCCATCCTATCAACAATCTGCTAGGGCTACGACTGCTGCCCAAACGCCTATCGACTGTTGTCTAAAAGCCTATCGATTTGCCCCAAAGGCATCAACAGGTCATCGCATGTAAGTAATCTCTTTGTCATATTTCCACATGCTCCATTTGTTTTCGTCTCTGCCTGTTGTTCTTGACAGATTAGTAGCAAAAACGAATTTATTCTACTGAGAAGGTCAACGGACTGAAAATTATGTTGGATAAAACTTAATGTTCTGTGTATAGTAATACCCTGTTTGATTATCATAGTCCACTAAGTTGATTTTTTTTGGCCAGTAACTTCCATGTGATTGTATCATTGATTTGCTAGACTTGAATATAGAACTTAAAAAAAAAGCTATAAATTTTGGTATGTTTGTTGCTTCCACGATGCAGTTTTAAATGAGAATTGGTAGTTTCCTAATTGCAAATGACATAACCATTTAGCAACAATTTATTGGTAGCATCCAAGTTCTATTCTCTTCTCCTCCCCGCCCAACCCATTATTTCAGCAATCAACTTTGCTTTTCCATTATGTTACCTGTTGTTTGGCCTATTAGGTTAAGTATCTGAATGGAACAACCCAGCTCCAACAAATGCAGAAACTCATTCATTCCTTCATTTGGAACCATAGTCGTCACAGTCCAGTTAACAGCTTAAAGCTCTATCATTGTCCACTGCTCTATCTGTTTGTCAGGAACGCAGCACCACCCATCTCTTCATCGTCTCTACTGTAAATGCTCTTTTATTTAGTATGCTTTTTCCAGATCTTCCACTTTCAACCTCAATTTTGCTATGTTTATTGTTTTCTACACATTTTTTTTGTACAAGCTCCAATTTTCTTGCGATTCATACAAGAACACCGAACATGGTGAGAACCTTAATTTCAAGCTCAGCTAATTGTGAAGAGTTCGAAATTTCCTCTCTAAGTTGACAATTTTTGTTAGTTTTCGGTTTTAAATTATATGAAATTGATTAAAAGGCCTACTTCCATGTGTGCATTTTTTATTTTGATTGTAATCATGTTACAAATACAAGGCCATAACCATTCGTTTTGTAATTTTAACCTTATGATCCCCATGTATTCAAGATGTTGGTAACCATACTTATAGGATATATTTAGTATTTGTTTTCTTTTGCAACATTTAGGCATATTACTGGTCTATTAGAAATAAGTAATCTTTATACTATGGCTCTTTGCCTCTATTGTCTAAATGCATTAGTTATTTAATAACTTACATGCATCAATTTATTTTGAAAACTTAATGTGCATCAATTTGTTTAGGAATTAATGTTCTTCTATATTGCATAAACTCAATTTCCCTTGACGCTAACAGGATCCAATAAAAAAATCCCTTTTTTAATCATTATTTGCATTCATGGAAATTAGATGTGCAATTATGTTATTAGAATGATGGGTAAACCAATTTCCATGGTTAAGTGATTCAATATATTTAATCGCTCTATTATATGTCATACTCTACATTCAGTGTTACATTAATTGTTTTACTGTCACAACAAAAATTTGTATTATTGCTTTCCCGATTTATTGGTTGCAAAAATTTGATACTATTTTATATTTGTTTTTCTATGCTCGTTTCGAGTTCTAATGGTGGTACTAAGAAGAAGACCCAATGACATTATCTGGGTAGCTATAAGGTACATGTTTGATTCTTATTAATTTTATATGTATCCTGCGCATAACAATATACACGCATGCATGCAAATATACATATATGTGATAGGGAGGGGGTGTGTGTATGCAAATTTATTTATACATCTTAGTTCAATTACCTATTTCATATATGAATTGCTAAATATGCATTTATTTATATGCACAATATGTTGCCATGCATATATGTATGTATATGTATGTCTCTCTCTCTCTCTCTCTCTCTATATATATATATATATATATATATATATATATATATGTGTGTGTGTGTGTGTGTGGGGGGGGGGGGGGCTTTCACATCACTTCAAAAGCCTCTTGATTTTATCCACAAACATCTACTTAGATAGTAACTCTTCCTCTCTCTCTTCCCACTCACATGTTATTGTAGTGAGATCATGTAATTGAAATCAAGGGCCATTTAGCAGTGTAGCATTATTTGGGTTGAAATCAGGGTTCATGTGGATGTACCTTTATTGGTGCTATTAATATTTGGTTACTACATAAGTACATTGAGAGTGGCACACCATGATTTGTTTTGTGATGATATGTAAGCGATAATGACTTATGTCAAAAATAGTTTTTTCCGAATGACAAACAAGAGAACTCCTACAATAAGCCTAAGAACTTTTAAGATTATATTACTCAAACATTGAATAGGCACATGCTTGGTTGTATAATGGTTGATATCCATATGTTGCAATTGAAGAATTTAAGTTTTACAACCATGTTTTCTAAGGTAGGTTGTATGGAACTGATAATTAATTATATATTCTCTAGGATAGTTAGGATTTTAATGATAGATTGATAGTATATTTTAATAGTTCATTGATTTTTTGGTCAAAACAGAATTTTATGAACTTGTGGGTCAAATTTTAGTTATGGCATAAACATTGCATTGATAAATTTTACATTAATATTTTTATATGGTTTCCTTTTATATAAATAATATCTTATTCAAATTTATTATTGGTAACTGATATTATTTCAACTGGACAAGAATATATTTTATACATATAAATATGAATTTGGACATGTTTTACTGTTTCATATTCTTACATGCTTATTTTTAAGCTGCCATGATATAACATTTCCACTATGTCCGTTTTGAACCCATGCATCATTAGAGTTACTGTTGCGATGTACCAATGTTATTTAGAGGCTCCCACTTCGTTTACATTGGTTTCTTAGTGCGATTTGTAGTATAGGTGATCCCAAGAGTGGTAATGCAAATGTTAGCAACGTTTCAGAGAGTGGACTTATCCTTCTTTTGGGTCTTAAATCAATGTCCTGCAACTTAGAGCAATCTTTGATTTCTAATGTATCTATAGTCTAGAAATTGCATGCACTTTATATGGCTTTGTATGTCAATATGGATGTGCTTGAAGATGATAAATGTCGGGTTATATTTGCTACATTACAAGAATTATATGCACAGGAACTTCAGGAAGTAAGCCGTAAAGACTCTGGAGAGTTGTTGAATTACAAAACATGCATTCATGAAAACTACAGTACCTTTGTGGAAAATGTAGTACAGCAGTTTGGAGCTGTTGGGAAACAATGGCTGAGTCGCGGACTAGGTCGCTTTCATGAAGACGATTCGGCGATCTGGTCGGAGGTGCAAACCAATTCGTTCCTTCGCCGCCGCCTCTAGGATAAAACAGCCTCTAAAATAATAACTGATTTGCTTGCACAACGAATCAGTGCAGATTTGCACTTTCTGAATTAAAATATTGCTCGAGAATTTCTAAAGGAAATTTTTTAATGGCGGCAGAGAGAAAAAGAGAAATTGTGATTCGGTTGTATTCTCGTCTGAAGCTAATGACAATATATAGGACGAGAATTAGGGTTAGGGTTGCTGATTAGTGGGCCGCTAAAAAAGAATTTTTACCGTTGCAGAAATCTTTTCCATAAAAAAAAGGGTTCGAAAAAGGCTAAGTTTTGTGGTCCAAAAAATATAAGTGTCTACACCACAAAGCCTAAGCCCGAGCCCGAACCGAACCAGACCGGGCCGGGTCGGGTCGAGTCGGACGGTCACGCGCGCGTGTGTGGTGGTCATGATGCATGGTCTCCCTCCTCCCAACAATGCATGTATTGGGAGCCCAAGGCCCCAACATGATTTCTTAGAAACAAGTATAAATACTTGCTTCTTTCATATAATCCCATGATGTGGGACTATTCCCATATAGGAGCCATTCATACACTTATTCAAGATTTTTAATAATTCACTTAATGTTATAAAACATTTCCAACAATCCCCCACTTGAATTTTTAAAAATATTTTCAAGTCGTTTCTTAAAAAGCATAAGATTGTGCATAAACAAATGTGTCTTTCGACTTGAACCTTTGCATAGTGAATAAGATTCAGTTTTTACTAGAGTGACATGTAGTCTTGAACTCTATTCCTGACATCAAACCACACACAACCTTTTCTATAGTGCAATCAAATAAGCCCGTGCATTTATAGCCATGCACGTCTATCCTAGTTTAGTGAATGCTCTAGAAGTTTTGCCCGCAACTCCATAGGAAACGGCCACATTTCCACATTCACAAAGGTGAGTCTATCAAGAGCACTCCTGAAGGTAGGTAATCCACTCCACATAGAGTATAGATCTCATTAAGAGTTTCTATTAACTCATCTTATAATCACTTCAGGAATACATGCTTCTTGGTTTATTAAATAGCACGTTCAACTCATATCACTACACAACTTGTTATTACCCATTGAACCTAGTTCTTGGGATCTCCAGTCATTTAGGTCGGGTTACCATTGTGCGTGACTCAACAATCTAAGGGCAATAGTCCCATTCTTTTAGAAGAGTTATGGACTTTCTCTCTGGATAGTCCTTTCGTCAAAGGATCTGCCAAATTTTCCTCACTACGTACGTAATCCACTCTAACGGTACCTGTTGAAAGTAGTTCTCTAACCGTACTGTGCTTACGACGTATTTGTCGTCTCTTACCGTTACAATAACGGTTCTGAACTTTTGCAATAACCACGGTACTATCGCAATGTATCAACACAGCTGGTATCGGTTTTTCCCATAAGGGAATCTCAGCTAGCAGATTTCTCAAATACTCTGCCTCTTCACTAGCTGTAGCTAGTGCTATCATCTCTGACTCCATAGTAGACTGAGCCAAAATAGTCTGTTTCTTGGATTTCCAAGAAACAGCTCCTCCAGCGATGCTAAATATATAGCCATTGGTTGCTTTAGAATCATCAGATAAGGTATTCCAGTCTGCATCGGAATATCCTTCAAGTACAGTTGGAAACCTTTGATAATGTAATCCAAGGTTCATGGATCGTTTAAGGTATCTCATTACCCTTTCAATAGCTTGCCAGTGCTCTATACTAGGTCTACTGGTAAACCTGCACAATAATCCCACGACATAGGCAATGTCGGGTCTAGTACAATCAGTGACATACCGAAGGCTGCCAATGATGCTCGCATAATCAGACTGTCTTACACCTTCACCAGTGTTCTTAAATAACTTTACACTGTGATCATATGGTGTACTTGCAGGTTTACAGTCAAAGTAATTATATTTCTTTAGTATCTTCTCAATGTAATGAGATTGATCCAAAGAAATTCCCTTTTTTGACCTAGTAATCTTAATACCAAGGATTACACTCGCCTCATGTAATAACCCGCAAATTCTGAGCCAGTTTAAAATTTTTATTTTGGCAATTTCAGCGAATTTTGAATATTTAAAATAGATTATTTTAAATAGAATCGACGAGAAATTTATTTTGAATATAATTCGAACGCATATATAATATACGTCGGCGTTAGAATATGAATATTTATATATAATTATAAAAGGAATTGAAAATGGCGCGGTAGTTCGATAATTCGATTTCAAACTTCAATTGAATGTACCGGGTGCAAAACGATCCGGATTTTAGTGAAACCAAAAATATTAGGATCTATTTGATTATATCTTTCCAACGAATCCGAAAAATCAAAATTTCATAGCGGGAATCAAAAGATATGTCCAGTTGAAAATTCTGAATAGTCGCTATGGAATTCAGGCCCTTAAAAATAGGAATTTTGCAAACGTCCTCGGATTTCGACGAAACCAGTTATGTTGGGTCCGTGACGTCAAATTATTGCTAGGTTCCAAATTTCATAATTTTCTGAATCAATATATGAGCGTGGCAAAGGAAAACGCGTTTGACCTGTTTCAGTTGATTTTAATCGACTAGAAAATGGCCATTTTTCAAACGGTCTCAGAATTCGACGAAATCAGTTTTGTTGGGACCGTATCATCCCAACATAGCCAGATTTGTTTTTAGGGAATTTTTAGAATTAGTTTGTGGCCCCGGTAAATTGAAATGTACGTTTAAAATTAAAATTAAATGTTTTATACTTTAATTTGAAGAATAACTGAATGTAACAGTCGAATTGGCTAACGAAACATATTCCATTGTGTCCGAGATGGGGGTAAAACGCTAGGGACGACAGTCGGTGGGTTCGATTCTGAGTTCAAAATAAAAAGTTACCTTTTTGGGATTAAAATAATAAAATATAAAATTATAAACACCCCCTCCTTTTCCTTTTGCCAAGTCAACTCCTCCCCTTACCGTTCATTACAGAAACCCGATTTCAAAAGAAAGAAAAATGGACGGATGGAGCTCAACCCTAGCCCGTCGCCTGTCGCTCCGCCCCCCCAACCCCCTCGCGCCGGCGATCCCCACCACCCACACCCCCCCCCCCCCCCCCGTGCCACCACGACCCCGACCTTCTCCTTCAGCTCGCCCGAACCCGCCACGCCCAAACCAACTTCGACCACCGCGACTCCTCCACCACCCTCCGCCTTCAGTCGGCGCTGCCTCCACGGCTTCCAAGGCCGACAGTGACCCCCACTCATTCGTAGTAAACTGTAAGTTTTTTTTTAATTATTTTATTTGTTTTTATTTATTTTCTAAGTAATTGATTTTATAAATTCGAAATCAGTTTTTTTTTGGCCTAACATACTAAGAAATGATTATTGTTTAAGAAATTTTATATATTTTTTTATATATAAAAGAAAGAGTTTTTATTTTATTTTATTTTCTATAAAGAATAGGTTTTTATTCCTATAAAGAATAGATTTTTAACTTAGCAAAGGTATAGCTTTTAACTAGATAAAGGTGTGAATTTTAACTAGGTAAAAGATTTGATTTTAGTAAAATAAAAAGGTGATTTTTATAAGGTAAAGTAATAAAAATATGATTTTTATATTTTTAAAGTAATAAAAATATGATTTTTATATTTTTAAAGTAATAAAAATATGATTTTTATATTTTTAAAGTATTAAAAATATAATCTTTACTATATAGAAGATGTAAAAAATATGATTTTTGGTTAGGTAGAGAATTAAAAATATAATTTTTACATGATAGGAATATTAGCAATGTCATATTTATTTTTATAAAGGCAAAACTATATTTTTGAAAAGGCGAAAACTTCATATTTGAAAAGGCGAAAACTTCATATTTGAAAAGGCGAAATCTTTAAATGAAGAATGGCGTGATAAAAATATAATCTTTACTATATGAACATCGATGTGAAAATATAATTTTTATCTATATAGCAACAAAGTAAAAATTCGATTTTTATATATTGAATAGAAAAGTAAAAATTCGATTTTTATATATTGAATAGCAAAATAAAAATTCGATTTTTATATATTGAATTGCAAAATAAAAATTCGATTTTTATATATTGAATAGCAAAATAAAAATTCGATTTTTATATATTGAATATCGAAGTGAAAATTCGATTTTTACATATGTAGTGGCTACAGGCAACGAGGATGACGAAGATGCGATAGCGACGAAGATTTCTCTAAATGAAGTGCCGTGGGGCTAGGATAGCTATTGGTGAGAATCCCTCACCTTTCAATTTCATTTTCTAGTTATATATATACTAGGATGCAGACGGTGCTTAGTAGCACCCGACACAATCGTCCACAGACCATGGACTTGTTTGTTTGATTGCAAAAATTAGTTAGATTATTTGATTGAAATTGAATTGTTTGGTGAAATGAATGGATTTGATTGATGTGTGAATGGCGTGGGCCTTCACTAGACCGGGGATAAGGCTAGGCCTTGTCCCGTTTCTAGTATGCCGTTATGCCGCCGAAATTTTCTAAAATATGTTAGGAAAATAAAAATATCATTTTTATTGTGTAAATGAAATGAATAGAAATTCATATGTTAAAATAAAATGTTTTATCGTTAAAAATATAATTTTTAACGTGAATATGAATATAGTGAATGAGAATAAATAAATATTCATTTACAAACCGGACGGTTTGTTTATGTACACCTATTTGAAGGACATTGATTGGGACGATAAATTTTACACATCGCCCAACTACACAAATAAAATATGTGTTTGATTGTTTGAAACCCCACACGGGTATTGGGATAAAATTTGAAGTTCACTCATCCTGATTGATTAAATATGTCAATCGATGGATTGACAGGCTGTTATAAGCGTTAGATTTCTATATTTGATGCTTAGACAGTGTAGTGCATTTTGGTTGATGGTTGATTATTTCTCAAAGCTATTATATACATGTGTTGTATGAAAATCCATATAATTAATTTTATATGGTAATTGATTGGGCCTCATTCCAATTTAGAAGATAAAGAATATTATATAAAATAAAGGTTCATGTGTTGACTGTACTCATCCGTTGAGATTAGTCATGTGTTGAACGAAATATTTTTAATAATAAAATTTACATCTTTATCAATATAATATAAAGGTTCATGTGTTGACTGTACTCATCCATTGAGATTAGTCATGTGTTGAACGAAATATTTTTAATAATAAAATTTACATCTTTATCAATATAATATAAAGGTTCATGTGTTGACTGTACTCATCCGTTGAGATTAGTCATGTGTTGAATGAAATATTTTTAATAATAAAATTTACATCTTTATCAATATAATATAAAGGTTCATGTGTTGACTGTACTCATCCGTTGAGATTAGTCATGTGTTGAACGAAATAATTTAACAAAAATAGTCACACGTGGACAGTACTCATTCGTTGAGATTAGTCGTGTGTTGACAAAAATAAATATTCATTTGTTGAATAGAATGAAGGAATATATGAAGCCGTGTTGATTAGACTAACGCCATTTTGACGTGAACGATATTTATATCGATTTTAATCATTTTAAAATGATGTTGAAAAACGATTTCGAAATGAATTGAATATAAAACGATTTCGAAATGAATTGAATATAAAACGATTTCGAAATGAATTGAATATAAAACGATTTCGAAATGAATTGAATATATAACGATTTCGAAATGAATTGAATATAAAACGATTTCGAAATGAATTGAATATAAAACGATTTCGAAATGAATTGAATATAAACCGATTTCGAATTAAATTGAATGGAAAACAAATTGAATTCAAATGGAATAGAAAACGAATTTGATCTGAATCGAATAGAAAACCAATTTGAATTGAATCGAATAGAAAACCAATTTGATTTGAATCGAATAGAAAATCAATTTGAATTGAATCGAATAGAAAACGACTTTGAAATTGAATTGAAAACGAATTCAAATTGAATAGAAAGCGAATTGAAATGAATTCAATTTGAATTGAATAGAAATGAATTTTAAAACGAACTTATAAAGAAGAATTCAATTTTTCTTTGAATTGAAATGGAGGTTGAAATTGTTTTTGAAATGAATTCAAAACTATTTATATAATTCGTTTTAAATAGAAATCGACGAAATATATATTATATATATTATATATATAATATAATGGCCTGAATAGAACGCGCCGCGCCGCGGCAGTTCGTGAATTTCGACCATTAACTTCAAACGGACATTACGGGAGATCCGACCGTCGGATTCTCCTAAAACCGGAACCGTTGGGTTCGTATCGAAAAGAGCTTTCTAATGAATATTAGAAATTTGAAATCTAACGGTTGGATTTGGAGATATGTCCAAATCAAATTTGAAAAAGGTCGCTGTAAGTGCAGTTCGATGGCCATTGTTGGAAATCGATTGTACGGGCCTTAATAAAATTATTAAAAATAGTAATAATTTGTATAAAATCATAAGAAACGATTTGGGAAAAATTGGGGTGAAAAACTCCATATTTGAAAAGATAAAAATGGATTTTTATCGAAATGAACTAGTTTTGAACTAAATTTAAAACCCAATTGTTTTTAAATAAATAAATTAGATTTAAAAAGGGGTTTTAAATAATCGGGATTTCTAATATATTTGATTGGATTTGAAATGGGTTTATCGTGAACGGTGTTTTAAATAACACTAGTTCTTTAACCCTATAATAAATAGAATGTGATTTGGGTTTGTCGTGAACTGTGTTTTAAATAACACCTAGTTCTTTAACCCAGTAAAAGGAATTTTAACGAATCTGTAATCAGATTGAAATGTGAATATATAATCTAAATTATCAAATTTAGAAATGAGCGAGAATGGAGTATTACCAGTTTTGCTCCAAAGCGATAGTTAAATCTTTAATTAGATTTGAACGTGAAATGGTAATTAATTTTACCGATAACACTGTGGTGTTAGATATGGAGTATTACCAGTTTTGCTTCATGGGATGAATAGGTTGGGATTGGGAAATAAAATCAATAATTACTTCGGTGTGGTTCGCTAATCTCGACTAGTTTAGAAAAACCATAATTTGGTTTGAAACGACATCCAAAGGAAGATTACAGGATAAATTTTAAAGAATTTATCTTGGATAAAATTAATGGGAATCTTTCCCTAAGAATGTGGAATTTAGAAACTAGCTGTAGGTTGGCTAAGAAGAATGGTTTCCTGGGTATTGATTTGATGTTGGTTTCGGCCTTCGGGGTTAATGTTTAGGAAATTGTTCTCTTGCTAATTTGCGGTTAGTGGCTAATGAATTGGAATGAGGCGTATGTTGTGTTTGTGTAACATTTGTTTTTAATATACGCGGGTTGTTCGGAAAGGCCGGGTTTACACCCATTCTGAATAACTGATTCGACGATAAGTCGAAGATGAAGACGGTGGTCGAAGACCGGAAGTCTTCACATCGTTTGGATAATTACTGACGATCCTGATTGGGTTGTACACCCAAGAGGATGGAAATAGTTGGTGGTCGTCCAGACGTACTTGGAGATCGATGGATATGCGAGGAAAGTGCCTCCGGTTTCGTTCAGACCCAGAACGAACTTGTAAATGGATTGTGTGTCTGACATTGGATTTTATTCTGTGTTGATTGATTTCTATTAAATATACATCTGTTTGGCGGCGGAGAATTTATTCTTTTGCTTAACGCCCTTCTCTGAGACGTACGAGCTCAGAGGTTGTATATCGATGGACATCAGTCGCATGGCATGAATTGCCTGTGTGGCACGCTAAGATGCAATGATCAAGGCTTCTGTTGAAAAGCAAAGTCTTGTGGTTGACGATCAAAGCACGCCTACGTGGCAGCTTTTTGTATAACGTGAATTCGCGAGCCTCGCACCTCGGTATGAGTTAAAAAAGGGATACGGACCGCTAGGAGAGCACGACGTTTCTTTCTAGCTTTGGTGGTGTCAGTGACTTACCAGCCCTGACATTTTTATACTTTTCACCTATGTGGTTGTTGGAATGCGAGGCGCCTCGATTATAGGTCTGTAAGGACCGGGAAACGTGTGTTCAGGAATAACTAATCCTCTAACGTAAGTGAGGACCGGCCCAGCCGCATCCAGGGTTGCCCAGAGTGCGTAGCCCTGAGGCATTTGCTAGAGTGTCTCGAACGCGGAGAGGAGCTTGCCCCTTGCCTCGACTCATGACGGAAATCCAATTTCCAATATGTGTATTGCGGTTTTAATTGTAGAACTAGTATGGCGACATAGTAGCATGGGATGCTATGCCGTCTATGATTTATATTTATGATTGAAATTGTTTTGACACTATACACTTATTATAGTATCAAATGATTTGTTTTAAACGTACCAAGCATGTTTGGCTGTTATAAGGTAAAACCCTATCCTCCGGCTTGCGTTGCATTGTGTGATGGGACCTGGGTCTTATAATAGCTTCATTTTTCGAAAAAGCATTGCGCTGTTTATTATATGCACTGGTATTCTTGGGAGGAAACCCTTTCCGTATTATACGGCGTGGTCCCTTGAATTACTCTCTTTTAAAGTAAAGCTTTTAATAACTGTTTTAGTTCTCACACCAGTCACATGACTGACCTGGAGTTTATTCTTTTAACCTAAACTCTGGGTGCCCCTATTTTCCGCACGGGCAGCTAGTAGTTTTGGGTTTGCAGATTTATATTCGCAGGATCCTGGTTTACAGCTGGAATGATATCCGGAAAGCTCTGTATCCGTATATCACCTTCAGTTGTGCTTTGTATTATTTTCCGCTGCTATGCAATTTATTGTAATCTCTGATGTTAATCGAATGTAATTTATTCATTTATACTCTATGTATTCTTGTATCTGATGGAATTGTTGAAATAGCAATGAAATGTCCTTCCGTCTGCGTTCTGTTTTGTCTTGTTCTCAAACGATCAGGGGTTTCGAACGGTCTAGATCGATTTAACGACTGATTCAGATCGAGCGAAATTCCAGGCCGTCACATTTGGTATCAGAGCTTTTGTTTACGGAGCTCGAGAACAAGACACATTAGAACCATACGAAAGAATTCATCAGATATTGGATTAGTAATATCCAATTAGAATGACTCGTTAGAGATAGGATCAGTAGTATCCTAGAACGAGTGTGAAGAGTATATTTTTCAAAAGAAAACAATTTTGTTTTGAAAATTTAAGTCGCTTTAAACGTATTTGAATATTTATTTATTTTGAATATGGACAATCCGATATATAAAGATTTTGCATATACGCGTCATGAACGTATATTCGAAGTTTTAATATACTGGATAGATATAGAATCATACTCTAGTGGCCGGAAGATGATTTTGATGATTGACTAGTTGTCATTAGTATTCATGTTCGAGTAACGAAGCTGTGACTTCTATATATTTCCATTAGACTGGTGTGAGAACCAAAACTTATATAGCTAGAACAATTTGTTGTGAATTGGCATCAAAAACATGATTTTTGTATATATATCAAAATTATGAATTTGAAACTCTAATTCACTAATTGATTGATGTTTGTGTTGTTTGTTTATTTGTTTGATAATTTTGAACCATTTAGCCTAATTGAATCAAATATTGAACTGTATTGAAAATTGGTCGCATTTGCTTGCATATACATATACTTACATTGAACAGGTCATAGCAAGGAGGCTAGAGCCGAAGAATAAAATTTGTTTGCCCGACAAATAGGTACATGTTTACTACAATTTACTGTTTTGTTTGGGTGATGATGATTTTATGAGCCTATTGGCTAGCCGCTTGGCTTTTTCTTTTTCTTTTTGAGATTAGAAGGACCGGGGAAGCTATTTGAAATTCCCCGATGCACCCGGTGCAGGGGAGGTTATGGCGAAATTTTTCGAAAATTTAGGGTGTTAGCCAAATTTTTGAAAATTTGACAATTCTCAGAAACTGAAAAGTTGGAGAATGGAAGCCAAATCGAACGTAGGGCTTAATAATCAAACCACTTTCGACTTTGTTCCTTTTCGGGGACGAAAAGTTTTAAGTGGGGGAGATTGTAATAACCCGCAAATTCTGAGCCAGTTTAAAATTTTTATTTTGGCAATTTCAGCGAATTTTGAATATTTAAAATAGATTATTTTAAATAGAATCGACAAGAAATTTATTTTGAATATAATTCGAACGCATATATTATATACGTCGGCGTTAGAATATGAATATTTATATATAATTATAAAAGGAATTGAAAATGGCGCGGTAGTTCGATAATTCGATTTCAAACTTCAATTAAATGTACCGGGTGCAAAACGATCCGGATTTTAGTGAAACCAAAAATATTAGGATCTATTTGATTATATCTTTCCAACGAATCCGAAAAATCAAAATTTCATAGCGGGAATCAAAAGATATGTCCAGTTGAAAATTCTGAATAGTCGCTATGGAATTCAGGCCCTTAAAAATAGGAATTTTGCAAACGACCTCGGATTTCGACGAAACCAGTTTTGTTGGGTCCGTGACGTCAAATTATTGCTAGGTTCCAAATTTCATAATTTTCTGAATCAATATGTGAGCGTGGCAAAGGAAAACGCGTTTGACCTGTTTCAGTTGATTTTAATCGACTGGAAAATGGCCATTTTTCAAACGGTCTCAAAATTCGACGAAATCAGTTTTGTTGGGACCGTATCATCCCAACATAGCCAGATTTATTTTTAGGGAATTTTTAGAATTAGTTTGTGGCCTCGGCAAATTGAAATGTACGTTTAAAATTAAAATTAAATGTTTTATACTTTAATTTGAAGAATAACTGAATGTAACAGTCGAATTGGCTAACGAAACATATTCCATTGTGTCCGGGAAGGGGGTAAAACGCTAGGGACGACAGTCGGTGGGTTCGATTCTGAGTTCAAAATAAAAGGTTACCTTTTTGGGATTAAAATAATAAAATATAAAATTATAAACACCCCCTCCTTTTCCTTTTGCCAAGTCAACTCCTCCCCCTACCGTTCATTACAGAAACCCGATTTCAAAAGAAAGAAAAATGGACGGATGGAGCTCAACCCTAGCCCGTCGCCTATCGCTCCGCCCCCCAACCCCCTCGCGCCGGCGATCCCCACCACCCACGCCCCCCCCCCCCCGTGCCACCACGACCCCGACCTTCTCCTTCAGCTCGCCCGAACCCGCCACGCCCAAACCAACTTCGACCACCGCGACTCCTCCACCACCCTCCGCCTTCAGTCGGCGCTGCCTCCACGGCTTCCAAGGCCGACAGCGACCCCCACTCATTCGTAGTAAACTGTAAGTTTTTTTTATTATTATTTTATTTGTTTTTATTTATTTTATAAGTAATTGATTTTATAAATTCGAAATCAGTTTTTTTTTGGCCTAACATACTAAGAAATGATTATTGTTTAAGAAATTTTATATTTTTTTTTATATATAAAAGAAAGAGTTTTTATTTTATTTTATTTTCTATAAAGAATAGGTTTTTATTCCTATAAAGAATAGATTTTTAACTTAGCAAAGGTATAGCTTTTAACTAGATAAAGGTGTGAATTTTAACTAGGTAAAAGATTTGATTTTAGTAAAATAAAAAGGTGATTTTTATAAGGTAAAGTAATAAAAATATGATTTTTATATTTTTAAAGTAATAAAAATATGATTTTTATATTTTTAAAGTAATAAAAATATGGTTTTTATATTTTTAAAGTAATAAAAATATGATTTTTATATATTTAAAGTATTAAAAATATAATCTTTACTATATAGAAGATGTAAAAATATGATTTTTGGTTAGGTAGAGAATTAAAAATATAATTTTTACATGATAGGAATATTAGCAATGTCATATTTATTTTTATAAAGGCAAAACTATATTTTTGAAAAGGCGAAAACTTCATATTTGAAAATGCGAAAACTTCATATTTGAAAAGGCGAAATCTTTATATGAAGAATGGCGTGATAAAAATATAATCTTTACTATATGAACATCGATGTGAAAATATAATTTTTATCTATATAGCAACAAAGTAAAAATTCGATTTTTATATATTGAATAGCAAAGTAAAAATTCGACTTTTATATATTGAATAGCAAAGTAAAAATTCGATTTTTATATATTGAATAGCAAAATAAAAATTCGATTTTTATATATTGAATAGCAAAATAAAAATTCGATTTTTATATATTGAATAGCGAAGTGAAAATTCGATTTTTACATATGTAGTGGCTACAGGCAACGAGGATGACGAAGATGCGATAGCGACGAAGATTTCTCTAAATGAAGTGCCGTGGGGCTAGGATAGCTATTGGTGAGAATCCCTCACCTTTCAATTTCATTTTCTAGTTATATATATATACTAGGATGCAGACGGTGCTTAGTAGCACCCGACACAATCGTCCACAGACCATGGACTTGTTTGTTTGATTGCAAAAATTAGTTAGATTATTTGATTGAAATTGAATTGTTTGGTGAAATGAATGGATTTGATTGATGTGTGAATGGCGTGGGCCTTCACTAGACTGGGGATAAGGCTAGGCCTTGTCCCGTTTCTAGTATCGTGCCGTTATGCCGCCGAAATTTTCTAAAATATGTTAGGAAAATAAAAATATCATTTTTATTGTGTAAATGAAATGAATAGAAATTCATATGTTAAAATAAAATGTTTAATTGTTAAAAATATAATTTTTAACGTGAATATGAATATAGTGAATGAGAATAAATAAATATTCATTTACAAACCGGACGGTTTGTTTATGTACACCTATTTGAAGGACATTGATTGGGACGATAAATTTTACACATCGCCCAACTACACAAATAAAATCTGTGTTTGATTGTTTGAAACCCCACACGGGTATTGGGATGAAATTTGAAGTTCACTCATCCTGATTGATTAAATATGTCAATCGATGGATTGACAGGCTATTATAAGCGTTAGATTTCTATATTTGATGCTTAGACAGTGTAGTGCACTTTGGTTGATGGTTGATTATTTCTCAATGCTATTATATACATGTGTTGTATGAAAATCCATATAATTAATTTTATATGGTAATTGATTGGGCCTCATTCCAATTTAGAAGATAAAGAATATTATATAAAATAAAGGTTCATGTGTTGACTGTACTCATCCGTTGAGATTAGTCATGTGTTGAACGAAATATTTTTAATAATAAAATTTACATCTTTATCAATATAATATAAAGGTTCATGTGTTGACTGTACTCATCCGTTGAGATTAGTCATGTGTTGAACGAAATAT
The DNA here is from genome assembly GCA_030737875.1 of Allium sativum. Classification (NCBI taxonomy): domain Eukaryota; kingdom Viridiplantae; phylum Streptophyta; class Magnoliopsida; order Asparagales; family Amaryllidaceae; genus Allium; species Allium sativum. Next base: position 860,798,204 of record CM060918.1, on the reverse strand, counting down.
TTTTAATAATAAAATTTACATCTTTATCAATATAATATAAAGGTTCATGTGTTGACTGTACTCATCCGTTGAGATTAGTCATGTGTTGAACGAAATATTTTTAATAATAAAATTTACATCTTTATCAATATAATATAAAGGTTCATGTGTTGACTGTACTCATCCGTTGAGATTAGTCATGTGTTGAACGAAATAATTTAACAAAAATAGTCACACGTGGACAGTACTCATTCGTTGAGATTAGTCGTGTGTTGACAAAAATAAATACTCATTTGTTGAATAGAATGAAGGAATATATGAAGCCGTGTTGATTAGACTAACGCCATTTTGACGTGAACGATATTTATATCGATTTTAATCATTTTAAAATGATGTTGAAAAACGATTTCGAAATGAATTGAATATAAAACGATTTCGAAATGAATTGAATATAAAACGATTTCGAAATGAATTGAATATAAAACGATTTCGAAATGTATTGAATATATAACGATTTCGAAATGAATTGAATATAAAACGATTTCGAAATGAATTGAATATAAAACGATTTCGAAATGAATTGAATATAAACCGATTTCGAATTAAATTGAATAGAAAACAAATTGAATTCAAATGGAATAGAAAACGAATTTGATCTGAATCGAATAGAAAACCAATTTGAATTGAATCGAATAGAAAACCAATTTGATTTGAATCGAATAGAAAATCAATTTGAATTGAATCGAATAGAAAACGACTTTGAAATTGAATTGAAAACGAATTCAAATTGAATAGAAAGCGAATTGAAATGAATTCAATTTGAATTGAATAGAAATGAATTTTAAAACGAACTTATAAAGAAGAATTCAATTTTTCTTTGAATTGAAATGGAGGTTGAAATTGTTTTTGAAATGAATTCAAAACTATTTATATAATTCGTTTTAAATAGAAATCGACGAAATATATATTATATATATTATATATATAATATAATGGCCTGAATAGAACGCGCCGCGCCGCGGCAGTTCGTGAATTTCGACCATTAACTTCAAACGGACATTACGGGAGATCCGACCGTCGGATTCTCCTAAAACCGGAACCGTTGGGTTCGTATCGAAAAGAGCTTTCTAACGAATATTAGAAATTTGAAATCTAATGGTTGGATTTGGAGATATGTCCAAATCAAATTTGAAAAAGGTCACTGTAAGTGCAGTTCGATGGCCATTGTTGGAAATCGATTGTACGGGCCTTAATAAAATTATTAAAAATAGTAATAATTTGTATAAAATCATAAGAAATGATTTGGGAAAAATTGGGGTGAAAAACTCCATATTTGAAAAGATAAAAATGGATTTTTATCGAAATGAACTAGTTTTGAACTAAATTTAAAACCCAATTGTTTTTAAATAAATAAATTAGATTTAAAAAGGGGTTTTAAATAATCGGGATTTCTAATATATTTGATTGGATTTGAAATGGGTTTATCGTGAACGGTGTTTTAAATACACTAGTTCTTTAACCCTATAATAAATAGAATGTGATTTGGGTTTGTCGTGAACTGTGTTTTAAATAACACCTAGTTCTTTAACCCAGTAAAAGGAATTTTAACGAATCTGTAATCAGATTGAAATGTAAATATATAATCTAAATTATCAAATTTAGAAATGAGCGAGAACGGAGTATTACCAGTTTTGCTCCAAAGCGATAGTTAAATCTTTAATTAGATTTGAACGTGAAATGGTAATTAATTTACCGATAACACAGTGGTGTTAGATATGGAGTATTACCAGTTTTGCTTCATGGGATGAATAGGTTGGGATTGGGAAATAAAATCAATAATTACTTCGGTGTGGTTCGCTAATCTCGACTAGTTTAGAAAAACCATAATTTGGTTTGAAACGACATCCAAAGGAAGATTACAGGATAAATTTTAAAGAATTTATCTTGGATAAAATTAATGGGAATCTTTCCCTAAGAATGTGGAATTTAGAAACTAGCTGTAGGTTGGCTAAGAAGAATGGTTTCCTGGGTATTGATCTGATGTTGGTTTCGGCCTTCGGGGTTAATGTTTAGGAAATTGTTCTCTTGCTAATTTGCGGTTAGTGACTAATGAATTGGAATGAGGCGTATGTTGTGTTTGTGTAACATTTGTTTTTAATATACGCGGGTTGTTCGGAAAGGCCGGGTTTACACCCATTCTGAATAACCGATTCGACGATAAGTCGAAGATGAAGACGGTGGTCGAAGACCGGAAGTCTTCACATCGTTTGGATAATTACTGACGATCCTGATTGGGCTGTACACCCAAGAGGATGGAAATAGTTGGTGGTCGTCCAGACGTACTTGGAGATCGATGGATATGCGAGGAAAGAGCCTCCGGTTTCGTTCAGACCCAGAACGAACTTGTAAATTGATTGTGTGTCTGACATTGGATTTTATTCTGTGTTGATTGATTTCTATTAAATATACATCTGTTTGGCGGCGGAGAATTTATTCTTTTGCTTAACGCCCTTCTCTGAGACGTACGAGCTCAGAGGTTGTATATCGATGGACATCAGTCGCATGGCATGAATTGCCTGTGTGGCATGCTAAGATGCAATGATCAAGGCTTCTGTTGAAAAGCAAAGTCTTGTGGTTGACGATCAAAGCACGCCTACGTGGCAGCTTTGTGTATAACGTGAATTCGCGAGCCTCGCACCTCGGTATGAGTTAAAAACGGGATACGGACCGCTGGGAGAGCACGACGTTTCTTTCTAGCTTTGGTGGTGTCAGTGACTTACCAGCCCTGACATTTTTATACTTTTCACCTATGTGGTTGTTGGAATGCGAGGCGCCTCGATTATAGGTCTGTAAGGACCGGGAAACGTGTGTTCAGGAATAAATAATCCTCTAACGTAAGTGAGGACCGGCCCAGCCGCATCCAGGGTTGCCCAGAGTGCGTAGCCCTGAGGCATTTGCTAGAGTGTCTCGAACGCGGAGAGGAGCTTGCCCCTTGCCTCGACTCATGACGGAAATCCAATTTCCAATACGTGTATTGCGGTTTTAATTGTAGAACTAGTATGGCGACATAGTAGCATGGGATGCTATGCCGTCTATTATTTATATTTATGATTGAAATTGTTTTGACACTATACACTTATTATAGTATCAAATGATTTGTTTTAAACGTACCAAGCATGTTTGTCTGTTATAAGGTAAAACCCTATCCTCCGGCTTGCGTTGCATTGTGTGATGGGACCTGGGTCTTATAATAGCTTCATTTTTTGAAAAAGCATTGCGCTGTTTATTATATGCACTGGTATTCTTGGGAGGAAACCCGTTCCGTGTTATACGGCGTGGTCCCTTGAATTACTCTCTTTTAAAGTAAAGCTTTAAATAACTGTTTTAGTTCTCACACCAGTCACATGACTGACTTGGAGTTTATTGTTTTAACCTAAACTCTGGGTGCCCCTATTTTCCGCACGGGCAGCTAGTAGTTTTGGTTTTGCAGATTTATATTCGCAGGATCCTGGTTTACAGCTGGAATGATATCCGGAAAGCTCTGTATCCGTATATCACCTTCAGTTGTGCTTTGTATTATTTTCCGCTGCTATGCAATTTATTGTAATCTCTGATGTTAATCGAATGTAATTTATTCATTTATACTCTGTGTATTCTTGTATCTGATGGAATTGTTGAAATAGCAATGAAATGTCCTTCCGTCTGCGTTCTGTTTTGTCTTGTTCTCAAACGATCAGGGGTTTCGAACGGTCTAGATCGGTTTAACGACTGATTCAGATCGAGCGAAATTCCAGGCCGTCACACCTCACCTAGATCTTTCCTATCAAAATTGACACTTAATAAGGAATTGACTAAGTTTATGGCATGAATATTTGACCCAAAAATGAGTAGGTCATCTACATAAAGGCATATAATAGTGCAAATGTCATTCTCAGATTTGTAATAAATGCATTTGCCACTTTCATTAACTTTAAAACCATTTGAAATGATTAAGTTATCAAATTTTTCATGCCATTGTTTAGGTGCTTGTTTTAAACCATATAATGATTTATCTAATTTACATACTTTATGTTCTTGACCATGTACTACAAATCCTTCAGACTGGTCCATATAAATTTCTTCGTCTAATTCACCGTTCAAAAAAGCAGTTTTAACATCCATTTGGTGTATAAGTAAATTATAAATTGAAGCAAGTGAGATTAAAACCCGAGTGGATGTTATTCTAGTTACATGTGAAAAAGTGTCAAAGAAATCTATATTTTCTTTTTGTTTAAAACCTTTAGCTACTAGTCGTGCTTTATACTTATCTATAGTGCCATCAGTTTTTACTTTCTTTTTAAGTACCCATTTACAGCCTACAGACTTACAGCCAGGGGGTAAATCTACCAAGTGCCAAGTCTTGTTGGATTATAAAGAATCCATCTCATCATTTGTAGCCTCTTGCCAAAAATCGGCATCTAAAGAAGATAAGGCCTCTTGGAGGTTTATGGGATCCTCCTCAATAGTAAATGCACAAAAATCTGAACCGAAGTCTTTTATGGTTCTTGCTCTTTTACTTCTTCTAGGTTCAGCTTCAGAATTTTCATTAAGTTCTGTTCTAATTGGCATATTTGAGGTGCCCCCACTATTCCTTAATTTAAAATAAAATTTAGTTTCATAAAAACCGGCATCATATGATTCAATTATATTATGTGCATTAAGGTCATAAAATCTATATGCTTTGCTATTAATAGCATAGCCTATAAATGCACATTCATATGCTCTACTTGCCAGTTTTATTCTCTTAGGGTCTAGAATGCGAACATAAGCTAAACAACCCCAAGTTCTAAAGTATGAGACATTGGGTTTATGATTCTTTAAAATTTCATAGGGAGAAAATTTATTCTTAGATTTGAGGATTCTATTCAGAACATAGTATACAATCAATAAAATATCCCCCCACCAATGTTTTGCTGCACCAGAATTTAATAATATGGCAACTACTAGTTCGGTAAAGGTCCTATTTTTCCTTTCTGCTTTACCGTTCATTTCAGGAGAATTGGGTGCAGTTCTCTCATGTACTATACCATGTTGTTTATAGAAATCCAGAATTGAATTAGATTCGTATCCTGTTCCTCTATCACTACGAAGTCACTTAATTTTTCTATTTTCTTGATTCTTAATCTCAGTTTTGAACGTTTTAAACATATCAAAAGCATCACTTTTATTTTTCATAAGGTATACATATGTGAAATCAGAGCAGTCATCAATAAAAGTGATAAAATAACGATGTCCATGTCTAGTCAAAGTGCCATCTAGTTCACATATGTCAGAATGAATCAAGTATAAGGGTTCAGAAACTCTATCAATAGATTTGTGAGGTTTCTTTGTGATTTTAGCTTGTGTACAGAATTCACATTTATCAAGTTCAGATTCTGTCATTTTGGGTATCATATCTAGGGTGCTAATGTTACAGATTATTCGATTATTAACATGACATAATCTAGAATGCCAGATATTAAAATCACACAACATGTAAGCAGAAGTAGTCACTTTATTAGATTCAACATTCAGTTTAAACATACCCTCACAAGCATAACCCTTTCCCACAAAGTTCCCTTATAAGTTAGGGTGTACAAATCAGCCCCAATTACTTGAGTGAAACCAGCCTTATTAAGGAGGAAGCCAGAGACCATATTCTTCCTTATTTCTGGAGTGTGCATAACATCTTTCAGAATTACAGTTTTTCCAGAGGTGAACTTGAGTTCCACGTTGCCAATCCCCGCAACTCTAGTGGTGTGAGAATCTCCCAACAACACTTTCTGATTTTTAGCAGCCGTGTATGTCGAGAACATGCCACGATCATAGCAGACATGGCAAGAAGCACCAGTGTCTACCCACCAACCCTCCGATCCACCAACAAGGTGAATCTCAGTAATCATAGCCATAAGAGTCTCCTCAGTCAGGTTAGCCTGCGGTGCAGAGCTTGGCCTGTTCCGACACTTACGTGCCATATGACCTGGTTTTCCATAGTTGTAACATAGAAACAACTGTCCAGAGTCATTCTTTTGGGTTGGTTTCTGCTGTCCTTTTGGGTTTCCTTGCGGATTCCCATTCTGTTTGTTGCGCATGTTCTGATTCTTAAAAGATTTCTGATTTGGTTTCAGAACAGCGGGAGTGGTCTTCTTAGTACTGTTGTTATTCACAATCAGCACCTCTTCTTTCTGGTCCTGCTTGTGTGCCTCCTCCTCAATACGGAGGCGTGTAATCAAGCTCTCTAAGGAAAATTCCTTAGCCTTATGTCGCAAGACATTCTTAAAATCTTTCCAGCTTGGGGGTAATTTGTCAATGATAACAGCAATTTGAAATTGTTCGTCCAAGACCATACCTTCGGAGATGATCTCATGAGCTATTTTCTGTAGCTCATGGGACTGCATCTCTACCGATTTATCATCAGTCATCTGGTACTTTAGGTAGCGGCTCACAGCATATTTCTTTGCCCCTGCCTCCTCTGTATCATATTTCTTTTTCAGTGCTTCTCAGATCTCCTTTGTTGTCTTTTCATCTGAGTTATAATAATCATTGAGATCATCGCTCAGTCCGTTTAGAATAAAGTTCTTGCATAGGTAATCATGTTCAGTCCAGGTCTGCAGTTGCTTTGACTGTTCAGTCCATGATGCCATTTTCGCTGCATCAGCCTCGTCAGGTTTATCTGGAAGCTGCGGTTTGTCAGTAGTCAGCGCAGCCACAACCTTTCTGATGGTGAGGAAGAACTCCATCTTCTGACGGCATCGTTTGAAATGCAAGCCTTCAAATCTGAATGGAGCAGTAGTCACGAGAGGGTTCTGGAAAGCAAAGGGTGGAGCAGAATCGTCTAGGGTTGAGTTAGAAGCCATTGTTTCAAATCGTCTTCATATTGTTGGGAAACAATGGCTGAGTCGTGGACTAGGTCGCTTTCTTGAAGACGATTCGGCGATCTGGTCGGAGGTGCAAACCAGTTCGTTCCTTCGCCGCCGCCTCTTGGATAAAACAGCCTCTAAAACAATAACTGATTTGCTTGCACAATAAATCAGTGCAGATTTGCACTTTCTGAATTAAAATACTGCTCGAGAATTTCTGAGAGAGAATTTTTAATGGCGGCTGAGAGAAAAAGAGAAATTGTGATTCGGTTGTATTCTCCTCTGAAGCTAATGACAATATATAGGACGAGAATTAGGGTTAGGGTTGTTGTTTAGTGGGTCGTTAAAAAAGAATTTTTACCGTTGCAGAAATATTTTCCATAAAAAAAACGATTTGAAAAAGGCTAAATTTTGTGGTCCAAAAAATATAAGTGTCTACACCGCAAAGCCCGAGCCCGAGCCCGAACTGAACCGGACCGGGCCGGGTCGAGTCGAGTCGGTCGGTCGCGCGCATGTGTGGTGGTCATGATGCATGATCTCCCTCCTCACAACAATGCATGTATTGGGAGCCCAAGGCCCCAACATGATTTCTTAGAAACAAGTATAAATACTTGCTTCTTTCATATAATCCCATGATGTAGGACTATTCCCATATAGGAGTCATTCATACACTTATTCAAGATTTTTAATAATTCACTTAATGTTATAAAACATTTCCAATAGGAGAAATATCTTATGGCGATATAGTTTTTGGCAGGCAGATTACAATTTACTTGCACCAAAATGTTGAAAAGCTGGTTAGAATGGCTGCATGGAATGGGCTATCTAATACACATGACCTATCCACAAGTGCATTACTAAACCTGAAGGTTACCTAATTCCTGCCGAGGAGAAAGAAAGGATGTTAGAGGCATATGTCAACTCATGGAGCTCTGGGGTGCTTGATATAGCTGCCATTCAAGAATCTATGAGCTTCACACGACTTTGCATCATATTTCCTCATTTTTCATATTCAATAATTCAGAAAAGCCAATCTGCAGTGGAAGCTAGAAAGATGTCTACTTCGCAAACATTCCCAAAAGCAAAATCAAAAGGAAATGATATCGAGGAAACTTTTCACTTCTTGCCGCTGTAGATATGACCAAGTTTTTATTATAATTTCAAAGGTGATGCGTTACTCTATTTATTTAATTTTCTTTGAAAAACTTCTACAGATGTGTTTAGCCATTGTTATTCTTGGTTCAATTTGGACATGGGTTTGTAAATTTATCATATGAAGATTGGAATGCTAACCTGGTAAACTAAATAATTTCAGTAGATGCATGTATGTAAGTTAAACGTTTGGTTTCAAAAGAAAATGTTACCACTTTGATCTTAATAAATGAATTACAATAATTATGTTTGGATCAATCAAATTACATGGACTTCGTCCTTCTATAGTTATTTTCCTTTCAAACTACGCTTATTTTCCTTTTATAATTTCCATATTCTTGACCATTTTTTATTATATTTTGGTTTAGGGCCATCACATTCCCAGAATACGCTAATCATTTTCTAGCTGCTTACTTTTTACTTTCTTCTCTTTTTATCGATGCACATTTTTTCCACTAGGACAACTTAAGTATTAAGTGTAAAAATTAAATAATTATATCATTACATTTGATTTCTACTTGGTTTTTACAGATGAACGATGGTATTAGATATATAAACTCATTATTATTTGCATTGATTTTATTGAAACAACCATATATGTTGCTTTTATTTTTAGTTATTCTTCAATTTAAGTCAAAGTTATTTGTGTTACATTATAGTATGTTCTAGTGGTCTACCTTGCTACAATTGAACTTGAGTAAATTAAATTACCATAGTATGTTTTAGTGGTCTACCTTGATAAAATTGAACTTAAGTAAATTTGCTTCTACCGAGCCAAATTTTACTGAGATTGTGGCTATCATGTTATCCCAAAATGAAAAAAAGAACGTTTTTTTACTATGAGAATATGAGAACTCATTCACATAATCTATCTTCAGTAGATTAATTCAAAGCTTATTGCCTTCATCAATGGTGCTTGCATTATATAAGAAGAAAGTTGTGTATCCGCGGTTAGTCCTGATGATTTATTACATGTATATTTAGCTGCATGGTTAGGAGCCAAATTGGATGAGAAAGAGTAGTACAAATAATTTTGCAGTGTTTTTCTAGGGTTTTTAATGCTATTTTGAATGTTGGATAACTGTGGATATTATATAGATAGAGAAACTGATATGTTGCCTTATTAATTTATAGGTGACACTCAAAAATAAAATGAGGTGATTCTTCTGTGTAAGTTATCTTCCTTCCGATTCAACCAAAAACGAGAACTGTGCCACATGAATGCTGGTGCATAGCAAATTGAATAGTTATCAATGACGTTCAATATGCATATTCGGTGTCTACATTCACACACACACACAAATATATATATATATATATATCCTTTGTTAATTTCATGAAGTTGATAGATGTTCTTTTTATTTACCGTTATTCCTGTAACTAAATTTGTAATGAAAACTAACTTCAGCTTTTCCTTGAAAATTATGACACATGTAAGATTATTGGCCATTTAAAACACAATTAGTATTTAACATTGTGGAAGATGACGCAATTATATTACTATATTAGCCTTCATTCACCAGGATATGTTTTATTTCAAATATTTTGACTCCATATTTAGTTATGAAATTTATCAGACTTCAAATTATTGATCTTAAAATGGACATTGTTGATTATATCATTGAAATACTGAAATTTTTGAATATTATTTCCTTTAAGACATCTTTTGTCTAACTATTGAATTTTAACATTTCGAAATAAATTCATTTAAACAATTTTTCAGAAAACGAATCGATTGAGATGCCTATTTAATTAGATCCGTGATGACTGTTTCACAACCAAAACAAAATACATTGATAATCTAAATACAGTTTTTAAAGAACTATTTCAAACAATTTTCAAACTAAGCATCACAATTTTATTAATGTCTATAAAGTTTATATAAATTAGTTGAAAATCTAATAACATATTTGTTTTTGGCTCAGTTTCCCATATCATGCCAAATTAATTCATTCAATTAGAATTAATCTATAATAAATTATAATTTAAAAATTGGTATCTTTTAATGGGATATAAACAGAAACTAATGGAATCAATTCTCAATTAATAAAATACAAATTAAAAATAGCAATATATAATTTATATCTTCGTTTAACTGCATATTATTGTTAATATGTTTTTATTTCCACGTAAATCCTACTTTTGCATTTTCGCATGTTTTCATAGTAGTAATTGTATACATATTAAAATCAATCTTACTCATTTAATTTAATCATAATATTTTAGCCTATGTTTGGTATGTTATATAAACTTAAATTGTATGCTAGCATCTTAAGCAAGAAGGTGTATTGTTGAAACCATCAATTTTTATACATTTGTTTTCAAAATTTGTTTTATATCTAATTCTTTTACGCATCCAAATTCATAAACTTTTAATTTATTCTAACATTTTCCTATTTTAAAACCACCAGAGGGGATTAGTACGTAATATTTTCTCTAATCTTAAAAGTGGAATCAAACTAAATAAGAAAAATGTGACGACCCCAATCCCGATGAGACGGTGCAAGGGTAATCTTTGGAATATAACACATAAACTAATAACAACAGAACACAAATAATTAAATACACTAGATAATGTACAATAGAATACATTGGATAAATATAATCATCAGAGTTAGACAGTATATAGGATCATACTTAGTACAAAATACAGTTCAGCTATACATAAATGTCTACTGCGGAAAAGAAAACATAATATGTACAACATGAGCTGAACAACATAAAAGAGATAAATGATAGAATCCATCTTCAGCTCCAGCTATCCAGAAAGAGCCTGCTAAAATATGAATACAAGGCTGCCTGTGTAGAAATAGGGGCACCTGAGTTTGCAAGTGAAACAAACTACGAGTCAGTCATGGGACTGGTATGAGAAATATACTTAACACATTTTCAAATATGGCTAATCACAAGACCACGCCACTTTCGCGGAACGAGTTTACTCGATTGGATTGCCAGTGCTTTAAAACAAATAAATCTTTTAAACATCGCAATGCTTTTTATAAAAATGAAGCCATTATAAGACACAGTTCCCATCACACAATGCAACAAAGACCAGAGGAAAGAGTTTTACCTTATAGTGGCCAAAATATGCTTGATACGAGCAAAACAAATCATTTTATATTATTGCTAGTGTATATATGTTTCAAAAACAATTTCAATCATAACTATCAATCATAGACTGTAACAACCCGTAAAATCTGGGCCAGTTTAAAATTTTTATTTTGGCAATTTTAGTAAATTTTGCATATTTAAAATAGATTATTTTAAATAATATCGATGGAAAATTTATTTTGAATAGAATTCGAACATATATATTATATACGTCGTCGTTAGAATATAAATAATTATATATAGTTATAAATAGAATTGAAAATGGCGCGGTAGTTCGATAATTCGATTTCAAACTTCAATTGAATGTACCGGGTGCAAAATAAACCGGATTTTAGTGAAACCAAAAACATTAGGATCTAATTGAGAATATCTTTCCAACGAATCCGAAAAATTGAAATTTCATAGCGGGAATAAAAAGATATGTCCAGTTGAAAATTCTGAATAGTCGCTATGGAATTCAGGCCCTTAAAAATAGACATTTTGCAGATGACTTCGGATTTCGACGAAACCACTTTTGTTGGATCCGCGACATCAAATTATTGCTAGGTTTCAAATTTCATAATTTTTCTAATCAATATGTGAAAGTGACAAAAGGGCGAGAACAGTGATGATTTCCTGCAATAAAAGTGCCGTGGAGTTGGGATAGCTTTGGTGAGAACTTCTCACCTTTTAATTTTTCTTTTTCTAGTTATAAATATATACTAGGATGCAGACGGTGTTTAGTAGCACCCGACACCATTGTCCACAGACCATGGACTTGTTTGTTTGGTTGTGTAGTTGGTTAGATTATTTGATCTAAATTTGGTTGTTTGGTGAATTGAAATTGGTTTGATTGATGTGTGAATGGCGTGGGCCAACACTAGACCGGGGATAAGGCTAGACCTCGTCCCATTTCTAGTATCGTGTCGTTATGCCGTCGAAATTTTCTAAAACAAGTTAGAAAAATAAAGGTTCATGTGCTGACCGTACTCATCCGTTGAGATTAGTCATGTGTTGAACGAAATATTTTAACAATAAAATTTACATCTTTATCATTATAAAATAAAGGTTCATGTGTTGACCGTACTCATCTGTTGAGATTAGTCATGTGTTGAACGAAATATTTTAACAATAAAATTTACATCTTTATCATTATAAAATAAAGGTTCATGTGTTGACCGTACTCATCCGTTGAGATTAGTCATGTGTTGAACGAAATATTTTAACAATAAAATTTACATCTTTATCATTATAAAATAAAGGTTCATGTGTTGACCGTACTCATCCGTTGAGATTAGTCATGTGTTGAACGAAATATTTTAACAATAAAATTTACATCTTTATCATATATAAAATTAGAAACTAATTGGAAAATAGATAAGATGAGTGGTCTCTGGGATATTGATCTGATGTTGGTTTCGGCCTTCGGGGTTAATATTCAGGGAATCGTTCGCTTACTAATTTACGGTTGGAGTCTGATTTGAAATCAAATGATAGATACCATAATTTTTATAAAATATATTAAATAAGCAATGAAATGTTCTTCCGTCTGCGTTCAGATTTATCCTGTTCTCAAACGATCCGGGGTTTCGAACGGTCTTGATCGGTTTAACGACTGATTCGGATCGAGCGAAATTCCTTGCCGTCACATAGACGGCATGGGTACCATATATCATGTCACCATATATATATATATATACAATCATAACCGCACGATGTCGTATTTGGAAATTGGATTTCCGTCATGAACCGAGGCCAGGGATCGTCCTCACCACTTCGAGACAATCTAGCCTACCATGTCTCAGGAACAGCCGCAACTGCCCCTTGGATCGTCAGGGTCGGTCCACCGATGTGGATTATTATGCCTGAACACTACGTTTCCCCGTCCTTTGGGGCGCAAATGAGCCAACAAATGACTCCCATCGGCTTCACATAGTCACCGATATATTCGAGGCGCCTCGCAACAGCAACAACCACACAGGTGAAAATAATATAAATGTCAGACAGTTTAAGCACTGACACCACCTCTAGCTAGAAAGAAACGCATGCCCTCCCTGATGTCCTCTCCCGTTTCTGGTCCATACCGGGGTGTGAGGCTCGCGAAACAACGCTATACACAAAGCTACGCCACATAGGCTATGCTTTGATAATCAACCACAACACTTTGCTTTTCAACAGAAGCCCTGATCATCTGCCACTTAGGCATGCCACACAGGCAATTCACTCAATGCTATTGGTTTCCATCGATATATAGCCTATGAGCTCATACGTCTCAGAGAAAGGCGTTAAGAAAGAGAATAAATTCTCCGCCGCCAAACAGATATATATTTAATAGAGATCAATCAGCATAGAACAAAATCCAATGTCAGACACACGGTCCATTTACACGTTCGTTCTGGGTCTGAACAAAACCGGAGGCACTCAATACCTTGCATATCCGTACAATCAACAAGTACGTCCGGGTGGCTACCACTTCAACCCCGTCAAGGTAGCTACTCCTATCATGAGCATCAGTAGCACCCCTTCATTTGACGTGAAGACCATCGGTCTTGCACCATCTTCATATCTTCGACTTTCACTCGTCGATCAATTATTTGAAATGATAATTAACTCGGCCTTTTCAAATAATTAAGGTATATCTAGAATTTTAAATTAATTCATTTCAATGGTTAAATTATTCGACATCACCAATTCTGTTCTTTAATGTAATTTTCACACCAAACACATTCAACCATCAAATATCACCTAACCAAGCAAATTCAGTTTATTTCCATTCTATATCATTTACAATATTTTATCATGATTTATCGCTATTTTTATTTATTTAAAAATAACCAATTCATTCAAACGACGCTTCAGGCCATAACGCAGCCGTGGCGCTGTTTTTCTCCAGATTAGATTTACACATATATGAAAATCTAACTGTTGGATCTTCACAAAATTTATATCATTAGAAAGATCTTTTCAAAACGAATCCAACGGTTTCAGTTTTGGGAAAATCCGATGGTCCGATCTCCCGCATTAATCGTTTGAAGTTACGATTTCAAAATACGAACTGCAGCGTCGTTATTCGATTCAGTTTAATTATATTTATATATATATACATAAATATAATCAATTCTGGAGCTATTTTTCTTCAAATTTGAATTAAACATTCCAGACAATCCAACCGTTGGATCTTTACAAAGTTGGTGCCGTTGGAAAGATATTTCCAAGGCGAATCCAACGGTTGCGGTTTCGGGAAAATCCGATGGTCGGATCTCCCGCACTAATCGTTTGAAATCACTATTTCAAAATACGAACTGTAGCGTCGTTATTCACTATATTTTAATTATCTTTATATAAATATATAAATATAATTCTTTCTTCAATTTCAAAACTATTTCCACTTTATATATTTAATAAAAATGATATTTTTATCCAACAGGCATTTATTTCAACACTTCACTATTTTTGACAATTCATGTATATAATAAAAATGTGATTTTTATTGTAAAACAATTTATTTCAAAACACGACTATTTTATATAGTTCCTATATATGGTAAAAATATGATTTTTATATAAAACAATTTATTTAAACACACGACTATTTTATATAGTTCATATGGATGATAAAAATATGATTTTTATATAAAACAATTTATTTCAACACACGACTATTTTATATAGTTCATATAGATGATAAAAATATGATTTTTATATAAAACAATTTATTTCAAAACATGAATGTCGTTCAACACATGAATTTTTATTCAACACATGAATTTTTATTCAACACACGAATTTTTATTCAACACACGAATATAGTTTCAACACATGGAAATAATTCTAACACATGAATATTATTGAAAATCTCGGCAGCATAACGGCAGGGTAGTTAAAACCGGGGCCGTCCCTAGTACGACTCCTCGCTCTACCTAAAAGCCTCGCAGCTTTTGACAATGGGGGTTCATGCATCTAGTTCGCACGCAGGCGGCATGTTTTATTTTCATTTCCACAATCTATTCTAATTTTGTTTTCAACCGCAGATGGGTATTTTTCAACCACAGTCAATCATTCACAACCACAAACAATTCTATCAACCATTCGTATTATTCACCAAATTTCACATCAACCAAATAATCCAAACAATATCACAACCAATAAATATCGCCCATGGTATGTGGACAAGGGGAGTATATATATATATATATTCATATATAAATATATTTCAATTCACTTCAATTCATTTCAATGTCATTTCAACACGTTTATCATTTTTACAACGCATATATAACTTATACATCGAACAAACAACTTATACAATGCTTATACATGAGGTGTACAATGCTTATATAACTCATACATCGACTATATAATTTATACTTCGTTGTTTTCCATCGTTTATAAATTAGAAATTTCATATTGGGTTCCACTCCACCAAAAATTGCAGAAGGCTCAGAAAAATATGCGGTCTCTTCTAAAATGTAGAAGACGTCCTCACGGTCCCGGTATCTCTTGTTTCACTGAATTTCGATCACACATGAAAAAGATACGATTTTTACAAGTTTGCAACGCTTAAAAGTGTAAAAACAGTTCAAAATTATACTTAGTCGTAATACCTCAGTTTTGTTCAAATCTAGGATTTAGATTTTCGCAAAGTCCGTAGCTCGATGTCCAGATCGGACGGCACCATGTCACAGATCTCTGAGAGGCGCGCAGAACGAGGAGCCCCACGTGGAACTCGATGGCGAACTCGAGACAGGGCGGCGCGAGAAAGATCCGAACTTTGAGGGCTCGATTCAGGCGATACGGTGGACGAGGGGGTGCGAGGGTTGGTCGGATTTGAAGAGGGAAGGAAGGGCTTTCGATTGTGGGTGGTGGCGGAGGCTGGTTCGTCGTGGCGGCGCTGAAAAATGGACAGGAAGATCGTAGCAGTTTCCGCCGTCGGGAGGAAGAATTATCGGGGAGAGAGAAAGTGAATAAGCCAGTGGGAATTTTCCATTTATTTATATATTTTTTAAAAATCCAAAAATACCCCTCGTCTCGCACGAACACGAATCCGAACCCAACGACTGTCGTCCCTAGCGTTTTACCCCTATTCCGAACACAATGGGATATGTTTCGTAGGCCCATTCGACTGTTTCAGTCAATTTTCTTTCAAATTAAAATATAAAACATTCAATATTTAATTTGAACGTACATTTCAATTTGTCGGGGCCACATACTGATTCGAAAAATTCCAGAAAATTAAATCTAGCTATGTTTTGACGATACGGTCCGAACAAAACTAGTTTCGTCAAATTCTGAGACCGTTTGGAAAATGGCCCTTTTCTGGCCGATCCAATTTAACTGTAATTGACCAAAACACGTTTTCCTTTGCCACGCTCACATTCTAGATTCAAAAATTATGAAATTTGAAATCTAGCAATAACTTGACATCCCGGTTCCAACAAAAGTGGTTTCGTCGAATTCTGAGGTCGTATGCAAAATGTCTATTTTCAAGGGCGATATATTCTCTATAGCGACCTTTCTGAAAATTCATTTGGCCATAACCTTTGATTCCCGCTATGAAACTTTGATTCTTCTGATTCGTTAGGAAGATACTCACTAACAGATTTAAATATTTTTGGTTTCAATCAAATCCGTTTTATTTTGCACCCGGTATAGTCAGTTAAAGTTTGAATTCAATTATAGAAACTGCAGCGCCATTTCAGACCATGTTTATAATTTAAATAATTATATTTATTTTCAAACTTCAATTCAAACACACTTTTCGCCACTATTATTTAAAATACTTATTTTAAATATTTAAAATCCACTATTTTAGCCAATTAAATTTTTTTTAAACTGGTTCAGAATTTCCGGGTTGTTACAATCTCCCCCACTTAAAACATTTCATCCCCGACTAGGAACAAAGTCGAAAGTGGTTTGATTAATCAACTCTACTTTCATTCTGGCTTCCATTCTACAACTTTTCAGTTTCTGAGAATTTTCAGATTCTTTAAAAATTTGGCTAACACCCGGAATTTTCGAAAAATTTCGCCATAACCTCCTTTGTACGAGGAGGGGTTGGGAAATTTATTGGGCCGTATTAGGTACCCAATAAATCCTAATAAGCATACACATATTTATAGTGATATATTCTGGTGTTTATAGGGAGCGTGTACAGATAATAACTCCAAAGAATAAATTCTTGTCACCCTGTCAAAGCCTGAGGGAATGTGTATTTTTAATAGCTTCAGAGAATAAATTCTCGTCACCTCGTCCCGTGTGGGAAATAAATAATCCATGTGCCGTATCTAATAACTAGAGAGACGTGATTATTGTCAACTCCAGACCCGTGTAGGGTTTTTATTAATCTGGCCATTTATCGTTACAATTTTATATGGTCTATATCAGTCATCAGTTCAACCTGTTAAATATAGTCATCGCCATACAAACCTCTCGCTCGTACGGTAAATCTTCAACCTTGTCACACAAGCTCCAAATGCTTATGTGGTATATGATGAAGTATGCATATCTTCAAGAAGTATGCCATGTAGTGTAGTTTAAAATTAATTATTACTATCCTATGGCGACATTTGTTAATTACACACAGAATAACCAGCATCCGCATCCAATGGCATTCACAGGAGTTGATATAATAATAAAATTGCGCATCCAACTCATTAAGGTTTACCTATTTGTCGGGCAAGCAAATAAAACCTTTACTCAACAGCTAATCCATTTACCTATTGAAACATATATAATGCACATGTACATATTTTTATCTATCTTCTAACCAGTTCAATGTGTGATTTAATAGAATAAATTCTACCATTCATTCCCTTATTGATTAAATTAACTATCGCTCTAATAATTTAATTAATCAAATCCACAATCACACAACAAAAACATCAATCAATTTATTTTTAACTTTTCAAAAATGTATCAATTAATTCATATATTCTTTTAAATCATTCAGACTATACAATTAAAATTCTACATCCATGAAAAGAGAACAACACCAAAATAGAGAACCCAATGGAAATTGCAAAATATGGTAAATGTACCTTGCACCAGAGTCAATCAGAGATACCCACCCTGCACTTAGGATAGGCTTTCTTAATTCTTTCCTTTGTTTCCCAAATACAATCTCGTGGATCTCCACTCCATTGCACTTTGACTAAGTGAACCTTTTTGTTCCTTAGCTCTTTGGTTTCTTTGCCAATTATCTTTAGCGGCTCTCTTCTCACAGCCAATTCTAGAGTGATTTCTATATCCTGTTGCGCTGCTTCTTCCACGATCAAGTCTGGATCATGAACGTGCTTTTGATGTTGAGATACGTGAAATACATCATGCCCTCCAGGCAACCAATCAGGCAATTAAACCTTATATGCGAGAGTTCCAATCCGTTCAAGAATAGGAAACAGACCAATGAATTTGGGTGCCAATTTCCCTATTTTACCAAACCGGATAACTCTTATAGGAGATACCTTCAAATAAACATAGTCGCCAACAGCAAATGATATATCTCTTTTTCTCTTATCTGCATAGCTTTTCTGTCGGCTTTGAGCGGTGAGTAATCGTTTCTTAACAAAGTCGACTTTATCTGCAGCATTGCGAATCATATCTGGCCCCAATACAAGTCTATTATCAGGTTCACCCAACAAGCAGGGGATCAGCACGGTCTACCATACAATACTTCGAATGGAGACATTTTCATGCTCGCCTGGTAGCTGTTATTATATGAGAATTCAGCCAAATGTAAATGGTCTTCCCACGATCCGCCAAAATCAAGAATACAAGCCCGTAATAGATCTTCTAGAATACGATTCACCCTCTCAGTTTGACCATCTGTTTGAGGATGATAAGCGGTGCTTACGTTTAGTTTCGTTCCCAATTCTGCTTGGAATGTTTCCCAGAATTTACTGGCAAAAATCGGGTCACGATCTCTAACAATGCTCATAGGAACTCCGTGCAGCCTAACAATTTCTTTAAAATAAATCTGCGCCGTACTTTGAGCAGTTCTATTCGATTTGACAGGTATGAAATGAGCGGTCTTTGTAAAGCGATCTACGATCACCCAAATACTGTCATTTCCTTTTCTGGTTTTGGGAAAACCATCTATGAAATCCATAGAAATCTGTTCCCACTTCCCACTTGGAATTTCCAAAGGTTGCAACAATCCAGCGAGCTTCTGATGATCGCTTTTAACTTGTTGACAAGTAGAACACCGGCTAACATATAAGGAGATGTCTCGTTTCATAGATCTCCACCAGAAAGTGCGTTTGATATCATTATACATCTTGCTCACTCCTGGATGGATACTAAGATTGGCTTTGTGACATTCATCCAATACTTCTCTTCGAAGTTCAGCAATGTTCGGCACACATAGTCGGCCTTTCAACCTTAGGTTCCCTCGTCATCTATCTGAAAACTCAAGGTCTCGCCTTTCTGTATACTTTCTTTGAATGAAGTGATCATCCTTCTGAAAAGCAGATATTTTATCAATCAAAGATGTCGTAATGATAAAACTGGCGATTATTACATTCTTTCTACTCAGCGCATCAGCCACAACATTGGCTTTCCCTGGAGTGTACAAAATCTCAAAATCGTACGCCGCAAGAAATTCTAGCCAACGCTACTGCCTCAGATTCAAGTCTTTTTGGGTGAACAGATATTTCAATGACTGATGGTCTGTATACAGTTCGAATTTCTCACCCAAAAGGTAGTGCCTCCAGATTTTCAAAGCGAATACGATGGCTAACAACTCAAGATCATGAGTAACGTAATTCTTCTCATGCGGCTTTAGCTGCCAGCTAGCATAAGCAATCACTTGACCTCTTTGCATTAACACTGCAACAAGGCCTTCTCTAGATGCGTTAGCCCAGACTTTCAAGTCCTCATTGCCATCTATTATTGTTAACACTGGAGCGGTCGTTAGCTTTAATTTCAGCTTCTGGAAAGCTTCCTCACATTCTGAAGTCCAATTGAATCTCGAATGTTTCTTTGTCAGTTTCGTTAAAGAACTAGATATCTTCACGAAATCCTTAATGAATTTCCGATAATAACTGGCTAACCCGAGAAAACTTCTGACTTTTGTGGGTGTACGTGGCTGTTTCCAATTCTGAATAGCAGTGATTTTACTGGGATCCACTGAAATTCCTTCTTTTGACACGACGTGGCCAAGAAATTTGACTTTTTCTTGCCAGAATATAGATTTGGAAAATTTTTCTTTTAAAACATTCTTTTTGGGAATTTCTAACACTTGTTCCAAATGTTTTTAGTGTTCGCTTTCTGATTTAGAGAAGATTAGAATATCATCAATGAAGACATGAACAAATTTATTCAATACTCCTCTGAATACCCTGTTCATTAGATTGACGAAATAGGCTGGAGCGTTACATAAGCCGAATGACATTACTAACCACTTGTAGAATAGGTCTGGACCTCTGAATGCTGTCAAAGGAACACACTCCTCGGCGATACGAAGCTGATGGAAACCTTAGCTAGGTCCATTCGTGAAAACACTTGTGCACCATTCAATCGATCTAACAAATCATCAGTCCGCGGCAATGGATACTTGTTTTTCAATGTCTGCTCATTCAAGTCGCGATAATCTACACATAGTTTGAGAGTGCCATCTGACTTCGGGATAAATACCACAGCTGCCCCCCAATCAGAAAAGCTTGGCCTGATTAGACCCTTCCATACAAGCTGTTTAGTTTGATTGTCTAACTCTTCTTTTTTCCTTCAAGGTCATTCTTCGAATAGCGTGAACTACTGGCCTTGCATTCGGAACTAAAGAGATTTTGAAATCAATTTCTCTCTACGGAGGTAAGCTAACAACTTCTTCGAACACATCCGCATAGTTCTTGATAACTTGAATTTCTACAATGTCAACCTGAATATTCTCTGTAACGACAGGAACAGGTTCTATTTGAGCAGGGGAAACATCTAGGGCTGCCCAGAAATCTTTTCTATTCGAATTCGGTCCTTCACATGGAATGGTTATAAAATTGCCTGATTTAGCCTTTGCCTTTACAACTCTGTCAGCGCATTTAACCTCAGCTTCATATTTGGTTAACCAACCCAATCCCAATATAAGATCAAATTCGGTGAAATTCATGACGATCGCGATAGTGGGGAACCGATAACAGGAAAAAGAAACGGGCACCCCACAAATCCAACTAAGATCAAGGGAACCCCCAACCGGATTATGAACAGTCATCGGTTCTTTAAGCTTCCTCAAATTCAAATCCAGCTTCTTAACCGCATTCTTCGCTATAAAGCTTTGCGACGCTCCTGTATCAAACAGTACTTTAACAGGAATATCTTTGATAGTCAGTGTGCCTTCTAAAACATCTGACTTTCTTTGACTAGCGGAGTGTTCCGAAGCTTTTGCTACTTCATTTACTTGAGCCACTTTGCCCGCTTTCAATAGCCAACGGTCTTGCTTTACATGGCCAGCCTGGTGACAAAGAATGCATTTTCTCTGGTTCTCGGATTTAACTCCTTTATTCTTTCGCTTGTTCGAAGATCTACAATTTCTCATCGAATGCCCTTGCTGATTACACTTTAAACAAACGACTGCTTTAACCTTTTTCTGATCAACTCTAGGCTTCTTTCTTAACTCAGACTTCGTACTGGCCTCAGGCTGTGCACTAGTTTCTGGGCTATCAGTTTCGAATTTTCTTTTGCTGCAAGAACTGACTTCCTCTTCATCTCGCAACGTACCTTTCCTATCGAGATCCTCATACTGGTAGGCCATGTATATTATTTCAGGAAAAGGAAGCTTCACATGCCCCATTAGTTTATCCTGATATTTTCTTTGTAGACCGTTTATAAACCTCAGATTCTTCATCTTTGGCTCTTGGATTAGATGAGGAGCAAAATGAGAAAGTTCATTGAATTTCGTATGATATTATGGGATATTCATATCCCCTTGTATCAAATAGTTGAATTCATCACATAGCCGCTCAATGGCTTCTAGAGGAATAAATTTTGCATTGAAAAGCTCTTTGAATCTATCCCAGGTGATATCACCTTCTAGATTATCCTTAATAATCGAATCCCACCAGAACAAAGCTTCGTCTTTGAGTGCCCAAGATGCCAGTAATCTTTTCTGGTCATCCCTCAGCTTTAAACCTTCAAAGATTTTCTCAGCAGAACGAATCCAAGCTTGTGTTTTAGCAATAGATTCTTCGCCCAAGAACGGTACTCCACCCATGTTTCTATATTTCTTAAGTAGACCTCAACATCTGGTTCCAACCTACCTCTTCTACTTCTATCACTCATTTTTCAATGTCTGCAAATAGCAGACAAAGTGTTAGGCCAACAGAAAAGGGTAATTTTAAAACATAGAGACATATACTTCAATGTAAATGTGTCTATCTAGTGTATTTCATCCTGCTATACTCATATTAGGATATTACTGATCCTATCTGTAATGAGTCACTCGTCCTAGAACACTACTGGTTCTATTTCTGACGAGTTCGTTCATATGTTATATTTCAGAACTAAGCTTAACCAAAGCTCTAATACCACGTATGTGACGACTCCAACCCCGATGAGACGGTGCAAGGGTAATCTTTGGAATATAACACATAAACTGATAACAACAGAACACAAATAATTAAATACGCCAGATAATGTACAATAGAATACACTGGATAAATATAATCATCAGAGTTACACAGTATATAGGATCATACTTAGTACAAAATACAGTTCAGCTATACATAAATGTCTACTGTGGAAAAGAAAACATAATATGTACAACATGAGCTGAACAACATAAAAGAGATAAATGATAGAATCTATCTTCAGCTCCAGCTATCCAAAAAGAGCCTACTAAAACCTGAATACAAGGCTAACCGTGTAGAAATAGGGGCACCCATGTTTGCAAGTGAAACAAACTACGAGTCAGTCATGGGACTGCTATGAGAAATCTACTTAACACATTTTCAAATATGGCTAATCACAGGACCACGCCACTTTCGCGGAACGTGTTTACTCCATTGGATTGCCAGTGCTTTAAAACAAATAAATCTTTTAAACATCGCAATGCTTTTTATAAAAATGAAGCCATTATAAGACTCAGTTCCCATCACACAATGCAACACAAACCAGAGGATAGAGTTTTACCTTATAATGGCCAAAATATGCTTGATACGAGCAAAACAAATCATTTGATATTATTGCTAGTGTATATATGTTTCAAAAACAATTTCAACCATAACTATCAATCATAGATGGCATGGGTACCATATATCATGTCGCTATATATATATATAATCAAAACCGCACGATGTCGTATTTGGAAATTGGATTTCCATCATGAACCGAGGCCAGGGATCATCCTTACCGCTTCGAGACAATCTAGCCTACCATGTCTCAGGAACAGCCGCAATTGCCCCTTGGATCGTCAGGGCCGGTCCACCGATGTGGATTATTATGCCTGAACACTACGTTTCCCCGCCCTTACGGGCGCAAATGAGCCAACAAATGACTCCCATCGGCTTCACATAGTCACTGATATATTCGAGGCGCCTCGCAATAGCAACAACCACACAGGTGAAAATAATATAAATGTCAGCCAGTTTAAGCACTAACACCACCTCTAGCTACAAAGAAACGCATGCCCTCCCTGATGTCCTCTCCCGTTTCTGGTCCATACCGGGGTGTGAGGCTCGCGAAACAATGCTATACACAAAGCTATGCCACACAGGCCGTGCTTTGATCATCAACCACAAGACTTTGCTTTTCAACAAAAGCCCTGATCATCTGCCACTTAGGCATGCCACACAGGCAATTCACTCAATGCGACTGGTTTTCATCGATATATAGCCTCTAAGCTCGTACGTCTTAGAGAAAGGCGTTAAGCAAGAGAATAAATTCTCCACCGCCAAACAGATATATATTTAATAGAGATCAATCAGCACAGAACAAAATCCAATGCCAGACACACAGTCCATTTACACGTTCGTTCTGGGTCTGAACGAAACCGGAGGCACTCAATACCTCGCATATCCATACAATCAACAAGTACATCCGGGTGGCTACCACTTCAACCCCGTCAAGGTAGCTGCTCCTATCATGAGCATCAGTAGCACCCCTCTGTTCGACGTGAAGATCATCGGTCTTGCACCGTCTTCATATCTTCGACTTTCACTCGTCGATCAATTATTTGAAATGAGAACTCGGCCTTTTCAAATAATTCACGTATATCTAGAATTTTAAATCAATTCATTTCAATGGTTAAATTATTCGACATCACCAATTCTGTTCTTTAATGTAATTTTCACACCAAACACATTCAACCATCAAATATCACCTAAACCAAGAAAATTCAGTTTATTTCCATTCCATATCGTTTATAATATTTTATCATGATTTATCGCTATTTTTATTTATTTAAAAATAGCCAATTCATTCAAATGACGCTTCAGGCCATAACGCGGCCGTGGCGCTATTTTTCTCCAGATTTGAATTACACATATCTGAAAATCTAACCGTTGGATCTTCACAAAATTTATATCATTAGAAAGATCTTTTCAGAACGAATCCAACAGTTTAAGTTTTCGAAAAATCCGACGATCGGATCTCCCACACTAATCGTTTGAAATTACAATTTCAAAATACGAACTGCAGCATCGTTATTCGATTTAATTTAATCATATATATATATAATCAATTCTGGCGCTGTTTTTCTTCAGATTTGAATTAAACATTCCAGACAATCCAACCATTGGATCTTTACAAAGTTGGTGCCGTTGGAATGATATTTCCAAGGCGAACCCAACGGTTGTGGTTTCGGTAAAATCCGATGGTCGGATCTCCCGCACTAATCGTTTGAAATCACGATTTCAAAATACGGACTACAGCATCATTATTCACTATATTTTAATTATCTTTATATAAATGTATAAATATAATTCTTTCTTCGATTTCAAAACTATTTCCACTTTATATATTTAATAAAAATGATATTTTTATCCAACAGACATTTATTTCAACACTTCACTATTTTTGACAATTCATGTATATGATAAAAATGTGATTTTTATTGTAAAACAATTTATTTCAAAACACGACTATTTTATATAGTTCATATAGATGGTAAAAATATGATTTTTATATAAAACAATTTATTTCAACACACGACTATTTTATATAGTTCATATGGATGATAAAAATATGATTTTTATATAAAACAATTTATTTCAACACACGACTATTTTATATAGTTCATATAGATGATAAAAATATGATTTTTATATAAAACAATTTATTTCAAAACATGAATGTCGTTCAACACATGAATTTTTATTCAATACACGAATTTTTATTCAACACATGAATATAGTTTCAACACATGAAAATAATTCTAACACATGAATATTATTGAAAATTTCGACAGCATAACGGCAGGGTAGTAGAAACCTGGGCCGTCCCTAGTACGGCTCCTCGCTCTACCTTAAAGGCTCGCAGCTTTTGACAATGGGGATTCATGCATTTAGTTCGCACGCAGACGGCATGTTTTATTTTGATTTCCACAATCTATTCTAATTTTGTTTTCAACCACAGATGGGTATTTTTCAACCACAGTCAATCATTCACAACCACAAACAATTCTATCAACCATTCGTATTATTCACCAAATTTCACATCAACCAAATAATCAAAACAATATCACAACCAATAAATATCTCCAATGGTATATGGACAAGGGGAGTGTAACACCCCACCTCCGCTAGGGTCAATCACAAAGTGAATGCCCTAGTTTTGGAGGGGTATTATCTAGTAAACTGGCACAGAGATAACACAAGACAGAACATAGATAAAATAGAGTATATAAAGCAGCGGATATAAACTTTAAAACCAAATCTCATTACTGAAAAATAGAGTCAAAACCTCTTACATCAAAATGCCAAGTCATTATTTCATTACATCAAGTTCAAAAGAAACAAAGTACTTAAAACAACATAAGTAAAATATTATTCCCCAAAAAGTGCATGAGTGCAGCCATAGCATAGCTCAAGACCAAACCTTACATGAGCTGTCAGAAAGCAAGCAAAGTCCAAGCTAAGAGCTAGAGTTTCCTCCCTGAGAACCTTTGGGGGGGGGGCAACGAAAGACAAAGAGGCGAAAGAAAACGGGTCAGTCAAAAAGACTGGTAAGCCCTAGTGACTATCAGCATAGAAACTAGTAAAGTTAACAAGACATGAATTGTAACAACCCGTATTTTCAATAACCTGTTATAATATAAATGGAGGCAGAATTAAAATGTAAAATCTGAATCAAGGGAAACGGGCTATGCCATTGTGTTCGTCTTGGAAAAATACGCGAAATAGAGTCTGAGATTTCGAAAATCGGAGTCCGTATGACCAAGATATGGCCTCGCGAAGTTTCACGAAAAATTCCCAAATTAAAGTTACTTAATTAAGTGAAATGGGTTACGCAGAGAAATATATATATATTGATATATATATATATATATATATAATTGAAAATTAAATAAATAAATATGCAAAAATGTTCAAAACAGCGAATTAGGAGAGGGGAATAACCGAACCGGCCGATTTTTGAGGTCGACCCGAGCCTGCTGGGTCGACTAGGGGTTAATCCAGGGTGTTTGGCTGTCAACCCGTGGGCCGATTCGCTCAAATGCAGATTTTGCATTTTGATGGTTCTTATGGTTCATCTTTAATCTAAAGGCCCTAGATGGTTCCTACACTTGACTTCTTCCCCAAGACATGCTTTGATGGCTTGGATTGAATCTAGGTTTAATCCTATGGCCTAAAACACTTGCCTAATCTATAAATAAGACCCTAACCTATCCTAAATCCTCATTATTCATTCATGCAACTAAACTATGGTAAAATTGCTACTCTCATGGCCTCCACTCAACTATCCTAGCCTCCACTTCATTTCTATGAGAGGTTTCATGATCATGAGAGTATTAGAGAGTCCCTATGTTAGTATGAGAGCTTCTCAAGTTGATTTCAAGGCAAAATCTTTGATCTTTGTTCATAAAGATGGTATTTTTGTTGATTTGGAGTGTTCATCTTTGGGTTTTTGGGTGATGGCATGCATAGGCTTCATCACAAGCTTTAGATTAATCGATTTAGGCCTTCATAGCAATGTAAGCCCTTTCCCTACTCTTAGATATTAACTATGAAGTTAAATGTTCATGTTGCAAGTTTGGGTTTGATCATTGAGAATGATACATGCTATCATGTTATGCAAGCTTATGAAGTCATTATCTTGATCTTATGAGCTAAAAGCCACAACCTTTATGTTGAAATGTTGCATTATGCAACATTAGAACCTTCATAAGCTTTTTATGTCAACTTGCATATAAAGTCATAACCCTTGTATGATGGCATATGCGAGTTTCTAGTCATCATTCCATGTCTTTTGTCACCATGATTCGCTTATGTGCCAAGTTTGGGTTTATGCATGTTTTGAGGCTTAAGAATGTAACATGCAAGCTAATGAACACATTTGTGCCTCATTTGTCACCATGATTAACTTGTGGCTTAATATCCATTTTTGTCATGCCTTTGTCAAGTCTCTTCTTTTAATCCATTACGTTGTTGCGAACGTATATGCGAGCTTAAAAGCGTTGGGGTCACATTATGGGAAAACATAATGACATGAACATGATTTGGGTAAACAGGTATAAACATGACAACGTGTAACGTTAAATATGACATGTGTTTATACTTGAAAACATGACTTGAAATATAACATGGAAGTTGACATGTAAGTATGCATAAAAACATAAGCTTGGGAATTTACCTATTAAGTTAGGTCTACCCTTTGGGAATTTACCTATTAAGTTAGGTCTACCCAAATGCTTGAAAAACTTGTAATATGTTTTGGAAACATGATGAACATGACACTTAGATAATATAAGTGTGGCCAACTCGAGGTTGAGTTGAGTTTGCAACATAAAGCTACCCGGAACCGACCGGCCTAACTAGTAGTTGCAAACAATAGGACCCAATGTGAGAAGTTGGTCATGTTGTGCTTGAACCCGAGGTTAGACCAAGTTGTGGTGTAAAGCTACCCGGAACCGACCGGCTTAACTAGTAACCACAACAAAGTCTAATGTGAGAGGTTGGGGTGCATTAAGTAATTAATGCCACATGATAGGGTTAAGTTAAGTTGATTAATGACTCTTAACCAAATATGACATGGACAAATGGGTTAAGTAAATTGGTTAGGCTAATGATACTTAACAAAACATGACAAGGTTGGGTAGGTTAAGTAACTCGATTTGCCTAATGACACTTAACCATTTTTATACGACTAGCGGACAGGCATTAAGTTAACCAACACTTAATCAATCCAACATGATAATTTGGCAAGGTTAAGTAAGTTTTCTTAATGACACTTAACCGAAAGATACAGTTAATGGATGGGGTTAAGATTAGACTCAACTAGTCTAAACATGATAATCGGATGGGGTTAAGTTAGCCTAGACTTAATTAATCCCACTTGGTAGTTTAATGGGGTTAAGTTAAATACTTAACTAATTTAACACGATGATTTGATGTGGTTAAGTGACCTATACTTAACCAATCTAACCCGTTAATTTGATGTGGTTAAGTGACCTAAACTTAACCAATCTAACTCGTTAGTTTGATGTGGTTAAGTGATCTATACTTAACCAGTCTAACCCGTGAATTTATTGAGGTTAAGTTAACCCATACTTAACCCATATAACGTGAAAACATGATAAGGCTAAGCCATGAATCGCTTGAATACACTTGACCGGTTTGACTAAGTAATTTCATAGGGTCAAGTTAATATATACTTAACCAACTTGAGCATGGTTTGTAGGGTTAAGTCTTGAACTTGGATACTTAGCCAATTTTGACATGATTTGTAGACGGGTTAAGTCTTGAACTTGGATACTTAGCCAAATTTTGACATGATTTGTAGACGGGATTAATTCATGAACTTAAGTGACACTTAATCTGTTATATAAACCCTAATTCGGAGAATTAGGTGGGTAACCGTAATTAACAAGGATAACGGGAATAAGGCTAGGTGGTAAACCTTAGTTGAAGGATAACTAAGTAATGATTCTTAGTCAAGGAAATTTAGACCAGTTCATAGATAGATGAGTAACCTGATACGGTAGGTCATCGTTTAAGTATACGAGTAGGAGCAAGTATCTGATTTAGATAAAGGCTCCAGCGAACTGGGTAACGAAGCAGCGACTTCGGGGAACGTGAGGATATTCTTGGGATCCCTCAGTGG
This sequence comes from Allium sativum, assembly GCA_030737875.1. Classification (NCBI taxonomy): domain Eukaryota; kingdom Viridiplantae; phylum Streptophyta; class Magnoliopsida; order Asparagales; family Amaryllidaceae; genus Allium; species Allium sativum. Next base: position 860,768,863 of record CM060918.1, on the reverse strand, counting down.
GCTGCCAGGTAATTATACTAGGCTCATGAGAGGTTAAGGTCTGCGTTAGAAGAACCAAGAGTATGCCTTGGTTGCTATACGAGCGACCTAAAGACGGGGATGGATAGGGCATAGTCGACGAGACACGGTCGTACCCTAGATAGCATTTTCTCGTCAGGCTACCTTCCATCTTTGGTCAAGCGTGTACGTACGGAAAGACAGAGAACACCCAATAGACCATAATTGCTATCTAATTATGGTTTTGGTAAGGCTCGGATTGGGGGTTGGCCAGTAGTGTGTTCTCGTACAGGATTTATCCTGTCTTGTCTTTCGCTAGTTGAGGGAGGGGTCGCGTGGGACCATAGCCACGTATAGAAAAACAGACCTTAGCATCTGCATTGGCAGATAAATCGTAAGCTCCCGACCGAGTCCTGTATTTCCTGGTCTGCCCTGTGACAGGACTCGGATGGCACGATGTGATACATGTGCATACAGTCATGGAAAAACGATTCACGATGAATGCGTGGGGAAAAGGGCGCGGTTGGCGGTTAGCGTAATCCCTAGTGGCCCTAGGTGGTTGAACCCAAACCGAGATACGAAAACGTGCAATAGGTAAGCGTAATCCCTAGTAGCCCTAGGTAGCATAAGTCCTAGTTGTACAGACGATAATTCATGTTGGAAGACCCTAGCTAGGTTTAGGGTAACAGTCCAAACCGATCTTAAGGATCATGGAACTATGTTAAAGTAATATAGAATCTCATGGGAAAGCCCTTATGGTCTACAGCAAGGGACTGAACATTTACATGGAACGAAACATACGAGTTGAGTAACCTATATATGCGATATACTAGGTTGACATGGACCATTACACAACTTTTGGGTAAGGGTCATTCACGGATAATACGTGATACAGTTGGGATACTAGTACGGTAGGTGAAGAGCAGATGTACAGGATAGATACCATGGGACGTTATACGTGATAGATATCTTGGGGATATTATACTTGATAGAAACCTGACGATGTGATACCTTGTTTTATCTTGACATCGTAATTTATCATGACACCTTAGTTTATCTGAGTTCAGTAGTTCATCCTGTTATTTTGATTTAGCTTATCTATCTTGTTATCATGCTTATGTTGATCTCAGTTTCTCATGTCAGTTAACTTTACTAGTTTTTATACTAATAGTAGATAGGGCTTACTCAGTCTTTTTGACTGACCCGTTTTGTTTCGCCTCTTTTCTTCCGTTTCCCCCCCAGGTTACAGGGAGGAAATACTGTTGTTTAGTTCGGACTTCTTCTGCTTGAAGGTCATCATGGATGGCTTGGACTTTCCTTGGCTATGGCTACTTTACTGTTTTTACTTGGGGAATAATTTATGAAAAAGTCTTTATGCTTCTTTATTATTGCAAGACAGGTTTTGATGTACTCTGATGTAAAAGGCTTTAGACCTTAATTATTAATGTTTATGAAAGTTTGATTTTACTTCCGCTATGTTATATGTTCTGTCTTGTGATATTTCTGTGCATGTTTACCAATAATGCCCCTCTAAAGCTAGTGCATTCCTTTGCGAGTGACCCTAGTGGAGGCGGGGTGTTACATTTGGTATCAGAGCAGAAGGTTACCAGACTGGGCAAAAGTTTTTAAAGACCTTCTGAAAACTATTTGAAAATTGTTTATGAAGAAGCATTTTTCAAGAAAATTTTCTTTTAAAAGAAAAAGGCTATTCCCCAAAGGCCATTAGCACTATCCTTGTTTCCTTAATTGAATCTCTTTTCTTTTCTTTCCTCCATCTGTAGTCACAGTGGTTTTAACTGCGATTAGTCTTTTCTATCTACGAAATTGCTTTCCATACGATGGAGGTGGTTCTCGAGAGACTAGTGGCCGTGTTATAAGAAAGGATAGTGAGAAAGAGGATAAAGGATACGAGCTTAAGGATGAGCAACTTGTTGGTATGGCTTAGTCCTCAAAGGAGGGAGAAAGATGAACAATGAAACCCATGACGATAGAGTACCTTTGGCATGGTAAAACGGGACGGATAGTTAAGTATTGTGGGACAAGGACAAGATCATCGTGAAGACAATTGTATACCCTCACTAGAGTACCTGAGTAGGGGGATAACATCCTTGTTGAAGATCTAGTTATTCTTTTCTATCATCCCGTCAAGACTTTGTTTTGATCCCCGCATCATTTAAGTTTGCTTCGATAGTTGAGTCTCTGCACCTTAAGTACTAGCGTAATAGAGAATCCCATTTTTGTCTCAAGTCCTGTGGAGAATCGGTCCATTTATTCATGACTTGTTTTGGATTTGAGAATGACGTGCCTCGGTTATGGATGGATTCTGGGGATGAAGTGGTTATCCAGTAAGGGGTGCCACTCTCGGTTTTGATAGGAGGGTAGTTAGACTCTTGACTAGCCTTGGTAATACCCTCGAAGTCTCGTGTAACCTTTTGGGTTCGGTCATGATTAGTTACTTAGAATCCCTTGATACCTTTATTGGAAATTTGAAGCCCGATCGAGTGGTGTTCGCCGATAAGACGGATGGTTTATTTCACTTATGCAGGGGTTATGGAAATCACCCTAGTAAGTGCGCTTGATAACCTGGTTGGCATCTGTTTACTTTCAAGAGAAAGTTCTTCTACGTGGAATACCTTGTGGTACGAGGTCCAAGATTCACTAGTGAATTTTGGAAAGCTTGCATGAGATCATGAGTACGCAGTCATGTTTGCGTCAAGTATTCTAGGGAAAGAATAAGTGCAAGTGGAACGAGAGGCGACGAAGAAATGAGTTCCAGCTCATGTTATGGAAACAGGAAATAAGAAGCTACGAAATTGCGAAGTTAAAGGACGGTCAAGGCACAATGGAATTAAGCCCAAGGAAATATGACTTTGATGGTCAAAGACTAGATACGCGCATGATATCTCTTTTTGGGAGTGTATCCTTGATCCCTGTTTTCTGTAGAGCTTACTTGTAGGCTATCTTTTGTGGACGTCCTCTCGGTCCTATTTTCTGTTACAAACCCCGTAAGGAGTTTGTCCTGTTCATCTTCTCGACCCTGTTTCAGGGAATTCTAGGTAGAAAACCCTATGGATGTAAACATGTATTTGAAACATGTTATGATTGATATGGTTGCAAGTGGTTGCAAGTGGTTGCTCGTGGATGCGCGAATACACATTAGATACTAGCTCGACTCGGTCACATTTTATATTGCATATGCACAAGTATTTATACTTGTTTATGGATGAAATCGAATGTATTATCATGCGGTTGTTGCATATGAATGAATGATTGTGCACGCATATAGTATCTATATGACTAGGACTATTTGCATACATGTTGGATTCATGGCACTATACATATTTTGCATTAGAAAGATTATTCAAGCCTGATCATTAGCATTAGCTAAGGAACATGTACACACACGTTTTGCATATATTCATACAGCATTAGAAATCATCTAAGGACAATGGTTGCTTGTGGATGATGTTTTGAGTAGATGGATGATGGATGGTAGGATATGTTCTTCCCAACTTGGAGATTTCGGGGACGAAATCCTAAAAGGTGGGGAGAATGTAACAACCCGTATTTTCAATAACCTGTTATAATATAAATGGAGGTAGAATTAAACTATAAAATCTGAATCAAGGGAAACGGGCTGTTCCATTGCGTTCGTCTCGGAAAAATACGCGAAATAGAGTCCGAGTTTTCGAAAATCAGAGTCCGTATGACCAAGATATGGCCTCGCGAAGTTTCACGAAAAATTCCCAATTTAAAGTGTACTTAATTAAGTGAAATGGGTTGCGCAGAGAAATATATATATATTGATATATATATATATATATATATATATATATATATATATATAATTGAAAATTAAATAAATAAATATGCAAAAATGTTCAAAACAGAGAATTAGGAGAGGGGAATAACCGAACCGGCCGATTTTTGAGGTCGACCCGAGCCCGCTGGGTCGACTAGGGGTTAATCCAGGGTGTTTGGCTGTCAACCCGTGGGCCGATTCGCTCAAATGCAGATTTTGCATTTTGATGGTTCTCATGGTTCATCTTTAATCTAAAGGCCCTAGATGGTTCCTACACTTGACTTCTTCCCCAAGACATGCTTTGATGGCTTGGATTGAATCTAGGTTTAATCCTATGGCCTAAAACACTTGCCTAATCTATAAATAAGACCCTAACCTATCCTAAATCCTCATTATTCATTCATGCAACTAAACTATGGCAAAATTGCTACTCTCATGGCCTCCACTCAACTATCCTAGCCTCCACTTCATTTCTATGAGAGGTTTCATGATCATGAGAGTATTAGAGAGTCCCTATGTTAGTATGAGAGCTTCTCAAGTTGATTTCAAGGCAAAATCTTTGATCTTTGTTCATAAAGATGGTATTTTTGTTGATTTGGAGTGTTCATCTTTGGGTTTTTGGGTGATGGCATGCATAGGCTTCATCACAAGCTTTAGATTAATCGATTTAGGCCTTCATAGCAATGTAAGCCCTTTCCCTACTCTTAGATATTAACTATGAAGTTAAATGTTCATGTTGCAAGTTTGGGTTTGATCATTGAGAATGATACATGCTATCATGTTATGCAAGCTTATGAAGTCATTATCTTGATCTTATGAGCTAAAAGCCACAACCTTTATGTTGAAATGTTGCATTATGCAACATGAGAACCTTCATAAGCTTTTTATGTCAACTTGCATATAAAGTCATAACCCTTGTATGATGGCATATGCGAGTTTCTAGTCATCATTCCATGTCTTTTGTCACCATGATTCGCTTATGTGCCAAGTTTGGGTTTATGCATGTTTTGAGGCTTAAGAATGTAACATGCAAGCTAATGAACACATTTGTGCCTCATTTGCCACCATGATTAACTTGTGGCTTAATATCCATTTTTGTCATGCCTTTGTCAAGTCTCTTCTTTTAATCCATTACGTTGTTGCGAACGTATATGCGAGCTTAAAAGCGTTGGGGTCACATTATGGGAAAACATAATGACATGAACATGATTTGGGTAAATAGGTATAAACATGACAACGTGTAACGTTAAATATGACATGTGTTTATACTTGAAAACATGACTTGAAATATAACATGGAAGTTGACATGTAAGTATGCATAAAAACATAAGCTTGGGAATTTACCTATTAAGTTAGGTCTACCCTTTGGGAATTTACCTATTAAGTTAGGTCTACCCAAATGCTTGAAAAACTTGTAACATGTTTTGGAAACATGATGAACATGACACTTAGATAATATAAGTGTGGCCAACTCGAGGTTGGGTTGAGTTTGCAACATAAAGCTACCCGGAACCGACCGGCCTAACTAGTAGTTGCAAACAATAGGACCCAATGTGAGAAGTTGGTCATGTTGTGCTTGAACCCGAGGTTAGACCAAGTTGTGGTGTAAAGCTACCCGGAACCGACCGGCTTAACTAGTAACCACAACAAAGTCTAATGTGAGAGGTTGGGGTACATTAAGTAATTAATGCCACATGATAGGGTTAAGTTAAGTTGATTAATGACTCTTAACCAAATATGACATGGACAAATGGGTTAAGTAAATTGGTTAGGCTAATGATACTTAACAAAACATGACAAGGTTGGGTAGGTTAAGTAACTCGATTTGCCTAATGACACTTAACCATTTTTATACGACTAGCGGACGGGCATTAAGTTAACCAACACTTAATCAATCCAACATGATAATTTGGCAAGGTTAAGTAAGTTTTCTTAATGACACTTAACCGAAAGATACAGTTAATGGATGGGGTTAAGATTAGACTCAACTAGTCTAAACATGATAATCGGATGGGGTTAAGTTAGCCTAGACTTAATTAATCCCACTTGGTAGTTTAATGGGGTTAAGTTAAATACTTAACTAATTTAACACGATGATTTGATGTGGTTAAGTGACCTATACTTAACCAATCTAACCCGTTAATTTGATGTGGTTAAGTGACCTAAACTTAACCAATCTAACTCGTTAGTTTGATGTGGTTAAGTGATCTATACTTAACCAATCTAACCCGTGAATTTATTGAGGTTAAGTTAACCCATACTTAACCCATATAACGTGAAAACATGATAAGGCTAAGCCATGAATCGCTTGAATACACTTGACCGGTTTGACTAAGTAATTTCATAGGGTCAAGTTAATATATACTTAACCAACTTGAGCATGGTTTGTAGGGTTAAGTCTTGAACTTGGATACTTAGCCAATTTTGACATGATTTGTAGACGGGTTAAGTCTTGAACTTGGATACTTAGCCAAATTTTGACATGATTTGTAGACGGGATTAAGTCATGAACTTAAGTGACACTTAATCTGTTATATAAACCCTAATTCGGAGAATTAGGTGGGTAACCGTAATTAACAAGGATAACGGGAATAAGGCTAAGTGGTAAACCTTAGTTGAAGGATAACTAAGTAATGATTCTTAGTCAAGGAAATTTAGACCAGTTCATAGATAGATGAGTAACCTGATACGGTAGGTCATCGTTTAAGTATACGAGTAGGAGCAAGTATCTGATTTAGATAAAGGCTCCAGCGAACTGGGTAACGAAGCAGCGGCTTCGGGGAACGTGAGGATATTCTTGGGATCCCTCAGTGGGCTGCCAGGTAATTATACTAGGCTCATGAGAGGTTAAGGTCTGCGTTAGAAGAACCAAGAGTATGCCTTGGTTGCTATACGAGCGACCTAAAGACGGGGATGGATAGGGCATAGTCGACGAGACACGGTCGTACCCTAGATAGCATTTTCTCGTCAGGCTACCTTCCATCTTTGGTCAAGCATGTACGTACGGAAAGGCAGAGAACACCCAATAGACCATAATTGCTATCTAATTATGGTTGCGGTAAGGCTCGGATTGGGGGTTGGCCAGTAGTGTGTTCTCGTACAGGATTTATCCTGTCTTGTCTTTCGCTAGTTGAGGGAGGGGTCGCGTGGGACCATAGCCACGTATAGAAAAACAGACCTTAGCATCTGCATTGGCAGATAAATCGTAAGCTCCCGACCGAGTCCTGTATTTCCTGGTCTGCTCTGTGACAGGACTCGGATGACACGATGTGATACATGTGCATACAGTCATGGAAAAACGATTCACGATGAATGCGTGGGGAAAAGGGCGCGGTTGGCGGTTAGCGTAATCCCTAGTGGCCCTAGGTGGTTGAACCCAAACCGAGATACAAAAACGTGCAATAGGTAAGCGTAATCCCTAGTAGCCCTAGGTAGCATAAGTCCTAGTTGTACAGACGATAATTCATGTTGGAAGACCCAAGCTAGGTTTAGGGTAACAGTCCAAACCGATCTTAAGGATCATGGAACCATGTTAAAGTAATATAGAATCTCATGGGAAAGCCCGTATGGTCTACGGCAAGGGACTGAACATTTACATGGAACAAAACATACGAGTTGAGTAATCTATATATGCGATATACTAGGTTGACATGGACCATTACACAACTTTTGGGTAAGGGTCATTCACGGATAACACATGATACAGTTGGGATACTAGTACGGTAGGTGCAGAGCAGATGTACAGGATAGATACCATGGGACGTTATACGTGATAGATATCTTGGGGATATTATACTTGATAGAAACCTGACGATGTGATACCTTGTTTTATCTTGACATCGTAATTTATCATGACACCTTAGTTTATCTGAGTTCAGTAGTTCATCCTGTTATTTTGATTTAGCTTATCTATCCTGTTATCATGCTTATGTTCATCTCAGTTTCTCATGTCAGTTAACTTTACTAGTTTTTATACTAATAGTAGATAGGGCTTTCTCAGTCTTTTTGACTGACCCGTTTTGTTTCGCCTCTTTTCTTCCGTTCCCCCCCAGGTTACAGGGAGGAAATACTGTTGTTTAGTTCGGACTTCTTCTGCTTGAAGGTCATCATGGATGGCTTGGACTTTCCTTGGCTATGGCTACTTTACTGTTTTTACTTGGGGAATAATTTATGAAAAAGTCTTTATGCTTCTTTATTATTGCAAGACAGGTTTTGATGTACTCTGATGTAAAAGGCTTTAGACCTTAATTATTAATGTTTATGAAAGTTTGATTTTACTTCCGCTATGTTATATGTTCTGTCTTGTGATATTTCTGTGCATGTTTACCAATAATGCCCCTCTAAAGCTAGTGCATTCCTTTGCGAGTGACCCTAGCGGAGGCGGGGTGTTACATTAACAAACTGGAATTAAACATAGGAATGATGATAAGTCTGATATGATAACTAAGCTAGCAAGATAACACAAGTCTAACATTGCGTATTCAAGGTTCGCCATACCAACTATACTGGTATACTAATCTCGTGTCACCTATAAATCAAGAAATAATCCCTTGGCCCAATCTCGTGAAGTGACCCAATTCGGGGTCCAACGGTATGATCTAATCGATCGGCTCCCTACGAGTCTAGCTCGTCGTGTGTCTATGTCATACGGCCCTATCACGAATGTAGTCACCTGTGCTAGGTCCACCATAGGGTGTATCAAGCCCTAGGGTGCCAACCACCGACACGAATCAAGAATGCACAGATAATCCTACTGATGCCCAATGCCTGCTTTTTCAACTCCGGACTAAGTTCACGACCCTAATCCGCCTAAACCTGCAATGGCGCACCAACTCAACCGTCGTTCTGGTTGCTTACAATCAGCCCAGCAATCGTGCCCCACCCTGCCTAGTCCCAGGGTATCGTGATACATCTAGTGGGTTACTGCTGAAAAGGACCGCGTAACTAGGGTTTCGTTCAGCAGGTTAAGTTGTCATTTAAAATCGAGACTTAACCCCATCTACGTGTCATGTCAAATTGACTAAGTGTGTCGTACTAGTTCAAGACTTAGTCCTACGAATCATGTGTCAAGTTGGTTAAGTGTGTTCAAGCGGTTCATGACTTAACCCTATCAAATCAACGTGTCAAATTGGTTAAGTATATTCAAATGGTCCATGACTTAACCCTATCATGTGGCATTAATTTACTTAATGCACCCCTAACCTCTCACATTAGACTTGGTTATGGTTACTGGATGTGCCGGGCGGGTCTGGGCAGTTTTACACCATAACCTAGTCTAACCTCGGGTTTCGAGTGCTATATGACCAACTACTCACATTGGGTCCTATTGTTTGCAATTACTGGATTCGCCGGGATGTTCTGGGCAGATTTATACTGCAAACTCAACCCAACCTCGAGTTGGCCACGTTCAAGTTATCTAAGTGTCATGTCCCAAATTCATATTTTCAAGTATAATTTCATATCAAGTTCATGTTCATATCCAAGCTCAAGTTATAACAATATTCATGTTTTCAAGTTCATACTAAATTCAGGTTTTCCTAAACTACCCAAATTGCATCCCCAACGCTTGTGAATTCGAATCAAGGCAATAGATGTAACTAGGGAATAACATAACAAGGATGGGTATAAAGTGGCAAAGGTGATTTCAAGGCAAGCATGGTGTAACTTGAGATATGATTATAACATCACTGGCATATGAAATAGGGTGATAACCATAGCAATAGATGACATAAGATGATAATCCTAAACTTGTGACTAGTAATAGTTTCAACATCACAACATCACAGGCATGTTAAAATAATGGACATGATAGGGTTTAGGTTATGACATGAACATGCCCCTAAATCAAGTTCTTATTAGTATTCCACAAATCAAGGTTCAATATGAATGGTACTAGATTCAAGGTGAATAGATCTAGGGTGAACAAGAGTAGATCTAACATAATAGATAAAAAAGAATAGTCATAGATCAAAGATTTACAAGAATAGGTCTCAAGTAATTATCATGTTTATATTCAATTTCAATTTACACATATCCATATTAAGTTTAGAGTTTAGATCTAAGAGTAACTGGGTGTAACGACCCGCATTCTATGCATCATAAGATCGTAGAATATTTATTTCTTTCACATACAAAGTCGTATGGTCATGTAACTTTGGGGGACGACTATTGGGGTCATTTCCCATGTTCATGATTTTTCCCGATTTTTAAATGACCATTTCACCCCTAGTTGGCACTGTTTTGGCCATAACTTTTGACTGGAAAGGAATTTTGACCTGATACCACTTCCTTTGGCTCCGGATGATGGTTTCTCTTTCCGTAGAGTGGTCACATTAGCCAAACGGACTTACCGTTTGGGAGATATGGCTGAAACAAGTTTCAGACGGTGAAAAACAGCTTAATTGGGCTTAACCGGGTGATTAGCAGCTAGGCCCAGAGGGGAATTTCGGGTTTAGAGGTGTAGGAGGACTGATTAGGGTTAGGTTATCACTTTCATTTCAGTTTTGAGCCGCCACAAACCTTCTTGAGACCTTAGAAATGGCTTCCATCCTCTAAAACCACTCCAAAACACATTTTTAGTGAAGATTAAACCTAAACTACATCAAAGCAAGGCCAAATAGCAACAAAGCAAGGTTGGAGCTGCTGCTATACATAGGAATTCGACCCAATCAGAGAGTATTTCAGATTTGGTGTTTTATTTTGTGGCCAAGGTGAGTGATAGCATCATTTTGACACTAATTACAGTTAATTAAGGGTAATTAGTGAAGATTAGCGAATTTATACACTAATAAATTCTGGAAAAATATTTAGAAATTCTTAAATAATATTTCATGCCTCTGTTAGAAAATTTAGACGATTTGATTAAGTTTTACTAAGTATGTGCTTAAACATGTTTAAGAGGTATTATAGGAAAATGTGAGGTTTTAGCCACTTTTGATCCATTTTGGTTCATTTGAATTGTTGTTAGGTGTTCGTGGTTGTTCTTACATATTGCTATGACTCTATGGTATGTTTTATGATTGATTAGAATAGTTAGATTGGTCGAAAATGCCGTCGAATGGCGTAGAAAGCTCGCTGGAAAGTTGCAGAAGTGTGCAGGTTCCGAACCGGTTCGGATCGGAGAAAGGGGTCGGATCGGATTTGTGAACTGACCCAGGGAATTCGAACTGGATTGGAACTTGTCACTGGAGGAGGCTTGGCGAGAAGGAAGGCCGTTTACTTGGAGTTGGAGTGGACAAGGAGATCGGATCGGAAGAATAATTGGAGGCCAGATCGGATCGACTTGGAGATGCAGGGCTCGGATCGGAAGTAAACATTTGGGAGAACTAGCAAGAGGGAAGGCCACGCGGATCAGATGGCAAGGAGGGATCGGATCGGAATACGTGAAGAAATGAGGGAGCGGATCGGAGCACTGGAAGGAAGGACACCCGACCCGACCCGGAGGAGGACACCGACCCGACCCGAAGTGGAGTATCCGACCCGAACCGATGAAGGTGATGACTACCGACCCGAACCGATGAAGGTGATGACTACCGACCCGAACCGATGAAGGTGATGACTACCGAACTGAACAGAATTCTAGGACTGTTAACGCGCGACAACTCTTCTGAAGACCCACTCCAATTCGATCAAAACCCGAGATGCAAAGGAAGTCCAAATGAGGAGCTTTGACTCAGGATCCAGCTGGGAACCAATGAGTGGGCTTCATGATTGGGCTTTGCTGTGGGACGCGTGCCAAGGAGTTATCGACGTCTATAGCTTTGGACCACTATGGTAGGAGGTACGAAGACGGATTCAGGGCCATTATGGCATCGGTAGAACCAAGGGCTACAACCAATGAAGTGGGTCATTGAAATGTTTGGTCATGACTCCATATGTTTAGCTTGGTCATAGCAGGGTTTCTACAAGTCAAGATTCGTCGTTGCCTCAGTTTGTCTAGTGTTCCAAAGTGGTAGATATCGTATGCTTTACGCACTGAGTGAGAGATGTGAGGATGGTTGCTATGGATGATTTGTTTGCTATCATTGTGACATGCACACCCCACCCCCGTATTCTTACACTATTTATTATGGCACCTTAGAGTGTCGTACGGTATGTGGTACTAACTCTTTGGTTGCAGGTCCAGGTTGAGGTATGGTTTAGTATACCTGTTATCACTCTGTTTAGATGTTTATCGCTCATACCAGGCTTTATGTCTGACCCAGAGTTTTAAGTCTCCTCTTATTACTCTGGGTGCTCACACGAGCAGACTAGAGACAGGTTAGCTGGTGATGCACGGGTAGATGATCCGGAGACGAGCAGGAGGCTTCCACGTAATATATATATAGTATTCTCCCTGTGTTGTTGAAGATCACTGCTTGGGCATTGGTGGTGCATCTTCCACTTTAGCTTTCTTTTGTTTAGAGACAGTAGATTTTGAAAAGTTGTAATAAGCTGTATTTGGATTTCCGCTGCTCTGATGTTGACATTTATTATTAGTTATCAGCTTATGCACTGTCCCGCCTGTTTTATGTCAAGTATGTTATTATTATATTTTATTCCATGCGCTGTGAGACATTCTACAGGTTCCTTGATTAGTTCATTCTCTTCTTTCTTTTCTTATGACGACCGTTCCGTGCCAGTTGGACATGTGTACAGCGCACACTTGGAGGAAGTGTCGGTTGGTGCGGGGCGGGCCGTCACACTTGGTATCAGAGCTCTAGGTTGCGTAGTTAACCTAGGGAAGTTATCAGAGAGAGATAATATACGTATACGAGAGAGCGTATTCGTGATTACTTTGGTTTTTAAAAGCTATATATATACTATTACTAGTATAAGGATGAAGTCGTACTGCACTAGCACCACTATGGAGTCGTTAATCGTTTCCTTTTTCAGATTGACGATGAGCCGATATACTAGAGGTGCTGGTAGGGGAGCCAATAATGGGAATGCTGCTGACATGAGGACGATGTTTACTGACCTCATGAGAGAGATGCTTAGAGATGTACAGAGGGCAGCTCCCAATGGTGGAAATGGTGGTGGTCCAATAGTGCAGGCGCCAAGCTGAATAAGGATTATACTAGCCTTGGTGGGAAGCCGTTCCACGGAACAGAGTCGGCCACGGATGTTCAAGATTGGTTGGATAGTTGCGAACGTATCTTCGAGGATTTGGGTATCGAGGATGCGATGAAGAGAAAGCTAGCGTCCCGTCAGCTACAAGGGCGGGCAATGAATTGGTGGAATGCTATAAAGGCAGCTACTCCCGAAGATCAGATTACTTGGGAGCAATTTAAAGCTCGCTTTAGTGAGAAGTTTATTCCAGCCGCTCAGAAGTCAATGCTGTTGAAGAAGTTCTTGGAGCTCAAGCAGAATGGCAGAGCTATCTCGGAGTATATTGCCGAATTTGACACTTTGTCAAAATATGGGTTATCTCTTATTGATACTGCCGAGAAAAAGAATGAGAAATTCATAACCGGTTTGGACCAGTATTTGGGGGAAAGACTTATTAACCACATCGATGAGACGTTTGAATCGATTGTGGGGAAAGCATTAAGATCAGAAAGTCTCTACCCTAAGTCGAGGACTGAGGTTGCATCTGCAGAAGAGCCAAAACCACAAGCAAGTGGTGGAGGAAAGGGTGGTTCCCAGAATAAGAGAAAGCAGAACCAAGCTAAGGATGGCCAGAAGAAAAAGAATAAGCAAGATGTTGAGTGCTTCAGCTGTGGTAAGAAGGGCCATTATGCTAGTAATTGTCGGGCCAAGCCAGCGGATAGGAAGTGCTTCAACTGTGGCCAAATGGGACATCACAAGGACAAGTGTCCACAGCCCCCTAAGGAAAAGCAAATGGTGAAAGCCTATGCTCTTAATGCTATTCCTTCTTCGTCGAATGCCCCAACAGCGGCGAAGAAGGGAAAGAATGTCGTCATTCAAGGTATGCTTTCTGTTTATGATGTTCCTGTTAGAGTTTTGTTTGATACCGGAGCTTCCAGTTCTTTCATATCTAGTGACCTGGTAGATAGGTTGGGATTGGAGCCCGAGATTGTCGATAGACCTTTAGTAGTGACAAACCCGATTGGTGGTTCTACTAGCCTTAGCATGATTTGTCGTAATGTGGTCTTATCGAGTCATGGATGCATGTTTGTTTGCGATTGCTTTGTTTTGGGCTTTACTGGGTTTGGCATTATTTTGGGAGTAGATTGGCTCCAAAGATACGGGGCGGTGGTAGACTGTGAGGGCTTGTTGGTGACAGCTAGAGCGGATGATGGGCGGAGGATAGTGTTTGGTGGTCTACCCAGTAAGGGGGTATTGGCTAGTTTTCTAAACTCCCTCGACATTCCCCATAGTGAGTTGTCAGGTTTGCCCGTGGTTGGCCAGTATCCGGATGTTTTCGAAGAAGTGACCGGACTTCCACCACACCGAGAGATTGAGTTTCGTATTGATTTGGTAAAAGATGCCAGGCCTATAGTGATGCCACTTCGTCGTATGGCACCAAGAGAGCAGCGAGAGCTCGAGGTGCAAGTCAGCGATCTTTTGAAGAAGGGATTTATCAGAAGGAGTGTTTCTGAATGGGGAGCACCAGTTGTGTTTGCTACCAAGACGGATGGTTCCCTTCGTTTGTGTGTAGACTACCACGAGTTGAATAAAGTGACGAGGAAGAACAAGTATCCTCTACCGCGGATAGATGATTTATTCGATCAATTGAGTGGCACGAGAGTATTTTCTCAGTTGGATCTCGCGACAGGTTTTCATCAGCTTAGAGTGGAAGCTGAAAGTATAGCTAAAACGGCATTTCGAACGCCGTCTGGATTTTATGAGTGGTTGGTCATGCCATTCGGGCTGACCAATGCCCCAGCATATTTTGTGGATCTTATGAATAGGGTATTCAAAGATCAGTTGAATAAGTTTGTCCTTGTGTTCGTTGATGATATTTTGGTCTATTCGAGGACAGAGGAAGAACACAAGGAACATTTAAGAGTAGTGATGGAGGTGTTGAGAAAACACCAATTGAAAGCAAAGTTTTCTAAGTGTCACTTCTGGAAGAGGGAAGTGAGGTTCTTGGGCCATGTTGTATCAGAGAATGGTATTGCCGTGGACCTGGCAAAGGTGGCTACGGTACAGGATTGGCCTACGCCCAAGAACGCAACAGATGTAAGAAGTTTCTTGGGATTAGCGAGATATTATCGTAAGTTTATCCAAGGCTTCTCCAAGATAGCAGCACCGTTGACTCAGTTGACAAAGAAGAATCAAGCTTTTGTCTGGGATGAAAAGTGCGAGAATGCATTCAAAAGTCTAAAGGACAAGTTGACAAGCGCACCAGTGTTAGTCATTCCTGAGGGGGATGAAGAGATGACGGTATACACGGACGCCTGTGGTACCGGACTGGGTGCTGTATTGATGCAAGGCGGTAGGGTTATAGCTTACGCAAGTCGGCAATTGAAACCGCACGAGAGAAGGTACCCTACCCATGATTTGGAATTGGCAGCGATCGTGTTCGCGTTGAGGATGTGGAGACACTATCTCTTGGGAGAAAGATTTGAGCTGTTTACAGATCATAAGTCGTTGAAGTATCTCTTCTCCCAGAAGGATCTAAATCTCCGGCAACAAAGGTGGTTAGAATTCTTAGCTTCCTATGATTTTGACATCGCATACACACCAGGAAAGGGCAATGCGGTGGCTGATGCATTGAGTAGAAGACATGCCAGCTTAGGGGCTATGTTCCTTGAATGGAAGCAACTGGAGTTTATCGCGGGGTTTGATTTCAGACCAAAGTGCGAATTGGATCCAGAAATGTTAGCAAGTTTGACGATCAGACCCACTTTGGTTGAACGGATCGGCTCTAGTCAGAGGGACGATCCTAACCTATTGGAAATCATCTCCAAGTTAGAGATGGGTATCGATGAGGAGATGAACAAGTATGGGCTTGATCGAGATAGATGGCTTAGAAAGAATGGAAAGCTTGTTGTACCCAATGTCAATGGATTGAGGGATGAAGTGCTTAGAGAATGTCATCACTCAAAGCTGACTATACACCCCGGTGGTAATAAGATGTATCGAGATATGAAGCAGACCTACTACTGGGAAGGGATGAAACGAGACGTCGGGAAGTTTATATCCAAATGCATGAATTGCCAGCTAGTTAAAGCAGAGCAAAAGAAGCCTAGTGGGTTGTTACAACCCTTAGAAATTCCCGAATGGAAATGGGAGCAAGTCTCGATGGATTTCACCGATGGTTTACCAAGGACTAGATCGGGATATGACAGCATTTGGGTAATTGTAGATCGACTGACTAAAAGTGCAAGGTTTATACCAGTCAAATCGACCAGAACGGCAGCTAAGTTAGCAGAATTGTATATGAAGTGGGTAGTGAGATTTCATGGAGTACCTAAAAGCATTGTGAGCGACCGAGACCCGTTGTTCACTAGTGGGTTTTGGAAGAGCTTACAAGAGGCTCTAGGGTCAGAGTTACATCTCAGTACCGCATATCATCCTCAGACTGACGGTCAGACGGAGAGGGTGAACCGTATTTTGGAAGATCTCTTGAGAGCATGTATATTGGATTTCGGTGGATCATGGGATGACCATTTGCACCTAGTAGAGTTTGCATATAATAATAGCTACCAATCCAGTATCGGTATGGCTCCATATGAAGCTTTGTACGGAAGACCGTGCAACTCACCATCATGTTGGATAGAGACTGGCGAGAAGTTTGTGCTTGGACCAGATGTGGTGAGAGAAACTTCAGATAAGATCAAGATCATTCAACAACGAATGAAGGCTGCCCAAGATAGGCAGAAGAGTTATGCTGATAAGAGAAGAAGAGACTTAAAATTCTCCGTTGGTGACTTGGTGTTTGTCAAGATCTCTCCGTTGAAGAGCGTAATACGATTTGGCAGGAGAGGCAAGTTGGCACCAAGATTCGTTGGCCCATTCCCTGTTCTTGAACTAGTCGGGAATTTGGCATATAGAATTGACTTACCAGAGAAGATGGCGGGAGTTCACGACGTATTTCATGTTTCCCAACTAAGGAAGTTCGTTCACGACTCAGATATGACTATTTCACCTGATCAGTTAGAGGACTTCGAAGTAGAACCCGAGGCGGTTGGGAACCGCAAGCCGGCCCGTATTGTCGAGCACGACATGAAGCAACTTCGAAGGAAGGCGGTGAAGCTAGTCAAGGTACAGTGGAGCGAGGACGAGAGTGATTGTACTTGGGAGACAGAAGAGAACATTAGGAAGTCACACCCAGAACTCTTTGCCTGGTAAGATTTTGACTTCGATTTAGTTTTTCCGCATGCTAGGATAGGCTTGTTTGCTTGTTTTGCATGATTGATAGTTGTATGTGGTTGTTAGGCATGCGGGATCCTTTGTATGTCTTGGGTTAAGGAATTTCGGGGACGAAATTTCTTAAGGGGGGGAGAGTGTAACGACCCGCATTCTACGCATCATAAGATCGTAGAATATTTATTTCTTTCACATACGAAGTCGTATGGTCATGTAACTTTGGGGGACGACTATTGGGGTCATTTCCCATGTTCATGATTTTTCCCGATTTTTAAATGACCATTTCACCCCTAGTTGGCACTGTTTTGGCCATAACTTTTGACTGGAAAGGAATTTTGACCTGAAACCACATCCATTGGTTCCGGATGATGGTTTCTCTTTCCGTAGAGTGGTCACATTAGCCAAACGGACTTACCGTTTGGGAGATATGGCTGAAACAAGTTTCAGACGGTGAAAAACAGCTTAATTGGGCTTAACCGGGTGATTAGCAGCTAGGCCCAGAGGGGAATTTCGGGTTTAGAGGTGTAGGAGGACTGATTAGGGTTAGGTTATCACTTTCATTTCAGTTTTGAGCCGCCACAAACCTTCTTGAGACCTTAGAAATGGCTTCCATCCTCTAAAACCACTCCAAAACACATTTTTAGTGAAGATTAAACCTAAACTACATCAAAGCAAGGCCAAATAGCAACAAAGCAAGGTTGGAGCTGCTGCTATACATAGGAATTCGACCCAATCAGAGAGTATTTCAGATTTGGTGTTTTATTTTGTGGCCAAGGTGAGTGATAGCATCATTTTGACACTAATTACAGTTAATTAAGGGTAATTAGTGAAGATTAACGAATTTATACACTAATAAATTCTGGAAAAATGTTTAGAAATTCTTAAATAATATTTCATGCCTCTGTTAGAAAATTTAGACGATTTGATTAAGTTTTACTAAGTATGTGCTTAAACATGTTTAAGAGGTATTATAGGAAAATGTGAGGTTTTAGCCACTTTTGATCCATTTTGGTTCATTTGAATTGTTGTTAGGTGTTCGTGGTTGTTCTTACATGTTGCTATGACTCTATGGTATGTTTTATGATTGATTAGAATAGTTAGATTGGTCGAAAATGCCGTCGAATGGCGTAGAAAGCTCGCTGGAAAGTTGCAGAAGTGTGCAGGTTCCGAACCGGTTCGGATCGAAGAAAGGGGTCGGATCGGATTTGTGAACTGACCCAGGGAATTCGAACTGGATTGGAACTTGTCACTGGAGGAGGCTTGGCGAGAAGGAAGGCCGTTTACTTGGAGTTGGAGTGGACAAGGAGATCGGATCGGAAGAATAATTGGAGGCCAGATCGGATCGACTTGGAGATGCAGGGCTCGGATCGGAAGTAAACATTTGGGAGAACTAGCAAGAGGGAAGGCCACGCGGATCAGATGGCAAGGAGGGATCGGATCGGAATACGTGAAGAAATGAGGGAGCGGATCGGAGCACTGGAAGGAAGGACACCCGACCCGACCCGGAGGAGGACACCGACCCGACCCGAAGTGGAGTATCCGACCCGAACCGATGAAGGTGATGACTACCGACCCGAACCGATGAAGGTGATGACTACCGACCCGAACCGATGAAGGTGATGACTACCGAACCGAACAGAATTCTAGGACTGTTAATGCGCGACAACTCTTCTGAAGACCCACTCCAATTCGATCAAAACCCGAGATGCAAAGGAAGTCCAAATGAGGAGCTTTGACTCAGGATCCAGCTGGGAACCAATGAGTGGGCTTCATGATTGGGCTTTGCTGCGGGACGCGTGCCAAGGAGTTATCGACGTCTATAGCTTTGGACCACTATGGTAGGAGGTACGAAGACGGATTCAGGGCCATTATGGCATCGGTAGAACCAAGGGCTACAACCAATGAAGTGGGTCATTGAAATGTTTGGTCATGACTCCATATGTTTAGCTTGGTCATAGCAGGGTTTCTACAAGTCGGGATTCGTCGTTGCCTCAGTTTGTCTAGTGTTCCAAAGTGGTAGATATCGTATGCTTTACGCACTGAGTGAGAGATGTGAGGATGGTTGCTATGGATGATTTGTTTGCTATCATTGTGACATGCACACCCCACCCCCGTATTCTTACACTATTTATTATGGCACCTTAGAGTGTCGTACGGTATGTGGTACTAACTCTTTGGTTGCAGGTCCAGGTTAAGGTATGGTTTAGTATACCTGTTATCACTCTGTTTAGATGTTTATCGCTCATACCAGGCTTTATGTCTGACCCAGAGTTTTATGTCTCCTCTTATTACTCTGGGTGCTCACACGAGCAGACTAGAGACAGGTTAGCTGGTGATGCACGGGTAGATGATCCGGAGACGAGCAGGAGGCTTCCACGTAATATATATATAGTATTCTCCCTGTGTTGTTGAAGATCACTGCTTGGGCATTGGTGGTGCATCTTCCACTTTAGCTTTCTTTTGTTTAGAGACAGTAGATTTTGAAAAGTTGTAATAAGTTGTATTTGGATTTCCGCTGCTCTGATGTTGACATTTATTATTAGTTATCATCTTATGCACTGTCCCGCCTGTTTTATGTCAAGTATGTTATTATTATATTTTATTCCATGCGCTGTGAGACATTCTACAGGTTCCTTGATTAGTTCATTCTCTTCTTTCTTTTCTTATGACGACCGTTCCATGCCAGTTGGACATGTGTACAGCGCACACTTGGAGGAAGTGTCGGTTGGTGCGGGGCGGGCCGTCACACTGGGGCTTACAGATCGCAGTTTTTGAGAACTAAGAACAGAAATTGTTGTAGGATTGTTGTAGAGACGTTGATCTATTCCCTTGAATTGATGTAGGAACGTTGGTCTTTGATTTGGATCTAGCTTGAATGTTTAAGCTTCAAGTTTGGAGACGGCGGCCATGGTTCAAGAGGAGACTCAATAGCATAATGGTGTTAGAATGATTTGTTGTGGATTAGCTAGGGTCTTATGGTGTTTATATAGGTGTAGGAAACTAGTTTAGGCCATAGGATTAACCCTAGAATCAATCCGGACCATCAAAACTCATCCCGGGCCTCAAAAATGGGTTCTAAGCCACACCAGGCCGACCAGGTCGACCTGTACAAGGGGGAGGTCGACACTACAGTCGACCTGGGGGGGGGGGGGAGGGAGGTCGACTACGAAGTCGACACTACAGTCGACCTAGGGTCAGTCTGCCTAAAAGTCTACTGAATCTTGTTTAGGCCATTTCTTGGTCATACAGACTCCGATTTTCGAAAACTTGGACTCTATTTCATGTAGAATTCTGAGACGAACGCAATGGCACAACCCGTTTTCCCTTATTCTTTTTTTAAAATTTAATTCTGCCTTGATTTCATGTTTTAACGTGTTATTAAAATTCAGGTTGTTACATTCTCCCCTCCTTAAAGGATTTCGTCCCCGAAATCTTCAAGTTAGGAAGAACGTATCCTACCATCCATTATCCATCTACTCAAAACCTCACCCACAAGCAAACATTGTCCTTAAGAGATTTCTAATGCTGTATGAACATATGCAGAAAGTGTGTGTATATGTTCCTTGTCTAATGCAAATGATCAGGCCTGATTGATCTTTCTAATGCAAAATATGTTTAGTGTCATGAATCCAACATGTATGCAAATAATCCTAGTCACGTAAACACTATATGTGTGCACAAACATTCATCCATATGCAACATTCATATGATAGCACATTCAATTTCATCCATAATAAGTATAAACACTCATGCATATGCAATTTGAAAATGTGTTTGAGCCGATCTAGTGCCTAATGTGTGTTATGCAACCACGAGCGATCACTTGCAACCACTTGCAACCATTCACAAACATCAACCATAATATGTTTCAATTACATGTTTACATTCATGGGATTCTACCTAAGGTTCTCAAGATAGGATCGAGAAGATAACAAAACAAACATGGATAGCAAAAGAAAGGTATGCAAACTTATAGGAGAAGAGATCGAGAATGTACCCTAAAAAAGAAATGGGTATAGCGCGCGTATCTTTTCTCCGGTTTCCCAAGTTGCGTCTTCTTGGGCTTCCCTCCTCTGTACTTAACTAGCTTGACTTCTCGATTCCTTAGCTCCTATATCTCTGTTCCTAAGACATGAATCAGAACTCGCCTCAATGTTTCCACTTTTACGCCTTCAAGGATGCTTCGCTCAACCACTTCGGCTGACTCATCCGCCTTAACTTCATTCTTATCACTCATATCTTTCCTATGTAACATGTTAACAAGCCTCACGAAAACTATCTCCATCGTACGGAAAACCCTCTACGAAGCAAGAAAGAAGATTAGCCGCAGGTAAAACTACTGCGACTATAGATGGAGAAAAGAAAGGAAAAGAGATTCGAACAAGGAAACAAAGGATAGTGCTAATGGCTTTTGGGGAATAGCCCTTTTTAAATAAACTTTTCTTGAAAAATGCTTCTTTAAAAATGGATTTCAAAATAGTTTCAGAACATTTTTAAAAGCTTTTGCCCAGTCTGGTAACCTTCTGCTTTGATACCAAATGTAACACCCCACCTCTGCTAGGGTCACTCACAAAGGGAATGCCCTAGTTTTGGAGGGGTATTATCTAGTAAACAGGCACAGAGATAACACAAGACAGAACATAGATAAAATAGAGTATATAAATCAGTGGATATAAACTTTAAAACCAAATCTCATTACTGAAAAATAGAGTGAAAACCTCTTACATCAAAATGCCAAGTCATTATTTCATTACATCAAGTTCTAAAGAAGCAAAGTACTTAAAACAACATAAGTAAAATATTATTCCCCAAAAAGTGCATGAGTGCAGCCATAGCATAGCTCAAGACCAAACCGTACATGAGCTGTCAGAAAGCAAGCAAAGTCCAAGCTAAGAGCTAGAGTTTCCTCCCTGAGAACTAGGGGGGAGGGAACGAAAGACAAAGAGGCGAAAGAAAACGGGTCAGCCAAAAAGACTAGTAAGCCCTAGTGACTATCAGCATAGAAACTAGTAAAGTTAACAAGACATGAATAAACTGGAAGTAAACATAGGAATGATGATAAGTCTGACATGATAACTAAGCTAACAAGATAACTCAAGTCTAACATTGCGTATCCAAGGTTTGCCATACCTATTATACTGGTATACTAATCCCGTGTCAACTATAAATCAAGAAATAATCCCTTGGCCCAATATCGTGAAGTGACCCAATTCGGGGTCCAACGGTATGATCTAATCGATCGGCTCCCTACAAGTCTAGCTCGTCGTGTGTCTGTGTCATACGGCCCTATCACGAATGTAGTCACCTGTGCTAGGTCCACCATAGGGTGTATCAAGCCCTAGGGTGCCAACCACCGACACGAATCAAGAATGCACAGATAATTCTACTGATGCCCAATGCCTGCTTTTTCAACTCCGGACTAAGTGCACGATCCTAGTCCTCCTGAACCTACAAAGGCGCACCAACTCAGCCGTCTTTCTGGTCGCTTACAATCAGCCCAGCAATCGTGCCCCACCCTGCCTAGTCCTAGGGTACCGTGATACATCTAGTGGGTTACTGCTAAAAAGGACCGCGTAACTAGGGTTTCGTTCAGCAGGTTAAGTTGTCATTTAAAATCGAGACTTAACCCTATCTACATGTCATGTCAAATTGACTAAGTGTGTCGTTCTAGTTCAAGACTTAGTCCTACGAATCATGTGTCAAGTTGGTTAAGTGTGTTCAAGCGGTTCATGACTTAACCCTATCAAATCAACGTGTCAAATTGGTTAAGTATATTCAAGTGGTCCATGACTTAACCCTATCATGTGGCATTAATTTACTTAATGCACCCCTAACCTCTCACATTAGACTTGGTTATGGTTACTGGATGTGCCAGGAGGGTTCGGGCAGTTTTACACCATAACCTAGTCTAACCTCGGGTTTCGAGTGCGATATGACCAACTACTCACATTGGGTCCTATTGTTTCAGTTACTGGATTCGTTGGGCGGTTCCGGGCAGATTTATACGGCAAACTCAACCCAACCTCGAGTTGGCCACGTTCAAGTTATCTAAGTGTCATGTACCAAATTCATATTTTCAAGTATAATTTCATGTCAAGTTCATGTTCATATCCAAGCTCAAGTTATAACAATATTCATGCTTTCAAGTTCATACTAAATTCAGGTTTTCCTAAACTACCCAAATCGCATCCCCAACGCTCGTGAATTCGAATCAAGGCAATAGATGTAACTAGGGAATAACATAACAAGGATGGGTATAAAGTGGCAAAGGTGATTTCAAGGCAAGCATGGTGTAACTTGAGATATGATCATAACATCACTGGCATATGAAATAGGGTGATAAACATAGCAATAGATGACATAAGATGATATTCCTAAACTTGTGACTAGCAATAGTTTCAACATCACAACATCACAGACATGTTAAAATAATGGACATGATAGTGTTTAGGTTATGACATGAACAGGCCTCTAAATCAAGTTCTTATCAGTATTCCACATATCAAGGTTCAATATGAATGGTACTAGGTTCAAAGTGAATAGATCTAGGGTGAACAAGAGTAGATCTAACATAATAGATCAAAAAGAATAGTCATAGATCAAAGATTTACAAGAATAGGTCTCAAGTAGTTATCATGTTTATATTCAATTTCAATTTACACATGTCCATATTAAGTTTAGAGTTTAGATCTAAGAGTAACCGAGGCTTACAGATCGTGGTTTTTGAGAACTAAGAACAAAAATTGTCGTAGGATTGTTGTAGAGACGTTGATCTATTCCCTTGAATTGATGTAGGAATGTTGGTCTTTGATTTGAATCTAGCTTGAATCTTTAAGCTTCAAGTTTGGAGACGGCGACCATGGTTCAAGAGGAGACTCAACAACATAATGGTGTTAGAATGATTTGTTGTGGATTAGCTAGGGTCTTAGGGCGTTTATATAGGTGTAGGAAACTAGTTTAGGCCATAGGATTAACCCTAGAATCAATCCGGACCATCAAAACTCATCCCGGGCCTCAAAAATGGGTCCTGGGCCACACCAAGCTGACCAGGTCGACCTGTACAGGGGGGAGGTCGACACCACAGTCGACCTGGGGGGGGGGGGGGGGAGGTCGACTACGCAGTCGACACTACAGTCGACCCGGGGTCAGTCTGCCTGAAAGTCTACTGAATCTTGTTTAGGCCATATCTTGGTCATACGTACTCCGATTTTCGAAAACTTGGACTCTATTTCATGTAGAATTCCGAGGCAAACGCAATGGCGCAACCCGTTTTCCCTGATTCTTAGTTTAAAATTTAATTCTTCCTTGATTTCTTGTTTTAACGTGTTATTACAATTCGGGTTGTTACAGGGACTATATATATTCGTACATAAATATATTTCAATTCACTTCAATTCATTTCAATGTCATTTCAACACATTTATAATTTTTACAACGCATATATAACTTATACATCGAACATACAACTTATACAACGCTTATACATGAGGTGTACAATGCTTATATAACTCATACATCGACTATATAATTTATACATCGTTGTTTTCCATTGTTTATAAATTAGAAATCTCACATTGGGTTCCACTCCACCAAAAATTGCAGAAGGCTCAGAAAAATATGTGGTCTCTTCTAAAATGTAGAAGACGTCCTCACGGTCCTGGCGTCTCTTGTTTCACTGAATTTCGATCACTTATGAAAAAGATACGATTTTTACAAGTTTGCAACGCTTAAAAGTGTAAAAACAGTTCAAAATTATACTCAGCCGTAATACCTCAGTTTTGTTCAAATCTAGGTTTTAGTTTTTCGCAAAGTCCGTAGCTCGATGTCTAGGCCGGACGGCATCACGTCACAAACCTCCGAGAGGCGCATAGAATAAGGGGCCCCACGTGGAACTCTGTGGCGAACTCGAGGCAGGGCGGCGCGAAAAAGATCCGAACTTTGAGGGCTCGATTAAGGCGATACGGTGGACAAAGGGGTGCGAGGGTTGGTCGGATTTGAAGAGGGGAGGAAGGGCTTTCGATTGCGGGGGGTGGCGGAGGCTGGTTCGTCGTGGCAGCACTGGAAAATGGCTAGGAAGATCGGAGCAGTTTCCACCGCCGGGAGGGAGAATTATCGGGGAGAGAGAAAGTGAATAAGCCAATGGGAATTTTCCATTTATTTATATATTTTTTAAAAATCCAAAAATACCCCTCGTCTCACACGAACACCAATCCAAACCCAACGACTGTCGTCCCTAGCGTTTTACCCTCATTCCGAACACAATGGGATATGTTTTGTAGACCCATTCGACTGTTTCAATTAGTTTTCTTTCAAATTAAAATATAAAACATTCAATATTTAATTTGGACGTACATTTCAATTTGCCGGGGCCACATACTGATTTGAAAAATTCCAGAAAATTAAGTCTCGCTATGTTTTGATGATACGGTCCCAACAAAACTAGTTTCGTCGAATTCTGAGACCGTTTGAAAAATGGCCCTTTTCTGGCCGATCTAATTTAACTGTAATTGACCAAAACACGTTTTCCGTTGCCACGCTCACATACTAGCTTCAAAAATTATGAAATTTGAAACCTAGCAATAACTTGACATCCCGGATCCAACAAAAGTGGTTTCGTCGAATTCTGAGGTCGTATACAAAATGTCTATTTTCAAGGGCGATATATTCTCTATAGCGACCTTTCTGAAAATTCATTTGGCCATAACCTTTGATTCCGCTATGGAACTTCGATTCTTCAGATTATTTAAAAAGATACTCACTAACAGATTTAAATATTTTTAGTTTCACTCAATTCCGTTTTATTTTGCACTCGATACAGTCAGTTAAAGTTTGAATTCAATTATTGAAACTACAGCGCCATTTCAGGCCATGTTTATAATTTAAAATAATTTCATTTATTTTCAAACTTCAATTCAAACATACTTTTCGCCACTATTATTTAAAATACTTAATTTAAATATTTAAAATCCACTATTTTAGCCAATTTAATTTTTTTAAACTGGTTCAGAATTTCCGGGTTGTTACAAAAAATATAAACAACTGTAATTAATTTGTTATTTGTTTTGACTTCCAATTAGTTGTAGTGAATATATTACTATGTTTCGTATATAATAACAAATATAAATCGAGTCTTAAATTGACCCTAATTTTATATTTACTACAATGTAAAATTTAAGTTTTAATAATTGTTCCCATATTGAAATGATTTTTCTATCATTAACTTTCTCTTTTATTATTTTGATTTGACTTGAATTTTTTATATAATATATAAGCTTAAATTAAGAAAAATATCAGTTTGTTGAATTGTCCAGACTTCCAATTTTAAAAATTAACGTTATGTTTAGTTCTTTTCATATGCCATGTTTCTAGATTATTTCCTTTTAGTTACAGAAAAATTGAAAACTACAAAAAAAAAATCAATTTTCATGCAATAAATTTACCAATTTATTTGACAACGTGGTAGTTTGATTTGATATTTTTTCATTGAAAATAAATGGAATTGATTAGATACCTATCAAATTATATGTATTTTCATAATTGAATATTACAAGCTATCACTATAAGGCCTTAAGCAATCACAAGTTAATTTTAAACATTTACGTTTTTTTAGTTGACTATTGATATTAACAATGATTTTAGGGTAAGTTGCAATAAGAACTAAATATTGTTTCATCTTTAATATTCCACTTAGAATTCTCAAATCTAAGGTCACCGATTATTTTAAATAGCAATAAAAAGAATTTATTCAACAATCAATGTGTACTATTCTATTATTTAACTTAGAGTAAAATAAACATTAAATTCATACTGTAAATAATTTGTTAATCACTTTCTTATTAGATTCAAATTAGCTATTATCCTTATCCCAGTAAACTTACAATCTTTCTAACTCATATGAAGTTAAGTATGAATTCATTATCATGGTATTTGTTCTTCCACACACACACACAAATGTATATATATGTATATATATGCATGCATGTGTATATATAATATATTAGGATCATGTAGATACTAAAATACTTTAAACAATTAAACTATCATTTATTTTAATAAATGTTTATAAATATAATTTTTTTTAATGTTCGACATAATGTAACACCCCGGAATTTTAACGACACTAAAGATGATGAGTTAAAGAATAATTAGTGTGAAATATACTGTTAACAATGAATTAAGGAAAACTTAATCAAATATTCAGAAGTAAGTAAAATGGAGTGCGCCATTACGTCCATCTCGGAATTATGGTCAAGATAGACACCTGGTTTGTGTAAATCGAACACCGTATGAAGAAGCTATTAAGGTTTGAAGTTTGTATGCATGTAAGAAAGATATATACACATATAAAATTCAAAAATCAGCAAAACCAAAAACCCGGCGCGCAAATCGAGGAAGGGTCGATATTTTGAAGTCGACCCGAGAATCTGTTGGGTCGACCTAGGGGTCGACTCAGGCTCATGGGGGTCGACCTAGGGGTCGACACCCATGAAGGGGGGTTGACCTAAGGGTCGACCCACCAGAAAGGGGGCCGACCTACCCGTGACTCTGGATACTTCTTTTCTGAACCTAGAAGATTTTGGAGCTAGATTCATGAACCTTAGGCTATATAGAGGACCATAGACCTAGTTTTATTTATCTAAATACGGACGGCGAAGCTCTGCTGCAGTGAAAATTAAAATGACCTTACTTCTTCTAAAATAATTCAAATATTCGAAGATTCCTACAACATATTCAAAGATGGCTACAACAACTTATTCAACATTTCTTCACCGTAAATTGGATCCATTTCCTTAGATTTATTCACTGTGAGCTCATGTTATTTTTAGATCTGAATGTTTAAATAGTAATCTTGATATGTATATAAAAATTGAATCATGAATCGGTCCCTAATCAGTTTTATTATGACATAATTATCAGATCTGCTTTTATATGTTCATATCGCCACCATGTTAAATCTTGTCATAATATGCCTGTTCAGTTTATGCCTATTTCTATCAGTTTATTATTGATTCATTATTATGCCTATTCTTGAATCTCTTCTCTCCCTCTTTTTCCCTTTTATTTTTTTATATAGCCAGGCTATCTTCGAGCCTAGGCCTAACGCTGGAAAATGTGAACGTACGAAATTGGGAATTATGGGGAAAGACATAATTTGGGGCAAAATTAATATTGGCAAATATGGAACTAAATTTGGGCATAAATTTGGAAATGTTGGAATATGGGTTTGGGGGCATATGTCTTGTTGGATAATATGAATTTAGGCATGCAATGGAGTAAATGTAAATACGGAATTAGGTATAAAATGGGACATGTCTAAATATTGATTTGGTACATAAATGGGAACATATGTGAATATGAATTTTAGGAATAAATTGGAAAATATGTGGGTTTGGGTTTGGGCACTATATATATATGCCTTGATTTATGACATGGAAAAAAGGAGCGTATGGTGCATAATTAAAAGGTGAATTGAAAAGGAGCATACAAGTCTATGATTTGAATAGTGAATTGGGCATATAATTAAATATGGGGAAAAAGAGAAATAATCACCTATAAAGACATAGGTAGATATGGATAAAAATGGAATGTCTAGTAATTGCAATTAGGAATTGTAATTGGACTTATGACACGAGGTTAGATTGCATTAGTGGTGGAAGTCTGCCCGGACCCGACCGGCCTATCCAATTGCCACTAATGTTGAACCTAATGTGGGAGGTCTAAGTGTGCAAATACGAATTGGGCTAAGATACAAGGTTAGACCCAACTGTAAGACTGCCCGCACCCGACCGGCATACCCGACATCCACATGTTGTAGGCCTAATGTGGAAGGTCTAGCCATTATAACCATATTTGGACATGGTAATGAATTGGACTACTTAACCTAAGTTAATCCATAAGGATTGTATGATTATGAAGTTAAGTTAGGGTTAAGTGAAATTGGATGGGTAGTGGGTGGATTAAGTAAATTAGAGGGGGTGAGTAATATTTACATGTAGGCCCACGAACTTAACCCAATAAGGTTATGTAATTAAAGACACCTAGTGTTATACATAACCGGTGGAAAATGTAATAGAATTATGTAATTAAGGACACCCTTGTGGGGAAAGCATAACTTGTTGAAATGATAGAATTAGATATTTGTAATAATCTACTAAGTAAACAATGATAGGTTGTAGTGATAGTGTAAATTAAATTTATGATCAAATGAGAAAGAAGGAGGAAAACTTGTAAAATAAATGAGTTATATTTAATCATAAATGGTAAGCGATTAGGAAAATATGAACTGAGATATACTTAAAATGTATTAAGGAGAACATGTTATTTTAATGATGTAACCAAGCAAGAATATAAAATAGATTGTGGACTACAGACCTTGGGCCACAATCTGGAGAACAACATGTTGTGGGCTTACTAATAAACTAAAATGGACTAAGTTATATGATTGAAATTAATAAGCAAGAGAAAATTTGTGAATAGGAACAAGAATTCAATATGAATGGGAATAACCAAGTTAAATGGGAACCAAGTGAGGTAAGGCAAGCACGTAAAAGAATGTTTAGACATAGGGTC
Source organism: Allium sativum (assembly GCA_030737875.1). Classification (NCBI taxonomy): domain Eukaryota; kingdom Viridiplantae; phylum Streptophyta; class Magnoliopsida; order Asparagales; family Amaryllidaceae; genus Allium; species Allium sativum. The sequence goes on along the minus strand of CM060918.1, from coordinate 860,739,234 downwards.
TAACAACAAATTAAAGAAAGGCGCTTGGACCAGTTCGTATGCTTGAGGGTGAATAACCCAACAGGGTAGATCATCGAGGTGTTATAAGACTTGAGGGGAGCGCACATTCATCAGATTGTTATGTCGACTCCAAAGGACTGAAAGGCGAACCACGCGGCTTCCCAAAGTACGTAAGGTGCTCCTAGTAGTTCTCTATGCGATGACAGATGTCTTAGGCTGTACTCGCAGAGGTTGGGTCGACGCGTAACTACTAGGTGGCTGGGCCTTGACAACAGATGTAGCTATGCAGTCAGAATGCTATGACGAGGTGACACCAGGGTGATTCGACGGTTGCCTCACGAGGATGTAGAGAGGGTCACGACCAACAAGGATAGTAGACCATCGGATATCCGTCAATGACAGCCAGCGGGATGCGAAAAGACTAGAGCTAAACCCAAGATATCATTTCACCTTTCGCTATCGAGGTATGTGGTTGAGGGTAGACGCCAGATAGATGTTTAGATTGGTTGTTATTAGGGGCAGTCGCTTAGCTCTTTAGTCTTTACTAGTTGACGGAGGGGCCGAGATGGGGACATAGCCACTATGAAAAACAGACCCGAGGAATATCTGTATTGGAAGGCACTTAAAGGCTGCCTGTACACATATGGAAAAGCTCTCGGCCGAGTTCTGTATTTCTTGTTCAGCCCTGGCATGGAACTTGGTGCACATTAGAGGACGTGCGATTGAGGCATCGAGCTACAATTACAGTACATACGTGGGACAGTCTAGATACATGCATATCTGCTCTGGGTGGTGTATCGTAGACTAGAGGGCATTATTCCGATAAGGAATCTGATTCGATCGATGGTGGCAGTCCATACACTTACGTAGCATAGTAATGACAGATATATGCGGAATGTAACATTGTTAAATAGAGATCCGTACGTCACTCCGACGTAGGATGGGGGACTGCATTCACTACGGTGGAGACCGTGCGAGTGGGTTACCATGCGGTGTATCTCAATATTGAGAGACATCTACATATGTTGTACTAGGTGGATCCATGGGAAAGTAAATGGGTACGATGCACGTATAAGTCTTGGGTGCAATTAACCCAAGTAACCTGATAATCAAGAAAATGTAATGGAATGATATTAGTAGAGATCATTCTATTTTTGATATACTAGTATCTGTGCGGTGCAGAGAAACATATTAAAGAGGTGCAATATATCCTGTCCATCTTATCTTGCTCAGTTCACACTTGTTATTGTTACTTTTATCTTGTTCTTCCAGTTTTATATACCTGCCATGATACTTATATTTATTTATATTTAAAAGTAACTGGACTCACCAGACTTTATGTTTGACCCTTTTTGTTTCCTCTTCTCTCTCTTTAGTTCCTCCCAAGTTCTCAAGGTGGAAGTGCTTAGAGTTGATTTGGATTCTTTTAGCTTAGTTTGGATTTTGGATATGGATGTATCGCTTTGGTCAACTCTCTTATAACTTCACAAGGAAATATGGTTTTATGCTTTTGTATTCTGATATTTTTGGCAAGACAGATTATTAATGTAATTACTTACTTATGATGTAAACTCAATATTTGAGACCATGATGTTTTGATTTAAATAAAGTTTTTTTATATTTTTAATTCCGCTGCTATTTTACATGTCTGTCTTGTGCTATTATGTTCTTATTTACCTATAACGCTTCACGGAACTTAATGCATTCCCTTAGTGAGTGACATTAATTGACGTGGGGTATCACATTTATTATCAGAGCATATGGTTATAAGATCAGATAAAATATTTTGAAAATGGTTTTCAAAAAAGTCTCAAAAACGAAGTATTTTAAAATAAAAAGTCCATTTTTGAAAAGCATATTTCCCAAAACCACAAATATCTTCTTGATTCTCCGTTTGATTCCTTTTCCTTTTTGTTCGGGGGACCGTTTCTTCCCGAAAGGGTATCCCTATTTTGGCATGGTTCCATAGGCATGTCAAAACTATGGTACATGTCGAAGGGTAAAGAAGTGCCCAACCTTCATCCCGACCTCCATCTGTAGCCGCAGTAGTTCCACCTACGGCTTACTTTCTTCCAAGCCTCATAAGAATTTCCTTGCGATGAAGGAAACTTTCAAAGGACTAGTTAGCATGTCATAAAAAGGAGAATAAGGGAGTTGGGGCTAAGGAGCACAACCCAAAGATGAAAGAAAATGATGGCTTAAGAAGGAGATATAGATGAAAGAAGAAACGAGGAAATACCATAACTTCGGAACGGTGGGTCATCTGAAAAGGATTGCAGAAAGAGGAAAGGCATCGTTACCACTTTGGTAAGGCGGGACACCTTATTAAGGGGTGCCCAAAGAGACAAGGACAAGGCATGAACTTCTACTGGGCAAGCTAATGTTCTCATAGCTGGTGGACATGATAGGGGTAGGAATGTTTCCATCGATGGATTGATTTCTATTTCTGATCATCCTGTTCGGATTCTTTTTATGCTGCTTCGCATTCTTTTATATCTGATCCTTTAGTTGAGTCTCTGCTCTTAGATAGTAGTATGGTTTTGTATCCTGTTATTGCCTCAAACTCTAGTGGAGGTACGACTCATTTATCAGTGATTTGCCGGAGTTTGAGAATCTCTGTGTTAGATGTCTAGTTTGATTGCGACGAATATTTTCTTGATTTCATAAAATACGGTTTGATTCTAGGATGGATGAGTTATCCATATATGGAGCCATTCTAGGTTGTGAGAGAAGGGTCGTTAGAATTCTGACTTGCCATAGAAAGACTCTCGAGATTTCTTATAACCCCAAAGTGGTATGTCATGCTTAGTCTCCTAGAACCTCTTGATATATCTATCGATGATTTGCGACATGTGACTCCTAAAAGAAAAGAGGGAACTTGATAAGCAAGCAATGGAACTACTTGAGAAGAGGTTTGATAGGTGAGTCATTTTGCGATGGGAAACCTATTGAAGGTAGTCCTTGAGGAAGCCCATTATTCTAAGATGACTATTCATCCAAGCGGCGAAAAAATGTATAGAGATCGAGGTAGTGGAGCCAAACTTGCAAAAGGAAATCAAAGTAGAGAACGAAGCAATGACAGGACGAGTTCCGACTTGCATACTTGGATCAGAGGTTAAGAAATTATGCAACAAAGAAGTGAAGCTAGTAAGAATGCAATGGGGAAAGGGCCACGAGGATGCTACTTGGGAGGCTGAAGACAAGATTCACGCTTCATATCCTTTCCTTTTCGAGAATATGTTCTTAACTTCTTTTCCAAGCTTCGAATTAATACTTGTATCTATCATTTGAATAACTCCTATCGATCGAGTCTTTAGGTAGAAAACTGATGAATGTAAACATGTGTTTGAGACATGTTATGTTTGATGGATGCAAGTGGTTGCTAGTGATTTCTCGTGGATGCATATACACAATAGGCACTAGATCAGCTCAATCACATACATTTTGCAAATTAATGTGTGTACATTTTAAATTTTATGGATGAATATGGGTGTATTGTTGCATTAATGTTGCATTTGGATGGATGATTGTGCACACATATAGAGCTTACATGTTATACTAGGATGATTTGCATACATTTTGGTTGCATGGCACAAACATATATTGCATTGAGGAGGTCAACTGAATCAGTAAACCGCCTGATCTTTCGCATTAGTTTACAGACATATATACACACACCATTGCTATGTTCATACAAGCATTAGAAATTCCTTAAGGACAATGAATGCCTGTGATTGCTAGATGGATGTATGATTGTTGGATGTTAGGATACACGTTCTTCTTAACTTAGAGATTTCGGGGACGAAATCCTTTGAGTAGGGGAGAATGTAACACCCTGAAATTTTAACGACACTAAAGATGATGAATTAAAGAATAATTAGTGTGAAATACACTATTAACAATGAATTAAGGAAAACTTAATTAAATATTCAGAATTAAGTAAAACAGACCACGCCATTGCGTCTGCCTCGGAATTCTGGTCAAGATAGACACCTGGTTTGTGTAAATCAGACACCGTATGAAGAAGCTATTAAGGTTTGAAGTTTGTATGCATATAGGAAAGATGTATACACATAAAAAAATCAAAAATATTCAAAAACCTGCAAAACAAGAAATCCGGCGCGTAAATCGAGGAAGGGCCGACATTATGAAGTCGACCCGAGACCTTGCTAGGTCGACCTAGGGGTCGACTCAGGCTCATGGGGGTCGACCCAGGGGTCGACCTCAAGGTCGACACCCATGAAGGTGGGTCAACCTAGGGATCGACCCACCTAAACGGGGGTCGACCTGCCTGTGGCTTTGGAAACTTCTTTTCTAAACATAGACGATTTTGGAGCTTGATTCATGAACCCTAGGCTATACAGAAGAACCTAGACCTAGGTTTTATTTATCTGAATACTGACGGCGAAGCTTTGCTACAATGAAAATTAAAATGGCCTTTCTTCTTCTAAATCAGTTCAAAGAAGTTTATACATATTCGAAGATTTCAACAACAAATCCAGCGATGGCTACAACAACTTATTCAACATGTACTTCGCAGTAAATTGGATCCATTTCCTTAGATCTATTCACTGTGAGTTCATGTTATTTTTAGATCTGAATTTTTAAATAGTAATCTTGATATGTATATAAAAATTGGATCTTGAATCGGTGCCTAATCTGTTCTATTACGACATAATTATCAGATCTTCTTTTATATTTGCATATCGCCACCATGTTAAATCTTGTCATAATATGTCTATTCAGTTTATGCTTATTTCTATCAGTTTATTATTGATTCATTATTATGTCTATTCTTGATTCTCTTCTCTCTCTCTTTTTCCCTTTTATTTTTTTATATAGCCGGGCTACCTTCGAGCCTAAGCCTAACGCTGAGCTACCTTCGAGCCTAGGCCTAACGCTGAAAAATGTGAATGTACGAAATTGGGAATAATAAGGAAAGACATATTTGGGGCATAATTGATATTGGAAAATATGGATCTAAATTTGGGCATAAATTTGGAAATATACGAATATGGGTTTGGGGGCATATGTCTTGTTGGATAATATGAATTTAGGCATGCATTGGGATTAATGTAAATATGGAATTGGGTATAAAATGGGACATGTCTAAATATTGATTTGGGACATAAATGGGAACATATGTGAAAATGAATTTCAGGAATAAATTGGAAAATATGTGGGTTTGGGTTTGTGCATAATACATATATATATAATGCCTTGATTTATGACATGGGAAAAAAGAGCGTATGATGCATAATTAAAAGGTGAATTGAAAGGGGCATAAAAGTCTATAATTTGAATAGTGAATTGGGCATATAATTAAATATGGGGAAAAAAAGAAATAATCACCTATAACGACCTAAGTAGATTTGGATAAAAATGGAATGTCTAGTAATTCCAATTAGGAATTGTAATTGCACTTATGACACGAGGTCAGGTTGCATTAGTGGTGGAAGTCTGCCCGGTCCCGACCGGCGTATCCGCAGCCACTAATGTTGAACCTAATGTGAGAGGTCTACGTATGCAAATACGAATCGGTCTAAGACACGGGGTTAGACCCAACTGTGGAATAAGACTGCCCAGACCCGACCGGTATACCCAGCATCCACATTTGTAGGCCTAATGTGGGAGGTCTAGCCCATTATGACCATAATTGGACATGGTAATGAATTGGACTACTTAACCTAATTTAATCCATAGGATTGTACGATTATGAACTTAAGTTAGGGTTAAGTAAAATTGAATGGGTAGTGGGTGGGTTAAGAAAATTAGAGGGGGTGGGTAATATTTATATATAGGCCCCATGAAAATGACCCAATACGGTTATGTAATTAAAGACACCTAGTGGTATGCATAACCGGTGGAAAATGTAATAAAGTTATGTAATTAAAGACACCCTTGTAGGGTAAGCATAACTTGTAGAAATGATAGAATTAGATATTCGTAATAATCTTCTAAGTAAACACCGATAAGTTGTAGTGACGGTGTAAATTAAATTTATGATTAAATGAGAAAGAATGAGGAAAACTTGTAAAATAAATAAGTTATATTTAATGATAAATGATAAGTGATTAGGAAAATGTGAATTGAGATATACTTAATAACGTATTAAGGAGAACATGTTATTGTAATGATGTAACCAAGCAAGAATATAAAATAGATTGTGGATTACAGACCTTGGCCCACAATGTAGAGAATAACATGTTGTGGGCTTATTAATAAACTTAAATGGACTAAGTTATATGATTGAAATTAATAAGCAAGAGAAACTTGGTAAATTGGAATAAGAATTCAATATGAACGGGAATAACCAAGTTAAATGGGAACCGGGTGAGGTAAGGCAAGCGCGTAAAAGAATGTTTAGAGATTGGATCTAACAACATATTAAATAAAGACACTTAGACCAGTCCGTACGTTTGAGGGTGAATAACCCAACGAGGTAGATCTTTGATGTGTTATAAGAAAAGACGGGAGCGCACATTTATCTGATTATTATGGCGGCTCCAAAGGACTGGAAGGGGAAGCGTAGCTTCCTGAAGTACGTAAGGTGCTCCTAGTAGTCCTCTGTGCGGTGACAGAAGTCTTATGCTGTACTCGCAGAGGTTGGGTCTGCGCGTAACTACTAGGTGGGTAGGCCTTGACTACAGATGTAGCTATGCACTCAGAATGTTGTGACGTGGTGACACCAGGGTGATTCGACAGTCGCCTCACGAGGAGGTAGAGAGGGTCACCACCAACAAGGATAGTAGACCATCAGATATTGTCATCAACAGCTAACGGGATGCGAAAAGACTAGAGCTAAACAAAAGATAACATTTCACCTTTCGCTATCGAGGTACGGGGTTCAGGGTAGACGCCACATGGATGTTTAGATTTGTTGTTATTAGGGGCGGTCGCTTAGCTCTTTAGTCTTTACTTGTTGAGGGAGGGGCCGAGGTGGGGCCATAACCACCATGAAAAACAGAACCCAGGAACATCTGTGTTTGAAGGCACTAAAAGGCAGCCTGTACAGATATGGAAAAGCTCCCGGCCGAGTTCCGTATTTCTTGTTTGGCTCAGGCACGAAACTCGGTGCACATTAGAGGACACGTGATTGAGGTATCTGGCTACAATTACAGTACATACATGGGATAGTCTAGATACATGCATATCTTCTCTGGGTAGTGTATCATAGACTAGAGGGCATTATTCCGATAGGGAATCTGATTCGATCGATGGTGGCAGTCCATACGCATACGAAGCACAGTAGTGACAGATATATGCAGAACGTAACATTTTTATATTGAGATCTGTACGTCACTCCAACGTAGGATGAGGGACTGCGTTCACTACGGTGGAGATCGTGCGAGTGGGTTTCCATGGGCTGCATCTCAATATTGAGAGACATCTACATATGTTGTATAAGGTGGATCCATGGGAAAGTAAATGGGTACGATGTGTGTATAATTCTTCAGTGCTATTAACCCAGATAACATAATAATAAAAAAGTAATGGAATGGTATTAGTAGGGATCATTCTATTTCTGATATACTAGTATCTGCGTGGTGCAGAGAAACATATTTAAGAAGTGCATTATATTCTGTCCATCTAATTTTGCTCAATTCACACTTGTTATTGTTACTTTTATCTTGTTCTTCCAGTTTTATATACCTTCCATGATACTTTTATTTGTTTATATTTAAAAGTAACTGGACATTCCAGACTTTATGTCCAACCCTTTTTGTTTCCTCTTCTCTCTCTTCCGTTTCCAACCCAGGTTCCCAGGGTGGAAGTGCTTAGAGTTTCAGCTTAGCTTGGATTTTAGATATAGATATATCGCTTTGACTTGTCGTCAACTCTCTTATGGCTTCTCAGGGAAATATAGTTTTATTCTTTTATACTCTGATATTTTTGGCAAGATAGATTATTAATGTAATTAGTTACTTATGATGTAAACTCAGTATTTGGGACCATGATGTTTTGATTTAAATAATTTTTTTTAACTTTTTAATTCTGCTACTGTTTTACATGTTTATCTTGTGCTATTATGTCCTTATTTACCTATAACGCTTCACGGAACTTAATGCATTACCTTAGTGAGTGACATTAACGAATGTGGGGTGTCACATTTGGTATCAGAGCATATGGTTATAAGATCGGATAAAATATTTTGAAAATGGTTTTCAAAATGGTCTCAAAAACAAAGTATTTTAAAATAAAAAGTCCGTTTTCGAAAAGCATGTTTCCCAAAGCCATAAATATCTTCTAGATTCTCCGCTTGATTCCTTTTCCTTTTTGTTCGGGGAACCGTTTCTCCCCGAAAGGGTATCCCTATTTCAGCATGGTTCCATAGGCATGTCAAAACTACTGTACATATCGAAGGGCAAAGTAGTGCCCAACCTCCATCTGTAGCCGCAGTAGTTCCACCTGCGGCTTATTTTCTTCCAAGCCTCGTAAGAATTTCCGTGCGATGCTTTCGAGGGACTAGTTAGCATGTCGAAAAAGGAGAATAAGTGAGTTCGGGCTAAGGAGCACAAGCCAAAGATGAAAGAAAATGATGGCTTAATAAGGAGATATAAATGAAAGAAGAAATGAGGAAATACCATAACTTTGGAACGGTGGGTCATCTGAAAAGGATTGAAAAAAGAGGATAGGCGTTGTTACCACTTTGTTAAGGCAAGACACCTTATTATGGAGTGCCCAAAGAGAGAAGGACAAGGCCAGAAGGCAGGAACTTCTACGGGGCAAGCTAATGTTCTCATAGCTGGTGGACAGGATAAGGGTAGAAAAGTTTCCATCGAAGGATTAGTTTCAATTTTTGATCATCCTGTTAGGTTTCTTTTTCTGGCGCTTCGCATTCTTTTATATCTGATCTTTTAGTTGAGTCTCTGCACCTAGATACTAGTATGGTTTTGGATCCCGTTATTGCCTCAAACCCCAGTTTTATCAATGATTTGTCGGAGTTTGAGAATCTCTGTGTTAGATGTCAAGTTTGGTTGCGACGCATTTGTTCTTGATTTCATAATATACGGTTTGATTCTAGGATGGATGGGTTAACCATATATGGATCCATTCTAGATTGTGAGAGAAGGGTCGTTAGATTTCTGACTTGCCATAGAAAGACTCTCGAGATTTCTTGTGACCCCAAAGTGATTTGTCATGCTCAGTGTCCGAGAATCTCTTGATATATCTATCGATGATTTGCGACATGTGACTCCTAAAAGAAAAGAGGGAACTTGATAAGCAAGTAGGGGAGCTACTTGAGAAGAGGTTCGATAGGTGAGTCATATCGGAATAGGAAACCTATTAAGACAGTCCTCGAGGAATCCCATCATTCTAAGATGACTATTTATTTAACGGCGATAAAATAGATCGAGGTAGTAGAGCCAAACTTACAAAAGGAAATCAAAGTAGAGAAGGAAGCAATGATAGGACGAGTTCCAACTTGAATACTTGGATCAGAGGTTAAGAAATTATGCAACAAAGAAGTGAAGCTAGTAAGAGTGCATGGGGAAAGGGCCGCGAGGATGCTACTTGGGAGGCTGAAGACAAGATTCGCGCTTCATACCCTTTCCTTTTCGAGAATATTTTCTTAACTTCTTTTCCAAGCTTCGAATTAATACTTGTATCTATCGTTTGAATATCTCCTATCAATCAAATCTTTAGGTAGAAAACTAATGAATGTAAACATGTGTTTGAGACATGTTATGTTTGATGGATGCAAGTGGTTGTTAGTGATTGCTCGTGGATGCATATACGCACACAATAGGCACTAGATCGGCTCAATCACTTATATTTTGCATATTGATGTTTGTACATTTTAAATTTTATGGATGAACATTGGTGTATCGTTGCATTAATGTTGCATTTGGATTTATGATTGTGTAGACGTATAGAGCTTACATGTTATACTAGGATGATTTGCATACATTTTGGTTGCATGGCACAAACATACATTGCATTAAGGAGGTCAATTGAATCAGCAGACCGCCTGATCTTTCGCATTAGTTTATGGACACATATATACACACTATTGCATATGTTCATACAAGCATTAGAAATTCCTTAAGAACAATGGATGCCTGTGATTGCTAGATGGATGTATGATTGTTGGGTGTTAGGATATACGTTCTTCTTAACTTAGACATTTCGGGGACGAAATCCTTTGAGTAGGGAGAACGAAACACCCCAAAATTTTAGCGACACTAAAGATGATAATTAAAGAATAATTAGTGTGAAATACACTGTAAACAATGAATGAAGGAAATCTTAATTAAATATTCAGAATTAAGTAAAATTGATAGCGCCATTGCGTCTGTCTCAGAATTCTGGTCAAGATAGACGCCTGGTTTGCATAAATCGGACATCGTATGAAGAAGCTATTAAGGTTTGAAGTTTGTATGCATATAGGAAAGATATATACACATATAAAATTCTAAATTATTCAAAAATCAGCAAAACCATAAATCCGGCATGCAAATAAAGGAAGGCTGACATTTTGAAGTCGACCTGAGGCCCTGTTGGATCGACCTAGGGATCGACTCAGGCTCATGGGGGTCGACCTAGGGGTCGACACCCATGAAGGGGGTTCGACCAAGGGGTCGACCCACCTGAAGGGGGGTCGACCCACCTGAAGGGGGGTCGACCTACCCATGGTTTTGGAAACTTCTTTTCAGAACCTGGACGATTTTGGAGCTAGATTCATGAACCCTAGGCTATATAGAGGACCCTAGACATTGGTTTTATTTATCTAAATAATGACGGCGATGCTCTGCTGCAATGAAAATTAAAATTGCCTTTTTTCTTCTAAATCAATTCGAAGAAGATTATACATATTCGAAGATTTCTACAGCAAATTCAGCGATGACTAGAACAACTTATTCAACATGTTCTTCGCAGTAAATTGGATCCATTTCCTTAGATCTATTCATTGTGAATTCATGTTATTTTTAGATCTAAATATTTAAATAGTAATCTTGATATGTATATAAAAATTTGATCTTGAATCAGTGCCTAATCAGTTCTATTATGACATAATTATCAGATCTGCTTTTATATGTTCATATCGCCACCATGTTAAATCTTATCATAATATGCCTATTCAGTTTATACCTATTTCTATCAGTTTATTATTGATTCGCTATTATTCTTGTTCTTGAATATCTTCTCTCCCTCTTTTTCCCTTTTATTTTTTTTATTTAGCCAGGCTACCTTCGAGCCTAGGCCTAATGCCGAAAAATGTGAACGTACGAAATTAGGAATAATGGGGAAAGACATAATTTGGGGCATAATTGATATTGGAAAATATGGATCTAAATTTGGGCATAAATTTGGAAATATACGAATATGAGTTTGGGGGCATATGTCTTGTTAGATAATATGAATTTAGGCACGCATTGCAATAAATGTAAATATGGAATTGGCTATAAAATGGGACATGTCTCAATGTTGATTTGGGACATAAATGGGAACATACGTGAATGTGAATTTTTAGGCATAAATTGGAAAATATGTGGGTTTGGGTTTGTGCATAATACATACATATATGCCTTGATTTATGACATGGGAAAAAGGAGCGTATGGTGCATAATTAAAAGGTGAATTGAAAAGGGGCGTAAAAGTCTATAATTTGAATAATGAATTGTGCATATAATTAAATATGGGGAAAAAGAGAAATAATCACCTGTAATGACATAAGTAGATTTGGATAAAAATGGAATGTCTAGTGATTGCAATTAGGAATTGTAATTGAACTTGTGACACGAGGTTAGGTTGCATTAGTGATGGAAGTCTGCCTGGACCCTACAGGCATATCCAGCAGCCACTAATGTTGAACCTAATGTGAGAGGTCTAAGTATGCAAATAAGAATCAGGCTAAGACATGAGTTTAGACCCTATTGTGGAATAAGACTTCCCGGACCCGACCGACATATCCAACATCCACACGTTGTAAGCCTAATGTGGGAGGTCTAGCCCATTATAACCATAATTGGACATGAAAATGAACTGGAATACTTAACCTAATTTAATCTATAAGGATTGTATGATTATGAACTTAAGTTAGAGTTAAGTAAAATTGGATGGGTAGTGGGTGGGTTAAGTAAATTATAGGGGGTGGGTAATATTTACATATAGGCCTACGAACTTAACTGGGTGGGTTAAGTAAATTAGATGGGGTGAGTAATATTTACATATAGGCCTACGAACTTAACCCAATAAGGTTGTGTAATTAAAGACACCTAGTGGTATACATAATTGTTGGAAAATGCAAAAAAGTTATGTAATTAAAGACAACCTTGTAGGGTAAGCATAACTTGTAGAAATGATATAATTAAATATTCATAATAATCAGCTAAGTAAACAACGATAATTTGTAGTGAGGGTGTAAATTAAATTCATGATTAAATGAGAAAGAATGGGGAAATTTTGTAAAATAAATAAGTTATATTTAATCATAAATGGTAAGTGATTAGAAAACATGTGAATTGAGATATACTTAATAACGTATTAAGAAGAACATGTTATTGTAATGATTTAACCAGGCAGGAATAAAATATAGATTGTAGGTTACAGACCTTTGGCCACAATCTAGAGAATAACATGTTGTGGGCTTATTAATAAACTTAAATGAACTAAGTTATATGATTGAAATTAATAAGCAAGAGAAACTTGGTAAATTGGAGTAAGAATTCAATATGAACGGGAATAACCAAGTTAAGTGGGAACCGGGTGAGGTAAGGCAAGCGCATAAAAGATTGTTTAGACATAGGGTCTAACAACATATTAAAGAAAGGCGCTTGGACCAGTCCGTACATTTTAGGGTGAATAACCCAACGGGGTAGATCATCGAGGGGTTATAAGACACAAGGGGAGCGCACATTCGTCTGATTGTTATGATGGCTCCAAAGGAATGGAAGGGGAAGCACGCAGCTTCCTGAAGTACGTAAGTTGCTCCTAGTATTCCTCTATGCGGTGATAGATGTCTTAGGCTGTACTCGCAGAGGTTGGGTATGCGCGTAGCCACTAGGTCGGTGGGCCTTGACTGCAGATGCAGCTATGCAGTCAGAATGCTTTGACGAGGTGACACCAGGGTGATTCGACGGTTGCCTCACGAGGAGGCTGAGAGGGTCACGACAAACAAGGATAGTAGACCATCGGATATCCGTCATCGATAGCCAGCGGGATGCGAAAACACTAGAGCTAAACCCAAGATATCATTTCACCTTTCACTATCAAGGTACAAGGTTAAGGGCAGACGCCACAAGGATGTTTTGATTGGTTGTTATTAGGGGCAGTCGCTTAGCTCTGTAGTCATTACTAGTTGAGGGAGGGGCCGAGGTGGGGCAATAGCCACCATGAAAAACAGACCAGAGAAATATCTGTATTTGAAGGCACGTAAAAGAGGCCTGTACAGGTACGGAAAACCTCCCGGCTGAGTTCCGTATTTCTTGTTTAGCCCAACCATGGAACTCGGTGCACATTAGAGTACGTGCGATTGAGGCATCGAGCTACAGTTACAGTACATACGTAGGACAGTCTAGATACATGCATATCTTCTCTGGGTGGTGTATCGTGGACTAGAGGGCATTATTCCGATTAGGATTCTGGTTCGACCGATGGTGGCAGTCCATACGCTTACATAGCATAGTAATGACAGATATATGTGGAACGTAACATTGTTATATAAAGATTCGTACGTCACTCAGGCGTAGGATGAGGGATTGCTTTCACTACGGTGGAGACCGTGCTTGTGGGTTACCATGTGGTGTATCTCAATATTGAATGATATCTACATATGTTGTATTAGGTGGATCCATGGGAAAGTAAATAGGTACGATGAGCGTATAAGTCTTGAGTTCTATTAACCCAAGTAACCTAATAATCAAGAAATTGTAATGGAACGGTATAGTAGGGATCATTCTATTTCTAATATACTAGTATCTGTGCGGTGCAGAGAAACATATTTAAGAAGTGCAATATGTCCTGTCCATCTTCTCTTGCTCAGTTCACACTAGTTATTGTTACTGTTATCTTGTTCTTCCAATTTTATATACCTGCCATGATACTTTTACTTATTTATATTTAAAAGTAACTGGACTCGCCAGACTTTATGTCCGACCCTTTTTGTTTCTTCTTCTCTCTCTTCCGTTTCAACCCAGGTTCTCAGGGTGGAAGTGCTTAGAGTTGATTTGGATTCTTCCAGCTTAGCTTGGATTTTGGATATAGATGTATCGCTTTAACTTCTGGTCAACTCTCTTATGGCTTCACAGGGAAATATGGTTTTATGCTTTTGTACTCTGATATTTTTGGCAAGACATATTATTAATGTAATTAGTTACTTACGATGTAAACTCAGTATTTTGGACAATGATGTTTTGATTTAAATAAAGGTTTTTAAAAAGTTTTTAATTCCGCTGCTACTTTACATGTCTGTCTTGTGTTATTATGTTCTTATTTACTTATAATGCTTCACGGAACTTAATTCATTCCCTTAGTGAGTGACATTAACAGATATGGGGTGTCACACATAATTTTTGCAAAATGTACTAATTTCAAATATGTAGATCTCTCAAGTATTGAAACACTAGCAAAATATGTTTAATTCAAAAAAATTATAAATTCTTTATAAAATATGCATGACTTACTTAGTTTAAACTCTTAACAATATTGCCATTTTAAGTTAGCTATTAATACAACATAGTGATATGATTAAACTTTTACATTACCAGGCTATGAATAAGTATCAAATTCAATAAGGTCATTTTCTGAGCGATTTTAACAATTACCAGTATTGGTAACTACGTAACAATAAATTTTTTTATACAGATAGTTAATTACTTTTCCTTTATTATTCAGGTCCAAGCATCATATCTAAGCATATTTGATATATAACAAAGTATTCAAGTCCACCGAATATGCTTACACGCTGTTAAAATTTATAAGTAAACCAAATTCGATCATATCAAATGATATTATCCATGCAATATGTAAAAGGAATTAATATAAATTGGGATTAAATAATTATGACTAACATTAGTTCTTTCGAATTTAAACTAATTAAGGAATTAAATAAATCAAAACCCTTTGACCGAAATAACGTTGAGTAAATAAAATAAGTTACATATTAGTTCCTTTAATGCTAATAATTTAGAACATTATTTTTAATCAATTAATTTTCAATCATTTCTTTTTAATAACAATAATTAGAAAGTACCGTAAGTTGCAACTCTGTGAGAGACCGCAATGTCAACTTTATTTAACTTAATTATATGATTTTTTTTTTGCTTAAAGACTAATAAAGTGGAAACACATCATCCATCATTTGCGAATATGTATCCTTTCTTTAACACTTCAGGAAAAAGATTAAATATATGAAAAATATATTTATAACTGGACATTTTAAATGAATGAATAAAATGTTGTTAGGGTAATATTTATTTATACTTTTGAAGATAACAATGTATTTTACATATTTTTGTATGCTCGAAACAAGATATGTGAATATTAGGCTAGGCACTTAAAATCAAATTAATGCATAAAAACTCCTTCAAAATAAAGATTGTAAAGCAGGTCCTTAGAATTAAATTATTGAATTATTCCTTATAGTTATATAATTATTCAATGAATAATTACAGATACTTATGCAATTATACTTAGAAATTGTATAAATATCTACAATTGTTCCGTGAATAATAGCAGGTTTCATTATTTTTTGTTTCATAATTGTAGAAATTTGTGCATTTTCTTCAAAAAGTGGCAGTAACTTATGCAATTTTTTGATGAATGATTCCATAAGTTTTCATTGAAAAATTACGGAAAATGTATGCATTTTTTTGGATATGTTGCATAAATATCTATAATTATCTATTTTATTCCTGCAAAATTTATAAAATTATTTAGTAACTTAATTATAGGGATATAATTTACATACTTATTTTGATAATGATGTTGTTGTATTTTGAAACTTAATAAGGACTTTAGCCAAACCATCCCATAAAATATCATATATTCGATATATTCAAAAAATATGTTATAATTTATGCCTTACATGCATGATATACGAGTCCATTCAAAATCATATCAGGCTAACATTTGGTTGCAATAAGGGAAAAAAGTATGAGCATTCTTATTGACATTGAGTTCATGCTCCTAACGAAGTACATGTCCAATATCTGAATGGTTCACGAAGAATGCTACTTATCAATGTTTAGACAAGGACACTACGTGAAGAATGAAAACGAATGAATGCTAATTACCTGAAAAAGATTCAAAGTAATGGATTATTATGTAAGAGTTGAATCCAAATAAAATTTATATTCGAATACAATCAAATGTCAGATGATGTCAGTTTGTTAAAAGAGAAGAGGTTTACGCGTGTTTCCATTTAATTAATATTTGGACAATTTGCAAGCAAAAGTATTTTGTAAAGGGAATAATGTTACGAAATTTTTAACTTTTGCACTGATGAAAATCAATATAACTAATCTTTGAATAAAACAAATTTCGTTTAGCAACTAAATGAGATTACTTTGGCCCTTTTTGCATTTTAGAGTTCATTATTTTATTATGTACAATTCTTATTTCCACTTTGATTTTTTTAGTTTTGTGCGAATGTAAGTTTCTATTTTATAGATATGAATTATTGACTATACATCTTTAGACCATTTGATCCAAAATTAATAATTTAAATTTTATCTTTACGTAAATGTCGTGTATTAATCTTTTTACCAAAATTATTTTGTTTTCATTTCGAATTTTTCTTTTTATGATATTATTTCAATTATAATTACAATATTTGCACAAATATTTGAAGTCAAAGAAAAATCATCTAGCTATGCCAACTATTTAATTATACATTATGTCTTTATTAATTTTTTTTATATTTTTTGGAAAGTGTATTATACATTATATCTATATATACATGTGTGTGTGTTTGTGCGTGTGCGTGTTTGTATATATGTATGTGTGTATATTTCCATATATATATATATTATGTATCATGCTATCTATATTAGCACATATAACATTCCTGATAGAAGTTGTGCTGTGTCATATTATTTAATATATAAACAAATCGAGTCACTTAAGACAAATGGCATAGTCACATATACCTAATGTGGAATTTTCACTGTCGATGTCATTATAGTAGTTTGTTTTGACAGCTCAGTTACTCACATATGTGGATAAGGCTATGTTTGATATGATATGAATATGACATTCTGTGTTATAAATCAATGGTCATAGCATATTTTCAATTGAAATCACACTATCTACTGGAATACCGTATGAATTTAACATAACATGATGAGAGATCTTCGATAATAAAATTTAGATATCTCAAAATTTACCTATGTAACAATCCCTTACATAGTAAGTACTTAAGAAAATTTCTTTTCAATTTAGTCCTACTATTTTCCTCTTATATAGTCAATGTGTATATGTTTATGCTGAAGATGCGAAAAAGCGAAAGATCGTTTATTCCAAAACTATTTATACAATTCTAATGGTCTGTTTCTACATTTATTTATACGTATGCACACCCATTTCGCATGAACCGTGTGCGAAGCACGGGTTCGCACTTGTGATGAAGGAAAACAAAGACTGAAATATTCAATGTTTGCTTGTCTTTATATAGCTTACGCTCTTAATTCAATGGACTCGAAAATCACTTTTTATTATAAAAAAGGACAAATACTTTTGAAAATTCGATTTTTTTTTCAAATAAAGTTTTATGCATCATAATTTTTTGTGTTCAAACAAAATTATTGTTTTATGTCAAAAGAACGTAAGTTTTTCATCCATATTATACTACTTTTGACGAAATATAGAAAGTTCATAATTAAATTAAACACGTAAACATCATCAATTTCATGCATTAAAACCACTAAAAACGCGTTAAAAAAAGGAATCTCCAGTATATTGCATCAAATAATGCAATTATTTGCAATTGTTGCATACATTTCAGCTATAATTGCAGTTATGCATCAAACTGCAGTAGTATTGCTGAAATGTCAGCAATAATTGCATCGTTTGATGCAATAATTCAATTCCTGCCTGTTTTTCGTCCATACACCATTTTTAAGCATTGTTGCTTACATTTCAGTAATTATAAGCAATAATTGCATACATATCAGCACATATTGATAAACCTTCATCATTTTCAACATTGTTGCATGCATTTCTGCAATTATACACAGTAATTGCATACATTTCAGCAATAATTCGTAATCCATGCAGAATTGTTCATCTTTAATTGCATACATCTCAGCAAGGATAACCAATAATTGCATACATATATGCAATAATTCATCAAGATTTTCAATGTAAACTCAATATGAATTGTTGCATATACATGTGTGCAATTATTGGTTATAATTGCTGATTTTGCCACATTTTTTTAGAATGCTTCTACGAATATTTGCAATTATTTCATTTTTTAATTTAACAACGCATTTTTTATGAAAAACACATAACATTGGAAAATAATGTAATGACCCACCATTTCATACTGAATCAAGTCCACAAAAAACAACACATGTCCAACACGAATTGTTCAAAAAGATTGATTGTTATTATTTTTCTTTTATAATAAGGATAAAATTACAGAATCATAAGCATAGAATATTAAAATAAAACAATAGTAGTCCTTGAAGCTACTTTTGAAATTCATCAGAGTTTTTACAGAAAATATAACGGAAGAACAATACATAGAAATCTAATACAACTGGCTAAAATAAGGGAATGATTAAAATAAATAGATAGAGACTTCAACAAGTCTCCATCTTTAAAAGAGGAATCACGAATATTGTGATACTCATTCTGACCAAAGCAAAAAGTAAAACTAAACAATCGAGTTAGGACTAACATTCTTATGCAAGTAAACTAACAAAAGCGTAAAGTTTACAGGAAAAGGGTACAATAACTCAGAGGACGTTTGGGATCACTATATTCTAAGGATCCATTAAATAATTTACATGTAACGCAATACGCTTTTATAGTAATGTCTGCGATAAATATAATATTGAAAATAACGTTAAGGTGTTATAATTATCCCCCTTAACATACTTATAACATTGCCATAAAGTTTGCGCATAAACACATGTAAATTGTTGGTGCATAAGGATGCTTCGTGATATAGAAAACATTAAATCGAACGCGTTGTGGGTTCGATCATGATAAATATGACAAACCATACGAGGTAATATCCATGGTAGGATTCCACCATATGTAGAGTTAGGCTAGTAGTACGCACAATGTGCATCAACAACCTCCTCAAACAACACTCCCATAATCACATATACACATCAAATCAAATCAAATCAAACATAAGGGTTGAGTAAGTATACGAAGAAGTGTGTCGGATCGGAAGAGCGACCCCATTTAGCCTGGGTATAGCTTCCGTTTTAGATATTTTAATTATGACCTGAAGGTTAAGGCTATCCACCATCGTTCTCTTTATTCATTCTAGTAATCATTCGCCAATTCATCGTACTTCGTTTTGGATTCTCTACCACATATAGAGCTGTTTAAGTTGTTTTGGTATTGATAGAGAGTATGCTAATATCCGACCTCAGTCATTTTAACAAACAAATGTTTATTTCACATCATGATCATTTTGGTTTAAAAAAAAATCATATTCAATGTCATAAATTAGTTTACTGCAATTATTAATTTTCATTATCATTTATTCAAATCAAATAAATATTGGATTCAGTTTCCAATTACAAAACTCTGATTTATGGAACGAGCATCCCTAAGGCTTAAAGCTCGGTCATTTTATTTAAATTTTACTCTCCCTTAAATCTTTCAGCAGTTATCCCCGTAATTTCCTACTAATTGGGTGGGAGCTGATGCTCCTTGCTGGGCTGACTTAAAAGGGGAGTCTATGTGGTAGAAAATAGAATTCTCTAGCTTAACTCTCTGGAGTAAAGTTTTTGCAAAAAAAAAAAAAAAAAAAAAATTCGAGTAAACAATAATTCATGTTTCAAATTTCAATTCAATCAGCTTTAACTGACAACAATATAAATTTCTATTTTAAACCAAGTGTTTATGTAATAGTCCAGGAGATTTGGCCCTTGAATTTTGATACGAATACAGCTTCTGTATTCACTTGCCAAAACACAAGTACTGAAAACTCAACTATTAGAAGAAAGAACTAAGAGGGTGAGAAGAAGAGATAACTATTAGAATAAAATAATAAAATGACAACTACATTAGATCAGAGAAGATCAGAATCTCACAGCGGAATTAATAAGATATAATATACCAATACTTTTTACATAATAGATAAACTGTATATATATATATATATATATATGAATTAATGATCAGGGAACGTAAATGGATCAACCCATACAATTATAACAATGTGTCTGTACACTGGCTGATAAAATACAACGCAAACATTGGAATATATATATATATACACACACACACAAACACACATGCGCGAAATACGAGAATGTCACAACTCAAACTCCGCTCTTGTGGCTTCAAGAAAATATAAAAATATATTCGGTCTAGCCCGAGCATAATTGGGAGAAAGCATGACACCCAGATCAGTCTAGAATATCAGAATGAGAAAAATCACATCACAAACAACTTCATAGCACCCCCGTTGCTAACACCCGGCTTGCAATATTTAGCAACGGCCTAAAGCCGTTGCGAATTTGATTTTGCAACAGATCAAATCCGTTGTGAAACATTAATTTGCAATAGCTTGTATTCGTTGTAATATATATTTTTGCAACGGCTCCTCTCTGTTTCTATATATTCTTCAATATGAAGTCGTTTACTTTAGCAATGACTATGGAGCGTTACTATTTTATTTAACAATGGTTTTTGAGCATTGCTAAAATGAAAATTTCCCAAAAAAATCTTTTTCTTGACCGCTTCCAGCATTTCATATATAGCAGAAATCTTTGCATATTTGATATAAATGCCACATCAGTTCATAATATTACGATATTTTCAACACATTTAACATAAACAAACTTCAAAATTATAATAATATTTTTGCGCATTACAAAGTCCAACATCAGTAACCAAAATAATATTATTAAATTACACTACATTTTGACTTCACCAAATCAATATTACAACACACATACCTTCATAAAGTACAAATACTACAGACATACGTCACAATTGAAATAGCATCCTGCGTACTACAAACACTACATTGTTTATTAGTTCTTGCACCATAGTTTAATAGACAAACAAAAGCATAGTAAATCGTGAAGTCTGGAAAAAGTATCATGCATCATAGTTTCAGGGCCGGCCCTGAGTATTTATGGGCCTAGTGCGAGCCCAAAATTTTGGGCTCTTAAATTTTTTTTTTATGGAATTGAACTTAAGTGAAAATGTGCTTTTTCTATTGTGTGTCTCCATTGAGAAAATTGCGTGTTTCAGCAAATTCATAAAAAATTTACCTATATTTTCAATCTGCCAAATAGAGGTCCACACAAGCCACATCTCCATTTTAATATATTGATTGATGTCAACAAAGCATACAATCATATCTACTTTTGCATAGATAAATTACTATCAAGTACACGTATCCTAATAAGAAAAAGCAGCTGTAGTAAAGGTAATACAGTTTTTTTTGGCCCTCTGACCTAATGGGCCCTGTGTGGTAGCACGGCTCGCACTAGGCCAGGACCGGCCCTGCATAGTTTAATAGTTCCTGCAAAAGAAAAGCATATGTTAAATATTTCAGCCATAAACTCATCTACCTTGAAATGAAATACAACAATATAATTAAACTATATGTTTGAAATATGAGACATACAATGAATTAGGGGCTGCTAAGTTCTACCTGTTCTGCATAATATGAATCCACTCACTAAAATAGGAGCTGCTAAGTTCTATCTTAATATAAACTGTCATGCAGAACATTTCACAATTGGATGTTTGAAATACGAGACATATAATTAAACTATATGGTTGATAAGACAATGGTACCAACCCCGAATCCACTTATCACTAAAACAGAAGTTGCTAAACTGATTTTATTCGGGTTGTGGATCAAGCAACATAATATGAATGTTGCTCAGACTGAATTTCACCTTTTATCTAAGCTTCACCATTAAAAAAGTGAATATGGTAAAAGATTACTATGTATAATGATTTATTATTGAGACTATTAAGTTCTCCCTGGCTAACAGTGGCTGCCTTGGTCTTTGTAGGAATATGTTTTATTGTCTTTAGGAATAACTTTTTGTTTCAACACAAGTAACAAAGGAGGCTTTTCTTATCATCTATAAATCTATCAAATTTTGAAGGGGAAATTGACAATGAAGGCAGAATACATGAACAATAAAATCTGTTATCTCAAATCTATGTTAGCGTTAGTGAAAGGTGATTGAGAGGTAAATCAACTACTTTGTAATCTTTGTAGCATTATTAATAGCCATTTATATTTTGGTGCCAGGTTGATTACAAATAAAGTTATCATTGTAATCTATGCCACATTAATAATCTACTTTTAGTGATTATATCGAAAAATGTCTGATTTGTGCCTCCAGTGCATTGTGAATGGGGGAAAGTTGTTCTTTGGTAGCGACGTATCTCATGTTGTAACTCCTGGAAAGTTGCTTGATCACCTATGGAAGTGTGGTAAATTTCTATTTTCCACGAGTACTTAACACACAACATAGGAAATAGGTAGGTGCTGGGCTTCTTTGGCTATCGAAACATGAAGAACAACATGAACAAACAGGAAGTTAATAACATGTAATGAGGAACACCGATTTCTTTGGCTATCCACATGATGTGGTCAAAATCAAAATATGTAATTTGCAATGTCTATTATTTATAGAACTATGGTCCTATAAGAGCATGATGGGTCAAATTTACTAATGGCCATAACATTTATTTCTTATGTTGTATTTGCATTTAAACGACTCTTGTGATGCTCACAAAATAAAAGCATTAACCAACAAGTCTAATTTGCAAAACGCCAAAATTATGAAACACCAATGGCTAGGCAGTAGGTGCATTGTAGATTAATTCTCATATAAAAATAGATGCAAATTTTGGGATCAAAATTTTCACCTCACTATAAGTTATGTACATAAGGAAAAACAAAATCTTACTGCCAACAAAACTAAATTTTTGTGCTGACAGGGTATTGAGTTTGAGCCCAAAAAGGGCATTCCAGTTCATTTAAGCTAATGTAAGAAAGTAAAAACACAAATGGTAACATTTCATATTTAAATTTGAAACCGAAAGATATTATTAGTCGTAATATGTTATTGAATTTATACGCTAATCTCTTTGTTTCAAAGCATTTCTCTAGAAATGCAACTCAGTTGTGTATAGGATAATAGTTCGCTTTTATAGTGAAGTTTCTGACTCAATATCAATACAGGGCCAAATTATTGAACTTGATCTATTTCTAGATAAATAATCACCTCCCGAGCCCATAAAATCCACATTTTTTCCCACTTTTATTGAAAAAGGGAAGAAAAAGAAAGTGATGGAGATTTATTTGGTCCATGAAAATATCAAAAAAGGAGAGCTAAACTACGCTCCATTAAACCATATGTGATAATGACTACTCACTTAAATTATTTTATGCATAATTCTTCAAATTAGTTCCCAACAGGTAGGCTTTGTTGGTACAGTTCTTTTTAGGAAAGTGACATTTCTTTCCATTTATTACTCAAACCCTTTTTACACTAAACATCTTGTAATTGCATCGATTACCTACAACCTATAATTATTGTCTAGAATCCCAAAAACAACTTGAAGATAGTCACTTATTTGGGAAATAACACCAATTTAACCCAAATGACACAACGATGAAATGTTACCATCAATATTAGGTCAACAACACCAATAAAATATATTGAATACATACTACATTTAAGTAAGCCATATTATAAGTTAAATACATGCCTGTGCTCCTGCATCTACAAATATCGAATAAGACTTTTCGGATGTCACACAAAGCCGCTGACTTCAACTTCTTCAAAAGTCGTAGCAAGAGGATGGTTTTGCTTGGCTATGTTTTCATCAGGCAGCAATATTTTGTCCACAACTAACTTCTCATGTGCTGGCGATACAACTTTTCCATGTATAATTGAACCCATCGCACCTCTGAATACTAAACCTGTTGAAGTGACCTCCATATTAAAATTTAAGATTCACACTTCAAACTTTCCGAATCGGAAGAATTATTTGGATTTCCAGTATCATTGTTAAGCACTCTTTCAATTACATCGTGACATGCATTACTTCCTCCTTCATTCGAAGTATTGTCTGGTACTTGCTTCTCATATTACCCCTTAACCAATTCCACTAAAGTCTTCAATGCACTCTCTATATTGGACATCTTACCTTCTATGTTTTTTGCCTCTTGTTTAGCAAGTGTTAGTTGTTTCGTGCGATATTTGGAGGCCTTAACTTGGGTCCTTGGTATCGTAGTTCCAA
The DNA here is from genome assembly GCA_030737875.1 of Allium sativum. Taxonomy (NCBI): domain Eukaryota; kingdom Viridiplantae; phylum Streptophyta; class Magnoliopsida; order Asparagales; family Amaryllidaceae; genus Allium; species Allium sativum. The sequence continues at coordinate 860,714,817 of CM060918.1, read as the reverse complement.
TACTACGAGCCCGACTCCTATTATCCTTTCCAAAAACTTGTGACCGGATGTATTCATCTAGGGGCAACTCATCTTTCTCACAGTCTTTGATTACTTCCTTTGCCTTCACAATTTTATCCTGAGCATGAAGCATTAATATATATAGCTACAATGACTTTTGAAATTGCAAACCTAAAACAGAAAACTACATACAAGTTAACGACTGTATAAATTGAAATAGTGAATAATTCAAATAAGCAATTATTTTGCTAACTTACAAAGTCTAGAGAAGTCAAATCGGATATGCTTCCATCCTTTTTTGTATGAGTTTTCTCCCATACTTCAAGACATGTTATTTCTTTTTGCGGATTTGCAATGTCCTGCAATCAAACAATAAATACCATTCTTATCAGTCAAATTACATGAAATCAAGCAAGTAATATTTTTTTCAGCCTATTCCGTTATTGACCTATTAGTGCAAACATGAATAGGAAAATTTAAATTAGAAAACCTCATAGACATGCATTATAATCATCCCAACTGTCGGCATGTGCAGTTCAAAGCCAGTCCCATTCATATTCAGAAGTAAACAAAAATGATCTCTACAAAGATATACAAAGATGATATTACATGGCAATTTAACATTACATAACCAGTAAATTTTGATTTCTGATCTAGTAATCACATTTATATTTTAATACATGCTTTCCTCGGCTTCTTTTTCAAAGGAGAATGCATTTGCATTTCTTAAAGTGGATAGCCCAATGACTACATAACATTCTCTGGATTATGTAGATGGAACTGTCCCATTCGTGCACGGTGTTGCTCCTCTGGTCAAAGAGGGAGTTGTAGGAGCTCAAGGGGAAGTCAGTAGCCACGACGAAGATGATGAGGAACTCACCGAAGGAGATGAGTTGATGGAGGTTCAACACCAGTTCTTGGGCTTGCATATAGCCCCTCTCGAGACTTCTAATTTTGGGTTCAGTGTTATAAAAATTAAGAGCCTATTGCTAAGCGTTGGGAGGTTACTCCTTCAAGCAGTCTGACAACTTGTTTGTGGAGGTAACACTTAGGACAAAAACACACTCATAAACATTGTACAACAAAAAACCTATTCGTGCACGTGGAATGTTCGAATCTAACTCAAACTTTGCTTCATGCATGGTCAATGACTCGAGATGGCAATAGAGATCGAGATCGGGGGTCAAGGAATCATCAATGATCGAAGGGTGAAGCCGTAAGTAGTTTTAAAAGGAGTCCATACTTGCAATTGCAACCCCCATGATGTAAAGACCCGGAAATTCCCGCTCTTTGAATCGACCATAAACCACACAGGTCTGACCCAAAGGTTGGAAATTTTCGAATACTTTAACTTTGGGAATACAATACATCAGAACAATAACAACAGACTTTTATTACATTACAATAATGTTACATCAGAGTACAGAATATATCAGAGTACAACGAATTTAAATTACAGCAGAAGATAAATTTACATAAAAGATAATACAAACAAACAGCGGAAGACTACTAAGCTCTGGACACAGCTTTAGGCTTCGATCCAGGATCCTGCTAAAGAGATAGATATCTGCAAAAAGCTACTCGACTGCCCGTGTGGAAAAGAGGGCACCCGAGTTTGCAAAGTGAAACAAACTACGAGTCAGTCATGGGACTGGTGTGAGAATTCTAAACTAATTTAATTAATAAGACAAATCCAAGGGCCACGCCGCTAATGCGGAACGAATTTTTATTCCAATGGATTGCCGGTGCATAAATTAAAGTAAATCGTTCAACAACGCAATGCTTTTTGGAAAAATGAAACCATTATAAGACCCAAGTCCTATCACACAATGCAACGCACACCAGAGGATAGGGTTTTACCTTATAATGGTCAAAAGATGCTAAATACGTAAAACGGATTACTACTAGTGTGTATATGTTTTAAATAAAAACATTTCAATCATAAGTATCAATCCTAGACGGCATGGGTACCATATATCATGTCGCCAATACTAGTGCTACAATCAAAATCGCAAGGTCGTATTGGAAATTGGATTTTCATCATGAGTCGAGGCTAGGGGCAAGCTTCTCTCCGATTCGAGACACTCTAGCAAATGCCTCGGAATCCCCCGTAGTGAACCCTTGGATGCGGTAGGGCCGGTCCCCGCCTATGGGCAGTGGATTAGTTATCCTTGAACACACGCTTCCCGGTTCCTTTGAACCTATAATATGACCACTATCGGCCTATAAAAATTAGAGGCGCCTCAAAATCCATCATCCACATAAGTAAAATGTCAGGGCTGGTAGGTCACTGACATCACTCTAGCTAGAAAGAAACGTGTGCACTCCCTACGGTCCATATCCCATTTTTGACTCATACCGGGGTGTGAGGCTCGCGAAGTCACGATATACCCAAAGCTATGCCGTAATAGGCTATGCTTTGATCATCACCACAAGGCCTGCTTTTCAACAAAAGCCTTGATCAATGCATCTTAGTATGCCACATTGTCAGTCCATACTATACCATTAATTTCTACCAATATATAACCTCTAAGCTCGTACGTCTCAGAGAAGGGTGTTAACCACCAAACAGATATATATTAAGAGATATCAACGAATGTAGTATAAAGGACTACAACGTCAGACATACATTCCATTTATAAACTTATGCCCTGGGTCTGAGCGAAAGTCAAATCCGTACAAATCAACACTTCGTCCGAACGGCCACCACTGAAGCCCTTTCAAGGTAGCTACTCCTCTCATGGGTCTCAGTAGCAACACATCCATTCGCTGTGAAGATCGCCGGTCTTCAATCACCGTCTTTAAATCTTCGATTTAGAACGTCGTATAATCATTTGAAATGAGATTGAACTCGGTCTTTTCAAATGATTCTCGCATATATATATAATAATTTGAAAACATTTCCTATCGTTATTAATATTTGACAACGACCTATCGCTATTTTTATTTATATAACAATAGCCTAAATTAATTTAACGACGCTTCGGGTCAATGGGCGACCCTGGCGCTGTTTTCAACCAAATTTGATTTACACATAACTTGAAATCTAACCGTTGGATTTTGACGAAGTCTATATCGTTGGAAAGATCTTCCCAAAGCGGTCCTAACGGTTCCAGTTTTGGGAAAATCCGAAAGTCGGATCTTTCGGTATAACTGTTTAAAGTTACAATTGTCGAAACGCGAACTACAGCGCGCGTTTCATTTAATTTATATATATATATATATATATATATATAATAAATATAATTCGTTTGGCGATTTCAACTATTATCGTCTATTCTTTTATCGCATCTAAAATGACGATAAAAAATATCACTTTTAATATCTCTGTTTTGTTTACACTAAATGTAAATAAAGTATAGTTTATCTATCTTCCAATTTATTTACACTAAATGTAAATAAATTGTAATCTTTTTCTTTTCCTATTTATTTACCTAAATGTAAATAAATATATTCTTATCTTTTTCTTATTTATTTACCTAATGTAAGTAAAAGTTTACTTTTACTTTTTCTATATTTATTTACATTAATTGTAAATAAATGTATCTAATTTCTCTTTCTTATTTATTTACTCTATTTGTACATAAATGTTTTTAATTTCTTATTCTTATTTATTTACACTATTTGTAAATAATGTTTTAATTTCTTATTCACTTACACTATTTGTAAATAAATGTTTACCTTGACTTTTACTATATTTATTTATATTAATTATAAATAAACGCATCTTTTACTTTTATCTTATTTATTTACCCTAATGTAAACAAATGTTTACTTTTACTATTTCTATATTTATCTAAGTGTAAATAAATATTTCTCTACTTCTTTCCTTACTCTATGTTTTATTTACTCTAATTATTCGTAGAAATTTACATATATAAAAATGTAAATTTAGAAAATATAAATATGCTTTAACCTCCCACATTGGATAGGTATTGTTGTGATTACTGGACAGCCGGGCGGGTCCGGGCAGGTTTACATCACAACTCAATCCAACCTCGGGTTTAAGCATACTAATTCATACTGGAAATGGAATAAATATTTTTCTTTTACTTCAAATGACAAAATGTATTCTTTTATTTTCCTTTACATAAAATGTTAACAAAATGTTAATTTTGTTGTAATCCTTTTAATATTAACAAAATGTGAATTTTGTTATAATTCTTTTAACATTAACAAAATGTGAATGTTGTTATAATTCTTTTAAATAAACAAAGGTGTTATTTTAATCCTATTAATGTTTTATAAACAAAAATGTTATTTTTAATGTCTATTGACATTTTGTAAACAAAATGTCCCTTTTTAATCACATTAACATTTTATAATCAAAATGTCTTTTTTTATTTTCATTCTTATTAAAGTGACAAAATGTATGTTTTAAGGTAAATACGCTACTATACTGTCATATTTTCAAATTGATTCATCTTTGTTTTCAACAAAAATAATATGAATAAAAGAGTCATTATTTTCGTTTTCAACAAAAATCATATTAACAAAGGTATATTTCTATTCTATGTTGTATTTGCATCTAAAAATGTAAATAAAAAGTATACTACTTTTTCTATGTTTTATTTTTATTATTTATTTACCTAAGTGTAGATAAATGTTTTACTATTACTTTTAATCCATTTTTTTTTCATATAAAAAATGTCCCTTCTTCTTTATCCAATTTCCTAACCTAAAAATGTACAATTTACTTAATCCAGTTCTATAACATAAAAATGTATAATTTACTCATCTCATTTTTACAACACGAAAATGTACTTTTTACTTATCACCCTTTTGTAACATAGAAATGTATAATTTCCTCTTAATCCATTTTTTTGCATAAAAATGTGATTTTAACTAATTTATCTTTTATATACAAAAATGTACTTTTAAATTAGTTTACTCTTTTCACATGAAAATGTGCTATTTATCTAAGTGAAATATAAATAAGGATTATCACAAATTCTGTCATGTCAATTTGGTGACAAATATGATAACCAAAATGATGGTTTTTGTCTAACCATCCCATTTACCTAACGTCGTAACTTTAATGTCAAAATGCGAAAATATGGGCTTTTGTCTAACCCCTTCTATGTACCCAACGACGAATATTTCAATGTCATACACATACAATACAACATAGGGGTGTATAATTTTGAAGAATATAAATAAAAGGTCCCATCTTTACTTTATTTTATAAATAGATCCTACAATAAAAATACCATTTCATAACACTGAAAAAGTGTTGTTGATGTATTTTAACAACATTTATCATAATGTTGTTATATCCACAGTTGTGAAAGATGGGGTCCCTTTTACAACATTCACTTAAATGTTGTATTAAATGTTGTAGAAGAGCTTATTACAACAAAATGCAAATATCGTGAAAGCACCAACAAATAAATGGAAAACTATTTACCATGTTTTTTAAACGTTATAAGATAACCAATGACAACATATTTCAAATATTTTAACACACTTTTTAACGACAATTTTTATACGTTATATTTTTTTTTTTTTTTTTCAATGTTCTCCATATGTTGTATGTTAGTTTCAACAACTTTATTTGTTCATGGTAGAATCATCATTCACATCTTTTAGCAATAGTTGTGTATTACTTTTATACAACAATTTTTAACTATAATATTTTAAGCTTTTATCATATTTAAGCAACGTTGTAAATACAAACCAGACAACGTTGATTAAATGTTAACTAAATTTCATTTGCATCACTTATTTAACATTGCAGAACAAAGTTTGTACTACTATTTTTAATCGTTATATTTTGTGTTACAACAACATACGTGAATCATTGTAAATAATGTTTTTACAACATTGTTTTATCATAACTAAAATTACATTTGACACGAACAAAAAACGTTGAACATAAACATTTTACAACTCATGACAAACATTGTATATAAATTATGTCAACAATTTTAAAATGTCGTGTCTTATATATCAACTATATTTATATATTACAACAATAGTTTATTACAATCAAATAATGTTGTTAAATGTTTATCCATAACTATACACAAACATCGTAGGTTACATATATTTGCAGGCACGAACGAATGAAAAAATTAATTATAATGAGAAACTACTAAATGACACATACAAAAAATTATAGGAAAAAAAATAATCATTTCTAATACAAAAAACATTACATGAGTATCACAAAGCATTAAATGGTTTGGAAGACATATGGTACAAAGGAGAGTGTCAATGTACTTTAGAACAAACATGCGACTACCTAGAACAAAAACATGCGACACCAAAAGTCCTCTGCCCAGAAGCAGCCTTTACTCCTACGTTATCTGCAATATAAAAACATAAAATGCTAATTAGTGCAATGCGTTGGGATTTTTTTTTTTCCCATTCAACTTACAAGAAAATTACACAAGACAAAAGACTCAAGCATGGTGGATTGCATGGCAATAATTCTTTCAGCTTTCGTAGATATCATAGCTTTAAATCAGATGGAGGTAAAAATATTCAAAAGCTCAAGTTCCATGACAGCTGATGAAAATGGATACGTAGAATAAATTGAAACTGGAGGTTTATTTTATATATAGATACTTTTTTTTAACTAACAACCCTTTGTGTTTACACATGAAAGTCCACCAAAGAAAGCTGTGCCAGATTTGATAATCTGACTACAAGACATACACAAATTATGTCTCATAAGTTATTTCCTCTCCCAGTACAAACAACCACTCAGCATTCAGTTTTGTAAACAAAAGCATGGCAAACATCTAAACGCAGCAAAATACTACCACTAATCATAACCTGTGCTTCCCAGAACATAACATTAGCATCAATTAACGAACAAACATAAAAAACTTTCTAATTAGCTAATGCAGCAACAAAAGTCGTCAGACAATATGACTCCTACAGTTCTTCAACTTCAATCGAGAACCCATGTACGCATCGCTTTGTTCCTGGGCAGTTAAAGCGCCGCTATAGCTCCGCTTAAGCGCATAGCTGATTTTTGGCGCTATGGTTTTTCAGAAAAACGGTTAGAAATAGCGGATCCGCTTTAAGCGGGTGTATAGCGGATTAAATCTGCTAAATCGTTAATTTTATAGGCCGCTATAATTTTAATGTACCGGTCCGCAATTTTCAGTTTTGTAAAGTATTAGGTGAGGCGTAAAAGGGTATGCCTTCGTATTATCTTTTTCCCCAATTTGAAACCTAATTAAAAAAATGGCTCAATATCCATTGAATCGCTTCTGTCTTGTGACCGTGAAGCTTCTCTCCCACATCGTCATTTCGCACCACAACTTCTTCACCAATTGTTGGACGAACGCCACTGATTTGAAGACAGGCGCATCACTGGATCATCGTCGTTTTTCGATTGTCGCCAATTCCTATTAGGTTTGCTTGTGCTTTTATTCTAGTTTATTTTAATTTTATTGGGTTATATTTAGGTCCGTGCTTTCAGTTCTCTAGTCGTTCAACTCCTTGCTAATATATTTTTTAACTGTTTTGTTGATAGTTTACGTTTTACGCATTGTTAGTGGACATGAACGTGCTTCAGTGAATGGTTTCCTACTGGAACAAGAATGTATTTTCTAATATGGATGTTTATGGTCTTTTCCTATAGCTTGAGTTTTTATTCTCTGAAATTTCCATACCATTGGCAGCTGCGTTTTTCAAGGATATATGACATTTTTTTACTCTTAATGACAAAGAAGCAAATTTCTTTTCATGTCTGTATGACTGTATTGATGTATTGATGCTTGATGCTGGCACAAACTATACACATGTTCATATGTTGAATTTGTGTCTACAACAAATAATAAAGCTGTCTAAAGCTGATTTTTTTTTTTTTTTTTTTGGATAGTTTACTCTTTTTTTTGGTAAGGAAGAAATTATGCTGGCACAAACTATACACTTGTCTGTATTGATGCTTCAGTGGAATGGTTTCATATGTTGAATTTTTTCCTATCAGGTATGCTAATATTTATTTTAAACAGGCTAATGAATTATGTTGACACTTGACTGTTACTGGAATTTTTTGTGGACAATGATATTGAAAATTTTTGTGAACCGTCAAGTGTCAATAATAACCAGTTCACGCTGTAAACAATATCAAATAATAACAGGTTCATGGGTTTGATATTGAAAGTTTTTTGTAAAATGTCAACAATAACAGGTTCAGGTTGGCACCTGACAGTTTACAAAAACTTTCAATAACAATCATGGTTTGATATTGTTTACACGGCTGTTTTGAAGAACAAGACGAAGATGACAATGTTGTTGAACAAGAAACTATTGATTTTAATGCAAATGCTGGTTTTTGGGTTGAAAATGCTGTTTTAAAGCAGTTTTTTACAATATAAGTGTTGAAAATGCAGTTTTAAAGTAGCTTTTAAAGCAGTTTTTACAATATAAGTGTTGAAAATGCAGTTTTAAAAGCAGTTTTTTACTGTATAAGTGTTGAAAATGCAGTATAAAAAGCAGTTTTTTGCATTTTAAAGCAGTTTTTGAGTTTAAAAGTAATCTTCGGAGCAGTTTTGAAATTTAGAGCAGTTTTTAAATTTAAAAGGATTTTTATGGCAGATTTGAAATTTTGATGTAGATTTGTAGGCAGATTTTGGAGCAGTCTAATTTAAAATGCAGTTTTTAATTTTCAACACAGTATTTTGAGTTCTTAAGCAAATTTCAAAGTAGGTTTCGAAGATTTGAAGCAATTATAAAGCAGTTTTGAGTTTTTAAAAGCTGTTTTTGAAACTTAATAGCTGTTTTTGGGGTAGTTTTTTGAATTTTAATATAATCTTTAACGAAGTTTTGAAACTGTAAAGAAGTTATATTTACTCAGCAGTATCAGTTTCTGTTTTCTTAAGTCGCAATAGTTTTTGTTTGTTTTTTCCTTTAAATCAATTATAAAAGCATTTCATGTTTTCTATATAATTGCAGTTGCATTCCAAGGCGAGAAATTGTCTACATCATCTTGTTTACATTCAATACAACCGAAAACTAGAGAGAAGATTCAAAGAAATGCTCGTCGATGGTAAGAGTAATCCAACTGTTCTAAAAGAAATAGATCAATGTGATGAATGGATTATTCCTAACGAGGAAGAACTCCAAGATTCAGCGGCTGATTGCAATGATTTAACATTAGAGCAAGTTCGTTCTACGAGGAGCGGAGATGAAAATGAAGGTCCAAATACCAGAAGTCATGCAAGAAGAACGTTGTTTGAGGATGATAACGAAGAAGATCAAGATTTAGATGGCGATTTGGAAATTGGAGAGCTACTTGGACAAAATTTAGAGCTAGACGAAGAAGATGACGAGTCTATTGATATCGACATCTAAAGTTCTAGCGCATGATATACTTTTGTGTTTTGGTGGATAGGCATATTTAGATGAAAACAAGTTTACGAATATTGACATTTACAGTCGTTTCTTTTTGGTTGATGCATTTACTTCTAATTGGATGTTGATTCTAATATTTATATAACAATGGTGTATTTTTGCTTAATTTAAGAGTAATTATTACATATTAAGTGTTAATTATGTTTATACTTATTGTTTGGGCCTTCTCTGTTATTCCTGGATTGATTCCTACTTCGCATTTGATTTTATTGGATTAGATTATATTAGATTACTGTAGTATCTTGTCATCGTTTAATTTCTCGTTTTCATTTTCGTTCTGTGGTAGAAGGCGGTTTCATTTTATATATAGATAATATACATGTAATAACTTGCTAATAAAAAGCAAAATAGCAACAAAAACCAATCTCATATGCACAAAAGGAAAAAATAAGAGTAAATCCACACATCTATGATGCAATATTGCTTGCACTCTGCCACTATATAGACATGTTTCTGATAATATGTGCATCATCATGATTTCCAGAGGTTCTTTCTATGTCAAAGATATCAAAACAAGTTCATATCCTTATCGTGATTTGTTTGAAAACATGTGCTATTATCATTATTTGACATAGTAACTGAAAAATATATTTACTAAATATTTACCTGAGCAAACTTCATTTCTTGATCATGGCATGGCTTGACTTGAATTATTGTTCAGATAAGCAATAAACAGTAGTAAGAACGTCCAGTTCCAGCTGATAAATTGCATGTTGAATTGATTCAAAGTTTGAGCTTTCTTTTGGCTTTGAATTCTCCATGATATACAATATCTAGCTGCACATATATCATAAAACAAAATTGTTTAACTTATCAATAAACTTACAGTTAATTAAGCAAGTTTAAGCTATACGTTTTGATGGAAATGATGATATTCTCATCATTTTTAAAGCTCAGAAACCGGAATATTTTTGTGTGTATTTTTGTTCAGTTTATGTTAGACATATCCTTCTATAAACAGCTTGCTTGCTACCCACATAATTGCCAAATTCAACTAAGCTAGTCAATCGTACAAAAAAGTATACTTTATTTATGCTTCTTCGCTACTGTTGTATTCCAAATTAAACAAATGAATACCCAGCCTGGATTACTGGCTTACAGTATTTTTTCTATTTTGTTGATTGAATGTCACATATTAATTAAATTTAATACAACAAATGCCATAAATTAATAAATATTTGCTAGCACTTAATCTCGTTTATATTCATATTTCATATGCATTCGAACCTAATCTATTTATTTTGTTTTATCATATGTTTACTCGTAGTTGCCTCTTACAAGATACTAAATGAGAAAAATAAAAATAAATCCACTAAAAGATTTAACTGTAGATTGGCATTATTAAAAATTAATAATTACATAAAATAATGATCTAATTCATGAAGCTTGTGAGATAATCTACACAAGCAAATGTGTGACCAAAATAGAAATGTAAGCCATGTTGTTTTTTCAGTTGGTTGGAAATCATTATGCATTGACGGTTTGATATGAGAAAGATAACAAAGAATTTATTTACTTATTTTTGCTAAAAACAACAAAAGTAATTAAACATATGACAGATAAATAAATTTATTCTACATATTACAATTATTTAAGTTGAACGAACAAAACATTATCGTACAAATGCATAGTGATTTTGGATTACTGAGTTTTGAAATTGCTAAGATCTAACGTTACCTGAATACTGGAAAATAAGAGAAGCTACACTAGTATGCTTTCTTGACCCTTTCTTCCGAAGCCATCATCATCTTCCAACTCTTCATCGAGTTGTGATATATCCAAAGGTTGACAACCCATGGTAAATCGATGGCATACTTTCTGTAACTGCAAAAAAAAAAAAAAAAAAAAAAAAAAAGAAAGAAAAAAAGAAAGAAAGGTTAAATTGTTTAGATGTGTTATATAAAATGTAAAGCTTATATCTGTATTTCATAAAAGTAACTGAATAAATGTATGAAACAAAAACAGATCTCAAATCATGTAACACTTGCACTTTCTGTTGATATAGATATTTAAACAATAAACATGAGTATTACTAAATCCATGATGAGTTGCGAAAAGTAAAATCTAACATGAAAAAATATATACATTAAAAATAACATATGCACCTAAAATATCGTTGTCGTTGAGCATGCAACAAAAATTGGTACTGATATTGATCTAGCTTTAAGGATTCCTTAAATTGATTCAATCATAGTCCTGGAAACAAAACATAGATGACATTCCTGTCATAATTCAGCTTGATCCATATTATTTGTTTAGAAACATATCACTGTTCAATAAAATATGAAAATATGGATGTATCAACTACCCTACGAACTTTTCAAATAAAAGGCGTAAATCATAAGCAACTGGAAAAAAACACCTAGAAGGTTGAAATTTATCTAAATCAGTATTATCAACGCATAATTGACAATTCAGTCAGTTCGATTATAATAGCTCATGTTGTCATTAAAATAAATTCAGTATAACAAAAAAAGCCTATGCTTGCCAACATAGAGAAGTTGATTTGAAAATGTTCAAATTTGTTCCTCACGTTGGATGACTACTATAGCAGCTTTATGTTAGCATCATTTATTTGGCGATTATATACAGTTTTCAGTTTCATATGTCAAATGTTGTTTTTGGTATGACTGGAAGTCTAATAATTGTGTAAAATTCAATACTAAGCAATCAAAACTCTACAGCATGGTGGAAAAATTATTATCGCTTTTTTATGACCATAAACTTACTAGTCGTTTAATGATAAAATATGAGAAAGAAACATCTTGTTGCCAAAATTTTAATTTTGGAACAACTTTAATTAGCTTTCTAAAACTTTAGAGCTTGAAATTATGAAATTTATTTACTGTTTTCTACACAAAAAGAACATATATTAATGCATCTTAAATGTGATGCACTAAATATGTATTGAACTTGGACCGATTTAGTTTTCTAGACATGAGCGTTTGATTTAGTTTTTTGAATGGGAGTGTATGATTAAGTTTTCTTAGTTAAAACCCTTGAGTAAGACCTAATTTAGTTTTCTAAACATGACGCACTGTGTGAGTGACTAATTTAGTTTTCTAAATGCAGTTACGTCTATCAAAGGAATAATGGGAATCAAATGAGTTTATTTTACAAAAGTTCAGCTAAGAAACCCATTAACTCTGAAGAGTATAGATGAATCACTGTGTTAAGAACACGTAGATAAGGCTAACAAAACAAAACAGTACAGTCGCTGTTAACTGCAGCAAAAGGGTATAAATTAAAATTCGATATAATTTGGATATGGAATAGTTGCATACCAATTAATAACTCGTTAACTTCTTCAACCGACGAAAAAAAATTACAAGTTTATGTTACTTACGAACCTTTTGACACTACTTCAACTTTATGCATTTATTAGTTTTCTATTATTTGAATGATTTAATTTTCTTTGTTTTTTAAACGGTTCGAAATAATAGCCATGTTATATATTTCCATAATTCCGGATTTCTTAAGCATCTTGAAGATTCAAATTTTAGATATACACTAAAATTGTTAAAAGATCTTTCAATAATTTTGAAACATTAAAATTAAAGCCATTATACTTTCCGTGTATCCAGAAAAAATAAAATTAGATTTTAATTAATTATCTAGAGAGCTTAAAAACTTTTGGAACAATCATATATTTAATATTTGCTTCGGCTCGGACCTGCTAGAGATACTCCTACGCTGATAGTCTGACCGCTATTAGATCCATAAACGGAAATACACAAAACTATGAATAAATAAATAAAACAACTATATCATCTATAAAAAATGAACTTGATAGAACAACTTGAATACATTTTAACTAATTGATTGTGTTTGTGAGACATTCTAATATCCCAAAGATCAAATGTAAAATGAAACACTTGGGGATAACGAAGTGGATGAATTAGTTTGAAAACTGGATCGGTTAAGGTCATGCTACAAATCAGTGCATATCCATCAAATATTTTCAAAATAAAGTACGACATTCTGCTTAATTTTTCTTAACAAACATTTGTTCAACTCCTTGAGGAAACATACAATGAATTCCTGTCATTTCTGCTTCATATCCCAAATTAATTACTAAAGAACAACAGAGACTAACCGTTACAGACCTACTTAAGTGGAAATTGTAAACCAAATAAGTTCTGCACAAATTTTTCAGTTTACCCATAATTACAGGAAGAGAAAAACCTCATTCTTTCTATCAAAAAAAACTTTAATAAACCGCGTTTATGAAAAACGAGAAGAAGAAAGGTTTTGTACCTCAAAGCGGGAAATTTAGGGTTTCGACCAAAAAAAACTAGAATGATCCGCATTTACGGAAAAATGAACAAGACGATGGTCTTTTTTACCTCAAAGCAGAACTTCAGGGCCTGGCCGAACTAGCAATAGTTGAGGGAAGGAGCGCCGTGGGACAGCCGATGCCGGGATATGAGGGGAAGCAGCCAACGTTGGAAAACTTGGAAACGGAGAAGCTTTGTAGCTCCAGTCGCCTGTTCGAAGATGTATGAGAATTCGATCTATTTGAGGGAAGGAGGAAATAAAATCACGAGATTGGCAGTGGAGGGAAACGTAAGAAAATCACGAGATTGGTAGTCGATAGATCGTCGAGATTTAGGTTTAATTTTGAGAGCGATTGATTTGGGGAGGATTTCTGAGCGACTGAGTTAGGCGTGGAATTAATTCATTTTATAAGTTTATTAGTTTGTAAATTATTAAATTAAATTGCCCAACCCTTGTAATCTTCCATAAAATTTAGGACAAAAGTGCAAAATACCTTTATTTTTGTAAAAAAAAACAACAACAATAAAAGCAGACAAATCATTCTTTGCTCGTATCCTTATGGTGAACAAAATTTATTTCATAAAGTAAACAAACTTTCTACAATATCTGAACTAAATTAACTTCAATTTCTTCTCAGTATCATATTTTATACTCTATACTATATTGATGCGTAATCAAGTTTAATATTTTTCACACCAAAATAACTAGTTAAAGTAGTCCAATACTAATTTAATTCACAAAATATTAGATTCTTTGCATTTTTATTTTGTTACAGTAAATCAAGTACAAAATGGAAAGTTACATAGTTTAAAAAATTAATATTCAGAAATTAGATTGCATTTATTGTGTTTATATAAATTAAAGTTTCACTTAAAGCACTTGAGTTCGAAATTAAATTTGTGATACTGAATTTGGGAAATTTTAGAATCAATGTTCATGTACATAAGTATGTGACCTATATATTCATATAGTTAAGCACAAATTATTTTATCTTGTTTTTTATTCGTATGTGTGTATGCATATACAACTGATATATAGATTATTAAAAACTTTAAATTTGAGATTTCGTGATACATATGGATACATGGATCTAAATCTGAAAGGTTAGGAAATAGTCGATAAAGTTGTGCATATCTATAAGAATGTCAAAACATGGATAAAGTTAAAAACTAAATTTTCCAATGTAGATATATTTATTAAACTAAATGAATAATAAATTAGTTTTGTTAATGTTATTCATGTATATTATTTATGATATTTGAATTATATATCTTTATATTTAAGCGAATAATCTATTTGACTATTTTTTAAGTATGAATATGATATACATATTGAAATCGTCGGATTTAAGGATTTGTTATATAAATTAATCAATACTTATTATTAGTTAAATTTATTTAAATAAATGAAAACCAATATTACATGAATAATTAAAGATATGTTGACGTAAATGTATAAAATTATGTGATACTCGGTGGATTTTGCAAGTAATCGTAGAAATTTCAAAATATAGACACTTCGGTTAAAATAATTTTTTTACAATGTAATACCATAGTGTACCAATATAGACGAATCAAAAACTTGCAGCCATTGCTTTTGGTATATAATTATGTTATATATATATATATATATATATATATATATATATATATATGTGTGTGTGTGTGTGTGTGTGCGCGCGCGCGCGCGCGCACGTGCGTGTGTGTGTCAGATGTATTTGTATATTCAAATGAATTTTATACCTTTTTTGATAATATGAATATCGTACTAATGTTGAAATTTTCAAAATTTTATGATTTATTTGACACGACAACAGCTAATAGAAAGATGGTATGTTTTGAATTTATTATTTATGCCATTTAAATTGTATTAAGCTAAAGTAAATTCATCTTAAAAAATCAAGGGCATAAAATGTGAAGGTAATGCATCAATTAGTACATGCCTACCATAAAAGTGAATATACTTTACATATATATAACGGAATAATTATACTCTCTTAAAATTGTATGTAGAGTCAATTTATAGTGTATTAATGTAAGTAGTAAGTCAAGTCAATGCAGCTCTGATATAGTGTACAATACCTCATATTGAGGTCTGCCATTCCACAAACAAAAGATACCACCAAGTAGGAAACTTATGTCAGTCAATGTTAATTTGTTATAAACTATAAGGTTTGGACATGAGGTAAATGGAAGTTCACTGCAATTATAAGCAAATTGTATGGTTATATGATGCCTTTGAATGTAGCATTGAATATTCCAGCAATTTCTATGACTAATAAGCCCATGCATGCATAAGTAAAATAAAGAAGCTTATCCTATTATAATGTATTTACTAAAAAGAATAGAGCCTAAACCATTGTAGTTATTTTTTTTACATGTGTTAATACAATTCTTACATATACGAGGATTTAATTTTATGCATTTTAAAAATGAATTGTTCTATTATTTTGATTGTTTCCCAAAAAGTTAATTTTGTTGAATATTGTTTGCAACATTTTGGATACAAAGTTATATGATTGTTTTAAATGCATAATTTGGTTTCCATGCATATTTCATTTAGTAGAAACACACGACTTTGATCCAAACATTTAAAAGATGGAAATCCGTAAATAAAATAGTCAAAACAAAGGTTTAAGAAATTAACTACATTCCAAATGCTTGAATTCACATACGATGTTAAAGTTGCAAGAACATATTAAATGTCAAGGAATTCTCAGCGTCAAAATAGGGAAGATTCAAAAAAATTATGAATTCGTGATTAATAAGCTTAATTATCATGATATTATTATTTAGTAGTATAAAAAGTATTAAATTTCTTTGTCATTATTCGTTGGGTGGTAACTTAATGATTTACACGATTAAAATATTTTTCCCTCAAATCTATGGACAACACAATGAGAAAAACATAAATTAGTTTATTGCGTATTACGGAATGAAGATTTAACTTCATGTAAATTAAAATTAACACTTGTTCAATTTGAAATTTCAACCCGAACTTCAAAGTATGCAAAAAAGTTGTGAAATTTCAACTCTAATTTTTGTAAATCAGAGCAAGTAAAAAAAAATAAAAAATATGATAGTTTAATTCAAACTCACATAGAAGAACATGAGTTAATGTGATCATAGATCTAACATAAGTGCCTTTGAACATTTAAAATTTGAAACTATATTTTCAAACTCACATGCAAGTCACAATAGAATACAGGCCGCTGCAATTATGAGCATTTAAATTTTGAAAAGCAAATTTTCTTGATTTGAAAGTTCGTTTTGAAACTGTAAAATTTCAACTATTGATTTTTAAATCTTGGATTTTAAAATTTAAAAAACATATATTCTAAAAGTCCAAAATTTTAAATTTGGAATGTTAAATATAAAATCTTAAAATTAAAAACTTTAATCTTGACGTAAAGAGTTTGGATTTGTAATTTGAAAGTATAAAAATGAAAATTTGAAATCTTGAAGTTTTCAAATAAAAAATACAATTTTTGATTAATAACATTTTTTAAATTTTAAATATGAATTTTTAGTCGACCAACTTACAGGAACGTAATATGAAAATCTCAATAAAGAATTCAGTTAAATGAAATTTGCAATTACAAAAAATCAAATTTTAAAATTTAAAAAAAGTATAAGTAAACATTTGAGATTAAGTTTAATTACCCAATTACCCAATTAAAGTTGGATGCCACGGCATCAATATAAAGATGTTATTACTGTGTGACCGTCCAACTCGTTCTTTTTAACAGTTTTTTGTATTTCGCGGAAATTATTTCGGCCAAATTAAAGATTGTGGAAAACATCTCCATTACTATCATGCCGGCATATTTTGGGGCGTTGTGCATCCATAATCAACCCTTAATCCGGCCACTTAATCGTGCATGCTTCTCAATTCCTATTCTAAAGTTCGATTGCCCCAAAGCAATACCTACAACCGTTCTGAAGAGCCGCTCGATTTCTTAATCGCCTCTGCTCGTAAAATTGGTAACTTCGATTTCAGCGTCTTCTTTGATTTTATTGGTTATTACATTCGTATTTTTTGTTGTTTACCTTGTTTAGGGTTCGTGATTGATTTTTAGTCCTTTGTTAATGGATTGTGAATAATCTCTGCACTTATCGTTAATTTAATACTTATTTTCTTCAAATTTCTGTTTACTGATTCAACTGCCGTCATGCTAGTTGCTTATTTTCCATATTGATTTCCTCCGATTTTTAGTACCAAAAAAAAAAAAAAAAAAAAAAAATCTACTTGATACTCGAATATTTTAGAATCTGTTATTTTACCGACAATTTTCTAAAAAAATTAAAACTGCTGTATGATTGTACTTCCAAATTTGCTCTGAGTTTAAGGGACTAGATATAGAGTTCTTGTGATTTATGTTTTGATGTCTACAACATAGTAATTGAATAATTCAAGTATCAAACTTTGTAATTTCAAGTTATTACTGGTACACATACAACTTTATTGTAGATTTGTTATATGAGGCAAATTGTCAATGTGATACACGTTCATGTCTGATAATTGTTAGCAATTACATTGTTCGACTGTTGTTATATATAATATTTAAGTCTTTGAACAAGTTTCAGATCTATGAGTTTTTTGATATAAAATAAATAAACTGTATGACAGAATAGAGTGTTAAGAATGGCATTTAATCAGCCAACCTCTCAAATTTTGTTATTTTTTTAGTATTATCTATTGTATTAATATATTAATGGAATTTTTATTATGAATACAAAATAGAAAAGGGGCTGGAGTGAAGCTACAGACA
This sequence comes from Allium sativum, assembly GCA_030737875.1. Classification (NCBI taxonomy): domain Eukaryota; kingdom Viridiplantae; phylum Streptophyta; class Magnoliopsida; order Asparagales; family Amaryllidaceae; genus Allium; species Allium sativum. The sequence goes on along the minus strand of CM060918.1, from coordinate 860,696,396 downwards.
GTTCTGCCATAGTTATAGGAATACGATCACTTTGAGAAAGGCTATCAGCACCAATATAACGGCAGGGGCTGCTCTGCACGTGAAACGAGAAAGTTGGGACATGAGGCGTACATAATGGTCAATTGGGATATGAAGCATAAAGGTTAGTTTACTTCAGGTCTCCAAGAGATGTGAGACGTTGTTAGAACTAGTATGTATCACTGCAAAATTGTATCACTGCATACATCATTGTAACTTATTAATCACATTAAAAGTCAACTGGTCCAGTGAGTGCACCTGAATAGGCGCTTGTTAGATGTCATTATCCTAAATACATTTAAAGGTAAATATTTTATAAATATGGACTAAGAATTTTGTATTAAGTTTTGTGCAGCTAAACAAGGTCCTACTATAAATTGTGTATACACTTTAGTACCGATAGCCTTTTAATTGTCCAAGCACTACATAATATCATACCGGTATCTATGTTATTTCATTACTGAAATCTTGGCAACGCATTTTGTGTGTGTGTGTGTTTTTTTTTTTTTTTTTTTTCAGGAATCAGAAGGCAATATATGAGTCTTTTGCAGGATTCATCCTGTTTGGTTGGATGGTGATTCTAATTGGTATATATGGCCACTCATGTATGCAGACAACTCTAAAACTGTCAGTGGAATTATAGTGCGACAATGGTACAATTATTTTTTCATTTCAATTTCCGCGATGTTAACGAATCTTTGCTGTTAATTGGGTGTCTCAACACAATATCAAAGACAGCGCCATTCCAGATCTTGCATTGCCATCCTCGCTACTACTCCATCAAGCTTCTACGTTGTACTCTTCATGGGTCCGTTTGAGAAGTCAAAGAACGGCCATGCGCCCGAATGCATAATATATCACACAGACATATTCTCCAGCCATAACAACAGGTGGTCTGAGTGGCAGAAAGAGATGTCAACAACAAACCATATTTTAAAAAGCGTTTTCGCTTCTTGCACTCGTAATGTGCTCCTTCTTGTTTACACTAAAACCATACCCGAAAAGGCTGCTTTTGTAATTGGTCTAGACACCGAGACCGGAGTAATGCTTGAAATCGATATCCCCTATTACGATGCGATTATAGACCCAAGAATGGTACAATTGGGAAGAATCGGTGATGCATTGGGCATTGTGATTGTGAACAGTACCACAAAGATGGTCGAGATATATACACTGAACCATGTAAGCGATGAGGAACACTGTTGGACGCTGCTTTGTTTAGTGGATGTAGTTTTGGAAAACGGGTGCAATACGGAGTTTTATGGCTTGGAGGGACTGCTATACAGAATGAAATGTAATGAAATGCCAAGGGCGCTATTCAAGTTTGAAAGCTCCAAGCTGCAGCTGCCGTTGCTGGTCGCTGGTGAACCTGTAGTGTTGGAGAGTAGTACCAATTGGCCATTTGTTCCTGCAACGTATTTTCGACTTTTGATGTTGGATGATCCTCGGGGTATTTTGTCCGGTCGTTGTCGGGGACTGCTGACTAATGTTGCATCCGATATATGGTTGCGTTATCAGATCTTGAATTATCATTAGCTGCTGCCTCAAGTGTGAGTCATCTTTTATCATTATGTTTCCTCTTGACTTGAATGCAAATTGCACTGGAATCGCTGAACTTAATGATTTGTGGTGTGGAATTCAAATGAAGTTGTTGCTTTCTGCCATTATGCTAAGTTTTGTGTTATTTCCCTTATGAATGAACGCAGCATCTACAGATTTATATGTGTGGCTGGTCTTAGCAATCACTGATTAATTTAACTTACGTGCTATATTTGGTCTTAGCAGTCACTGATTTATATGCGTGGATGGTCTTAGCAATCACAGATTTATATGCTTCTATATTACAATATTATTGCCTTAGTTATAGGGGTATGGCTCAGAATTTTGATTCAGCATCTATTATATAATTCTTTACACAAAATGGAGTGTTGTTTAAATTTTAATTTGATTTAACCTTTGTTGTTTCTTTCCAGGTTTGCATGTTACTCATTGAATTGTCAGGACAAATATGACCGTCATTTGCAACTGTTCGACTTAAAAAGTCCAGGTCCGCCTGATTCTTAATTTAAAGGTAACTAATTTACCCTCCATATACACAAACACAACTAATTTGCAAGGATTTGGGAAGATTTATGCTTTAAAATCAATCCTATATTGAACCCATGTTAATGAAAAAAAAAATCCGGTAGAAAAAGCATAAGTTTTGATTTTAAGCCTACTGCCATATTTGATGTATATGTAAAGGGGTGCAAATATGGCTTTGAGAATTAGATGAGAGTTGATAAAGTACCCTAATATTATATAATATGGGTTTGCGTACCTGGAACTTTATAATTAACCTAGGTAGTTTTATAAAGAGTTTGCTGAAGTCATTTAATATATTGCATACATAAACTAGTATGGAAAATAAGCATGGCTTGATATGTACCATTTTCTATGTTTTTCTTACAATAACATGTCAGCCATTTGTATACAAATAGTATATATATACTATCGGATAAGGTACTAGTTTCTTAAAGTACTCAGGGATTTCATAAATTTATAGATCAGCTGAATTACATATGAGAAGTAGGAAAAACTTTAAATATAATATGAGATTTTGATGACCTGGATTATTTTTTTGAGAAAGTGCAAATGCACCCCTGTTTTGTAAGGAAACATCGCCAAAGTTATGGCATGTTTTTAAATGTATCATGGCAATGTGCCTGCGAATATGACTCAAGTTAACTAAAGTATTTTAGCATCCAGAAATATGGCTTGCAACAAGTTTGCAAACCTGGGATTTGTACAGAGTATAAGCTATCTTAATTGACTGGGAATGATGGGTTTAAACTCAGTTATGCTTACACACAAGGAATATCTTTTTCAAAAAAATATATATACATATATAGCATACCTATTTTATAAAGTTAAAAATTTTGAGCCTGAGGCAAAAACCTGGTAGACCTACCTATGAACAAAGAAATAGTTATAAGTAAGGAATATATTCCAAAACTAGATATGAATCAAATTAAAAACATTTTACTGAGTTTACTATGAGATGAATGTAGGTAAATATTTTCCTTGTTTGAATTCAATGAATGATTTGTTTGCACTCAATATATATATGTGATTGCGTTCACCCAGAATATATAGGTATGTGTATAGAAAGTTAGCTTCAAAAAAAAAAAAAAAAAACAAAAAAAAAAAAAACAAAAAAAAAAACAAAAAAAAAAAAGAAAAGAAAAGAAAAGAAAAAGATTTACAGGAAGGCTATTTAAATAACCTGTAGGAAGGAGGATAACACTTATAAAACAAATTTAAGTGTTATTAACAATGTTGATACTCCAGTTGAGACTATTCAAGTTTAATGCTTTTCTTCACTTAAAGGACAATTAGAATATGTCTTCTCTGAATTGAATGATTGAACATGTCAGGTTTGCAAAATGTTTGCATTGATACACATGTTGAATTGGCTGTATAAAATATATGAAATTAGACTATGCAAGCTATAACCTGAATAGAACCAAGCAATATTTTTATATTGGTTAAAAAAAAAAAAGATCCTAAAGAATTTTAAAAGGGAGAAGAAGGAACCCTTTTGGGAAGATGACCCAAGGAAAATGTTAATTAGATATTTAATTATTGAACTAAAACTAGGAAGATATTTGGGAGGGTTGTCTCAGTTGGTTTCGGGATATATTTTATGATATTAGAATAACTTATCACTTTACTTGATCACTCTTAAGTGTTGACTTGAAACATATGAGTTAGGAACTATAGGTTCCTCTTACATGTATTTACTTTAATTTTACAAACGACTTAGGTTTCTCATGATCATTATGTTAAAAAAAAGAGAAATTAGGTAAAGTACACTCTTACTAAGGTTTTCAAATTACCTAAATCATGTTCTTATTTCTGTTTACTTTCACCATTACAAATTTTATTCACTTCGTGGATCCCTTGTATTACTTCACAAACTTTGCTAACTATTGATTAACTGACTTGTAATTTATTTCGCACCATCCGCATTGAGAATACATGCGTTTCAGATAACCTAAGTAGAAATCATTTTGCAGCTGTCCCAAACTTAATTAAGATGTTAGCCATTACAATTTGTTAAAATTGACACATGGTACTTAATCTTTTTTTTTTTTAAAACTATTTGTATGGAGTTTGATGCATTGTTAATTACATCTGCTGTCAGAAGTTGAAAACATTCAAAGAAAGCTACTTCTATTATAGAAATATATCTTGATCCACATAAAATTATATGCAAAAGACTTTGAACTTGGCAGCATTGCTTGCATATAAGATTAGTCTTCACTGACTTCATGTTTGGTTCAGTTGTTTAGACTTGTTCTCACTAGCTGTGACGTCTCTTGTTTGAATCCTGCAGCAGCCATTTATTTACTACTTTGTCGATTTTTATGCTAGATGACTATGTTCTTCTTTATAAGATATTCAGTTATCTTCGCAGTCTGTTGCCCTTCTTCATTATTTTTTTCCGAAGTTGGCATTCTTCACTGATTTTTCACATAAGCATATTTGGCATTCAGCTTGTTACAGACACAGAAAATTCACTATAGCTGTAGGTTATTTTTCTGCCAGCTATAGTTGGCATTCTTCACAAAGGCATTCCTCACATAAGCATAGTTAACTGATTTTCTGACCATCAACATTTCACTGTAGATTATCAGAAAATCAGTGAACTGTAGTTGAAAAATCAGTTCACCTTTTTCTGCCAGCTATAGTTGGCATTCTTCACTGATTTTTCTGCCAGCTATGTGTAGCCTTATTTTGGGTTATTCATTCTGTCTATTGCATAGGGAAACCCAAGCCGTAGAACCAGCCCTGAACATACGCTCTGATATTTTATATTTGATACTGATGTTGTATTTAATGTTTCTTACAGCAAAGGTACAACTTGGATGAAGCACACAAGGACTACATGTTGAAGAAAATGTCAATTTGTTTGAGGGAGCATAGATGCAATGTGGGGAACGAAGTAGCAAAAGCTCAGTTGTTGGGCCAGGAAGAAAAATCAAAAAAAACTTGCCGAGTTAAAGCCTCTAAATTTGACCGATAATGAATGGAGTGAATTCATAAAGAATAGACTTTCGGTAAAATTCCAAGTAAGTTAAAAATGGATTCATGGTTGTTCTCATAGTAATATTAGGTGCAGTAATATGTCTTATGCTATTTAAATACACCATGCGTGTAAAAATTTCAAGGAGAATGAAAACAAAGTTTTGGGTTAGGCCGTGTGCCTTTTATTTACGTATTAAAAAAAAAAAAAAAACCGTTTTGTTAAGTTTTGGTAGGATGATGTACATGCCATGCGTGAGTCATTACTTTCATGAAACAAGTTGTTTTGGGTTTGCTGACATTCCATTTGTTTTGATTAATAAAAAAAAAAAAAAAAAAAGTTAAGCTTTGCCTTAACAAGTTTTGTTGTAGCTTTTGCATGCCTCATATTTTGTTGTTTATTCCTTTCCATATGCATGAATGCATGCCCAGAATTATGCATGTAATGAATGACATACATTACGTATTGGAAGCATTAGAAAGCTTAGCATACTTAGATGGGATAGGCTGTAGGTAAAGTATATATTGTTATTTGTTAGATGTTTTATGTGTGGTTTTCATGAGACAATTTTTTTTTCTGGTGTATATACAAAAGGCAAACAAACTTTGTATACAGGTTTGGAAACAAATTAATTTTCTTTTTAGTTACTTGAAACTAGTTTGTGAAACCATGGTTTAATATATATGTATGTTTACTCTTGCTGAAATCTTTAAATTTGTGAAACTATGTATATGTATACTCTATTACTCTTGCTGAAACTATTAATATATGTATATATGCCATCCATCCATAAATTTAATGCTAGAACAACTGTTTTAATAAAAATGAACATACATTCTGTTATCACTGACAAGTATAAGCCTTAGCAACAAAATGATATTTCAACAGAATTTGGAAGAAAAAAAATATTTTGATTATTTCTTTTTATATAGGCCAAAAGTGTTTTGATGAAGAAAGTAAAAGGGAAAAACATACTCAGCCACACACGATGAGTCGACGAGGTTACGCCAGATTAGAGCAAAAATTGGTAAATATGTGTTTTGTCCTGTTGTTAATATTGTTTGTTTGATTAATACATTTATTTGTTAAAAAGTAGCTAAACAAATTTATCCATGAAATGTTGCAGAAGAGAGAAAAGCCAGATCAAGAAATAACTAGAGTCGTCTTATAGACTGAAAGGCGCTTAACCAAGGATCGAAATCCCATAAATAAAGCTGAACAATGCTGAGAACCATGTTAGCAATGAAAAGGTTGGAACTGCTGTTTCACATGATCCGGCGATTGGAACTAAATGCAAATTGATGAGCTGGTATAAGAAAGGGGAAGTGGTGGCTGAAGGTGTAATTTTTTCCACTAATCCCTGCGACTTGGTTCATTTCAAACCTCTAGGTCTTGATGCTTGGAAAGTATCTGTCGATTATGCTAAGGAAGAAGATTCTACTTGTGGTGAAGTACAGATGAATTTAAAGTTATTGGAGATGCTGTAGGCTCCACAGTTGCTTGGAGTAAGGAGTTCATCAACTTAGATATTTCTTAATAGCCAGATAGTAATTTGGTTCTCATAATAATGTACTTTGAATTAGGATGTTTGATTTGGTTTTCACTTTTGAATGTTTGTACTGTTTAGAACTTCTTAGATGTTACTGTTTGCATAATTTCATTTCTGGGTTTCTTCAGTTATTTGTGCATGCGTTTGTGAATTCCATGAATTTCCATCTTTCTAAAATTTTGCAATTTCATTTTCTGAATTTTCCATTTTGCAGTCTCCCTTTGATCATGCTTTCTGTTTGGTGTGTGAAAAAAGTGAACACACTGCTGCATGTAAGTTTTCAATTTGTTTCTTGAAAACAGATTCCAAGTCTTCGGTGCTGTGTTATGTCAGTAGTAGCTGTAGTGTTATGTGATTGTAATTTAAAGTTTTAGTGCTGTGTTGGGGAGATCTTCCGTTATGTGATTGTAACTATATATATGTTGGTCTAGTTGCACCTTCATGCATACTTGCATTTTCCTGGTATTTGTCTGCCTCCTGGACTTGCTATGTTCCATGTATATATAAACATATTTATATTTGTATATATGCGTAAACTGATTCACTTGAAGCTTGTTAAACTTGCTATTGTGCTTGTTAAACCTTGGGTTGTGCAGCTTGTTTGATGTGGTTTTTGATCATTTAACCCCCCCGTTTGACCATTGGCTTTTCCACTTTAAGACATTATTGCCAATTTTTTAGTGTTTTGTGCATGAATTTTTAGTGTACGCTAACAACATGTTACAATTTAATGCTTATTGTCGTGCACATGATTCTTTTTGTGTGTTCTATGCACTTACCGTTGGGTTTGTGTATTGAAATACTTGTGCACATTTTATGGTCTCAGCTTGCTGTTGCAATTACATATGTTTATGCACTTGAACACATGCATTTTATGGTCTCAGCTTGCTCGTTGGGTTTGTGTGTATCCTTAATGCTTCTTCTTGTCTACTTAATTTGTTTTTACCTCTTTTTTGGGTTAATTCGCTACTGCAGTGTGTTTCAGTAAGGTGGGGATATTAACTCATGCTCTTATGTTGACCTAAAATCTATCTATGTTAGTGATATATATATATATATATATATATATATATATATATATATATATATATATATATATATATATATATATATATATATATATATATATATATATACAAAAAAGATATTTTCTTAAATATCTGCATAATTTTTGAACATCTTTTGAACTTGTCAACTTCACATAGAAATTTGCTTACGACTTTTGGACATTCAATTGGACTTCTGGTTTGTTTTGGGCACTGCAAAAGCTGCTTTGCAGTGCTACATTACCGTCGACCGAACAATGTTCGGCAGGCGGATGTATGCCGAACGCGGTAAAAATATAGCGTTCGGCGGTACCGGTGATACCCCGAAAAAGAAAATGGGGTTCATTTAGCATCGCACTATATTTATTTTGAATTTTTATCTTTCTTACGTTCAAGTTCCCAAAAAAATATACAATTTTATGATCTCATCCAACTCAATTCTTCAAATAGAGAATAATCATAACTGTTATGATATTTTTTAGGTGTCGATGTTAATATTCTGAGTTTTGCTGCTTGCTGCCATTCATTTCAGCTTCTTATATGTCCTTTTCTCTGTTATACCTTTTGGTGTTCCTGATTTTCTTTAATTATTCCTTTATTCCTGGTGACTGTTTGATTCTGCAAAGTATATGATTTATATTGCTTCGGTGTAATATGACCCCTTTAACTTGGTCCAATAATACCAGGTTGGCTGCTACCTTTAAACCCATCATTTGTGCATTATTTCCACTAGCATACAGTATCCATGGGGTGTAAAAATAGGGAAATGCACAATAAACCATTCGAACAAGTGATAAAACATCCTAGTAGAAGAAAAGAAGCTTTACGATATCAATTGACTTTATTAAATATGGTGTACTCGACAATTTCAAACGAAAATCATCAAATGTAAAATATCAAACTAGACCAATTTTGTCTTAGACAAAAAATTAACACAAGTTGAAATATGAGAATTAACATCAGCCAAAAGTTGTTAAATACAATATCACTAACAACGTAAGATAGACATTATCATAAATATGAATTATTATAGCATTATACAAATGTTGTAAATTAACAAATAAATAAAAAATACATCTATTTTTTGTTGTTGTTTAACATTGAGTTTACAACGTTAGACAAATATCGTTGAATACCATAAACTTACAATGTTTAAAAATCGTTGTGCATATGCAAGTTTCAATAACGTTTCATCTATGTTATGAAAAAGATAACTATAATACAATGTATGAAAGTCATTGTTAAAGATTATTTTCGACAACGGTTTAAACAAACATTGTAAATAGTTTTATTTTACGACATTCGTATAGAGAACGTCGTTTGAGAAAATCTATTACGACGTTTTTTCCAACAAAAGTTATGAAAGTTATATAATTTTTATGACGTTTTGACGAAGCGTCGCAGAATCAGTGTTGTAAAAAGGTATTTTTGTTGAAATAAAGATTAAAACTCACATTTTATTTCATAAATGAAAATAAAGATTAAACTTGCATTTGATTATGTAAACAAAAGGAAGGTAAAAATTTGTCTTTTGTTTTGTAAAAAAAAAAAAAAAAAAAAAAAGATAAGAACTTGTTACTTATTTTGTAAACAAAAATAAAGATAAAAACTTACATTTTATTATGTTAACAAAATTAAAAAAAGAAACTTGCTTTTTATTATGTTAACAAAATAAAGGATAAAAATTGGCATTTTATTATGTAAACAAAAATAAAGATTAAAACTTTATTTATCTTTTAAATAAAATGTAAAAGATCTAAACTTCCTTTATTTTATAAATAAAAGATCAAAATAAAGATTTAATTCTTATTGTATAAATCAAAATAAAAATTCACCTTTCTTTTTGTTATTTTGTTAATCAAAATAAACTCCCACTTTTCATTTTATGTGGTGAATCACAATAAAGGTTTAAACTTTCTTTTGTGAACCATAATAAAACTCAATTTTACCTTTTATTTTGTAAAACAAAAATAAAGGTTTAATTTCTCATTTTATTTGTAAAACAAAATAAAGGTTAATTTCTATTTGAGAAACAAAATAAAGAGTTAATTTCTTATTTGAGAAATAAAATAAAGTGTTAATTTCTTATTTGAGAAACAAAAAAAAGTAAGGATGAGAACTTCACAGAGATTACATCAAAATTTAAAGATCTAGGAGAACATGGTTCTATCATGGCATCACAGGCATTACAAATCATACAAACAAATATGTGTTTCAACAACAAACAGAATAAACATCCACAACAAACAGAATAAACATCCACAAAATTCATCACATACAGATCTGTATTATACGCATTTCCATCACCACATAATTAAATTAAATAATTAATTATTCATATAAAAGAAGGATTCTCACATTCGTTGTAGATTATGGTCCAAATTCCAAACAGTTCAAAATGGTCCTTTTTCAGTCCAGCAATGTAGATCTGGTTTTTACGATCAGAACGCTGCTGAAATTATCGAATTCCGATTTGAAACGAATCAGTTATGATTAAACGAAGTATTAAAACAATTAGATTATTTAATTAATTAATTAACTAGGAAAATACCCCTTCTTTCTTCTTCAGGAACAAAGGCCGAACCTTTCGACAGGCAATGGAGGGTGGCGGCTGGGAATTGACTGCGGTGGCTCGGGTGGTTGTTGCGGTTGCATATCGATGGTGGAATGCGGTGACAACGAATGGTGGAAGGGAAGAGCAAAGATTTTGGAGGCCGCCATTTGATTTGCAAGATTTAATTTTCGGTGAGGATGGATTTGGGGAAAACGTTTGACTGAGAAAAAAAAAAAAAAGAGTAAAGGGGAAAGTGATAAAAAGAAAGGGGAGGGAACGGTTTTATAAAAGGGGGAAGGCGCAAGGAGAGATACATGAAAGGACACGGTAAAAAAAAGGGATGCGTTAATTTCCTTAGATCACGAAAGAAACAGTCAATATGTTTCACCGATTCAAATACTGGATATTTAATTAATTAATTAATTCCATGAATGTATTTAATATTAAAAAGAAAGCATTTATGTTATATTATGTATTTTATATAAATAAATCATTCAATCTTTTTGGTATTCATCTTTAATTCAAACCCAAACGTTACTAGCTTACAATAAGGCTCATATTAGTTATAGGAATCATTTACGTACATTATAAATTTCTTGGTTTCATAAATTATATTTAACACGACAATATTAATTATAGGAATTAATCAAATTTAATGTAGTCCATTAATTTCCATTATTCAATCATTAACTCAATTTCAAACGTTACCAACTTAGTCCTAATCTAACATTGGACTCGTATTTAGTCAAGTTTTTTTTTTTTGGTTAATTAGTCCAAAGCACATAATATTTCAATATTATATTTCAAATATCCATTATCATAATTAAGGGAATATATTAAATTGGACTACAAAGAATAAGAGAGAGAGAGAATGGTTATAAGTATACATGATTTTTATTCTTTTAAGCCATTAGTGCTTTCCATAGAATACTCTTTATTTATTTTGCCTTGTATCCATTTATAACAATCTATTTAATTTACCTAACGTTTCCATTCATCTTTTATTCTCATGTATATTTATAGTTGATTATTCTTTTTAAATTTCCAATCAAAAACGTCATTTTGTTTTAACACAAATTCTCTTAACAAAAATGTGACTTTTGTTATTACACAAATTCTCTTAACAAAATGTTAATTTTGTTATTACACAAATTCTCTTAACAAAATGTTAATTTTTGTTATGCTAATCAATGACATATTCATTTACTACAACATTTATACTAATCAATGACATATTTATTTATCATACATGACAAATTTGATTGCGAATAGTAATGACTAGAATTGATTGCTAATAGTAATGACCAGAATTGATTTCTAATAGTAATGAGTAGAATTGATTTCTTAACATATAGGACAAAATTGATTTCTAATGTATAATGTATACTAACATGACGATTTATCAAATTTAAATTAACATGAGATATTGGCTTTCAATAAAACAATCATCATTAAATATAACATTCATCATTCCACACCTTTAAAATTTCAAACTGTAGTGCTATTTTAAAATCCCTATATAATTAAATAAATTTATTTGTTTTATTTTTGATTAAAAATTAAATTTTTAGCCATTATTATTTAAAATAAATAGTTTTAAATATCCAATTTTCTTTTAAATTCCCAAAATAAAAATTTTAAATTGGCCCAAAAATTCCGGGTTGTTACAGTCGCCCCCACTTAAGATCTTTTCGTCCTCGAAAAGGAACTAAGCTAAAAGTTGTTTAATTTACTAACTAAATTTTAATTTTACTTTTATTAATTTCATTTGTTGGCTAACTTATCAAATACATATATACTTTTATATATTTAAAAATCTTATCTTCTGAAATAGGATTATATATATAATCAAAATACTTTAATTATAAGCTTATCACTCTGAACTCATTCTAGGGCATTACTAACCCCATCTCTAATGAGTATTCTCATTCTAGGATACTGCTGATCCTATCTCAAATGAGTATTCTTATTGGACATTACTAATCCAATCTCTGATGAGTCTTTTGTTCAGTTCTAACGAGTTGTATCCCAAAGATTTGAGCTAACCAGAGCTCTGATACCACCTGTAAAGACCCAGAAATTCCTGCTCTTTGAATCGACCATAAACCACACAGGTCTGACCCAAAGGTTGGAAATTTTCGAATACTTAACTTTGGGAATACAATATATCAGAACAATAACAACAGACTTTTATTACATTACAATAATGTTACATCAGAGTACAGAATATATCAGAGTACAACGAATTTAAATTACAGTGGAAGATAAATTTACATAAAAGATAATACAAACAGACAGCGGAAGACTACTAAGCTCTGGACACAGCTTTAGGCTTCGATCCAGGATCCTACTAAAGAGAGAGATATCTGCAAAAAGCTACTCGACTGCCCGTGTGGAAAAGAGGGCACCCGAGTTTGCAAAGTGAAACAAACTACGAGTCAGTCATGGGACTGGTGTGAGAATTCTAAACTAATTTAATTAATAAGACAAATCCAAGGACCACGCCGCTAATGCGGAACGGGTTTTTATCCCAATGGATTGCCGGTGCATAAATTAAAGTAAATCGTTCAACAACGCAATGCTTTTTGGAAAAATGAAACCATTATAAGACCCAAGTCCCATCACACAATGCAACGCACACCAGAGGATAGAGTTTTACCTTATAATGGTCAAAAGATGCTAAATACGTAAAACGGATTACTACTAGTGTGTATATGTTTTAAATAAAAACATTTCAATCATAAGTATCAATCCTAGACGGCATGGGTACCATATATCATGTCGCCAATACTAGTTCTACAATCAAAATCGCAAGGTCGTATTGGAAATTGGATTTCCATCATGAGTCGAGGCTAGGGGCAAGCTCCTCTCCGATTCGAGACACTCTAGCAAATGCCTCAGGATCCCCCGCAGTGAACCCTTGGATGCGGTAGGGCCGGTCCCCGCCTATGGGCAGTGGATTAGTTATGCCTGAACACACGCTTCCCGGTTCCTTTGAACCTATAATATGACCACTATCGGCCTATAAAAATTCGAGGCGCCTCAAAATCCATCATCCACATAAGTAAAATGTCAAGGCTGGTAGGTCACTGACACCACTCTAGCTAGAAAGAAACGTGTGCACTCCCTACGGTCCATATCCCGTTTTTGACTCATACCGGGGTGTGAGGCTCGCGAAGTCACGATATACACAAAGCTATGCCGTAATAGGCTATGCTTTGATCATCACCACAAGGCCTGCTTTTCAACAAAAGCCTTGATCAATGCATCTTAGTATGCCACATTGTCAGTCCATACTATACCATTAATTTCTACCAATATATAACCTCTAAGCTCGTACGTCTCAGAGAAGGGTGTTAACCACCAAACAGATATATATTAAGAGAGATCAAAGAATGTAGTATAAAGGACTACAACGTCAGACATACATTCCATTTATAAACTTATGCCCTGGGTCTGAGCGAAAGTCAAATCCGTACAAATCAACACTTCGTCTGAACGGCCACCACTGAAGCCCTTTCAAGGTAGCTACTCCTCTCATGGGTCTCAGTAGCAACACATCCATTCGCTGTGAAGATCGCCGGTCTTCAATCACCGTCTTTAAATCTTCGATTTAGAACGTCGTATAATCATTTGAAATGAGATTGAACTCGGTCTTTTCAAATGATTCTCGCATATATATAATAATTTGAAAACATTTCCTATCGTTATTAATATTTGATAACGACCTATCGCTATTTATATTTATATAACAATAGCCTAAATTAATTTAACGACGCTTCGGGTCAATGGGCGACCCTGGCGCTGTTTTCAACCAAATTTGATTTACACATAACTTGAAATCTAACTGTTGGATTTTGACGAAGTCTATATCGTTGGAAAGATCTTCCCAAAGCGGTCCTAACGGTTCCAGTTTTGGGAAATCCGACGGTCGGATCTTTCGGTATAACTGTTTAAAGTTACGATTATCGAAACGCGAACTACATCGTGCGTTTCATTTAATTTATATATATATAATAAATATAATTCGTTTGGCGATTTCAACTATTATCGTCTATTCTTTTATCGCATCTAAAATGACGATAAAAAATATCACTTTTAATATCTCTGTTTTGTTTACACTAAATGTAAATAAAGTATAGTTTATCTATCTTCCAATTTATTTACACTAAATGTAAATAAATTGTAATCTTTTTCTTTTCCTATTTATTTACCTAAATGTAAATAAATATATTCTTATCTTTTTCTTATTTATTTACCTAATGCACGCTATGGCCTTATGCTACTCTGGGGATAGTTACTTTATGTTTCTTTTTCAGTTTTCAGTTTATGTTCTAGACTTAATTTCATGGGAAAATAATGACCAAGTACTTTGATGTAACTTGACTATGGTTTTGAAATGCTTGTTTTATCCTCTGCTTTACTACTCTGTTTTAATTATATGTTCTGTCTTGTGATATCTGCATTCATGTTTACCTTGTTTAACGCCCCTCCAAAGCTAGTGTGCTTGCAAGAGTGGCATTGGCGGAGGTGGGGTGTTACAATATATACATATATATACATACATATATATATATATATATTATTTTTATACCAAAATATTAGGTTAAATATTTAAGCTTTTATAGAACATAATAAGAAATCAAAATAAGTATTTAAGTTACAAATAGTATTTGTGATAATATAACCCAAAATTGTTATGAAAACATATAAATAGTATATAAGTTAAACTATGCATGTTTAAACTATATAAAAGATGAATAAATTTATATTTTATAACAATATGAAAAAAGTTATATTAATTTTGTATATCATATTAACATGTTTATATAATTTTATTAATTTATATACTTATAATATATATATATATATTTTGAAACAAGATATAAGAAAATTAGTGTACAAATTTAATAACTAGAATTTGAACTGCCATTTTCTAATTGAAAAGATGAAGGGAATTTTGAAAGTGTAAACCTTTGAGATAAAAAATTTGAATTTCAATCTATAGGCTGATATGTCAACATATAGATATATGTATGGCGATATATATGCATTATTTCAAAGGGAATATGGTTTTGTGATTTTTGGTTTTAAGTTACTGATTTATATTTCAGGTTTATCTAATTCCTGAAGTAATGCTAATCATATCTAACATCCAAAATTTATTTTCTTATTTTATTAAGAATTATTTAATTATTATTGAATTTCAAATTTCAAATTTCAAATTTGAATTTTAAATTTCAAGTTTGATTTTTAAAGTTTTAAATTTCAATCTCAAAGCAAATAATCAAAGTAAGCAAAACATCCATTCAACCAAAAAATTAAAATTTAATTAAGGTGTACCTGAGTTTTAGATCCATTTCTTCAATATTATCTGAATTTTGAATTGTTGTGAAACACATATTTGAATCTCCGGTTTCTGGCTCTTTATTGCTTGATGACGAATCTGAATTATATTCACATCTTCCAGAATTTGACGATGAGATTGATGATTTAGTAATTTAACCAAGTTGGCTCCAAAATTTTGAATATTGAATGGACACTTCAACTACTATAACCCCAAAAGTCATATCTCTTCATAAACTCTTCTTTTCTTGAATGATGAATAATCATCTTGGTGTCTTTTGGCAAATATGTTATCAGAAATAACTTCTTTCCTATAAAACAACATACCTTTTCAAAGTATCAAGTGACTTTTCAAAATAACTAATTGTAATTTGAGATAATAACATTATGATGATTTTGCTATATATCTATTTAAACTTTTCAAGAAATCATATCATGATAACCTGAATATTCAATCAAATTGAATGTAGACTCATCTAATACTGATGCAAGACATGAATTTAAACTAGTTTAAAAATATGCCATTTAATATTTTCAAAAATTAGATTATGAACTTTTTGAAAAACCTTGCTTTGATACCAATTATTAGGGATTGTGGAATGGATCGTTAAGGCAAAACAAACACTAGATGGGGATGAATAGTGTTTTTGAAAATTTAAACAAAATCAAAAACTTATGTGAACTACTATATGAATAAAACACCACATAAACAATCACAAACATAGAATCAATCATAAACACAAATATAAACATAAATAAAGTGCAGAAAAGGAAAGAACACACCGGATTTTATACTGGTTCGGATTGCTCCTACGTCCAGACCCACGCAATGCTGGATTGCACAGATTTTTATTACTATATCAATAGTCAAGTACAACCTCCTTGGTTTCTCGACTACAAGGGATACCACCGATTCCAACCTCCTTGATATCATGAATACAAGGGATACCACCGATTACCCGTCCTTGATTTCATGGCAGTAAAGGATACCACCGTTTACCCCGAATACAACCCAAAAAATTACAAACAGCCATATAACTCTTCAATAGCACTTGATTTAGGGAGTAATGAGTAGAGAGTGTAGAGAGAATAAGATGAGTGAAAACCTAATTGAATTTGGCAGAGTAGCGGTGTAGGAATCATAAAAATGATAAGATTTAATGGTGTAATGAAGTAGAGTGAAAGTGAGAAGAAGAGATGATTAAAAATTTGAATTCAAGCCCTTTTTACACTGTGTGAAAGGTTGCAACGCTTCTGGAGCATTATAAATGGTGAAAAGACACTTCCTTTCAAATTTAAATTTCTAACAGTTATACGTCGACATAGCCTTTATTTTATGTCGACATATCTATCAATTTTATGATTTTTAAAGCATTTTTAAAGTATTTAAATCAATATTTAAATTCTAGAAATTCCTAAAAAACTAGTTGTTAAAACATTATTTTCCAAATATAAAAACAAAAGAAAATATTATTTAAACATATGATTAAATACTTAATATATATGTGATATGAAAACTATATATAATATAATTATAAACATATATATAGGAATTTAGAAAGAGATATTTATGAACTATATATAAACAAAAGGTTATATGAAGAATCAAATATAAACTTAGTAAAATATATTTGATAAAACTATAAAAATAAGAATACTTATAAATTAGAAAATATATTTGAAATCATAAGTTTGAAATTCTTTAATGAAAACTTGATAATATAAATAAATATTCTAAAGTTTAAAATCATTTGAAATCATATACATACTTATAAAGTTATAAGGTTTAAAACTATATAACTATATAAACTTATATAAACATATATAATATAATTAAAACTTTAAACTTATATGTTTGAAATCATAAGTAAAATAATTTAGAATTTGAAATTTGAAAATCGGAATTTTGAAATTTGAAAATCAGAATTCTGAAATTTGAAAATTTGAAAAAGAGAATTTGAGATTTGAAAAATAGAATTTGAACCTGGTTTGCTATTCAGAGTCTTACATAAACTAGACTCTATTACTATATTTATTTGAGTTGTCGAACTCTTGAAATATTGACTACTCATGAGTCTTGAAACTTGAATCTCTAAAACTCTAAAAATGCACAGCCTTCAGTACTTAAGTCCTGTATACAAAACCTGCATATATATGTCTAACATTCTAGATAGAGAAGTTAGTATATATTTTATAATCAATAATAATTGAAATAAGGTTGATGTCACCAAAACTCCATTCCCCAACAATAAGATGATGTGGTGCACCTCCTTGCAAATAAAAAAGGTAAAAGCTATCCAGGGTCGAGCGGTGAAAAGCGCAGCAAATGGGCTCGAAGTCGAAAAGTTGCACCTTTCTTCAGAAAAGTACTTCCTCAAGCAAGAAGTTAGAGACACCAAATCCTTATCTACTGTCGCTTGTCATGATAAGCGTCCAAAAGAAGGACCGACGTCAAACTTGTATAACGATGCAAAGGTGGAAGCAGTCCAACCAAGTTAATAAATTAAAGGTTGCAAGCTCCGCCGTAGGGGCACCTTCTTAAATGTAAGGTTCAGGACCTCAGTTCCGTAAATCACGATAATTTCCAATAAAAGAACTGGCGTTTGCCTTGTGGAACAATGAAACACTAAGATGGAAGTACCAACATCAGGCAGGAAGAAACGGAAAACCCAAGCTGGAAGGACCAGCTTCATATCAGAAGGACCGACAAACCTGAGCTGGAAGTACCAGCACCAGGCGGAAAGGACCGGCAACAAGATGGAAGGACCAGCATAAAACAGAAATCCCAACCCAAAAGGGGGTATCCAATGTAGCCTTTCCGAGCCAGGCATGATCAGCCTGGACAAGGAAAACATTGGATTGAATTCAAACCCAAGACCTCTCAGGGGGGATGTATTCAATCTGACCTCTGAATGACCTGGACTACAAGGTTAGTGAGTGAAATGACTGAATACTTTTTTTTAAAAAAACCTCCCCAAGTAGGGTCACAAACTGAAAATTTTCGAAGTTGCATGTACAAAACAGATCAGCAAAGTTAAACTCTCTTGGGATGTACTAAGGCAAGTTCGAGACTTCAACACAGTGGTGAACACAAAAAGTTGTAACCCACAAAATAGAAGTCTCGAGTGCCTCAGTCAGAATTAAAAGAATTCAATAGAGTTGATCGTGTAGACTCCAAACAGCTCGTGATGATCCATGGTATGGGGGCTGTTGTATATAACCAGTTGTATACAAAATTATAGGATTTTTGTTTGATGATAACAACCAAATATATTTTATTATTAAATGTGTTTGTTACCGTACTGCTTCATATCCACATCACAGACAAGAATATAATATTTAAATATAAATAGAATACGACTATGCACGAATTCAAATATTCAACAGTATTTTATTTAAATATAAATATTTTATTTCATACATTCAAACAGTACAACTCCGGTAACTCCAATATTTTACATCTCACATTTCAATTTCATTTCATACATATACAGTTTCATATACAGTGCTCCTCACTATAGTTCTCTGCTCACTCATATACATTTTCATATATACATTCTTTACACTATTACATACTCTGATATTCTTTTCACTATTACTGTCTTCTGTCTTCACTGCTACAGTCAGTCCAGTCAACATCTACTTACCTGTCACAAACAGAAACACATAGTACTCTGCAATAGAAATAAAACTGAATACATATGCGAATACAAATTTTATTCTTAAAATTTTATTTGCCTCAGTTTTCTGGTGTGTTTCTCATGATTTTTCTTGACTTGATCTGATATATATATATTTATAGTACCCACTGATCAGCCTCAACACACCATACCGGTCTGCTAATTAGAACCAACGTCATAACTAGCTAATTCTGAACAGCCTCAACATAGTGCAGTGGTCTGCTGATATATATTCATAACTGTCAGCCACACATATATACATACATGTATACATACACATGCGTGCATGTATACATATATGTATACGTGAAGACAAATAATGTCGAGTAGCTACAAGCAAATGTAAGTACCATAGCAATGATCAGTGCTTGAATAAATGGTTCAGGTAACAAGAGAAATAGTACATACATGGGTGCAACCAACATGAAGTTCACAAGTGCCATGCCTACAAGTATGAAACTCAGTGGACAAGTGCAGCATGTAACTTAGCATCAACTCACAATAAAAAGCAGCAAGCATATTCATGGCATGATCAGTTAGGCAGTGCAATAGTGGATTATCAAAGGGTATGTACAATCATATTTACAAGTACACTTCAGCCACGTCAATATATATGCACAACAGGTTACAAGGCAGTAGCTAAATGGTCAAGGCAGCATAGGACTGCTCAAGCATGGTGAAAACAGGTTAGTGTACAGGTACAAATAGGAGATGGGGCATGCACCATACAAAACTGTTTACACAGGACATGCTAGGTGCACACTTGATCAAGCCAACAACCAAGTGACCAATGCAATTGTGGTGCAGCATGAATACAAGTTCGAGCAAATTTCAAAGAAAAACAATGGGTAATGCATGGTTAAACCGCAACAGCAATACAAGATTGGTGCACACAGGTGACACAGCAACGAATCAACACAAGTGCAGTATGAAGATTAATCAAGTTCAAGTGAACAAAAAAACAGTAAATTAACTTGGCAGTGCACATATGTGCATAAGCTAAATTCAGGTTGCAAGTAGCAATATACTATGTGCATGTACATGATGTACACAACATAGATACAACCCAGGAAATACCATAAAGTACACATGATTCAGTAAGGTTTTTTATTTACTTCCAGAAAACGTGGTGATGTTTCCAGATATAGAATCAATCAAGATTTTAAAAGGCAAAAAACTTTTTATTTGTTTCGAGAAATTGGAGCAATCACAGTGAATTTTGTTTGGCAAGTCATAAAGCTGGGTGAAACATGCAAGTAGAAATGATGGATATGGTGCAACATCATACGGAAACACACATGATAGTGCAATATGCACAAATGATGTTTCGACACTGATATGGTATGATGGAGCAGAAATGAAGATGTGCACACACAAGTATAGGCCATGATCATGTGTAAAATTCAAGTGGATATACACAAGAATATCAACAAAGCTCAAATCAGTGCAAAATTTGGTTCAGCAATGATTCAACTGATTATTGCAGCAGTGTCCATCCATGAAAAACTATTCAAGAAATTTTTGTATATTTGGAAAGAAATTCTCGCAAATTATTTCTGGAAATATAATGAAACTTAAATCTGGAATGGCCTGATTTGTGGTATCACAATCTATGCAAATTAGCATATAATTTGCACTCATGGGATAGAAGAAAAATTTGTGCAGATGTTATGCAAGGGGCAAATCAATATGGGTCAGCCAAGTTTTCAAAAGTGGCAATATATGGAATTATGTGTTGGCAAGCAATCGAACTAGGCATCTATATGACGACAAGAAATTATAACATTTTTCTCTGCATTCAATTATTTCCAGAAATGGTATATTTCAGGAAATTACTTCTTGAGAAAAGCATTAGAAAACAAGCAACAAATTCATTCCAGGAATCTTTCAAAAAGGCCACACAAATATCATTTCATCTTAATCAGGAAATCACGAAACACCATTCAAATCGAGGGTTTTCAAAAGGGGAAAGCAACCAAAATCAGCCGAGTCGTTATTTTTTGAAATCAGAGAAATGCAAGGATTATGTAATCCTATTTAACAACCATTTTTCATCGTAGGCAAACCAAGATCGAAAACAACAAGCAACTCAATTAAGAATTCAAAATCAAATTTTACTCACAGTTTCGATCGCCAGACAGAGAAACTAAATTGAATGACGAAGAAGCATCAAATTCGAGCACAGAGATTAATTCCAAAAGCTAATTTCAAACAATCAGACAACTACGTCGCGATTTGGATTTGAAAGAAACCCTAGTCGCCAAATTGAAGCCGCCATTCGTATTTCTTCAGAGACCAAAGGATCGGGGCAAAAGGAAATAAAGAAGGCCGGCCTGCTCTATGTTTGGTCAAGCTAATATTAAAGGGGATAAACCTTTCTAATTTAACTCCTATGGTTTCTTATTAATTTTCTTTTATTTTTGTATTGTTTTTGAATTTGTGTTTTTAAACCATCTTATCAGTTTTAGAGTCTGTAAAATCTAGAGGAGATTTAGGTAAGGGTTAACTGACAGTTTAGTAGAATCTATAAAAACAAGGGTTACTGATTACGGGATCGTAATCAGGGGAAATCTGAACTAAGGGTTTAGATCAGTCTAGGCTTTTGAGCGTAGGATTAGAATAGGAGCGAGGGGTTCGCAAGTGTACATGGTCTTGTATGCGGGATCTGTTCTTTTACAGTAGATACCATAGGAATGCAGCAGTAGGTAGGGTTTTGCCAAAGCTGGGTATACCTTGTTTCATTTATTTTCTACATTTCTATTTCTGCTATATTCTGCGGTCTGTGATTATTTTTAATATCCCGATAACTTTAACAACTCAGCGATAAAGTATAATAAACCCTATTCACCCCCCTTAAGGGTTAATCTAGATCCAACAAGTGGTATCGGAGCAGGTTAATTTCATTAACCCTAGAATCGTGGATCCTAGTTGTCAGTCCATAGAGAGTCAGTCAAGTCGTATTCCAACTATTTTTAATGGTACAAATTTTTTGAATTGGAAATCTTAAATGGAATCTTATTTAAAATATGTTAATATTAAATGTTGGGATACTATTATCAATTGATATGATTGGGTAGGTAGGAATGATATTGAATTTAATTCCCGTGCTACACATATTTTATATTCTTATATGGATGATGACCAATATAGCCTTCTCGCCCATTGTTTAACTGGGCAGGAAATTTGGAATACTCTCAATACGAAGTATGGACAAATTGACAACAACTGATAAAAACCCGAGAAAGTCAACTCAAATTCAAAGTTCTGCTCAACAGGATTTACAAATGAAAAATTAGATGGATCAGTCGATGGAGATTCAACAGACGATGAGACAGGAAATTTCTCATACGAAGATTTAGTTATGTGTCTTGATCTAACTAAATCTGTTGATAAACTCCAATCTAAAAACAAATCTCTAAAATCAAAATATCTTAGTTGACCAGAAAAATTGATGATTTGGCATCACAACTTGAATATTTTAAAAATTCTTCAAATTCAGTTTGCAAAAATTGTTTGAAAGTGGAAACCAAGCTTGTTCGTTTCAATAAAAATATTCAAAAGTTTGAAAATGAGATTCTGATCTTAAAAGAGAACAAGATTGAGTTATCAAGCTCGAACAATCTTCTATAAAAGGAATTTGAAAATTTTAACACTGATATAAAATCCAAATTTGAAATTGCTGAAAAAGAAAATCTGTTGAAATCCGATTTGATTTTTAAAGAGCTTGAAGCTGAAATTGAAAATTTCTAGAAATCTAAATATGAGATCTTTGAGTCCCAAGCCAAAATTAATTTTCTTAAAGATGAAAATATGGTTTTGAAATCTGATTTTTAAAGATGTACGATCACTGAAAACCGTTGTTCAGATCTAATGAAAGAAAATGGTGATCTTAAATTTAAAATTCAACAACTTGAAACAACATTGGCTAAATTTTCTAACGGTGAAAAATCTTTGAATATGTTGTTGAAAAACTAATTTTCTTTAGAAAATAAAAATGGTCTTGATTTTGGGAAAAGAAATGTTTTTGAAAATTCGAACTCTTGTGATTTTAAAAATCCTTCAATCTGCTTCAAGAAGGGTCATTCTGAAATTTTGAATTTTGAAAATTCCATAAGATTTTTGTATCACAAACGAGACAAGAATTGGTTTGATAACAATCCAGTTGAACAATTGTGGACCCCAAAAAGAAATAATTTTTTTTTTTGGAAAAACTAAACAGATTTGGGTTCGTAAGGGTACAAAAGTTAATTCTGAATGGATTGTTATATAAACAAATTTGGGTACCAAAATGAACAAATATAACTGTGATTGGTTTTACTACATTTGTTAGACCACTCAATCCTCTTAACTATTAGGTACCAGAGGAGGCTGAGGAACTGTTGTGCAAAAAGAGATTTGAAATCAAGTTGATCTATGTTTTTTTATCATTCACAATTCCTTAGCCAAGATCTTGAGTTAGAGATTCTTTTGCTTGCATCATTTTCAGGTATGATCTCTATACTCACAATTTCTTTTGTATATTCCCTGTTTTTATTTTTCCTATTTTTTTCTTATTCCCCTTCTTTTTATTTTTCTGATTTGATTTGTCACTATCGTATCATTGTAACTTCTTGTGCTTCCTTAACTTCCAATTGTAGTATTCATGATCTTCTAGAAATTCGCTTCATTTGAACAAAACTCTGATATATTTAATCTTTTCTAGATCTTGAATTTAATCTTGTAAATATATGCAATTTTTTTGAAGTTTATTCTGGTTTTTGAATTCATAACGATGCTGAAGTATTCATGTTATATCTTGAACAATTTTAATTTAGGTTTTAAATTTTTGAAGATCTGAATATTTAATGAAATTTCACACACCTTTGCTGTTATGAGTTTCTTCTAATTCATTTTAGAAAAGCTTGAAATATTATACTCATTTCCGCACTCTGCTATTTATCAGTTGTGATAATTTCATTATTTTTCAGATTGGATTGAATATTTTAAATTGTCTTGAATCAGTGATACATTTTGAAATTCATCTTTATTCATGATCATTATGGTTGAAATTATTTTGTCTGAAATCATTTGAAATTCTTGATGTATTGAATATCACACACCATTTATATTTGAAATTATCAATCTTGTGTGATTGATTCATTATATCCCAAAGCTTGACATTGATTCAAGTGATTTCAAATAAATTATTTCTTAATTCATGGATCATGAATATCTCTCAAACTTGATGTAAATGATCTGAAATTTCTCTTATACTTGTCAGAGATAATTCTGAAAATTCTTTGAATATTTGGTCTTAAATCTCACTACTATTTTATGATGATTTGAGTTGAATATTTGTTTGTTTAAAATCATTTGGAATTATTGATATATTGAATCACACACATATATTGAA
The DNA here is from genome assembly GCA_030737875.1 of Allium sativum. Classification (NCBI taxonomy): domain Eukaryota; kingdom Viridiplantae; phylum Streptophyta; class Magnoliopsida; order Asparagales; family Amaryllidaceae; genus Allium; species Allium sativum. Next base: position 860,671,743 of record CM060918.1, on the reverse strand, counting down.
TCAGGAATTTTTAATTTGGTGTGATGGATTCACTAAATCTTGAGTTCACATTTCCTCAAATGATTTCAAATAAATGGTATTTTTTAATCTTGGATCATGAATCATCTTGTGTGAGCATCAGCTTGACAAGTCTGCTTTGAAACTAATTTTGTGCTGCTCTGATACTGATCTTATATAACTGCTTGTTTTGATCCATCTGGTGCTTTGATAAATGTGCCAAATCTGATGTTTTGTCTGCTTGGACTTTGGACTTAAAATTCTTTCATCTGTAATATCCTTGTTTGTCACCAGGGTCATGATAAAATCCTCATTAATTGAGACATCAAGTGGTATTAGTTTAGAAGTGCTGAATATTTTTTCTGTATATATTTTTTTAATCCCTCTTGTCTTGTATAAATCTTCATATCCCTCTTGTAATTGATTTTCAATTTTAAAGTTATTTATTGACTATTCATTCAGAATTTAAAATCTATATCCATATTGAACTGTACTTATAATTCATCAAAATTATTAACAAATTTTGAAATTGTGATGAATTGTGACTGCAGTATATTTCACAACAAGAGGAGATTTTATTTAGATTTTTCATGATGGTTGAACATTTATTATAATATCTTTGAATTAGCAATTATTTCAAGACCATCTCCTTTATCTTTCATCATTCTGCCATCCATGATAATTTTATATAAATGCAGAGAGTTAATATGTTTTAAAAATCTTCTTGAATAAACAACGGAAATATTTGTGATAGAAATTGGACTATGTTATTTTTCAAAATTAGTGACAATTGAAAATTTTCAATGATCTTGGTATAGTTGGTCATATTTCATAACATGATTAATTTAAAGATTTATTTCACAAACCATTTTTGTACCTACCACCATTTCTATCATCCATATTGGTTTTATATCGAGGAGTTTTTCCTTTTGGTGTTGAAAATGGTAAAAAAATATAATTAATATATAAGTGTGTCTCTAACCTCATTTAAAAATCCAAGCTTTGGTCATGCATGTTTAAGAGACAACTTATAATTTAAGCTGCGACTCACCTCATTTAAAAATTAAAGCTCTGGTTATGCGTGGTCAGTGTGCTCTTAAATAAAATAAGAAGAAAAAGGAAATATAGTGTTATAAATAGAAATTAATCTAAAATTCTCCTTGGTGTATAAAAACCAGCCTATCATTCCATCTTTCTAATATGTGAAATGTGTTGAAATCTTATGAAGTATTATGAATTGTTGATTGATAGCTATTGGGATTTGATATTATACGATTTTGTCACTTAAATTAAATTATTAATTATAGTCAAAATCCATCACTTTTTTTTATGCTATGTTTTAAAAATTCTTTGGAAAATAATTGGAATTTATATTTATAACTCTCTCCATCTTTATAAAATTCACCGTAATTCCGTCACTCTTAATAATGTGGAATATGCCACTAATTCTTTGCATATTATGATTTTTGTTTGACTAATTTAGATTTACGATGACCATTCTTTCTCTTAAGCTGAAATTAAATTTTTAGTCATTTTTCATCTAAATTTTAATTTCTGTATCCTTTTGTTGATAACAAAAGGGGGAGAATGGGTTGAGATTTTGATTTATGAGTTAATATTTTATAAATATTTTAATTTTGAAAACTCCAATTCATTTTCACATTGTTTTCACTCATGCACAGTTATAGGGGGATTTTCTGTTGTATGGGGAGCTTACATATAGGGTTAGTTAATCTCTTCACCTGTCAAACACATTTATTGGATTCAAAATCCTAATATTTTTTTGTCAACATCAAAAGGGGGAGATTGTAGTATATAACATAGTTGTGTACAAAATTATATGATTTTTGTTTGATGATAACAACCAAATATAATTTATTATTAAATGTGTTTGTTACTGTACTACTTCATATCCATATCACAGACATGAATATAATATTTAAATTTAAATAGAATACGACTATGCACGAATTCAAATATTCAACAGTATTTTATTCAAATATAAATATTTTATTTCATACATTCAAACAGTACAATTCTTGTAACTCCAATATTTGTACATCTCACATTTCAATTTCATTTAATACATATACAGTTTCATATACAGTGCTCCTCATTACAGTTCTCTGCTCACTCATATACATTTTCATGTATACGTTATTTACACTATTACATACTCTGATATTCTTTTCACTATTATTGTCTTCTGTCTTCACTGCTACAGTCAGTCCAGTCAACATTTTCTTACCTGTCACAAACAGAACCACACAATATTCTGCAATAGAAATAAATCTAAATACATATGCAAATATAAATTTTACTTTTAAAATTTTATTTGCCTCAGTTTTCTGGTGTGTTTCTCATCATTTTTCATGACTTGATATGATATGTATATATTTATAGTACCCACTGGTTAGCCTCAACACACCACACTGGTCTGCTGATCAGAACCAACGTCATAACTAGCTGATTCTGAACAGCCTCAACACATTGCAGTGGTCTACTGATATGTATTATTAACTGTCATCCACACATATATACATACATGTATACACACATACGTGCATATATACATATATGTATACGTGAATACAAATAATGTCGAGCAGCTATATGCAAATATAAGTACTACAGCAATGGTCAATGCTCGAATACATGGTTCAGGTTACAAGCGAAATTGTACATATATGGGTGTAATCAATATGAAGTTCACAAGTTCCATGCCTACAAGTATGCATCTCAGTGGAAAGTGCAGCATGTAACTTAGCATCAACTCACAATACAAAGCAGCAAGCATACTCATGGCCTGATCAGCTAGGTAGTGCAACAGTGGAGTATCTAAGGGTATGTACAATCATATTTACAAGTACACTTCAGCAAGGTCAATATATATATGCACAACAGGTTACAAGGCAGTAGCTAAATGGTCAAGGCAGCATAAGACTGCTCAAGCATGGTGAAAACAGGTTAGTGTACAGGTACAAATAGGAGATGGGGCATGCACCATACAAAACTGTTTACATAGGACATGTTAGGTGCACACATGACCAAGCCAACAAACAAGTGACCAATGCAATTGTGGTGGAGTATGAATACAAGTTCGAGCAAATTTCAAAAAAATAACAATGGGTAATGCATGGTTAAACCGCAACAGCAATACAAGAGTGGTGCACACAGGTGACACAACAACGAGTCAACACAAGTGCAATATGAAGTTTAGTCAAGTTCAAGTGAACACAAAAACAGTAAGTTAACTTGGTAGTGCACATATGTGCATGAGCTAAATTCAGATTGCAAGTAGTAGTATACTATGTGGATATACATGATGTACACAACATAGAAACAACCAGGGCAATACAACAAAGTACAAATGATTCTGCAAGGTGTTTCATTTACTTCCAGAAAACGTGGTGATGTTTCCAGATATAGAATCAATCAAGATTTTGAAAAGGCAAAAATCTATTTATTTGTTTTGAGAAATTGGAACAATCACAGTGAATTTTGTTTGGCAAGTCATAAAACTAGGTGTAACATGCAAGCAGAAATGATGGATATGGCTGCAACATCATAGGGAAACACACATGACAGTGCAATATGCACAAATGATGCTTCAGCACTGAGAAGGTATGATGGAGCAGAAATGAAGATGTGCACATACAAGTATGGGTCAGGATCAGGTGTAAAATTCAAGTGAATATACACAGGAATATCAACAAAGCTCAAATCAGTACAAAATTTAGTTCAGTAATGATTCAGGTGATTATTGCAGCATTGTCCATCCAAGAAAAACTATTCAATAAATTTTTGTATATTTGGAAAGTAATTCTTTCAAATTATTTTTGGAAATATAATGAAACTTTAATCTGGAATGGCCTGATTTATGGTATCATAATCTACGCAAATCAACATATATTTTGCACTCATGGGACGGAAGAAAAATTTGTGCAGATGTTATGCAAAGGGCAAATCAATATGGGTCTACCAAGTTTTCAAAAGTGGTAATATACGGAATTATGTGTTGGAAAGCAATCGAACTAGGCATCTATATGACGACACGAAATTATAACATTTTTCTCTACATTCAATTATTTCCAGAAAAGGTATATTTTAGGAAATTGCTTCTCAAGAAAAGCATTACAAAATAGGCAACGAATTCATTCCAGAAATCTTTCAAAAAGGCCACACAAATATCATTTCATCTTAATAAGGAAATCACGAAACACCATTCAAATCGAGGGTTTTCAAAAGGGGAAAGCAACCAAAATCAACCGAGTCATTATTTTGTGAAATCAGAGAAATGCAAGGTTTATGCTATGCTATTTAACAACCATTTTTTGTCACAGGCAAACCAAGATCAAAAACCACAAGCAACTGAAGCAAGAATTCAAAATCAAATTTTACTCACAGTTTCGATCGCTAGACAGAGAATCTAGATCGAATGACGAAGGAGCACCAAATTCGAGCACCAGAGATTAATTCCAAAAGCTAACTTTAACCAATCAAACAACTGCATCGCGGTTTGGATTTGAAAGAAACCCTAGTCACCAAATTGAAGTCGCCATTTGTATTTCTCCAAAGACGAAAGGAACGGGGCAAAAGGAAATAAAGAGGGCCGGCCTACTCTATGTTTGGTCAAGCTAATATTAAAAGGGATAACCCTTTTTAATTCAACTCCTAGGGTTTCTTATTGTTTTTCTTTTATTTTTGTATTGTTTTTGAATTCGTGTTGTAAACCATCTGATCAGTTCTAGAGTCTGTAAAATCTAGGGGTGATTCAGTTAGGGGTTAACTTATAGTTTGCTAGAATCTGTGAAAACTAGGGCTACTGGTTACAGGGTCGTAACCAGGGGGAATCTAATCTAAGGGCTTAGATCAATCTAGGGTTTTCAGCGTAGGATTAGAATAGGAGCGAGGGGTTCGTGAGTATACATGGTCTTGTATGCGGGATCTATTCTTTTACCTAGTAGAAATATTAGGAATGCAGCAGTAGGTAGGGTTTTGCTGAACCTGGGTATATCTTGTGTCATTTATTTTATGCATTTCTATTTCTGCTATATTCTGTGATCTGTGATTATTTTTAATATCCCGATAACTTTAACAATTCAGCGATAAAGTATAATAAACCCTATTCACCCCCCTCTAGGGTTAATCTAGATCCAACAGGAGCAACACATCAACAACTGAAAAAAACCAGCTTTTACAAAACATACCACAAGATCATCGCGACATTTGGTATTGCAGCTACAAAGGACTTATAATATCGAAGAATTGTAATATAAATGTGAAAAGGAATAGGTGCAGGATGCAAGCAGGAAAGTACGATAAAAATAAAGTAAAAAAATATTAAGTACGACAAGCAAAGCACAGTTTCATCACAACAACAAAACAAGTCAAGTACAGAAGTTTTAGGCACGAATATGCATAAAGTAGTAGGACATGACCGACACTCGCATATACAACCGATCTAAAACAGTGTGTAAAGAGAAATATAATAAAGTGTAACAAGCTGGTCACAAGTGTTACTTCTTCTTCTTCTCATCCTCGGAGTCGCTAGGCCTAAGAGATAGCTTGGTAGAAGGAGGAGGTGTGCTGGCTAGTTGGTTCCCATCTTTGACTACCGAGCCATTATTACTCTCTTGGGAAGATATAGTGAAGATCCCTTTCTTCCCAGCAGTACTCTTTCTTCCTCTGCATCCCGAAGATGACAAAGACTTCGTTTTCTGTTTTTCTCGGACCTTGACATCTTTCCCAAGGGTCTGATCAGTATAGTGAGAATCTTCATCACTAGGGATATAGTCGGCTTCATCATCGAAATTGGCAAGCGTACCAATCTGGGTGTCTTGTGAACCTGGAGTCTTAGCACCAACAAAAGATGCATCACCCGGAGGAGGAGTAGTAACTGGGGGAGGAGGATTCGATGTTAAGGTTGAATCAGCAATGATATCCTCAGTCGTTGTTGTGTTGCCTACAATGGAAGAAAGTTGTGATGAGATTAATTCTAGTGCAAAGGTGTAGTAAGCATGGAAAGCAAGAGTTCCAGGAGAACTAAAAAGATAATCCAAATACGACATGGTTTGGTCAATATCAGTATTACCTGGAGCCGGAGGATTTTTGTATTCCACTTCATACTTTTCTGCATTGTCATCATCATCATCACCATCCCCATCTCCGTTATGTTCTTCGACAATATTTTGCATGGTAGTATGCACCTCAGCAGTTGTGTCTTTCTCTTTGGAAGTAGTAGGAGGATCAGTGGGTGGATTAACTGGAGTTTGAGAACTAGAGGCTTCGGCGTTAATAGGATCAGCATGGGCATTAATATTGTTCATGTCCTGAGCTTGCTCCCCAGAAGGTCCGGCCCCATCGCTTAGCAGTCCTCGCGCTTTCTTCAACCGAATCTTCCCCTCAGCAAAGGCTTCACATGATTCTTAATCTAAAAGATCTTCGATAAGATCATATTCATTGTGATCTCCTTCATCAATCTCATGTACCCATTCCCTGACAAGAGCCAAAGTAATTGCAAAGGTATCTCCTAGATAATGTAAACTTCCCCGACTCATAATACTATGGACGTAAAAATTATCCTTAGGATTTAAATTATCATTACGAATTGCTTTAACATCTCCAGATTGCTCGATCCCCTTCATCGGGTTCGAAATGGTTTATGAAGTGATTTTATCCCCCTCAACTCGCTCAGTTTCAACCTGCTCAGTTTCCTTCGTAGGATCTAGTGTAGTAACTTCTTTCTCAATCTGTCCAGACGAAGTCATAAGACCCTTAAACTCATGCTGTTAAGACCCATCTTCTTCAATTGGAACCAACTTAGACTTAGGATGTGTCTTACTACTACCCGTAGGGTCTGAGTATTTCTTTAAAGGAAGATTTCTTAGCCAGGGATTTGCCAGCAGTATCTTTCTTAAAAGCTGGGTCTGGCACAAGAGTACATGAAGGGTGGAGAAAGTGATATTTGCGAAAAAATTCTTCCGTAATTAAGAATTTTCTACTTCTCTCCTTCTTGTCAATGAATTTCAAAGAATCAAACAACTCCTGATCAATAGTAGCTTCTGGATCAGAAGTTGTGATTTTTGTAAAACAAGGGAAGAGGTCAAAACCCGAGACTTAGATAAAAAAGGAAATAAAAATAATTATGAGCAATATACTTTTACCTCCTTCCATCCACCTGCCATAAAAACTATCAGGGCACCGGATGTAGCAATAATGATTTATGAATCCCTTAACATTTTATAACAAATTAGTTATAATCTTGGGATACTTTCCTTCGACAAAAATAAATGATGGCTTATCTTGCCTTCTTTTAAAAACATATAAGGAACATATTTCCTGAAAGTAGGCACATTTTGCTTAATCCTCATGAAAAGCACATAAAGACCGGTTAAAACGGCATAACCATTTGGGTGTAGTTGCATGGGGCGATAGTTAAGCGCTTAAGGTTCATTTCTAGGAATGGATTAAAAGGAGGGACGACTCCCATTGCTAACATGTGTCGATTAACTGCAACATAACCAGGTGGTGGTGTATCAGTAAATTCATTCTTTCCTGGAAGCTTGGAATCTATTTCCAGAATCCTGAACTGAGCACACAAGCTCTTATATGCGCGATCATAAAGTTTTGTTGATTTTCTCTCACTGGGTATTTTAGTAAAAAGGTCGAGGCACCGGGAAATCATGATTAACATTTGAAACCTGAATAGAGGACTCAATTTGAGAAGATCCAAACGCTTCCTCAGGATGTTGGCATGATTTCTATCTAATATCCATTTCTACACAAATAATCGTCCTTGAAAACAAGCTATAGGTAAGCATTTCCTAAGGTAAGAAATGTTATATACAGTTATATGAAAGAAGTGTTTGGGGTCTATAATCAGTATTAATTGATTAATCAAGTCCAAGCTTTACTACGAACATATACTCGAATGTTCAATTTTTGTAAGATATGTGTGATTAAATTAAAAATGATCAATAAGGTACTCTAGCACAAACGAATCATTCAAGTATAGGCCATATAGTGCTGTATATAAACTCTTTAAACAATTATCTAACTTTTTGTCGATACGGCAATTGACAATAAAGTATATTAGCCTAAAACAAGTGTTTTGTTGCAGAGCAAGTTACAATAGAAGGTGTTTGTAAAATTAGCACAATAAAAGAAAGGTTAGTAATTAGAGGGATTGTCGAATAACCCAAAGAAATAATGGACTGGAAATAACCAACCATGAGGTGTCGGTACTAACCAACCCACATTAGGTCACTACGGACTGACCCATAACGGGTTGGTAAGGACCGACCCATAACGGGTCGGTACTTACCAACCCCTAGTGGGTCGGTAATGACCAACCCCTAGTAGACTGGTGCATCCCGACCAATAGTGGTCGGTACTGACCGACCCATGGTAGGTCAGTACAGACTGATCCGTAGCTGGTTGGTTACAACCAGTCCATTAATAGTGTTGTTTCTCAATTCCTGCATATAATGACCATTCTCCGAAGTGCAAGTGCAACCAAATTCTAACATGCTGAGTGTGATCAAGAAACATTTAACACGAATGGATTCATGCCTCGTAGCGGCATTATCAAGTTAGGGCAACAAGGAGGAATTTATATAACCGCGCTGGTCAAGATTAACACAAGTCAGAATTTTTGAAAATAACTTGTATGTGTATTTCGTGATATTACAAATTCAAAGCTTGCCAACAAATAAAGATAACATTATTGCCGAAGCAAGATCACACAAAATTCTAGTTTCATTCATTTCAACAAACACGTGACAGGTGTGAGACTAAAACCCAACTTCTAAGAAACCAAATGCCATCAAGTTCGATTCAAATTACATTTTTCAAAGCTCAATTACAAGTTATGAAACAATTTGATCTAGACATACAAGTAATCATTCAGAGCCTTCAAAAATTCAATTCGGTCAAAACCGACCCCCATATACCCAAGTATTCATCTCAAACCCTAGCTCATAAATCACAAAAATCAACGCAAATTTCAATAAGTATTAATACCTACGAATGCATGAATTTGAGTGGTGAAGACTGTCTTGAGTTTAGGAACTTTGAAGGGGTACGGATTTGAGGAATTTGTCTCCGAGATCAACTCGAGTTAACCCAAGGTGGAGTTGTGCTTGAACGTGAATCGAATTGAGAAGAAGTTAAATTGAAAAATGACTGGAAATTGAGGCAAAGACTAGCTTTCTTCAAAAAGTTTCTACCCCCATTAAAATTTGTTGGTTTGGGGATGCAAGAAATGGAGAAGAGCAAGGGTTAAGGAAATGTTATAAAGGTAAAAAAAATATGGGCCGATCCATCCCATCACAAAGACTAGCCTGACCCACGGGATTGAACCGAACCCGATCTGTGATGTATGATGTAACCGGCCCAGGCAATTTCATTCGCAACCGACCCATAAGAGAAATGAACGTGTCAACCAATGCATATAAGAAACGTAATGCAACAGGAATGGACCATCAATGCATAAATGAAACATAGTATAACAAAAATGTTTATTTCGGAATTTACCATTTTTTGCAAGCAAGAGATTATAAACTCCGAGGGGCATATGTTATCAACTAAAAATCACATATACATTGATGAATTTGACGGGAAGCATTGAGACGACTCAGTCAAAAAATAAACTTGGGTCGGTTAGCAAATAACACAGTTGGTCGTTCGAGATCAAGTATCACTTGGTCGGTCAATCATCACCTCATTGGTCGGGTATGGTGGTTGGATGCAACCGGCTCGGTTGGTCAGATGAGATACGGGTCGGTCGGTCAGAGTAAAGATGTGGGTCGGTCGGTCAGGAAGCACTACGGTTAGTCGGTCAGGGAGCGTTGGTTGGTTCGGTCGGTTGGAAGAGAGTGGGTCGGTTGGTCGAATGACATCTAGTGACAACTGGTGACAATTGTTCGGGTCGGTTAGGAACATTCAGGCTGATGGGATTTTTGTAAATAACTTAAGGACGGACCCAAATCCTATACACCATATTTCAGCCTTCCACTTCATTTGATCTCCATATATAAATAGACCATGACCTCTGCATTAATGGGGATTGATTCCTAGCTCCATGAAGTGCTGTTCATTTGTTCTCTCAACTATTCTAAGCAATTCTAACCTCCATCACAGATCATTCAAGCTCCGATCTGCATTCTCCTCCAACATGAAATTGACAAGGATCATTTGAATGCAAAGTAGCGAATATTCATCTCATTAATCTCCCTAGCTTCGGAAGTCTAAGTGAATTTTCCTATCAAATTCGAGAGATCAAAGAGATTGGAGAGAAATGTATAAAGTTGAGAGAAGCATGTATTATGTAATCTCCGTGATCATAATAAAATGTGTTCCTATAGTGGATGTTGGTCAAATATAAAACCGAACCACTCTAAAATCGCTTGAACTTTACTTTTCCCCGCTTTATTAATTATTAGCTTTGTGTTTGATTATATTTTGAAGTGTGGATAGGCATTTTGCGGTGTTAGTGCCACTTTTTGCATTAACACTTTTAATTAACATATTAATGGTAATTAATGACAATTATGTTTTTCTTTAATTATCATGTTAATTGTATTTTTTTTGCTTTTAATTATCATATTTATATTAATTAATTTACTTAATTATTTCCGTAAGTTATTCAATTTCAATTCATATTTTAATATAATAAACACCACAGTTCACTTTCAGTGATAACTATGTACACTAGAAAATCATATTTATTCTCATAGTGACCATATTTTTACATTTACTTGTATGCAAAATTTTAATATCTTTAAAATTCTACAAATTGAAATAAAGTTGATATCATTTATTTATTTTATTCAATTATCTTGATAAATAATGATTTGAATATAATAATTATAAACCGAAATTGGCAATGTTTTCTTTATAAGCATGGTTGACAAATTAATGAAAGTAAGAATTATATAGAGTCCTATCTTTAAAGTAGCTTAATGTTTGATTTTTTTTAAGTAGTAAGTTTTTCAAATTCCTACATCCCACTTTATCCAATTTTGAAACTATTATAAAATATGCCAATGTTTTGTAAACAAATTATACGTTTATTCGAGAATATGTCTACTTTATTTATTTTTTCTATTGAGAAATGAACAAAGTTGACTTGCTCCTTTCCGATTCCATACATTTAACAAATTTATCCATTAGAACAACTTTTATAAGCACAAAGATATTGATGATAGTTTGAGACTTAACCATTTTTTTTTTAAGCTCAATATTAGTTTAATAAATGGCTTTTAGCTTTGCTTCGGAGAGAAAATAATATACTCTTACTATTTTGTCTTTGATATTGAAGTGTTAATTAAATACAATTGAATTCTCTAACCGATGACAATTAATTAATTTAACTAAGACCACATAGAATAGATTCAAGTCACTATGTCATCAATTCACCTAAATATATTTCGTATGAATATAACATTGTTAATGATTGCCTAATTAATTTGAATTTAACCTAAAATCAGTAAATATCTCTATTTTAATTTAATTTATGTTCTCAGTTTTTTATATTAAATGTGATCGACGCTAGTCTATGAATTAGAAAAGCGCGATATTTGTAATAAAATTCTGCAAGCGCACAGGTGTGTAGCATACAGGTCGAACACAGGGAGGTAAATTAAAATCAAATTATTTATCTAATCTCTTGGGCGAGTTAGACGAAGCCTGGAGATTTTGTTGTAATAAAAACAAACTGAAATTGCGAACTTAGGATTATCGTTGAATCTAATCAATGATTAATCACTAAAGAAAGTAAATTGCAAAACAAGAACAACAATGCAGAAAATAAAAGTGCAGAATAAGAAGAGCAACAAAAAAGTAAATTAGGATTGTCGTTGAAACTAATCAAACGACTAATCACTAACAAAAAAAATGTTAAATACAATTGCTGTTCTTCCAAAACTAATTGTGAAGACAACACCGATTGCTAAGAAAAAGAAAAATGCAGAAAAATAAAAGAAAAAGGAGTTTTATTAATGGAGAAGAGAATATAGAATAGATAGGATAGGATGGTGGCTACAATGATACTACAAGGGTATATATAGGGGATAACAAAACCCTAACCCTAACCCTAATACAATGATAGATGGGCCTTAGGGAATTTACACAAGAGTTTACAATGAGAATTTCAAATGGACCTTAGTTAAATCTATTAAAATTTTGGCCTTTCTTCTTTTCCTCTTGGTTCTTTGACAAGCTTCCCTTGATTTGAGAAATTCTTGGTCTTTCTACCAATCATTTTCTTGTCCAACACCAACTAGATGTGAGATCTTCATCTACAATTCTTCAAAATGTAAATAAATAGCAATCTGATCTCCATTTCTCTACTTTTCTGGTTGCATGCGGGTTGGGTTGGAATATCTGTAAAAGTAACAAAACACTACCCAAGTAATAGTTATTTATATACAAAAGATAAGATATAAGAGCATAAAATAAACACATTTCTATGTCAATCAAATACCCCCACACTTATCTTTTACTCGTCCTCGAGTAAAACAAGAAATGAAAAACTAAACTAGATAGGTCACACTTTCGTAGGAAACATGATTGCATTGAGCGTATGCAACAAGTCGTTAAACCTCTAGGTGTCTCTAGTAGGACGAGTGGTGTCTCGTGAGCGTTTTTAGCGGATACTACCCACAAAATCCAAATGCAGTATGCTATGATTCTAATGAAACCACATGAATGCAATGGACATATGCAAAATAAAAGCAAAAATGAAAACAAGACTTGTTTCTAAAGCGGTACAACAAATTAAATTAACAATTTCTAGTCAGTTGATTTTATTTTAGATACCTCAACTTGTCACAAATTTTCAATATAAATCAAGTTTTCAAATGTTAAATTCCAGTTTGGCCAGTTAGTTCGGTCGATAACATAGTGCAGCCATGAAATAAATTCTTAGTTTGTTTGGCACAGTTTGCAAAGTGGTATTATTATTTTCTCATGTATGGCTAATCAAATCAGTAAGGTCAAGAAGTGTTTGGGCATCATCGCTTATTCTTTATTCTATACAATTTTAAAATTTATGATTAAGTACATACACCTAACTTAGAAGACCAAGGTTTACCACCCATGCACTGCCTCACGGACTGACGGAGAGTGGGTAAAGAGCTTGGCGTATTGTGCAGGCCGACTTTGACTTTGTCAACAACGTGTCGGTAATCCTTAGGTGTCCAATCTCATAAAATGAGACCAAGATATTCCAACACTGACTTTGTCAACAACATGTCGGATAGAGCTTGGCAGGTTTGCACACCAACGCTTGATATACAAGCAATGTTGGATACCCTTGGATTACTATTATTATTGTTGAAATTATAAGCACAAAAGATAGTTACGCGAATTCAACTTAACACAACATACTTTTAAAGATTTGATAAGCCATTATAAGTAATTTAAGTCCTCCACTTATTTAAACAAAGTCTACAATATAGAATAGATTTCATGGCCATCACCTAAGAACCTCCCTATGTACCGGTTACACTATTATCCCTCAAAATTAAACTTTTCATTATATTTCATATTCGATCTTAGTTGAGAGAAAATAATACTATCAACTGATTAACAATCCTTAACTTATTTTGTTGTATCAAATCCAAAATGAGTCGTATTTTGAAAAAAAAAAATTATGTTACTACAATCTAAAATGCATGATGGTCCTATTTAAATGGCTGAAAATGAAAAGAAAGAAAAATAAAGAAAAAAAACGAAAATGAGTGAAATGCAGACTCCCCCCACACTAGAACTAAACAGTGTCCACACTGTAAACGTTTCCTTAATGTGAAAGATCGAACCCACAGGTGTATTCGATGCAAAATGATTTGTAGAATAAAATGCAATCTTACTATATGTAAGAATGGATCATATGTACAATGATATATGTGTTTGCGATGTATGCGATGCAAAGAATTCCACCAACTTTTTCCCCCACACTTGGTTCTTGCCCGATGAGTCCCATTCCCACTATGTCTAGGCATGTTTTTTAATAAGCAAAGGGTTTTGAAAACCATCTCATCTTTAAACCTAGATTTATAGTTTAGGAGATAAATATCCAGGGTCGTCCTGACATGAAGTTTTTCAATCAAACTAACATTCCAAAAATAATTCATGGGTTCAACAAATTATCATTGTAATTTTTCAAGAATTTCTGATCGTATATAGATTCAGTGAAATTTGAATTCTGAGTGTTGTTCAAGACTATATGATCACATTTCTCATCATTAATTGACAACGTATTTCCGACACTGACAATTTCAAGTTCGTTTGAAATTTTCGCGAAGTTAAAATTTTTGAACTCGTGACGTGAATCTATCTCATCCTCATTTGGCAACTCATCCTCGTATAATCCAAATAAGTCATGTTCGTTAAAATCCTTTTCCAAATTTGAATTGAAAAATTCAACATTTTTATTTCGTTCAATTTCAAAATTTTCAAGTTTCTCGCAGCCCGGAAGAGGAAGATCAAAATCTAAACTTAAATCTTTTTCCTAAAAAGAATCAAAGTCTAAATCATTCGTTGAATTTTGAACAACTTCATTTAGATCGTTATTCTCAATTTCCAAAGCTGTTATCTGAAAATTGTCACTATCAGTAATGAATGGATTATTTTCTGATTCATCGCTTGTTTGAATTTGATTGTGTTGCTCTCGTTGTTCTTTCAAAGTTGTCAATAAACAAAGAAGTTCATCAGCCCTCTCACTAAGATTGTTAAGATGATATTCTTCAGAATCGTTGTTTAGAGGGTTCTCGTTTTGGATATCTTGATTCTCAAAATTATAGTCCACATCAATTTCACAATCAATATTATTTCCAATATAGTGGTTGTTTGAATTTTCAGAAAAATGGTATAGGAAATCATTTTGATTATAAAAATTATGTTCGTAACCAAAACTGTTAAAATTCGAGGGAAAATTGCAGCTTTGGTTATTTTCAAGATGTTGACATGAGCTATAATTTTGAAAATTTTGGTTTACAATCCCATATTGATGTGGATCAAAGCTATATTGGGATTCAAAGCTGTTTTGTATGAGGATGTGGCCCATAATCGAAATTATTGATGTTAGAATTGAAATCGTAATTTCGATCATTTCTATGATTTTGAAAATTTTGATCATTTGGAAAATTTTGGAAATTGTTGATATTGGGTCCACGAAAAATTGGAAAATCTAGCCTCATGAGTTGTAATTCATACTCATACTCTTCAAGAGGACGTCTACTCCGATTATTCTCCCACGTTTCTCTCAAGGATTTTTTTGAATTAGACATTTCAATGAAGTCAAGGAAAAACAGAAATTATTCTTAGTTCAAAATAGTATAAAAGAATGAGTTGTGCTCTATTAATTAACTGACTCAATTAGAAGGGGGAAGAGGGTCTTATGGTCGTTCACATATAGTATAAAACTAAGGGATACGACCAATGTTTTACGGGTAGTATGCAACCTCTTTTGCTAATAGTTCAATAAATTGAACTACTATATATCCGCGATCCAATTATACGAGACAGTCAATTTCACAAAACACCACTTTTCAATTATATTATTTTGCAAATCAAATCACGTGTTAAAATTGGAAATCGACGAGAGTGATTAGTTATGGAAATTCATTTCTCCCAAACAGATTCAGAAATATCAGTCACAGAACAGTCACAGAATAATAACAGAAAATTAAAATATTGTACACGCAAGCCGCTGCACCTGCAGAAAATTTTTACAACCAATTTTTATATTTTTCAAAGTAGCATCAGCACCTGTAGAGTTTAGAAAATATTACATTGGGGTATGGCTGTATGTCCAGAATAATTGAGTAGTGCTAGTGATTCAAATCCACTGTTGGCAATTCCCTTTACCTCTGACCCCTTGATTGTTTGCTTGACTGTGTTCCTTGGACCTATGGGTTGATTCTATTTTTTTTATTGAAATAAACAACTTAAAAGAGGGAAAAAAAACTAACAAGGAATAAAAAAAAGAAAAAAGAAAAAAAAACACTAAAATCCCAAAAAAAAAAGCCTTTCAGTTTTCCTATTTCTTTCCTTTCTTCAATTCCTTTCCGTTCTTTTTCTACATTTGTTTCCTTTCTATTTTTTTTTCTTCTTTTACAAGTTTCAATCAAAAAGAAAAAAATTCCTTTGTAAAATTTCTGCTCTCTTGCTGCAAACATATAGCCTCCATCATCCAAACCATAACCCTAGTTAAATCTATTAAATTTTTGGCCTTTCTTCTTTTCCTCTTGGTTCTTTGACAAGCTTCCCTTGATTTGAGAAATTCTTGGTCTTTCTACCAATCATTTTCTTGTCCAACAGCAACTAGATGTGAGATCTTCATCTACAATTCTTCAAAATGTAAATAAATAGCAATCTGATCTCCATTTCTCTACTTTTCTGGTTGCATGCGGGTTGGGTTGGAATATCTGTAAAAGCAACAAAACACTACCCAAGTAATAGTTATTTATATACAAAAGATGAGATATAGGAGCATAAAATAAACACATTTCTATGTCAATCAAAATGTAAATTAAATTCTCGTATGTAATAACCCGGAAATTCTGAGAAAATTTAAAATTTTTATTTTGGCAATTTTAGTGGAATTTGAATATTTAAAATGAATTATTTTAAATATTAATGACGAGAAATTTATTTTGAATAGAATCAGAATGTATATATTTATTCGAATCATCGTTAGAATATAAATATTTTATTTTAAATATAAAAGGAACTGAAAATGGCGCGGTAGTTCAAAAATTTGATTTCAAACGAATGTACAGGATTCAAAATAAACCGGATTTTAGTGAAACCAAAAATATTAGAATCTATTTGTGAATACCTTTCCAACGAATCCGAAAAATTGGAATTTCATAGCGGGAATCAAATGATATGTCCAGTTGAAATTTCAGAATAGTCGCTATGGAATTCTGGCCCTTAAAAATGGGAATTTTGCAAACGACCTCGGTTTTCGACGAAACCACTTTTGTTGGATCTGTGATGTCAAGTTATTGCTAGATTCCAAAATTCGTAATTTTTCTAATCAATATGTGAGCGTGGCAAAGGAAAACGTGTTTGACCAGTTTTAGTTGATTTTAATCGACTAGAAAATGGCCATTTTTCAAACGGTCTCAGAATTTGACGAAATCGGTTTTGTTAGGACCGTACCGTCGATACGAAGCTAGAAAATATTTTTCGGGAATTTTTCTAGTTAGTATGTGGCCCCAATAAATTAAAATGTGCGTTCAAATTCAATATATAGAGTTATATTTTGATTTTGACGAAAACTGATCGAAACGATCGAATCAGCTTACGATACATAACCCATTGTGTTCGGAATGGGGGTAATTAGCTATGGCCGACAGGCGGTGGGTTTCGTTTCGAGTTCAAAATAAAAAGTTACTCTTTGAAAATTAAATTTATTAAAATAAATATATATTATTATATCCCCTCCCTTATCTCCTTTTCTCTTCAAGTCAACCCCCCCTCTTCCATCGTTTTACAGAAACGATGAAAAAAAGGAAAAAAAAACCATAGACCTATCGCGCCGCCCCGCCCCCCCTCCATCACCACCGCCGCCTCTGACCCGGACCCCCCCACTCCTCCTCTCGCCGCGAGCACCCCCCCCCCTCGATTTCAGTTTTCTCAAAAAAAACCAATCCTGCTTCTCCACCGTTCAGCCATCCCCCTCCCCCCGGCGGATCGCCAGTGCCGCACCCCATCCATCGCGCCCCCCCTTCTCCGACGTTTGCTCACCTCCTTCCCAATTCGATCCCTGGAAAACGCGAGACCACAAAACCCCACGCCCTAGCTTTAAATTGCCGCCGCCAGTCCTTGGGGGCCCCACGCCGCCAGCGCCAACCCTGAGACACCCCTCCGACCTTCCAGCCACCCTCTTCCACCACATCGGCAAAAGCAACCGTGAGTTTTTCATATAAAAATTTCTTTTCAATTTTTTTGCATGGATAAAATCTGATATTTTTTTTTATAATATGGGTTTGAAAAATATATATGATTTTACTTAGGTAAAAATAGGATTTTTATTCAGAGAAAAATATGATTTTAACTTAGGTAATAATAGGATATTTGCTTCGATAAAAATATGATTTTTACATTTTATAGAGAATAAAAATATAATTTTTATATGATGTAAAAATGAAAATATAATTTTTATATGATGTGAAGATTAAAAATATAATTTTTATATGATGTAAAGATTAAAAATATAATTTTTATATGATGTAAAGAATAAAAATATAATTTTTGTAATTTACTTTCATGGCGGCTGATTCTATTGCTTCTTCTTGGATTAACCCTAGCTTTTATCTACCGTTCAACCACAATTTTCCTGGAAACTTTTGGGGGTAAGGTGAGAAGAAGACGGTTTCAATTCTTTTTGACTGGAAGTTATCAAGAGACCAGAATCGAGGTAAAAGATGTTACAGATGTGGGGATCCGAATCATTTGATTGGGAGATGCTTTAATCAGGTTAGGTGTTTCAATTGTGGCAAAGAGGGGCACAAAAGATTCAATTGTGTAGTTGATCGTATGGATGCCAGAGCCGACGAGAGCCACCATCAAATCTTGAATTCAGGCATGATTCTTCTCAAAAAGCACCTCAGTAGAAATGATTAGATTGATATCGTTAGAAAATGCCATGTCCTTGGCAATGGCGAAGGGGGTTTTTACAGACCAGAGTTTAATAATGGTGCAAAATTAAACTTATTCATGATGTGTCTGGGGAGTAACTGGAATCCAATATCAAGAAAGTATGAAGCGAGACGATCAAGTGATGGTATGATTCCTCCTTTAATTCCAGAGGAGTTTAAATCTTTGGTGGGGAAATCCATTGAAGTAGCGCAAAAGAAAATCGTTGTGGAAGGAGGGAAAGCCGAAGCTATTCCAAACATGAAGCCTGATGGGTGCATTGTAAATTTTTATAATAAAGATGGAAAATTGGGTCTTCACCAAGACAAAGATGAAGGAGAAGATAGTATTATGGTTGGCTTACCTGTAGTGTCGTTTTCAATTGGGGACTCGGCAGAATTTGTGTTCAAGGATGAGGGGAATAACGGATTGATGAGGAAAGTGTTCCTTGAATCAGGCGATGTGTTAATTTTTGGGGGACAATCAAGGAACATATTTCATGGAATCACCAACATTCTTAGTAACACGGCTCCTGCATGGCTTGGAGAAGGGACTCATATAAAATCAGGAAGGTTAAATCTCACATTTAGGCAGAATCTTTTCTTGAGATCACAAGAGGTAAATTCTTCTTCTGAGTGCAATTTCTTCTCTAGTACATCGATCCCAAATTCCTCACTGAATGAACCAATATCCTCTCACAATTCTTATGCTGAAGTAGTAAAATCAAACAGACCATATAATATCTGAAAAAATAGATTTGTGCAGACTAAAATCGCAAAGAATGGTTGTTGAGTAAAATGCGGAGATTCAGATCATTATACGAAGGAATGTAGAAATGGTGTTCGTTGCTACAATTGTAGAGGAATTGGACATCGATCATCTAGCTGTCCAGACGCATTTAGAGGAAAAATAGTATTTGAACTATTGCACTTCAACTACTCGAGACTATGCTTGAAAATAACCGAGCTTATAGAAGCTTTTGCCAGTGACTTCCCTTATCATAATAACGAGGGGGCATATTTGTTGTTGTTGATGGGGTGGCATTTAGAAGGACCAGTGGAGTGTATATTATGGGTTAAAAGTTCTTCGGTGGACATTGTCAAACCGCCATTGCCGAGTCCTTTGAATAGAAAGGAGCACGCTTTTTAGTTTAGTTTAATCTTGTTGAAACTGAGGAGAATGTATTCAGATTCGCTTGCGAGTAACAAGGTAAGAGCCTTAAAATTGATGGACAGTATACTAACTCACTTTGACACTTTGAACACACCAATCAACTGTGAACGCTGTGTTAATGAAGTTCAGAAAATACCGCAAGTAATAGTAAGTAACGAGAAGGATCAGAGTCGTTCAAAGACTATGTTGTCAGAGAGGAAGAGTCTGTCCACAATATTGAAAGGGTATGTCCATGGCTCGGTTATTCTGGCTGATGATATGGTGGGTGTTGATGGGAATTGCTCAGCAGATTCTAAAATTGATCCTATATGTTTCGATCCGTTTGTTTTGTTTTGTAATGGTGATGTGGGGCTCAATGCTGGAAAGGACAGTAAAGTTGGCAAAGGAAGGGAGGTGATGACGGGTGTTGACTTGATAGATATGGAAGGGTTTGATGTGGGCAGTTCGAGCTGTGTTCAGTTTCATGATGGGGAGGGGGAGAATGAATGGCGAGTAAATGATGAAGTGGTGTTGTTGAATGGTTTTGAGGTTTTGAATAATTTTGTGGACGAAGTGGTTATTGCTGATGAGCTTGTGGATGTAGAGAAGGGGGCTGTGGCAGGATTGGCGCCTGCAAAGTTGGTACATAAGATGGGATACAGAGTTGGAAAAGTGAAAATTGCTAAGAAGACTAGATCTTTTCCTGACAATGTGATGAGAATGGTTGGTTATGATAATGATTGTGCGTGTTTGAGCGAGTCAAAATTATTAGATGGTTACGATGGCCATAATTTGGGGATTAGGAATGTTTTGGTGCAAAGCAACGGGAGGGTTAGCGATAGTGTAAACAACGAGAGTAGTGATGAGAGATGGAAGGTTTCGAAGGGGGTCAATCCGTTGTGTTATTCTAGATTGAATGGTGGGGTAGTTTGGATGGACCCATCTGGTTGTATGATTAGTTTGCAAGTTCCAGTTGTAAGGGATATCTCGTTGATTTGGAGGCCGAGTTTCAGTTCTTTTCAAACAAGGGTCCAGACGTCTTGGGAAGTGGCTGACAACGTTATCCAGTGCAGCGATCTGAACATGGGGGATGGGTCTGGAACCAGTATTGAGACTCTTCACATTTGTGATTTTACTTCTCCATCCAAAAGGGGGAGGAGGAGGAGAACAACGTGTAGTTTAGGAATGGTCAGACGCAGTGCAAGGTTAAGATATAGATCAGCTTCATCCCACGGTAGGTCCTCAAGCTCGAATACGAATGATAGTAATTCGAGTTTGGGCTTAGGTATGGTTACTCTTTACGGTAGTGACTATTCTCCATTTGCATTAGGCAGTCTTTCGACTTCCCAGTTATTTCATCTTGCTAGTGACACTGCTTTTGTTTTTTCGGACTTAGACTTAGACGTTGATTTCATTAGGAGTAGGGAATTAGAGAGAGATTCATCTATAGGTCGATGAGGATTGTTAATTGGAACATTAGAGGTCTAAATGAGCCCAACAAATGTGATAAAGTCAGGAATTTTTTTAAAGATTTTCACCTTGATATTATAATACTTCAAGAAACTAAGATAGATGATCCTGATCCTAGTTTTTTTTAGAAGATTGGGAGGGACTTTCTTTCGTAACTGGTCTTGTCTACCGGCAATTGGTACTGCCGGTGGACTTATGATTGGGTGGAAAGACAACCAATTTAGACTCGTACAGGAGCTTCCTATGATGCACTCATTGCATATTATATTAGCCTCGACAGTAGATAATTCCCTTTTGGGCATTTCAAATGTGTATGGTCCACATACTAAAATAGAGAGAAGACGGTTGCGGATAGAATGTTCTGACTTTAGGAATCTATCTTTCAATCAATGGGTAGTTGGGGAGATTTTAATGTCACCAGATTTTTAGGAGAGAGAGCACCTAAAGAAGGTGATTTCTCCGATATGGAGGAATTTAACGATTTTATCTTAGGAAATAACCTGATTGAGATTCCAATTTATAATAGAATGTTTACCTGGTCCAATGTTAGAGATAGTCCATCCTTCGCCCTATTTGACAGATTTTTTTATCAATACTGAGATGGAAGATAGATTTTCGATATGTAGAGTAAAAGGTTTACCATTTTTATTGTCTGATCATTGTCCAATCATTTTATCTTGTGATTCGAACTTAATAATAAGTAGAAATTTTAAATTCGAGAAGATGTTGTTACTAGATAGTAGTTTCAATAATTTGGTTGTTGTTAAATGGAATTCTTTATTTTATTATAATAATTTGTATAAAGATAACTCAACTAAGATTTTTGTTGCAAAACTAGGAAAACTAAGATTTTTTCTTAAACGTTGGAACAAGTTCGTATTTGGCAATGTCAGAATTAAAAAAGATAAAATTTTATGTGAAATGTTAGACATATATAAAGTTAGTGAAATTAGAACACTTAACATGAATGAGAGGGATAGACTTAGTAATTTAAGAAATGATCTTAAGTTGATTATAGAGAAAGAAGAGGTCATGTGGAGGCAAAGATCCAGAATTCAATGGATAAGAGAAGGTGATAATAAAACGAAATTTTTTCATAGTATAGCCAATAAAAGGTGGCGTGATAATTTGATTCATTCCATTTTTATTAATGATATTGAGGTGTCTGTCCAGAAGGATTTAAATGATGCTTTCACTAGGTATTATAGGCAGATCTTAAGAACTAGGTTAAATAGAAGGATTAATGTTAGATGGAATGATATTTATCCGTCTGCCACTAGGGTTGATTTAACGGGCTTAGACAGTCCTTTTACTGAGGGAGAGATATGGAAGGCAATCTGTGATATGCCTAGTGACAAAGCTCCAGGACTAGATGGTTTGTCAGTTCTTTTTTATAAACAATTTTGGGAGGTTTTAAAGGTTGATTTTATTAATCTTTTTAATTATTTTTATAGTGGTAATCTAAGGTTAGGGAATTTTAATTTTGCTAATGTCATTCTAATTCATAAGAGAGTTGGAGCGAGTTCTCTTAAGGATTTCAGACCCATCTCATTAATTAATGTATTAGTAAAGATTATCTCAAAAGTTCTTGCCAACAGACTAAGCACTAAGATGAATGATCTAATAGATGTTTCACAAACAACGTTTATTAAAGGTAGAAATATAGTGGATGGGGTAGCGGCAGTACAGGAGTATATAAATGTCTGTGTTAAAAATAATTTTACATGTGCCATTTTGAAGTTAGACTTTTAGAAGACATTCGACTCTATTGATTGGGACTTTATTTGTGAGCTTTGTCTTGCTAGGGGTTTTAGTGTTAGGTGGACCAACTGGATTATGCTACTACTTAAGTCAGGTTGTTCCAGTATTGTGGTTAATGGAGTAGTTGGTAAAAAGATTCAATCTAAGAGAGGTCTCAGACAAGGCGATCTTCTCTCTTCTTTTTTATTCAATTTAGCGGTTGATGTTTTCTCCAGAATTATCAAGAGGGCTGGAAATTTAGGTGTCTTAGGTAATGTGGGGAATGAGGAGTTCCATAATGAATTATCTATACTTCAATTTGCAGATGATACACTATTATTTTCATCTCATCAACCTAAACATGTTATTGCTCTTAAGTTTATATTATATTGCTATGAGATGTTGTCTGGTCTTCGAATTAATTTTGATAAGAGTGCAGTCATGGTACTTAACGATAGTTGTAATGTGGAGTCCTTAGTAGCTAGCACCTTAAACTATCCTATCATGAAATTCCTGTTTGATTACTTAGGTTTTAAAATTAGACCTTCCAAGCATAAAAAGGTTGGCTGGATAATTATTATTGATAAAATCAGTAATAGATTATCGAGTTGGAACAATAAATTTCTTTCTAGAGCGGGTAGGCTAGTTTTAGTTAATTCGGTTTTATCAGCCATTCCCACTTATTGGATGACGGTTCATCGTTTTCCCATGTGGGTTATTAAGAAAATTGATAGAATTAGAAGGAATTTTTATTGGAATGGTGACCTTAATTGTAGTAGTCATAAATGTTTAGTTAATTGGGATTTGTGTTGCAAGTCCAAGAGAGACGGGGGTTTAGGGATTATTAACCTTGTTAATTTTAATTCATCTTTACTGACTAAATGGTTATGGAAATTTAGAAGTTCCGATACGGTGGCTACTTGGAAGAATTTAGTTTTAAAATCTTGTTACTCTAAGGGAGAGTTTATTGTGGGATCAGATGTTAGTAGGTCTAATAGATTATCTCATTTCTGGAAGGAAGTACTAAACTGTTTTGACTTTTTCAAGTTAGGTTGCAAGATGACAGTTCATTCAGATAATTCTACCTTTTTTTGGCATGATGCTTGGATTTCCAGTATACCTCTTAAAATCAAATTTGCTGAACTTTTTAATGTCTGTGACTTCAAGAATTCATTAATTGCGGATGTTTATAGAAGGAATCTAGATGCCCCATGGGAGTTTTCATTTGTTAATATATTAGAGGGGGGTTTGCTAAGACAATTGGCCTTATTGAAAGCAAAATTAACCTTATATAATTTGGATGAGTATAGGGATACCATTAGTTGGGGATTGGACAAGATTTTAGTCTACCCAGTCAATTCAATGTACAAACTTGTTAATTTCCCTTGTATGTCATTGTTTCCATTTAAGTTTATATGGAAAGCAAATTCTCCTCCTAAAGCTAAGTTTCTTATGTGGTTGATTATTCATAAGAAGCTTAACACAGTGGAGCTTTTAAAGAAGAAGAATGTTTCGTTTGATGTTAAATGTTGTTTTTGTTGTCAATCAGAGGAAGATGTTGATCATTTATTCTTTTCTTGTAATTTTTCCAATTACATCTTAACCATGGTACTAAGGATTTTTGTTATGTCCAATGTGAACACATTTAATAACTATGAGAAATATTTGATTCGCTATAGACTTACTTATAAATCAAAACAGATATATGTAATGGACTCGTTAATTATTATCATTAGTTGGTTTCTTTGGCTAGAAAGAAATCAGAGATTCTTTCATTTTATTTCAGTGTCACCTGATAAATTAATCATTAAGATAGTTTATTTCTGTTTGGACTGGATGACCACTTCATGTCATAAGTATTTTAGAGACTTGAGATCGGGATACTTGTTGCAAAAGTTAGGTCTAATTTGGGGTTAGTTATAAATATCAATAGATATTTTGGAAACAATAGGTTTCGTATTTGTGCATAAGAAATTTAATCTTAGTTTTGGAAATGTTAGCTAATTCTCATTTATCATATATATATGTATGGATACACAATGGTATATATAAATATATTTCTTTATTTATATATACACACAAAATATATACATACAAATATGTGAGGGTATCTAATGATGGGTGTTGTAGTTATTATCCAGGTTCTCAGGCGGAAGGAATATTGAGGAATTGCAGGGATTGCTTCGAACTTGAGGTTATTCATAAGTATTAATAGCTATTTTTGTAGTAATAGTTTTTGAATTTGTGCATAAATTTCTAGTTTGTTAATGATAGATTATTTCCTTTCAGCATCTCTTTCTTCTTATGTTACATATATGTATGGATATACAATGGTTTATATATATATTTATTTAGATATATAAATATATATCTATATATATATATACAGATGTATATATTCATACATATATGTGATGGCTACTAATGGTGGGTGTTCAAGTTATTATTCAGTTTTTTAGGTGGAAGAGCATTTTGGAGAACTATATGGATAACTATCTGGGTTTGATGCTTGGCTTTTCTGGTGGAGCTCTTTTTGTGACTGTATCTTGAGAGATATTGTGGGGTGTACTCTTTTATTATTCTTCCTGGGAGGTCTTGACGATAGTATTGGAGTAGATATACTTCTATATCGGGTGGTGGCTTTGCCGGAATTCGATATAGGAGTAGATGGGCGGTGGTTTATCCGGAGCTCATCTATCTACAATCCAATACTTGTCTAGAGTCGAGTTGATATTTTGAGTGTTGTTGGTTGTTTTACTTCTAGGGAGTTGTATTGGGACTCTGTATTTTTTGATTTTATGATATATATGTGTGCTCTCTTCTTCTTAGAAGATCACACATTTTTGTTTTCAAAAAAAATATATAATTTTTTATAGTGTAGAGGATAAAAATATGATTTTTATATCATAGGAAAAATAAAAATATGATTTTTATTTATGTAGAGTAATAAAATATAATTTTTTTTATATTTCTAGCGGTATAAAAATAGAATTTTTATCTATATAGTAGCGGTATAAAAAATTGTGATTTTTATCCATATAGTATAGTTATAAAAATGTGATTTTTATATACATAGCAATAATATAAAAATGGGATTTTTATATGTGTAGTGGCTACAGACAATGAAATTGACAAAGGGCGAGCATGACGAAGATTTCCTACATAAGAAGAGTCATGGCGTTTGGTTTAGCTTGGGTGAGAACTCCTCACCTTTAATTTATTTCTAGTTTGAAATATATACTAGGATGCAGACGGTGTTTATTAGCACCCGACACCTGTCGTCCACAGACCATGGATGACTTGTTTGTTTGATTACTATGTTGTGAAATTTGATTGTGTGATGTGATATGAAATAAAATATTTTATAGTGGAAAATATTTTATAGTTAAAAATATAATTTTTAACGTGCATATAAAATAAATAGTAATAAATAAATCGGAGATTTGTTTATATACACTGATTTGACTGATTTTTATTGGAACGATAAATTTTACACATCGCCCAACCGCACAAATAAAATATGTGTTTGTTGATTTGAAACCCCACACGGGTATTGGGATGATATTTGGCGTACACTAATCCCAATTATTTAGTTGTATGTCGATCGATGGGTCGACAGACTGTGTAAGCGTTAATTATTTATATTTAATGCTTATGCAGTTGTGTGGTGCAATCTGGATGATGGTTGATGATTTATCGTTGCTATTATATACGTGTGTTGTAGAAAATCCATATATTCAACATTATATGGTAATTGATTGGGCCTCATTCCCATTTAGAAAATAAATTCATGTGTTGAATTGAAAATAAATTCATGTGTTGAATTGAAAATAAAATTCATGTGTTGAATTGAAAATAAAATTCATGTGTTGAGTAAAAGCCGTGTTGATTAGATGGACCCCATTTTGACATGAATGATATTTATGTTGATTCTATTCGTTTTTATAGTGAATATAGAAAGGGAAGTGATTTCCAAATATAACGTTTTGAAAATATTATCATTTGTATATAAATGATGTGGAATATTCAATTTTGATTAGAAATTGAATAGGAAGTTGAAATCGTTTTGAAAACGAATTTAAAACGATTTATAAAATACGTTTTAAAAGGAATCGACGAAATATATTATATATATATATATATATATATGTTGTATAATGGTCTGAATAGAATGCGCCGCGCCACGGCAGTTCGCGAATTTCGACCATTGACTTCGAATGGGTATTACGGGAGATCCGACCGTCGGATTCTCCTAAAACCGGAACCGTTGGGTTCGTATCGAGAAGAGCTTTCTAATGAATATTAGAGATTTGAAATCTAATGGTTGGATTGGAATTATGTCCAAATCAAATTTAGAAAAGGTCGCTGTAAGTGCAGTTCGATGGCCGTAGATGGAAATCGGCTGTACGGGCCTTGATAAAATTATTAAAAATAGTGATAATTTGTGTAAAATCATAAGAAATGATTTGTGAAGAATTGGTATGAAAATTTCCATATTTGAAAAGATAAAAAAAGAATTTTATCGAAATGAACTAGTTTTGAACTAAAATTATAATTTTATTTGTTTTTAAATAAATAAATTGGATTTGAAATGGTTTTAAAAGTAACCAGAATTTCCAATAATTGAATTGGAATGGATTTGAATCAAAATTATCTTTGGAATATTTCGATGTTGGATTTTGTGATTATACAGATATTGTTATGGAAATTTGAAAGATATATTTATATCGTTATTTTCAATACGATATTTGTTGGTCGTAGAATTTGATATTGAATATAAGCCGATATATTTTCTATTCATAGAATTGTATTTAATATCAAATGTGAATTGGGTTTGTCGTGAATGGTGTCTTCATTAACACTGTTCTTAAACCCAGTTGAGAAAAACATTAAATCTTTTTATTTAGATTTAATGAAGTGTACCAATTAAATGGTATTTAATTGGGATTGAATGTGAATTGATTTTTGGGTTTATCGTGAACGATGTTATAAATAACACTTGTTCTTTAACCCGATAATTAATGGAATGTGATTTTGGGTTTATATTGAACCGTGTTTTAAATGACATTGGTTCTTTAACTCAGTTAAAGGCAAGAGGTGATTTTCCAAGTTAAACAATCATTAATATGATTTTTGGGAAGATTAAAACCCAGTGGAGTTTTAATGAATCTTTAATTGGATTGAAAAGGTTGAGAATGGAGTATCACCATTTTTGCTCTAGGCGGTAGCTAAATCTTTAATTAGATTTGAACGTGAAATGGTAATTGAATTTACCGAAGACACCGTGGTGTTAGATATGAAGTATTACCAGTTTTACTTCATGGGATGAATAGGTTGGGATTGGGAAATAAAATAAATGATTACTGCGGAGTGGTTCGCTAATCCCGACTAGTTTGAATTGATATTCAAAAGAAGATTAAAGAATAAATTTAAATAATTTATCTTTGATAAAACTAATGGGAACCTTTCCCAAAGTATAAGAATATTTGAATAAAAGAATATTCTGAATTGGAATGAGGCGTATGTTGTGGTTGTGTAGCACGTGTTTATTATATACACGAGTTGTTCAGAAATACCGGGTTTATCCCATTATGAATAACTTATTCGACGTGGTGTCGAAGATGAAGACGGTGGTTGAAGACGGAGGTCTTCACGTCTTTTGGAAAATTACTGATGATCTTGATTGGGCCGTGCACCCAAGAGGAGGGAATCAGTTAGTGATCGTCCAGACGTACTTGGAGATCAATGGATATGTAGTGAAACACCCCACCTCCGTTAGGGTCACTCTCAAAGGGAATGCACTAATTTTTGTGGAGGTTTATAAGTATAAGTCACAGATATACAAGACAGATATAAGAACACGTATTTTTGAACAGCGGAAAACAACAACAACTTTTATTTCAACAAAATAAGTGTTACACAAACCATGTCATAATTTGTCTTACAATACTTCCAAAAACATAACATCTTCATAACTGTCTTGATTACATTATTTAAAGAAGCATAAAAACATAAGTAAACTGCATAAGTCCCATAATTGCTGTCCAAAGCCATAGTCCATATCGAAAAAGATCCAAGCAATACATTCTTTCTCTTCGAGCTGGATGTGAAAACTGGTCAAGCTGCGGTATTCCCTCCCTGTGGACCTAGGGGGGAAACGGAAGAAAAGAAGACGAAAGAAAATTAGAGTCAGACATAAAGCCTGAGTAAGTCTAGGACTATTCAGTCTATGAATAAAGAACTGGGTATGACAAGTATAAAATGGAAATGAGAAAGAACCATAAACTAAGTTAAGTTGTCTAGAGTCGAATATACTATCGTACCCCATATTAATCTCTGCATCCATATAAACTAGTTGCCAACAGGCACCCCATAATCAGGGTGAAGTGATCCGTTTTCTGATGATCGGCTCCTACTCTCATAGTTACATGTGTCTTACGGCCCCCAATGTTGTAGTTACCTATGCTGGTCCCACCATAGGGTGTATCAAGTCCCATGGTGGCGGCCCGACACAATCCTAGAATGCACAGGTATGCTACTGGTGCCCAGTGCCTTATTTTTCTGCGCCGGAGTGTGTGCACGCCCGCACCCCGTTAGAACCTACACTGCTGCACCACCGCCGTCGATTTGACCTCTTACAGTCAGCCCAGTAATCGTGCCCCACCCTGCCTAGTTCAGGGTATACTGATACACCTTGTAGGGTTACTGCTGAAAAGGGTCCCCCGCTACTAGGTTTTCTGTTTCTAGCCAACATGCTAAGTTGGTTAAGTGTTTTGTAAACCTAACCCCCAATCAATCTGTATAGTTTAGCATGTTCCATTTTGATTAAGTATTAATTTAATTTACTTAATCCTATCAATCCTGACTCAACCTTAATTGTCTTATTAAAGCCTCGACCTCTCACATTAGACAGGTATTGTTGTGGCTGCCTGTTGCCGGTTGGGTCCGGGCAGTCTTACGCCACAACTCAGTCTAACCTCGAGTCCTTATTGGGCTCCGTGTTTAACCACCCATATTGGATAGGTATTGTTGTGACTACTGGACAGCCGGACAGTTCCAGGCAGGTTTACATCACAACTCAATCCAACCTCGGGTTAAACACATCGTATTTTCTAAATTTGTTTTCAAAACGATTTCAACTTCATATTCAATTTCAAATCAAAATTGAATATTCCATATCATCGACATATAAAGATAGTATTTTCAAAATATTATATTTTGAAATCAATTCCTTTTTGATATTCATAATAAAAATGAATAAAATCGATATAGATATCGTTCAGGTCAAAATGGCGCATATCTAATCAACACGGCTTTATATATTTCAATAACTTCGTTATTCTATTCAACAAATGAATACTTTCTTCAATAGATGAATTTTCTTTTATTCAACACATGAATATATATTTTATTCAACACATGAATTTTATTTTATTCAACACATGAGTATTCTTTTTATTCAACACATGAATTTTCTTTTATTCAACACATGAATATTCTTTTCATTCAACACATGAATTTTCTTTTATTCAAGACATGAATATTCTTTTTATTCAATACATGAATTTTCTTTTATTCAACACATGAATATTCTTTTTATTCAACTCATGAATTTTCTTTTATTCAACGCATAAATATTATTTATTTTCCAACTTGGAATGAGGCACAATCAATTACCATATAATGTTAATTATATGGATTCCCTACAACACATGTAACAACCCGAATTTTAATAATATGTTAAAGGCGTAAATCAAGGCAGAATTAAATTTTAAAATAAGAATCAAGGGAAACGGGTTACGCCATTGCGTTCGTCTCGAAATTTAACATGAAATAGAGTCCGAGTTTTAGAAAATCGGAGTTCGTATGACCAAGTTATGACCTCTAGAAGTTTCAGAAATTTTCAGAATCAAAGCCAGCTCGAATTTCGAATTCGAAATTCGAATTCAAACCCCGCAGCAGGCAGGGCGGGAAAACACCCGCCCATAGACCAGGTCGACCTGGGGGTCGACCATAGTGTCGACCTCCCAGGGACCAGGTCGACCATAGTGTCGACCTGGAGGTCGACCTGCCTCCCGAACCTATTTCCTGAACTAGATGCATTCTGATGTATTTAGACTTGTTTCGTGACCAGATTCGTCTGCCTTACCCTATATAAACAGCCCCTAGCCTCATTCTCTCTACACCATTTCATTCTGTCCTTATGCTACCTCTGTGAAAATCAAAATGATAATATTTAAATTAAAAGAGACTACTTCTTCTTCGTCAAGACAACATCTAGGAATTGCAAATTGGGGGGGTTTTCAACTAGAACAAGACTAAACAAATAGAGATTCAACAACTGCAATAACAGTTTCCAGAACCAAATCTCTGCACTCTAATTCTCGATCCACGCTTTGTAAGTTCTAGTTATTTTAAGATTGAAACTTGTTAAATTTAATATGGACATGGAATAAAGTGAAATTGGACCTATCTATTTGGATCTGTTCTTGTCTCTTCTTAAATCTATGAAATCAGTTTGGACTAATTCATGTTATCAATTGGAATTGGACCCATGCATGATAATAGATTCATACCTATTCTTGGACCTTGACTTTTGGGAATATTGCTATGAAAATTAACTTGGGCCTATTCATGTTGTAAATCAAATATTATCATTCCTATGGCATTGAAACTATTGTTAATGGCCAAAGACTATGCCTATGCCTATAACTGAGAAAATAAGACTATTGCCTATGACTATGACAAGGACATTTGTGGCTAATCACCTATGACTCGTGACTATGAATTACTGCCTATGATTATGAACAGAAAACTATTTGACCATGACCTTGAAACTATTATAGTTAATTACCTATGACTATTTAGGGTAGTTGCGTAGAACTATTTTGGATAATTATTCCCGATTCTTGTGATTAATCGCTTATGATTCACTATGACTATGACTATTGTGGCCAATTGACTATTATAGTTGATTGTTCATAACACTATAGTTGAAAACCATGTTATACACCAAGACCATTGATCCATTATCCTTGTACTTGGCTTGCTTTTGCATGCCTATTCTTTTATGTCAATTTTTATCATGACTATCACCTTATTATGCTAGATTTGAAAGCCTATTATTCTCTATATGCCAATGATGTGGTAACCAATTATCCCAAGCTATATCATGCCCGATTTATCACCTTGTGCTCGTTCTTTTGCCTATCATAGTTGGGATGTTATTCCCTTTTATTTTGGACCTGGATCTACTTGTAATTTAGATCGATTTACGTTTACATGCGATGGGAATACGAATTGGGTAGTTTAGGCAAACATGAAATGGGTTAGGAATATGAATCATGAACTTGATAATAGGCATAAGTGGAAACCTGAAAACTTGATATGAGAACTCGACATGAAACTCGCTTAGAAACTTGACACGAACTTGACATGAAAATTGAACATGGACATGCATTTAGAATGAACTTGAAAATGGCCAACTCGAGGTTGGGTTGAGTTTACAGTGTAATTCTGCCCGGAACCGCCCGACAAATCTAGTTACTACAAACAATAGGATCCAATATGGGTAGTTGGTCATATCGCACTTAAAACCCGAGGTCAGACTGAGTTGTGGTGTAATTCTGCCCGAAACCGCCCGGCATATCCAGTGACCACAACAACAGGTCTTATGTGAGAGGTTGGGGTGCATAAATGAATTAATGCCACATGATAGGGTTATGTCATAAACCGCTTGAATATACTTAACCAATTTGACACGATGATTTGATATGGTTAAGTCACGAACCTCTTGAATACACTTAACCAAATTAACACGATGATTTGATAGGGTTAAGTCATGAACCGCTTGAATACACTTAACCAATTTAACACAATGATTTGGTAGGGTTAAGTCATGAACCGCTTGAATACACTTAACCAATTTAACACAATGATTTGATAGGGTTAAGTCATGAACCGCTTGAATACACTTAACTAATTTGACACGATGATTTGGTAGGGTTAATTCATGAACCGCTTGAATACACTTCACCAATTTAACACGATGATTTGATAGGGTTAAGTCATAAACCGCTTGAATACATTTAACTAATTTGACATGATGATTTGGTAGGGTTAAGTCATGAACCGCTTGAATATACTTAACCAATTTAACACGATGATTTGATAGGGTTAAGTCATGAACCGCTTGAATACACTTAATTAATTTGACACGATGATTTGGTAGGGTTTAGTCATGAACCGCTTGAATACACATAACCAATTTTACATGAAGATTTGGTAGGGTTAAGCCATGAACCGCTTGAATACACTTAACCAACTTGACACATGATTCGTAGGGCTTATTTGTAACAACCCGGATTTTTACAACATGCTAAGACAAGAATCAAGGCAGAATTTAATTATAAAATCTGAATCAGGAGAAATGGGTTGTGCCATTGCGTTCGTCTCGGAAAAATACACGAAATAGAGTCCGAGTTTTCGAAAATCGGAGTCCGTATGACCCAGTTATGAACCGTCAAAGTTTTCAGAAAGTATCAAGTTCAAAAACAGTTCAAATTTGAATTCAAAATTCAAATTCAGCCAAGCAGGGCAGGCGGGAAAATTCCCGCCACCCCCAAGTTGACTGGGGAGTCCACTTGGGAGTCGACACACCCCAGGTGGTGTCGACTGCCCAGTCGACACACCTGTCGACTTGGGTGGTCGGCTAGTTTGCCCTGGGTGTACCTGACTTGATCCTCAAGACATGCTTTTGGGTCTGGTCTATTGGCCTGTGACGGGTTTTGAGGGTCCAGATATATCCTAGGGTTAATCTAAGGGCCTAAACTACTCCTAATCTCTATAAAAACACCCTAGAACCTAACCTAAATCACTCAAAAATCAATCTAGCAACTAAATGCTGCCAAAATCCATCTTGATCATGGCCTCCATCTCCAACTCCAAGGGCTTATGCATTCAAATCGGATTCAAATCAAAAGGTGCAAGCTTTCTACACCAAATCGAGGAGGGATCAACGTTGCTACGCAAGTTTAATGACGATTCTTCAACAAAGGAGGCACCTTTCTTCGTCAAGACGATGCATGATCCTTCCCTAAGCCTTGCTATGTAAGTTCTAGCTACTTGTAGATTCTAACGGTGGTTCTAATGTGACATGGAATAAAATGCGATGAAACATAACTATGCTAGCCTATGTGAACCTAATTTTTCCCCTTTTCTATGAGCTATGACCTTGGGCTAAGTTTTAGCAACTTAATCATGCCACTCATGTTATGTTTCACCTAGTTTATCTTGCAAGTTTGAATCTTTATCAATGGAATGTTAGCATGAACCTTTGGGAACCATTTGACTTGTGAAACATTGGCAAAGACTTGACTTTGGGGCTTATGCACTTAAATGAACCCAAACCCCTTATGTTATCATGCGTGTTTGTGGCCAAATTCCCTTATGATACTATGCATGTATGTGGCCAAATTCCCTTATGATACTATGCATGTTTGTGGCTAATCCCATTGTGACATTATGCATGTTTGAGGCCAAAAACCCCTTATGATGCTATGCATATTTTGAGGCCAAACCCCTTATGATACCATGCATGTTCGTGGCCAATCCCTTTTTGATATCATGCATGTTTTGAGGCCAATATGTAACATAGTATCCTTACTATGTTGACTCGCTTTTACTTGGGTTGGAAACACGATTTGGGGTAGGTTAGACGAGCGTGATTACGACATGATAATTTGACATGGGATTTCATGAAAATATGACACTCATGATACACCTAAACATGGGCATGACATGTGGGGTAAACATGGAACTTGAAACTAGACACGTATGGGTTGTAAGTGTAACATGACACTAGACCAAACATGAAAGTGGCCAACTCGAGGTTGGGTTGAGTTCGTAGCATAAATCTACCCGGACCTGCCCGACTTAACTAGTGGCTACAAACAATAGGACCTAATGTGAGTAGTCGGTCATATAGCACTTAAAACACGAGGTTAGACTAGGTTGTGGTGTAAAGCTACCCGGACCCGCCCGGCTTAACTAGTAACCACAACAAAGTCTAATGTGAGAGGTTGGGGTGCATTAATCTAATTAATGCCACATGAAAAGGTTAAGTAATTTTGACTAATGACACTTATCCGATATGACACGAATGGGTAGGTTAAGTTAAACCGGACTTGAATTCTTAATAACACTTAACCATATAAGACAATTAGGGGGTGGAGTTAAGTAATTTACACTTAACTAATCCGACTTGGTAATTAGACGGGGTTAAGTAACTTAGACTTAACTAATCTAAACACGGTAGTTAGATGGGGTTAAGTAACTTAGACTTAACGAATCTAAACACGGTAATTAGATCGGGTTAAGTAACCTACACATAACTAATCTAAACACGGTAATTCGATGGAGTTAAGTTAAACACTTAACCAATCTAAACTTGGTAATTCAATGAGGTTAAGTAACTGTTACGTAACCAACTTAACATGATAATTTAATGGGGTTAAGTAACTTATACTTAACCAATTATACATGATGATTTGATGAGGTTAAGTAACCTATACTTAACCAATCTAATATACGGACCTGATAAGGTTAAGTCACAAGACCTTTTTAAATATACTTAACCATTATAATACGATTAGTGGATGGGGTTAAGCTAACCCATACTTAACTAATCCGACTCGATTATCTGATGGGATTAAGATAATCTATGCTTAATCAATCTAACACGATAATCTGATAAGGTTAAGACAAACAAATACTTAACCAATTTGACATACGATTTGTAGGGCTAAGCCTTGAACTTGAACACTTAGTCGATTATGACATGGTTGGTAGGCGGGTTAAGTCATGGGCTTGAATAACAACACTTAACCCAATAGACAAAACCCTATTTAGAGGAACTTGGTAGAAAATCGTAGTTAATCAAGGATAACGGGAAAAGAAGCTAAGTGGTAAACCTTAGTTAAGAATAACTAAGTAATAATTCTTAGCCAAGGACATGGGAGTAGTTCATAAATAGATGAGTAACCTGATACGGTAGGTCATCGCTTAGTATATGAGGAGGAGCAACTTATCTGACATGGATAAAAAGCTCCAGCGAACTGGGTGACGAAGAGGTAGCTTCGGGGGACGTGAGGGTAGTCCTGGTATCCCTCTGTGAGGTGGCAGATGGTCCATGAAACCTGGCCTCACAGAGGTTAAGGTCTGCGGTAGAAGAGCCAAGGGTATGCCTTGGTTGCTGTGCGAGCAACCTAAAGTCAGGGATGGATTAGCGTGGAGTCGACGATACTTGATTTTTGCCCTGGATAGCGCGTCGTCGACTACCTACCATCTTTAGTCAAACGTGTACGTACGGAAAGGCAGAGAACTCCCAACAGACCATATACTTGCTATCGAGTTATAGGTGAGGTTGGCCAATAGGTAAGTGGGGCATAGTGGGGCCTGGATGTAGTTCTCATACATGATTTTTCTTGGATTTCCTTTCAGTAGTTGAGGGAGGGGTCACGTGGGACCATAGCCACGGATACAAGAACGGACCTTGATATCTGCATCAGCAGAAGACTTAAAGCTCCCGACCGAGTTCCGTATTTCTCGATTTGCCCTGGCACGGAACTCGGATGGCACATTGAGATACATGTGCGTCCAGACATGGAAAACGATTCACGATTTATACGTGGAACAAAGGGTGTGGTTGACGGGTGGCATAATCCCTAGTGGTCCATACGAGTTAGGAAAACCTACATATGCTATATATTAGGTTGACATGGACCATTTCATGACATTGGGCAAGGGACATTTTATAGTTAACACATAGCATGGGTTGGGATACTAGTACGGGAAGTGCAGAGAAAATATAAATGATAAATACCTTGGGATGTTATACATGATAGATACCTTGGGATGGTATACTTGATTGAAACCCGACGATGTGATACCTTGATTTATCTTGACACCGTGGTTTATCATGATACCTTAGTTTATTTTGCTACAGTAGTTCATCCGGTTATCTTGGTTTAGCTTATCTATCTTGTCGTCATCCTTATGTTTACTTTCAGTTTATGCATGTCATGTTCCCTTTACCTGTTTTTATACTGGAAGTAGATAGGACTTACCTGTCTTTATGACTGACCCCGTTTTGTTTCGCCTCTTTGTCTTTCGTTCCCCCCCCCCACCCAGATTTTCTGGGAGGAAATGCTGTTGGTTAGTTCGGACCTCTTATGCTTGAAGGTCATCATGTATAGCTTGGTCTTCTCATGGCTATGGCTGCTTCACCGTCTTATTTTGGGGGATAATTTATATAAAGGTTTTATGCTTCTTTACTATTGCAAGACAGGTTTTGATGTATTCTGATGTAAAAGGCTTTAGACCTTGTTTTATAAGGTAATGAAATTTGTTTTACTTCTGCTGTTTTATATATGTTCTGTCTTGTAATATTTCTGTGCATGTTTACCTCGATAATGCTTCACCAAACCTAGTGCATTCCCTTTGTGAGTGACCCTAGCGGAGGTGGTGTGTTACATTTGGTATCAGAGCAGAAGGTTACCAGACTGGGCAAAAGTTTTTAAAACCTTCTGAAAACTATTTGAGAAACCGTTTACAAAGAAGCATTTTTCAAGATTTTTTTTAAGGCTATTCCCCAAAAGCCATTAGCACTATCCTTTGTTTCCTTGATTGAACCTCTTTTCCTTTCTTTCCTCCATCTGTAGTCACAGTAGTTTTAACTGCGACTAATCCTTGTCTAGCTATGTAAGTGTTTTCCCGTGCGATGGAGGAAGTTCTCGAGAGACCTGTTACCGAAGTTATAAGAAGGGAAAATAAGAGCAAGGATAAAGGACACGAGCTTAAGAATAAGCAACTTGTTGGTATGGCTTGATCCACAAAGGAAGATAAGGACAAGATCAGCGAGAGGGCAATTGTATGCTCTCATTTCTAGCGTACCTAAGAGGAATGGTACCATTTCTGTTAAAGGCTTAGCCTTTCTTTTCTATCGTCCCGTCTAGACTTTGTTTTGATCATCGCATCATTTAAGTCTGCCTCGATAGTTTAGTCTCTGCACCTTAGTACTAGCATGGTAGAAGATCCCACTCTAGTCCCAAAATCTGGTAGGAGAGTCGGTCCATTTATTCATGACTTGTTTGGATTTGAGAACGTCTATGCCAAGTGTTGAGATTAGAAGCAATGCTTCTATTGTTGAGCTATGGATGGATTCTAAGGATGAAGTGGTGATCCAGTAATGGATTCCATTCTCGGTTTTGAAAGGAGGATAGTTAAAATCTTAACTTGCCTTGGTAATACCCTCGAAGTCTCGTGTAACCTTTTGGGTTCTGTCATGGTTAGTTACATAGAATCTCTTGATGCATTTATCGGAAATCTCTGATCCGATCGAGTAATGTTCGCCAATAAGGCGGATGGTTTATTCTGCTTGAGCATGGGTTATAGGAACCACCCTAGTAAGTGCACGTGGTAACATGGATTGGCATCGGTAAACGAGATCTAGAATTCACTAGTGAATTTTGGAGAGCTTGCATGAGTACGCAGATATGGTTGAGCCAAGTATACTAGGGAAAGAATAAGTGAAAGTGGAACGAGAGGCGATAATGAAATGAGTTCCAACTCATACCTTGGAAATAGGAATCAAGGAGCTACGAAATCATGAAGTCAAAGGCGGTCAGGGCACAATGGAATTAAGCTCATGGAAATGCGGCTTAGACACGCACATCATGTCTCTTTTTAAGAGTATATCTTTGATCCTTGGTTCATCTGTAGAGCTTACTTGCATGCTATCGCTTGGTGGATATCCTCTCGGTCCTGTTTCTGTTACAAACCCCGTAAGGAGTTTGTCTTGTTTATCTCCTCGATCTTATCTTGGGAACCTTAGGTAGAACCGTATGGATGTAAACATGTATTTGAAACATGTTATGATTGATATGGTTGCAAATGGTTGCAAGTGGTTGCTCGTAGATGCACGAATACACATTAGATACTAGATTGACGCGGTCACATTTCACGTTGCATATGCACGAGTATTTATACTTGTTTATGGATGAAATTGAATGTGTTATCATGCGGATGTTGCATATGAATGAATGTTTGTGCACGCATATAGTACTTATATGACTAGGACTATTTGCATACATGTTGGACTCATGGCATTAAACATATTTTGCATTAGAAAGATCATTCAGGCCTGATCATTAGAATTAGCTAAGGAGCATATACACACATGTTCTGCATATGTTCATATGGCAATAGAAATCGTCTAAGGACCATGGTTGCCTGTGGATGATGTTTTGAGTAGATGCAGGGACGGAACTGTAGGGGGGGCAAGTAGGGGCCACGGCCCCCCCTTGGTCCCATATTTTGAATTTTTTTTTTGATTAAATCATGTACCGCTATGCAAAAATAACCATTTTAAAGACGTTTGTACGTGTATTTATACACCTTAATGTGTGTTGAAATTTTTTTTTGCCCCCCCTCCTAAATTCGCCCCCCTTTAACCCAAATCCTGGTTCCGTCCCTGAGTAGATGGATGATGGATGGTAGGATACGTTCTTCCTAACTTGGAGATTTCGGGGACGAAATCCAATAACAACCCGGATTTTTACAACATGCTAAGACAAGAATCAAGGCAGAATTTAATTATAAAATCTGAATCAGGAGAAACGGTTTGCTCCATTGCGTTCATCTCGGAAAAATACGCGAAATAGAGTCCGAGTTTTTGAAAATCGGAGTCCGTATGATCCAGTTATGGCCCGTCAAAGTTTTCAGAAAGTCTCAAGTTCAAAAACAGTTCAAATTTGAGTTCAAAATTCAAATTCAGCCAAGCAGGTCAGGCGGGAAAATTCCCGCCACCCCCAAGTCGACTGGGGAGTCCACTTGGGAGTCGACACACCCCAAGTGGTGTCGACTGCCCAGTCGACACCCCTGTCGACTTGGGTGGTCGGCCAGTTTGGCCTGGGTGTACCTGACTTGTTCCTCAAGACATGCTTTTGGGTCTGGTCTATTGGCCTGTGACGGGTTTTGAGGGTTCAGATCTATCCTAGTGTTAATCCAAGGGCCTAAACTACTCCTATTCTCTATAAAAACACCTTAGGACCTAACCAAAATCACTCAAAAATCAATCTAGCAACTAAGTGCTGCCAAAATCCATCTTGATCATGGCCTCCATCTCCAACTCCAAGGGCTTATGCATTCAAATCGGATTCAAATCAAAAGGTGCAAGCTTTCTACACCAAATCGAGGAGGGATCAACGTTGCAACGCAAGTTTCATGGAGATTCTTCAACAAAGGAGCCACCTTTCTTCGTCAAGACGATGCATGATCCTTCCCTAAGCCTCGCTATGTAAGTTCTAGCTACTTATAGATTCTAACGGTGGTTCTAATGTGACATGGAATAAAATGCGATGAAACATAAGTATGCTAGCCTATGTGAACCTAATTTTGCCCCTTTTCGATGAGCTATGACCTTGGGCTAAGTTTTAGCAACTTAATCATGCCACTCATGTTATGTTTCACCTAGTTTATCTTGCAAGTTTGAATCTTTATCTATGGAATGTTAGCATGAACCTTTAGGAACCATTTGACTTGTGAAACATTGGCAAAGACTTGACTTTGGGGCTTATGCACGTAAATGAACCCAAACCCCTTATGTTATCATGCATGTTTGTGGCCAAATTCCCTTATGATACTATGCATGTTTGTGGCTAATCCCGTTGTTACATTATGCATGTTTGAGGCCAAAAACCCCTTATGATGCTATGCATATTTTGAGGCCAAACCCCTTATGATACCATGCATATTTGTGGCCAATCCCTTTTTGATATCGTGCATGTTTTGAGGCCAATATGTAGCATAGTATCCTTACTATGTTGACTCGCTTTTACTTGGGTTGGAAACACGATTTGGGGTAGGTTAGACGAGCGTGATTACGACATGATAATTTGACATGGGATTTCATGAAAATATGACACTCATGATACACCTAAACGTGGGCATGACATGTGGGGTAAACATGGGACATGAAACTAGACACGTATGGGTTGTAAGTGTAACATGACACTAGACCAAACATGAAAGTGGCCAACTCGAGGTTGGGTTGAGTTTGTAGCGTAAATCTACCCGGACCCGCCCGGCTTAACTAGTGGCTACAAACAATAGGACCCAATGTGAGTAGTTTGTCATATAGCACTTAAAACCCGAGGTTAGAATAGGTTGTGGTGTAAAGCTACCCGGACCCGCCCGGCTTAACTAGTAACCACAACAAAGTCTAATGTGAGAGGTTGGGGTGCATTAATCTAATTAATGCCACATGAAAAGGTTAAGTAATTTTGACTAATGACACTTAACCGATATGACACGAATGGGTAGGTTAAGTTAAACCGGACTTGATTTCTTAATGACACTTAACCATATAAGACAATTAGTGGTTGGAGTTAAGTAATTTACACTTAAATAATCCGACTTGGTAATTAGACGGGGTTAAGTAACTTAGACTTAACTAATCTAAACATGGTAATTAGATGGGGTTAAGTAACTTAGACTCAACTAATCTAAACACGGTAATTAGATGGGGTTAAGTAACCTACACTTAACTAATCTAAACATGGTAATTCGATGGGGTTAAGTTAAACACTTAACCAATCTAAACTTGGTAATTCAATGAGGTTAAGTAACTAATACTTAACCTACTTAACATGATAATTTAATGGGGTTAAGTAACTTATATTTAACCAATTATACATGATGATTGGATGAGGTTAAGTAACCTATACTTAACCAATCTAATATACGGACCTGATAGGGTTAAGTCACAAGACCTTTTTAAATATACTTAAGCATTGTAATATGATTAGTGGATGGGGTTAAGCTAACCCATACTTAACCAATCCGACTCGATAATCTGATGGGATTAAGATAATCTGTGCTTAATCAATCTAACACGATAATCTGATAGGGTTAAGACAAACAAATACTTAACCTATTTGACATACGAGTTGTAGGGCTAAGCCTTGAACTGGAACACTTAGCCGATTATGACATGGTTGGTAGGCGGGTTAAGTCATGGGCTTGAATAACAACACTTAACCCAATAGACAAAACCCTAGTTAGAGGAACTAGGTATAAAATCGTAGTTAATCAAGGATAACGGGAAAAGAAGCTAAGTGGTAAACCTTAGTTAATAATTCTTAGCCAAGGACATGGGACTAGTTCATAAATAGATGAGTAACCTAATACGGTAGGTCATCGCTTAGTATACGAGGAGGAGCAACTAATCTGACTTGGATAAAAAGCTCCAGCGAACTGGGTGACGAAGCGGTAGCTTCGAAGGACATGAGGGTACTCTTGGTATCCCTCTGTGAGGTGGCTGATGGTCCATGAAACCTGGCCTCACGGAGGTTAAGGTTTGCGGTAGAAGAGCCTAGGGTATGCCTTGGTTGCTGTGCGAGCAACCTAAAGACGGGAATGGATTAGCATGGAGTCGACGATACTTGATTTTTGCCATGGATAGCGCGTCTTCGACTACCTACCATCTTTAGTCAATCGTGTACGTACGGAAAGGCAGAGAACTCCCAACAGACCATATACTTGCTATCGAGTTATGGGTGAGGTTGGCCAATAGGTAAGTGGGGCATAATGGGGCCGGGATGTAGTTCTCATACATGATTTTTCTTGGATTGCCTTTCAGTGGTTAAGGGAGGGGTCACGTGGGACCATAGCCACGGATACAAAAACGGACCTTGATATCTGCATCAACAGACGACTTAAAGCTCCCGACCGAGTTCCGTATTTCTCGATTTGCCCTGGCATGGAACTCGGATGGCACATTGAGATACATGTGCGTCTAGACATGGAAAACGATTCACGATTTATACGTGGGACAAAGGGTGTGGTTGACGGGTGGCATAATCCCTAGTGGTCCTAGGTGGCTAAAACCCAAACCAAGTTACGGTAACGTTCATTAGGTAGCATAGTCCCTAGCGGTCCTAGGAGGCATAAATCCTAAGTGAGCACGCGATTGATCATGGTAAGAAAACATAACCAGATCAAGGGTAGCAGTCCAAAACAACTTCAAGGATAAAATGGTACTACGTTGAGGGTGTGTAGATTTACATGGAAAAGCCCGTACGGCCTACGGCAAAGGACTGAACTTATACATGGAAAGAAACATACGAGTTGGGAAAACCTACATATGCTATATATTAGGTTGACATGGACCATTTCATGACATTGGGCAAGGGACATTTTATAGTTAACACATAGCATGGGTTGGGATACTAGTACGGGAAGTGCAGAGAAAATATAAATGATAAATACCTTGGGATGTTATACATGATAGATACCTTGGGATGGTATACTTGATTGAAACCCGACGATGTGATACCTTGATTTATCTTGACACCGTGGTTTATCATGATACCTTAGTTTATTTTGCTACAGTAGTTCATCCGGTTATCTTGGTTTAGCTTATCTATCTTGTCAT
This sequence comes from Allium sativum, assembly GCA_030737875.1. Classification (NCBI taxonomy): domain Eukaryota; kingdom Viridiplantae; phylum Streptophyta; class Magnoliopsida; order Asparagales; family Amaryllidaceae; genus Allium; species Allium sativum. The sequence continues at coordinate 860,628,239 of CM060918.1, read as the reverse complement.
CATCCTTATGTTTACTTTCAGTTTATGCATGTCATGTTCCCTTTACCTGTTTTTATACTGGAAGTAGATAGGACTTACCTGTCTTTATGACTGACCCCGTTTTGTTTCGCCTCTTTGTCTTTCGTTCCCCCCCCCCCCACCCAGATTTTCTGGGAGGAAATGCTGTTGGTTAGTTCGGACCTCTTATGCTTGAAGGTCATCATGTATAGCTTGGTCTTCTCATGGCTATGGCTGCTTCACCGTCTTATTTTGGGGGATAATTTATAAAAAGGTTTTATGCTTCTTTACTATTGTAAGACAGGTTTTGATGTATTCTGATGTAAAAGGCTTTAGACCTTGTTTTATAAGGTAATGAAATTTGTTTTACTTCCGCTGTTTTATATATGTTCTGTCTTGTAATATTTCTGTGCATGTTTACCTCGATAATGCTTCACCAAACCTAGTGCATTCCCTTTGTGAGTGACCCTAGCGGAGGTGGGGTGTTACATAAGTCATGAACTTGAACGACAACACTTAGCCAATTTGACATGACACGTAGATGGGTTAAGTCACGAACTTGAATGACCACACTTAACCAACTTGACATGCTAGGCTGATGGGGTTAAGTCTCGAATTTAAATGACAACACTTAACCTGATGGACGGAAACCCTAATTACGCGGTCCTTTTCAGCAGTAACCCACTAGATGTATCATGGTACCCTCGAACTAGGCAGGGTGGGCACGATTACTGGGCTGATTGTAAGCGACCAGAAAGACGGCTGAGTTGGTGCGCCATTGTAGGTTCAGGCGGACTATGGTCGTGCACGTAGTCCGGAGTTGAAAAAGCAGGCATTGGGCACCGGTAGTTTTACACTGTGTGTGCTTGATTCGTGTCGGTGGTTGGCACTCTAGGGCTTGATACACCCTATGGTGAACCTAGCACAAGTGAATACATTTCGTGATTGGGCCGTATGACACAGACACATGAACGAGCTAGGACTTGTAGGGAGCCGATCGATTAATAGATCGTTACGTGGAAAAAGGGTGTTGTCCGTTAGGTAGCATAATCCCTAGTGGTCCTAGGTGGCATAAACCCTAATCGAATCTAGAAAACGTTCAATAGGTAGCATAATCCCTAGTAATCCTAGGTGGCATAAATCCTAGTTGAACACGCGATAGTTCAGGATAATGAAACCTAGCCAGAACAAGGGTGGCAGTCCAAACGATTTCAAGAATGGTGGCACTACGTTGGAGTAGTATAGAATTACGTGATGAAACCCGTACGATATACGGTAGGGGACTATACATATACATGGAAAGGATGATACAGGTTGGGGTACCAGTACAGTTGGTGTAGAGAATGTTAAACATGCGATGCAATATGTATTTTATCTCGTTACCGTAGTTTTTCTGGTTAGCATAGTTTATCTTGTTATCTTAGTTTAACTGGCCTATCTTGTCATCATCCTTATGTTTACTTTCAGTTTATACATGTCATGTTATCTTTACTTGTTTCTATGCTAAAAGTCAATAGGACTTACTCAGTCTTTATGACTGACCCGTTTTGTTTCGCCTCTTTTTCTTCCATTCCCCCCCCCTTAGGTTCGTAGGTTGGGAATACAGCTTAGTTCGGATCTTACCAAGCTCCAAGGCTCTATCACGAACGACTTGGATTTCTCTTGGCTATGGCTTGTTTTACTGTTTTACTTGGGGAATGATTTATGACTATGGTCTTATGCTTCTTTACTATTGCAAGACAGATTTCGATGTAATGGATTTAATGGCATTTTGATGTAAAAGGCTTTAGACCTTTCTAGATTTTAAAGAAATGAAATTTGGTTTTTCTTCCGCTGTTTTATATGTTCTGTCTTGTAATATTTTTGTGTATGTTTACCTAGATAATGCTCCACCAAAGCTAGTGCATTCCCTTTGTGAATGAACCTAGTGGAGGTGAGGTGTTACAACACATGTATATAATAGCAACGATAAATAATCAACCATCATCCAGAGTGCATTCTACACTTCATAAGCATCAAATATAAATATTTAACGCTTATAACAGCTTGTCAATCAATCGATCAATATACAGCTAATTATTTGGGATTAGTGTACGCCAAATATCATCCCAACACCGGTGTAGGGTTTCAATTCAACAAACACAGATTTTTATTTGTGCAGTTGGGCGATGTGTAAAATTTATCATCCCAATCAATATCAGTCAAATTTGTGTACATAAACAAATCGTCCAATTTGTTTATAAATATTTATTTTATATACACGTTAAAAAAAATATTTTTAACCATAAAATAATTTATTCCATTCCACATCACACAATCAATATTCACAACACATCAATCAAACAACCAAGTTATCCATGGCCTGTGGACAATGGGTGTCGGGTGCTGCTAAGCACCGTCTACATCCTAGTATATATTTCAACTAGAAAACAAATTAAAAGTGAGAAGCTCCCACCTTGGGGTTCCACTCCATTAGTCTTTTTTCTGAAAGGTTTGAATTTGTTCGAAATTCCAATACATCCTTTTCACGTTGTTCATATATAAAAATCACATTTCTATTATCACTACATGTACATAAAAATCATATTTTTATTTCCACTTCATATATAAAAAATTCGATTCTAACTTCATAATAAAAATTCTACTTTTATTTCGATGCCATTCAAATAAAAATCACATCTTTGTGTTGAAAATCATATTTTTATTCTTTACATACAATAAAGATCGTATTTTTTTATTTCGATAAAAATCATATCTTTTTCGTCGTCATTCATATATAAAAATCATACCTTTTTCATCGTTATTCACATATAAAAATCATACCTATTTCAATATAAAAATTATTTCCTTTTAAATATAAACTGGAAATAAAACCCTATGCACTTTTTATTTAAAACAAAAAACTGATTTGATTTTTGATTGACTTTTTTTTCTACTTTAAATAAACTAATTACTTCATAATAAATAAAGTAAAACACTCACTTTGATTTTTCGTTTTCTAAGTAGTAGGGGTGTCACCGTTGGAGGGATGGTCAAAGGAGAGGTTGAGGGGCGTCGCGGGGCCGGAGATGGCAGAGCAGTTCAGCGGCATCTCTCTTCCGGTTAGGTTTGGGGGTATCGGTTCTCCCTGTGAAGGGGAGAGAGAAGAAGTGGAGAGTGGATCGGACGGGAAAAGGGGGGGCTGCGCTAGCCATGGTGAACTCCAACGGGACGTGGAGCACGGTGCGGCGGAGGAACGAGCTGAAGCGAACGCGTTTTCTTGTTTTTTGTTTTTTTATATTTTTCGATCTGAATTGGTCAACCGGGGAGGGAGGGGGAGAGAGTGGGTAAGAGGGATTATATAATTATATATTTAATTTATTATTTTTTTTGTCCTTTTTCCTTTCAAAAAGTTAGAGTTTAATTCGAATTCGAAATCAAACCCACCGACTGTCATCCCTAGCCAATTACACCCATTCCGAACACAATGGGATATGGCTTGTAAGCCAATTCGGCCGTTACGATCAGTTTTCATCAAAATTAAAATATAAATCAGTATATGTAACACCCCACTCCCACTAAGGTCACTCACAAAGGGAATGCCTTAGCTTCGGTGGAGTATTTAAGTGAATATAGAACTGAAAAATTACAACAAGACAGATATAAGTAATACTTGAAATTTAAACATCGTTTCAATGCAGGAGAAGGTAAACATGTTTGGTTACATCTCAAAAACCAACAAGAGTCAAGTTCAAAATATCCATCTCGTTAAAACATAAGTACATAATCCCACTACATACTAATAGCCATAATAGAAAAGATAACCGAGCTTTTCTTCAAGAGTCCAAGCTCCAAAGGATAGATAAAGCAATCTGATCAAAGCCCACTAGTGCTAGGCCCACTCTGAGAACCTGAGGGTTGGGGAAAAAGATAAAAACAACGGGGTCAGACATAAGTCTGAGTGAGCCCTATAACCTTAACAATACAATCATTAAAGTAATTAGGGTATGATATAAACCTGGTACGGTACGACTGGGGATAAATTACTACACTAAGTAGCCAACTAGACTTAGGATAAACTAAGATAACGGTAAAGGCGCGCCTATCCACCCAAGGATAAATACTATTCTGCACCACACCAGATCTACTCACCCAAGGATCATTCCTACACTACACCACACCAGTCCTACCTACCCAAGTGTAATTCCTACTTAAAGGTTGATCCCCACTAAGTGTACTTAGTAATTTTTAATAGTAGTTTCGTATACCCCTAGCTGACTACATAGGTGCCGTCTGCCCCTATCTCCACTAGGTGTACCTGCTACTCCCCAAGCGATCGGCTCCCTACCGTAGATACCCGTGCTGGCCCCACAGTGGGGTGTATCACTCCCCAAAGTGGCAACCCAAAATGGTGCATGGCTTATATCTACACGATGCAACAACGTCTTACCAACCAGCCCGGGTCCACACACGCATATGAAACCCGTTGGACTCGCGTTACCACCGCTACCCCGTTTTGGCCTCTTATAGTCAAGCCTAGTACGCGTGTCCCGTCCTCGACATGGGTCGAGCCCAATAAGATACATATGGGTTACTGGTTGAAATGGGCCCCCACAAGCTACTACTTAAGCTTGTCATTTTATCTAGTGCATCCCACTTAACCCCTTTTTATAATCATGCCCACTTACATGTTAAGGTTTGGTTAAGTCATGTAATCATATTTCAATTGCCACTCAAGGCCCCCACAAGCTACTACTTAAGCTTGTCATTTAATCATATTTCAATTGCCACTCAAGGCCCCCACAAGCTACTACTTAAGCTTGTCATTTAATCATATTTCAATTGCCACTTAAGGCCCCCACAAGCTACTACTTAAGCTTGTCATTTAATCTAGTGCATCCCACTTAACACCTTTTCATAATCATGCCCACTTACATGTTAAGGTTTGGTTAAGTCACCTAATCATATTTCAATTGGCACTCAAGGCACCCACTAGATTCCTACATGCCAACCAAGGCACCCACTTAACCCTTTAATCATGTTTAGTTACAAGTTCCCCTTTGGTTAAGTATTCTTGTCATATTCTCTATTGCCACCCAAGGGAACTACTAGATTTTTCACATGCCACCCAAGGCACTACTTGATTTCCACATGCCACCCAAGGCACCCACTTAACCCCTCATGCCCACTACATGCTTATCTGGTTAAGTGTTTCTTAATTGATTAAGAACGTGACCGTTGTAAAGACCTCTCACATTAGACTATCTTTTATGGCAGCTGGATTTGCCGATTGGGTCCGGGCAGCCTTACGCCATAACCGAGTCTAACCTCGTGTCTATACACTTGTCACGTATTTGGTTTGTGCCTAAGACCTCTCACATTGGGCCAATCATTCGTAGCCGCTGGATTTGCCGGTCGGTTCTGGGCAGTCTTACGCTACAAAAGGGTCCAACCTCGTGTCTTAGTCGATTAATTACACCTAATTAATCACCCCCGAATTAATTTTTCCTAATTAATTCCAATTTTAACGATGTACATAATTGACTCAATTATGTCCATCACTTTATGGTATGCATAATCATACCAACTTCACACCATTTCATTAACATGTTTATTAACCCCATCGTTCCCCACGTAATTCGCTAACATGACATAAAAGGGAAGATTCATCATAAATGTAATGGGTTCAACTTGCATAACATTAGCATCAACATGGGTTTAAAGGTGTCAACATGCATATAGCATCAAACCCAACTAGCATAGATAATCAACCCAAACTTGCATGAATCACATATGTCATAAGGAGGGTAACTTGCATAAGTTTCTTATGTCATACAAAGGGGTAAACTTGCATATGTATGTATGACATATAAAGGGGTTAACTTGCATATGTATGCATATCATACTAAGGTGTAAACTTGCACATGTCTCTTGCATATAATCAAACATCATACTTGCATAACATGTCATATGTGAACTTGCATATTATCATACACCAAACTTGCATACATATCATACATGAACTTGCATATCATCATACACCCAACTTGCATAATCATGGTGTCATAGTGGATCAATGTTTATCATAGCAACTAGCATCATGAACACTTGCATAACTTGCATAACATCATGATCATATAGCATATAGCTTGCATAACTTGCATAACATCATGAACATGTAACTTGTGACTTGCATAACTTGCATAACATCATGAACATGTAAAATATGGCTTGCATAACTTGCATAGCATCTCAAACATGTAGCATATTACTTGCATAACTTGCATAATATCACAAACATATAGCATATAACTTGCATGACATGCATAACATCATTAACACATAGCATACAACTTGCATAACATGCATAACATCATTAACACATAGCATACAACTTGCATAACTTGCATTGATCCACATTCATAGCCATAACCTCATTATATCATATCATAATTATTTCAATAATTGGTCATTAAGGCTATAGAAAACTCCCAAATTGTTGATTAGCCTTCTTATGAATATATTAAAAGATTGAGACGAAGCCACTAAGCTATCAACTCAAAAACTCCAAATAAGAATGCTCCAAATGAAAACCCTTGAGCCAAATCAATAATAAAGATCCTATCTTTGATGAAGAAAAGCCTTGAATCAAACTTAGAAACACTTAAGCAAGCTTAGGAACTCTTATACTTCTTTAGAAACTCTCTCATATGATTAGAGATGGAGATTATGACAAGAGGATGAGGGTGGAGGCCATGAGAGAACATTTTGGCATAGTTTAGCTATAGGATTGAATAATGAGCATTTAGGTTTAGGTTAGGGGTCTTTTTATAGAAGACTAGGATAGTTTTAGCCATAGGATTAACCTTAGTTTAGATCCTAGCCATCAAAGCATGTCTTGGGGAAGAAGTCAAGTGTAGGAACCATCTAGGGCCTTTAGATTAAAGCTGAACCATGAGAACCATTCAAATGCAAAATCTGCATTTGAGCGAATCGGCCCACGGGTTGACAGCCAAACACCCTGGATTAACCCCTAGTCGACCCAGCATGCTTGGGTCGACCTCAAAAATCGGCCGGTTCGGTTATTCCCCTCTCCCAATTCGCTGTTTTGAACATTTTTGCATATTTATTTATTTAATTTTCAATTATATATATATATATATATCAATATATATATATATATTTCTCTGCGCAACCCATTTCACTTAATTAAGTATACTTTAATTTGTGAATTTTTATGTTCAAATTACGGGGTGTTACATTCTCCCCTCCTTAAAGGATTTCGTCCCCGAAATCTCTAAGTCAAGAAGAACGTATCCTACCAACCAAACAACCATCTACTAAACCATCAAACACTGGCATCCATTGTCCTTAAAATTTCTAATGACGTATGAACATATGCAAAAAGTGTGTGTATATGTTCCCTGTCTAATGCAAAATTAGGCTGTCCACTTATTCAGTTGACCTCCTTAATGCAAACCATGATAGTGCCATGCATCCAATTTGTATGCGAAAGATCCCTATCGACACATACTATCTCTACATGTGTGCACAACCATACACCAAAATGCATCATCCATATGATAACGCAACCACTATACATCCATTAATATAGCTACCTACACAAAATTTTATGCAATATGCAATATGAAGTGATTGAGCCGATCTAGTGCCTAGAGTGTGTGTATATGCATCCATGAGCAACCACTAGCAACCACTTGCATCCACATGCATCCATCAAACATAACATGTCTCAAACACATGTTTCAACCATAGGTTTCATCCTATCTAAAGGTCAAAGGTACTAATGAGAGGATATACTAAAGATAAGATAAGTACTAGACAAACGATAAAGGAGAAGTTAAAAGACATACCCTCAAAAGAAATGGGTACAATGAACGCATCTTCACTTCTGTCTCCTAAGTAGCCTTACTCTCACCTTCTCCCCTTTTCACTTTGACTAGTCGAACCTCTCTGTTTCTCAACTTCCTAATCTCTGACCCAAGGATGCGGGTAGGAGCTCGTTGAATAGTCGCATCACACTCTACCTCCACTTCTTAAAGCAAGCTCGGCTCTACCGCCTCTGCGGTCTCATGTAGGCACTTCCTCAAATGTGACACATGGAATACGTCCTGTTCCCTATGCAACCGAACTATCTCTCGAATATAAACTGAAGCTAGACATGGAACAGTCCTCTTGCTCTTCACGGGTATGAAATGGGCACTCTTAGTAAGTCTTTCTACCACAACCCAAATTCCCGTATTACCCTTCCTCGGTCTTGGTAACCCATCAATAAAATCCATCGAGATGCTATCCCAATTCGATTGCGGAACTTCCAATGAGTGAAGCAACCCACCCGGTTTCTTTTGCTTCGCTTCCACCTGTTGGCACACCAAGCATCTAGCGACATACTCGGCCACATCTTTCTTCATACCGGCCCAAAAGAAAACTCGCTTCATGTCTTGGTACATCTTGTCCCCATCGGGATGAATAGTCCACCTAAAACGATGCGCCTTATCAAGAATAGCCTTCCTCAAACCCTCGTCTTGCGGTACGCAAAGTCTACTGTCTCTACGCAAGCACCCCCTATCGTCTAGGGTGTACCTACTCAAATGGCTGGACGACTCCCCCGTTATGAGCCTCTATACCAACTCAACCAACTGTGGGTCGTCCCTTTGTGCCTCGCCAATCCGTCTCAAAAGGGTAGGTCTGACCTCCAAGGATGCTAGCAAATCGGGTATAAAGTCAACGGAAGGTCTGAAATCAAACATCGAGATAAATTCCAAGCTTCGTCGTTCCACGAACAATAGACTCAAGGACAACCTTTTTCCGCTCAAGGCGTCCGCCACCACGCTATCTCGAAATCATAGGATGCTAAGAACTCCATCCACCTTTGCTGTCTCACGACTATGCGCTCGAAGAGCCTCCAACACTTCCCTAAGATGTAGGGCATGCTTTTCTCCACTTATGGAGAAAACCAGGATAATATCTCATACAAAATCGTCACAACTATCCTTCTCTCACGCAGACCATCCTAGTCGAACTCGACATCCCCCAAATGCAAGCCCCAAAGGCCTAAACCAATATCAGACAAACACCCAAGGGACAGCTCCTTCGAATTCAGACGACCTACGTGAGATGATACTAGTAAAAACGGCTGAATAATTAAGCCTTTGTCCAACTCTGGATGTCCTTGCCAGTCTCACTCCAGAACCACCGTAGATCAAATAACTGGCTTCGCTTAACCTGTTCAGCACACACGAAAACTTATTTCGCTTTTAGAAAAGACCAAGATGTCCTCCACAAAGACCACTACGAAGTTGTTTAGGTACTCCCTGAACGCCCTACTCATTAAATCAACAAAATATGCGGGGGCGATCGTCAAACCAAATGGCATCACCAGCCACTCATAGAAACCATCTGGAGTCCTAAAGGCGGTCTTCTCTATACTATCCTCAGTCACTCCCAACTGATGAAACTCCGTGGCCAAGTCCCACTGCGAAACACTGAGGCGCCAACCAACCGATCAAAAAGATCATCAACCCTTGGTAATGGGTGTCTATTCTTCTTTATGAGCTTGTTGAGTTCTCTATAGTCTACACAAAGTCTGAGGGACCCATCCGCCTTCGTGGCTAAAACTACTGGAGCACCCCACTCCGATATACTTCGTCTTATGAACACCTTCTCAAGCAACTCCTCTACTTGCTTATGGAGTTCCCTCCTCTCACGAGGAGCCATGTGGCGCACTGACACAGATACTAGTTTAGCATCGTGTACCAGATATATTCGGAGGTCTATCTCCCGCTTCGGAGGTAAGCCCTTCACCTCCCCAAACACATCCGAGTATTCCCGGACCACTCTAACAAATCGCAAACTCTCGACCGAAGCGTCAAGTGATTCAAGATAACTTAGCATAACAGAATCTATGGGATTTCAAAAGATCTCGAGAGTGTTACCCAAGCGGGTCATAAGCCTAACAACTCTCCTTTCACAATCAAGAACGGCACCATTACTGGATAACCAATCCATGCCCAAAATCAACCCATAGCCCGTGAAGCCCAAACAAAAGCATCACCTCTAAACTCAACGCTAAGTATGGAAATCTTCAAACCCAAACATATCATGGACAAATAAGTGGAGCCCTCCCAATTGGGTTTGAAACAACCACGGGATCATCTACCAAACTGGTGTCTAGGTGCAGTGACTCAACTAATGATGATGAGATAAACGAATGTGGTGCGCCAGAGTCGAATAAAGTTCGAACAGGATGATCGAGAGAACCAAATTTCAACTTAGACGGTCCTACCCCCATCAGGTATACCCGTCGTGAGGGAATACATCTACCCTACCGAAGATCCTGTACTTCGTCTTTACCTCTTTGGACAACCCTAATAAGTTGTCCTATTTCTCCAAAACAACTAGCCTTCCCCTTCCCATTCTCCTTTCGTGGCCTTCTTACCATGATAAGGTTTCTTCCTTTATTTACCTAATATCTATTTGAACCTTCCTCTCTCGTCCATCTTAAAGGTACCCATAAGCCCTCCACCTCCTTGGACTAACTTCTTGGCCTGGAAAACGTCTTAGTTCCTTGAAGTGGTTCTTCCGACCTTCATACAGAAGTCCTTATTTATCTTAAAAAGACATCTACACGCGGAGGGGAAATTCAAAAAGAGAAAGAGGAAGAGATTCAAAACGGAGAATCCGAAGGATAAAGATATGGCTATTGGGGATTATGCTTTTCTTTCAAAAACTTTTCTCTCATAAGACATGTTTTTGAAAATACTTCTTCCAAAAATGTTTTTAGAAAAATAGTTTTCTAAAAATTTTATCTGTTCCGGTAACCTTAAGCTCTGATACCACGTGTAACACCCCACTCCCACTAAGGTCACTCAAAAAGGGAATGCCTTAGCTTCGGTGGAGTATTTAAGTGAATATAGAACTGAAAAATTACAACAAGACAGATATAAGTAATACTTGAAATTTAAAACATTGTTTCAATGCAACAGAAGGTAAACATGTTTGGTTACATCTCAAAAACCAACAAGAGTCAGGTTCAAAATATCCATCTCGTTAAAACATAAGTACATAATCCCACTACATACTAATAGCCATAATAGAAAAGATAACCGAGCTTTTCTTCAAGATTCCAAGCTCCAAAGGATAGATAAAGCAATCTGATCAAAGCCCACTAGTGCTAGGCCCACTCTGAGAACCTGAGGGTTGGGGAAAAAGATAAAAACAACGGGGTCAGACATAAGTCTGAGTGAGCCCTATAAACTTAACAATACAATCATTAAAGTAATTAGGGTATGATATAAACCTGGTACGGTACGACTGGGGATAAATGACTACACTAAGTAGCCAACTAGACTTAGGATAAACTAAGATAACGATAAAGGCGCGCCTATCCACCCAAGGATAAATACTATTCTGCACCACACCAGATCTACTCACCCAAGGATCATTCCTACACTACACCACACCAGTTCCACCTACCCAAGTGTAATTCCTACTTAAAGGTTGATCCCCACTAAGTGTACTTAGTAATTTTTAATAGTAGTTTCGTATACCCTAACTGACTACATAGGTGCCGTCTTCCCCTATCTCCACTAGGTGTACCTGCTACTCCCCAAGCGATCGGCTCCCTACCGTAGATACCCGTGCTGGCCCCACAGTGGGGTGTATCACTCCCCAAAGTGGCAACCCGAAAATGGTGCACGGCTTATATCTACACGATGTAACAACGTCTTACCTACCAGCCCGGGTCCACACACGCATATGAAACCCGTTGGACTCGCGTTACCACCGCTACCCCGTTTTGGCCTCTTATATTCAAGCCCAGTACACGTGTCCCGTCCTCGACATGGGTCGAGCCCAAAAAGATACATATGGGTTACTGGTTGAAATGGGCCCCCACAAGCTACTACTTAAGCTTGTCATTTTATCTAGTGCATCCCACTTAACCCCTTTTTATAATCATGCCCACTTAAATGTTAAGGTTTGGTTAAGTCATCTAATCATATTTCAATTGCCACTCAAGGCCCCCACAAGCTACTACTTAAGCTTGTCATTTAATCATATTTCAATTGCCACTCAAGGCCCCCACAAGCTACTACTTAAGCTTGTCATTTAATCATATTTCAATTGCCACTTAAGGCCCCCACAAGCTACTACTTAAGCTTGTCATTTAATCTAGTGCATCCCACTTAACCCCTTTTTATAATCATGCCCACTTACATGTTAAGGTTTGGTTAAGTCACCTAATCATATTTCAATTGCCACTCAAGACACCCAATAGATTCCTACATGCCACCCAAGGCACCCACTTAACCCTTTAATCATGTTTAGTTACATGTTCCCCTTTGTTTAAGTATTCTTGTCATATTCTCTATTGCCACCCAAAGCAACTACTAGATTTTTCACATGCCACCAAAGGCACTACTTGATTTCCACATGCCACCCAAGGCACCCACTTAACCCCTCATGCCCACTACATGCTTATCTGGTTAAGTGTTTCTTAATTGATTAAGAACGTGACCGTTGTAAAGACCTCTCACATTAGACTATCTTTTATGGCAGCTGGATTTGCCGGTTGGGTCCGGGCAGCCTTACGCCATAACCGAGTCTAACCTCGTGTCTATACACTTGTCACGTATTTGGTTTGTGCCTAAGACCTCTCACATTGGGCCAATCATTTGTAGCCGCTGGATTTGCCGGTCGGTTCCGGGCAGTCTTACGCTACAAAATGGTCCAACCTCGTGTCTTAGTCGATTAATTACACCTAATTAATCACCCCCGAATTAATTTTCCCTAATTAATTCCAATTTTAACGATGTACATAACTGACTCAATTATGTCCATCACTTTATGGTATGCATAATCATACCAACTTCACACCATTTCATTAACATGTTTATTAACCCCATCGTTCCCCACGTAATTCGCTAACATGACATAAAAGGGAAGATTCATCATAAATGTAATGGGTTCAACTTGCATAACATTAGCATCAACATGGGTTTAAAGGTGTCAACATGCATATAGCATCAAACCCAACTAGCATAGATAATCAACCCAAACTTGCATGAATCACATATGTTATAAGGAGGGTAACTTGCATAAGTTTCTTATGTCATACAAAGGGGTAAACTTGCATATGTATGTATGACATATAAAGGGGTTAACTTACATATGTATGCATATCATACTAAGGTGTAAACTTGCACATGTCTCTTGCATATAATCAAACACCATACTTGTATAACATGTCATATGTGAACTTGCATATTATCATACACCAAACTTGCATACATATCATACATGAACTTGCATATCATCATACACCCAACTTGCATAATCATGGTGTCATAGTGGATCAATGTTTATCATAGCAACTAGCATCATGAACACTTGCATAACTTGTATAACATCATGATCATATAGCATATAGCTTGCATAACTTGCATAACATCATGAACATGTAACTTGTGACTTGCATAACTTGCATAATATCATGAACATGTAACATATGGCTTGCATAACTTGCATAGCATCTCAAACATGTAGCATATTACTTGCATAACTTGCATAATATCACAAACATCTAGCATATAACTTGCATGACATGCATAACATCATTAACACATAGCACATATCTTGCATAACATGCATAACATCATTAACACGTAGCATACAACTTGCATAACTTGCATTGATCCATATTCATAGCCATAACCTCATTATATCCTATCATAATTATTTCAATAATTGGTCATTAAGGCTATAGAAAACTCACAACTTGTTGATTATCCTACTTATGAATATATTAAAAGATTGAGACAAAGCCACTAAGCTATCAACTCAAAAACTCCAAATAAGAATGCTCCAAATGAAAACCCTTGAGCCAAATCAATAATAAAGATCCTAGCTTTGATGAAGAAAAGCCTTGAATCAAACTTAGAAACACTTAAGCAAGCTTAGGAACTCTTATACTTCTTTAGAAACTCTCTCCAATGATTAGAGATGGAGATTATGACAAGAGTATGAGGGTGGAGGCCATGAGAGAACATTTTGGCATAGTTTAGCTATAGGATTGAATAATCAGCATTTAGGTTTAGGTTAGGGGTCTTTTTATAGAAGACTAGGATAGTTTTAGCCATAGGATTAACCTTATTTTAGATCCTAGCCATCAAAGCATGTCTTGGGGAAGAAGTCAAGTGTAGGAACCATCTAAGGCCTTTAGATTAAAGCTGAACCATGAGAACCATTCAAATGCAAAATCTGCATTTGAGCGAATCGGTCCACGGGTTGACAGCCAAACACCCTGGATTAACCCCTAGTCGACCCAGCTGGCTTGGGTCGACCTCAAAAATCGGCCGGTTCGGTTATTCCCCTCTCCCAATTCGCTGTTTTGAACATTTTTGCATATTTATTTATTTAATTTTCAATTATATATATATATATCAATATATATATTTCTCTGCGCAACCCATTTCACTTAATTAAGTATACTTTAATTTGTGAATTTTTATGTTCAAATTACGGGGTGTTACAATATATACTAAATTTAAACATACATTTCAATTTACTGGGGTCACATACAGACTCTAAAAATTCCAGAAAAATTATTTCTAGCTTTGTATTGATGATACGGTCCTAGCAAAAATAATTTCGTCAAATTCTGAGACCGTTTGAAAAATGGCCAATTTCTGGTCGATCGGAATTGACCAAAACTGTCAAAACAAGTTTTACTTCGCCACGCTCACATATTGATTCGAAAAATTATGAATTTTGGAATCTAGCAATAATTCGAAATCCCAAATCCAATAAAAGTGGTTTCGTCGAAAACAGAGGTCGTTTGCAAAATTTCCATTTTTAAGGGCGACATTACTTTTTATTCCGACTATGAAATTTTAATTTTTCGGATTCCTTGGAAATACATTTTCAAATAGATTCTAATATTTTTCGTTTCGACAAAATCCAGTTTATTTTGGATCCTGTACATTCATTTGAAATTTGAAATCGAATTTTCAAACTATCGTGCCATTTTCAATTCCTTTTATAATTAAAAATAATTATTTATATTTTAATGATGATTCAAATAAATATATACGTTCTAATTCAATTCAAAATAAATTTCTCATCGTTATCATTTAAAATAATTCATTTTAAATATTCAAAATTCATCAAAATTGCCAAAATAAAAAATTTAAATTGGCTCGGATTTTCTCGGTTGTTACAATTATGAAATCTGGATATATATTAAACTATAAAACTATAATTTCTTATATTTCAAACATAAATGAATATATATATATATATATATATATTATTTTTATACCAAAATATTAGGTTAAATATTTAAGCTTTTATAGAACATAATAAGAAATCAAAATAAGTATTTAAGTTACAAATAGTATTTGTGATAATATAACCCAAAATTGTTATGAAAACATATAAATAGTATATAAGTTAAACAATGCATGTTTAAACTATATAAAAGATGAATAAATTTATATTTTATAACAATATGAAAAAAGTTATATTAATTTTGTATATCATATTAACATGTTTATATAATTTTATTAATTTATATACTTATAACATATATATATATATATATATTTTGAAACAAGATATAAGAAAATTAGTGTACAAATTTAAGAACTAGAATTTGAACTGCCATTTTCTAATTGAAAATATGAAGGGAATTTTGAAAGTGTAAACCTTTGAGATACAAAATTTGAATTTCATTCTATAGGCTGATATGTCAACATATAGATATACGTATGGCGATATATATGCATTATTTCAAAGGGATTATAGTTTTGTGATTTTTTGTTTTAAGTTACTGATTTTTATTTCAGGTTTATCTCATTCCTGAAATAATGCTAATCATATCAAACATCCAAAATTTATTTTCTTATTTTATTAAGAATTATTTAATTATTATTGAATTTCAAATTTCAAATTTGAATTTTAAATTTCATGTTTGATTTTTAAAGTTTTAAATTTCAAACTCAAAGCAAATAATCAAAGTAAGCAAAACATCCATTCAACCAAAAAATTAAATTTTAATTAAGGTGTACCTGAGTTTTAGATCCATTTCTTCAATATTCTCTGAATTTTGAATTGTTGTGAAACACATATTTGAATCTCCGGTTTCTGGCTCTTTATTGCTTGATGACGAATCTGAATTATATTCACATCTTCCAGAATTTGACGATGAGATTGATGATTTAGTAATTTAACCAAGTTGGCTCCAAAATTTTGAATATTGAATGGACACTTCAACTACTATAACCCCAAAAGTCATATCTCTTCATAAACTCTTCTTTTCTTGAATGATGAATAATCATCTTAGTGTCTTTTGGCAAATATGTTATCAGAAATAACTTCTTTCCTATAAAACAACATACCTTTTCAAAGTATCAAGTGACTTTTCAAAATAACTAATTGTAATTTGAGATAATAACATTATGATGATTTTGCTATATATCTATTTAAACTTTTCAAGAAATCATATCATGATAACCTGAATATTCAATCAAATTGAATGTAGACTCATCTAATACTGATGCAAGACATGAATTTAAACTAGTTTTCAAAATATGCCATTTAATATTTTCAAAAATTAGATTATGAACTTTTTGAAAAACCTTGCTTTGATACCAATTATTAGGGATTGTGGAATGGATCGTTAAGGCAAAACAAACACTATATGGGGATGAACAGTGTTTTTGAAAACTTAAACAAAATCTAAAAATTATGTGAACTACTATATGAATAAAACACCACATAAACAATCACAAACATAGAATGAATCATAAACACAAATATAAACATAAATAAAGTGCAGAAAAGGAAAGAACACACCGGATTTTATACTGGTTCGGATTGCTCCTACGTCCAGACCCACGCAATGCTGGATTGCACAGATTTTTAATACTATATCAATAGTCAAGTACAACCTCCTTGGTTTCATGACTACAAGGGATACCACCGATTCCAACCTCCTTGATATCATGAATACAAGGGATACCACCGATTACCCGTCCTTGATTTCACGGCTGTAAAGGATACCACCGTCTACCCCGAATACAACCCAAAAAATTACAAACAACCATATAACTCTTCAATAGCACTTGATTTAGGGAGTAATGAGTAGAGAGTGTAAAGAGAATAAGATGAGTGAAAACCTAATTGAATTTGGCAGAGTACCGGTGTAGGAATCATAAAAATGATAAGATTTAATGGTGTAATGAAGTAGAGTGAAAGTGAGAAGAAGAGATGATTAAAAATTCGAATTCAAGCCCTTTTTACACTGTGTGAAAGGTTGCAACGCTTCTGGAGCATTATAAATGGTGAAAAGACACTTCCTTTCAAATTTAAATTTCTAACAGTTATACGTCGACATAGCCTTTAGTTTATGTCGACATATCTATCAATTTTATAATTTTTAAAGCATTTTTAAAGTATTTAAATCAATATTTAAATTCTGGAAATTCCTAAAAAAAACTAGTTGTTAAACCATTATTTTCCAAATATAAAAACATAAGAAAATATTATTTAAACATATGATTAAATACTTAATATATATGTGATATGAAAACTATATATAATATAATTATAAACATATATATAGGAATTTATAAAGAGATATTTATGAACTATATATAAACAAAAGGTTATATGAAGAATCAAATATAAACTTAGTAAAATATATTTGATAAAACTATAAAAATAAGAATACTTATAAATTAGAAAATATATTTGAAATCATAAGTTTGAAATTCTTTAATCAAAACTTGATAATATAAATAAATATTCTAAAGTTTAATATCATATGAAATCATATACATACTTATAAAGTTATAAGGTTTAAAACTATATAACTATATAAACTTATATAAACATATATAATATAATTAAAACTTTAAACTTATATGTTTGAAATCATAAGTAAAATAATTTAGAATTTGAAATTTGAAAATCGGAATTTTGAAATTTGAAAATCAGAATTCTGAAATTTGAAAATTTGAAAAAGAGAATTTGAGATTTGAAAAACAGAATTTGAACCTGGTGTGCTATTCAGAGTCTTACATAAACTAGACTCTATTACTATATTTATTTGAGCTGTCGAACTCTTGAAATCTTGACTACTCATGAGTCTTGAATCTTGAATCTCTAAAACTCTAAAAATGCACAGCCTTCAGTACTTAAGTCCTGTATACAAAACCTGCATATATATGTCTAACATTCTAGATAGAGAAGTTAGTATATATTTTATAATCAATAATAATTGAAATAAGGTTGGTGTCACCAAAACTCCATTCCCCAACAATAAGATGATGTGGTGCACCTCCTTGCAAATAAAAAAGGAAAAAGCTATCTAGGGTCGAGCAGTGAAAAGCGCAGCAAATGGGCTCGAAGTCGAAAAGCTGCACCTTTCTTCAGAAAAGTACTTCCTCAAGCAAGAAGTTAGAGACACCAAATCCTTATCTACTGTCGCTTGTCATGATAAGCGTCCAAAAGAAGGACCGGCATCAAACTTGTATAACGATGCAAAGGTGGAAGCAGTCCAACCAAGTTAATAAATAAAAGGTTGCAAGTTCCGCCGTAGGGGCACCTTCTTAAATGTAAGGTTCAGGACCTCAGTTCCGTAAATCACGATAATTTCCGATAAAAGAACTGGCATTCGCCTTGTGGAACAATGAAACACCAAGATGGAAGTACCAACATCAGGCAGGAAGAAACGGCAAACCCAAGCTGGAAGGACCAGCATCATGTCAGAAGGACCGACAAACCTGAGCTGGAAGTACCAGCACTTGGCCGGAAGGACCGGCAAAAAGATGGAAGGACCAGCATAAAACAGAAATCCCAGCCCAAAAGGGGGTATCCAAAGTAGCCTTTCCGAGCTAGGCATGATCAGGCTGGACAAGGAAAACATTGGATTGAATTCAAACCCAAGACCTCTCAGGGGGGATGTATTCAATCTGACCTCCCGAATGACCTGGACTACAAGGTTAGTGAGTGAAATGACTGAATACAATTTTTTTTTTAAATCTCCCCAAGCAGGGTCACAAACAGAAAATTTTCGAAGTTGCAAGTACAAAACAGATCAGCAAAGTTAAACTCTCTTGGGATGTACTAAGGCAAGCTCGAGACTTCAACATAGTGGTGAACACAAAAAGTTGTAACCCACAAAATAGAAGTCTCGAGTGCCTCGGTCAGAATTAAAAGAATTCAATAGAGTTGATCAGGTAGACTCCAAACAGCTCGTGATGATCCATGGTATGGGGGCTGTTGTATATAACGCAGTTGTATACAAAATTATAGGATTTTTGTTTGATGATAACAACCAAATATATTTCATTATTAAATGTGTTTGTTACCGTACTGCTTCATATCCACATCACAGACAAGAATATAATATTTAAATTTAAATAGAATACGACTATGCACGAATTCAAATATTCAACAGTATTTTATCTTAATATAAATATTTTATTTCATACATTAAAACAGTACAACTCCGGTAACTCCAATATTTGTACATCTCACATTTCAATTTCATTTCATACATATACAGTTTCATATACAGTGCTCCTCACTACAGTTCTCTGCTCACTCATATACATTTTCATATATACATTCTTTACACTGTTACATACTTTGATATTCTTTTCACTATTACTGTCTTCTGTCTTCACTGCTACAGTCAGTCCAGTCAACATCTGCTTACCTGTCACAAACAGAAACACATAGTACTCTGCAATAGAAATAAAACTGAATACGTATGCGAATATAAATTTTATTCTTAAAATTTTATTTGCCTCAGTTTTCTGGTGTGTTTCTCATGATTTTTAATGACTTGATCTGATATGTATATATTTATAGTACCCACTGATCAGCCTCAACACACCATACTGGTCTGCTAATTATAACAAACTTCATAACTAGCTGATTCTGAACAGCCTCAACATAGTGCAGTGGTCTGCTAATATATATTCATAACTGTCAGCCACACATATATACATACATGTATACATACACATGCGTGCATGTATACATATATGTATACGTGAATACAAATAATGTCGAGCAGCTACAAGCAAATGTAAGTACCACAGCAATGATCAGTGCTCGAATAAATGGTTCAGGTAACAAGAGAAATAGTACACATATGGGTGCAACCAATATGAAGTTCACAAGTGCCATGCCTACAAGTATGAAACTCAGTGGACAAGTGCAGCATGTAACTTAGCATCAACTCACAATAAAAAGCAGCAAGCATATTCATGGCATGATCAGCTAGGCAGTGCAATAGTGGATTATCAAAGGGTATGTACAATCATATTTACAAGTACACTTCAGCCAGGTCAATATATATGCACAACAGGTTACAAGGCAGTAGCTAAATGGTCAAGGCAGCATAGGACTGCTCAAGCATGGTGAAAACAGGTTAGTGCACAGGTACAAATAGGAGATGGGACATGCACCATACAAAACTGTTTACACAGGACATGCTAGGTGCACACTTGACCAAGCCAACAACCAAGTGACCAATGCAATTGTGGTGCAGCATGAATTCCAGTTCGAGCAAATTTCAAAGAAAAACAATGGGTAATGGATGGTTAAACCGTAATAGCAATACAAGAGTGGTGCACACAGGTGACACAGCAACGAATGCAGTATGAAGATTAATCATGTTCAAGTGAACAAAAAAAATAGTAAATTAACTTGGCAGTGCACATACGTGCATAAGCTAAATTCAGGTTGCAAGTAGCAATATACTATGTGCATGTACATGATGTACACAACATAGAAACAACCCGGGAAATACCATAAAGTACACATGATTCAGTAAGGTTTTTTATTTACTTCCAGAAAACGTGGTGATGTTTCCAGATATAGAATCAATCAAGATTTTAAAAGGCAAAAAACTTTTTATTTGTTTCGAGAAATTGGAGCAATCACAGTGAATTTTGTTTGGCAAGTCATAAAGCTGGGTGAAACATGCAAGTAGAAATGATGGATATGGTGCAACATCATATGGAAACACACATGATAGTGTAATATGCACAAATGATGTTTCGGCACTGATATGGTATGATGGAGCAGAAATGAAGATGTGCACACACAAGTATAGGCCATGATCATGTGTAAAATTCAAGTGAATATACACAAGAATATCAACAAAGCTCAAATCAGTGCAAAATTTGGTTCAGCAATGATTCAACTGATTATTGTAGCAGTGTCCATCCAAGAAAAACTATTCAAGAAATTTTTGTATATTTGGAAAGAAATTCTCGCAAATTATTTCTGGAAATATAATGAAACTTAAATCTGGAATGGCCTGATTTATGGTATCACAATCTATGCAAATTAGCATATAATTTGCACTCATGGGATAGAAGAAAAATTTGTGCAGATGTTATGCAAGGGACAAATCAATATGGGTCAGCCAAGTTTTCAAAAGTGGCAATATATCGAATTATGTGTTGGCAAGCAATCGAACTGGGCATGTATATGACGACAAGAAATTATAACATTTTTCTCTGCATTCAATTATTTCCAGAAATGGTATATTTCAGGAAATTACTTCTTGAGCAAAGCATTAGAAAACAGGCAACAAATTCATTCCAGGAATCTCTCAAAAAGGCCACACAAATATCATTTCATCTTAATCAGGAAATCACGAAACACCATTCAAATCGAGGGTTTTCAAAAGGGGAAAGCAACCAAAATCAACCGAGTCATTATTTTTTGAAATTAGAGAAATGCAAGGATTATGTAATCCTATTTAACAACCATTTTTCATCATAGGCAAACCAAGATCGAAAACAACAAGCAACTCAATTAAGAATTCAAAATCAAATTTTACTCACAATTTCGATCGCTAGACAGAGAAACTAAATTGAATGAAGAAGAAGCAACAAATTCGAGCACCAGAGATTAATTCCAAAAGCTAATTTCAAACAATCAGATAACTACGTCGCGATTTGGATTTGAAAGAATCCCTAGTCGCCAAATTGAAGCCGCCATTCGTATTTCTCCAGAGACCAAAGGATCGGGGGCAAAAGGAAACGAAGAAGGCTGGCCTACTCTATGTTTGGTCAAGCTAATATTAAAGGGGATAACCCTTTCTAATTTAACTCCTAGGGTTTCTTATTATTTTTCTTTTATTTTTGTATTGTTTTTGAATTTGTGTTGTAAACCATCTGATCAGTTTTAGAGTCTGTAAAATCTAGAGGAGATTTAGTTAAGGGTTAACTGACAGTTTACTAGAATCTATAAAAAACAAGGGATACTGATTACGGGGTCGTAATCAGGGGAAATCTGAACTAAGGGTTTAGGTCAGTCTAGGGTTTTGAGCATAGGATTAGAATAGGAGCGAGGGGTTCGCAAGTGTACATGGTCTTGTATGCGGGACCTGTTCTTTTACAGTAGTTACCATAGGAATGCAGCAGTAGGTAGGGTTTTGCCAAAGCTGGGTATACCTTATTTCATTTATTTTCTACATTTCTATTTCTGCTATATTCTGTGATTATTTTTGATATCCCGATAACTTTAAAAACTCAGCGATAAAGTATAATAAACCCTATTCACCCCTGAAACACCCCACCTCCGTTAGGGTCACTCTCAAAGGGAATGCCCTAATTTTGGTGGAGGTTTATAAGTATAAGTCACAGATATACAAGACAGATATAAGAACACATATTTGTAAACAGCGGAAAAACAACAAACTTTATTTCATAAAAGCCAAATACGTGTTACAACAACAACCTTTCCAAAAACATAACATAACACTTTCATAATCTGTCTTGATTACATTATTTTAAAGAAGCATAAATAAAACATATATAAACTGCAAAAGCCCCATAGTGGATTGTCCAAAGCCATAGTTCAAAACAGGAAAGTCCAAGCAATACATTTCTCTTCTTCTTCAAGCTGGATGGTAAGGCTGGTCAAGCTGCTGTGTTCCCTCCCTGAGGACCTGGGGGGGGGGGGGAACGGAAGAAAGAAGACGAAAGAAAAGTAGAGTCAGACATAAAGCCTGAGTAAGTCTAGTACTATTTTGTCTATGAATAAAGAACTGGGTGTGATAAGTATAAACAAGAAGTGGGCAAGCACTATAAACTTGGTTAAGTTGTCTAGGGTCGAATAGACCATCGTACCCCATGTTAATCTCTGAACCCCTATAAACTAGTTTCCAATTTGCACCCCATAATCAGGGTGATGTGATCCATTCTATGATGATCGGCTCCTACTCGCATAGTTACATGTGTCTTACGGCCCCCGATGTTGTAGTTACCTATGCTGGTCCCACCATGGGGTGTATCAAGTCCCATGGTGGCGGCCCGACACAACCTTAGAGTGCACAGGTATGCTACTGGTGTCCAGTGCCTTACATTTCTGCGCCGGAGTGTGTGCACGCCCGCACTCCGTTAGAACCTACACTGCTACACCACCGCCGTCGATTTGACCTCTTACAATCAGCCCAGTAATCGTGCCCCACCCTGCCTAGTTTCAGGGTATCCTGATACACCTTTTAGGGTTACTGCTGAAAAGGGTCCCCCGTTACTAGGTTTTCTATCTCTAGCCAACATGCTAAGTTGGTTAAGTGTTTTCTAACCTAACCCCCACCAGTCCGTTTAGTTTAGCATGTTCCATTTTGATTAAGTCTTTAGTTTACTTAATCCTAACAATCCTGACTCAGCCTTAATTGACTTATTAAGGCCCTGACCTCTCACATTAGACAGGTATTGTTGTGGCTGCCTGTTGCCGGTTGGTTCCGGGCAGTCTTACGCCACAACTCAGTCTAACCTCGGGTCCTTATTGGGCTCCATGTTTAACCTCCCACATTGGATAGGTATTGTTGTGACTACTGGACAGCCGGGCGGTTCCGGGCAGGTTTACATCACAACTCAATCCAACCTCGGGTTAAACACATCGTATTTTCTACATTTACATATTTTGTCATTCTTCTTTATTTCTTATATGTAAATATTTGCGGCCCATTATTAAGTTAATGGTGTAAAGGTTACACCAATCATGGGCCCATCCCATACTTGAATTTGGGCCCTTCTATTTTATATTTTCATTCATTAATTAATTTTAACCCAACGTTATTTTCCCCCGTTTTACACGTCCGTTTATATATATATTGGGCTTAGCCTTTTAAAGCCCAATTTAGCCATGCGAAAAGGGGAGGCTTATGGCGTGATTACATACACAAAAAGGGGAAGGTGAGCGTATGAACTTGCAATATGACGTTGGGAATACAAAATAGAAACTGGTGTACTTGCATAGTAGTGACATATACTTTGGTCATAAAACATAGGTGACATGAATCAAAGCATGTGAACTTGTAATTGAGATATCATTATTGACACATGAACCTATATTTTTATTTAGGCATAATGTCAAACATAAGCATGGCATAAATATTTCTAGCATAAGCATAGCATAATGTCAAACATAAGCATGGCATAAATACTTCTAGCATAAACATGGCATAATGTCAAACATAAGCATGGCATAAGTATAGTTAAATTTGTTCATGGCATAAATATTTCTAACATGAAATCATGATTCTTACTTTAGTCATGTAAACTTACAAAAGGGACTTTTTGAACCTAACCTAGCCATGTACCACATATGTCATCATATAATTCTTGTAAACAAGATAGACTTAATCATGGATTTCAATTATGCCAAATATCATTCATAGCCTAGCCATATTCATAAGTTTGCAAATAGGTTTTCTAGTACAAAAGCATGGCTTAATACATGATGCCAAATTCTCAACATAAGTTCCTATGGATTATAATAACCAAACTTGTTCTAATTACTTACAAAATGATTTATGCACAAAAATATACATCATGATGGCATAGTAGCAAAACCCCAAACTTGCATAAATTTAAATCAACTACATACATGTAGCTTCAACATGGATTACATAATTTGCGAAATATTCCAAACGTATACTTGCATAGAACTACCGCATGTAGTTCTTTATAACATGAATAACATAATTCAAGAATAGCCAAACGTATATAATATTTCAAATTGATAAGAACGCACAAATATGAATAACTTTATTGCCACAATTCAAGCATACAAACCAACACAATTGTTTATTCATACCAAAGTAATACTCTACTTACAATGGTGTGATGAATTCTCTAATTTAGGGATTGAAGACGCAAATTCCTTAGGTTGCTTGAATTGCTTTAGGCTTTAGAACTTTCCTCCTAATTCTCTCTCTAGTTGGCGGCTACTCTTTGTCGTTCCTCAGCAACATGGCGGCTATGATCTTATTTTTGAATGAATAGATTAGGGTTTAGTCTAGGGTTGTTTATATAGAGGTTAGGAACTGATTAGGACCATTGATGTTGCCTGGATTGATCGTAGCCATTCATTCGATAGAGAGACCAATTAGAGCCTGCCACCTAGCCCTAATGACAAAGCAGACCACAGAAAATCGGCCAAACACAGACCTGGCCAGCCAGGTTGGCTGGGCTCGACCAGGTCGACACCCCTGTAGACAGGGCTGTCGACAGCCCTGTCGACATGGGTAGCCCAGGTCGACAGCCCAGTCGACCTGGGTGGCCTAGGCGGGTGTTTATCCGCCCTGGCCCATTGGGCCCGATTTTATTCTGTTTGAATTTTAAATTTAATTCAAAAACTTCCGAAGGCCATATCTTCTTCATACGGACTCCGTTTTTCGAAAACTCAGACTCTATTTCGCGTATTTTTCCGAGACGAACGCAATGGCGTATCCCGTTTCCCTTGGTTCTTTGATTTCAAATTAATTATACTTTAATTTGTTAATTTCACAGTTATAGAATTTTCGGGGTGTTACATTCTCCCCCACTTAAAAGGATTTCGTCCCCGAAATCTTCAAGCTAGGAGGAATGTATATCCTAACATACAATCATCCATCTACTCATCCATCAAATACGAGCATCCATTGTCCTTAAAAGACTTCTAATGCTTCATGATCATATGCGAAGTGTGTGTGTACATGTACTTATCTAATGCAAAATCTGGCGGTCTACTGATTCAGTTGACCTCCTTAATGCGGATTATGTAAGTGCCATGAATCCATTATGTATGCAAATTTTCCTATTCATGATTCTACATGAGTGCACAATCATTCAGTACAAATGCAGCATCCACATGACAACACATTAAAGTTCAACCATATACGAGTGCAAACATATATGCATATGCAATATGAAGTGACTGAGCCGATCTAAACCCTAGATTGTGTGTGTATATGCGACCACGAGCAACCACTAGCAATCACTTGCAACCACTTGCAACCATCATACATAACATGTTTCAACTACATGTTTTCATCCAAAAAGATTCTACCTAAAAGATAAGGTCGAGGAAATATACCTAAAAGATAGATAAAAGCGCAACTTAAGGAAAAGGAAAGATCAAGGATGTACCCTCGAACAGAAAAGGGTAAGCAGTGTGTATTCTAGCTTCAGTTTCCCAAGTCGCGTCTCCCTCGGCGTCACTCCACTGAACTTTGACGAGCTTGACTTCACGGTTGCGTAGCTTCTTCACTTCCGTTCCCAAGATGCGGGTTGGAACTTTCCTTATGGTTGCTTCGCGTTCCACTTCGACCTCTTCGAGAATATTCGGCTCTACCACTTCAGCAGACTCATGTAGACATTTTCGGAGATGTGAAACGTGAAAAACGTTGTGGACTCCAGCCAACTTCTCGGGTAGCTCTAATCTATAGGCCATTTTCCCAATCTTCTCGATAATAGGGAATGGCCCTACGAACCTTGGTGCCAGTTTTCCTGTGGTTCCAAAACGAACAACGTTTCTTAGTGGTGATACCTTGAGAAAAACTCTGTCTCCAACCTCAAATTCAAGGTTGGTCCTTCTCTTGTCGGCATAGGACTTTTGTCTGTCTTGGGCCGTCTTCATCCTTCTTCGTATTAAGTCTACTTTCTCTGTAGTCTCTCAGATCATATCTGGTCCAAGTATGAGCTTATCCGTAGACTCCCACCAACAAGTGGGCGATCGGCACGGTCTTCCATATAAAGCTTCGAAGGGCGCCATCCCGATGGTTGCTTGATAGCTGTTGTTGTAGGCAAATTCCACCAAAGGAAGGTGGTCTTCCCATGTCCCTCCGAAGTCAAGGACGCATAGTCTTAGAAGGTCTTCCAAAACTCTGTTTACTCTCTCCGTTTGGCCGTCGGTTTGGGGATGATAGGCTGTGCTTAAGCATAACTGCGTTCCTACTGCTTCTTGCAGACTCCGCCAAAACTCACTGGTGAAGATGGGGTCTTGGTCACTAACAATGCTAGATGGTATTCCATGGAGTCGAACGATTTCTTTGAGGTAAAGTGATGCTAGGGATGAGGTAGTTCTTTTACTTTTGACAGGTAAAAAGTGGGCGCTTTTAGTAAGCCTATCCACTATTACCCAAATGCTAGTGTTGCCTCTCCTAGACCTAGGCAGCCCATCGATGAAGTCCATTGAGATGCTATCCCACTTCCACTGTGGGACCTCCAGAGGATGTAGTAGTCCGCCAGGCTTTTTCTGTTCCGCCTTAACCTGTTGGCACACCATACACTTAGAAACGAACTCTGCCACGTCCTTTTTTATGCCGTTCCAGAAGAAAGTCCTTTTTATGTCTTTGTACATTTTATCTCCGCCTGGGTGTATCGTCATCTTGGAGTGATGTGCTTCCTCTAGAACCTTCTTTACTAAATCTTTTGTCTGTGGGACGCATAGTCTTCCGTCTCGCCTTAGCAAACCCTTATCGTCGATGGAGTATCTGTTGAGGTGACTTGAAGTCTCACCCCTAATTAGCCTATCAATTGTTTCCACAAGCTGAGGGTCTTCGCGTTGTGCTGTCCTTACTGAATCCACTAAAGTCGGGCGCACTTCGAGAGATGCAAGCAAGCCCGGTACGAAATCGGAGGAAGGCCTAAAGTCGAAGCTGGCTATAAACTCTAGGCTTTGTCTTTCAACAAACAACGGACTTAGGGTCAATTTCTTTCGGCTCAACGCGTCTGCCACTACGTTGCCTTTGCCCGGAGTATAGGAGATTTCGAAATCGTACGAGGCAAGAAACTCCATCCATCTTTGTTGCCTCAAGTTAAGATCTTTCTGCGAGAAAAGATATTTCAACGATTTATGGTCAGTGTAAAGTTCGAACTTCTCACCTAGGAGATAGTGTCGCCAAGACTTGAGTGCAAAGACGATGGCGGCTAACTCAAGATCGTGGGTTGGGTAGTTCTTTTCGTGCACTTTCAACTGCCTCCCGCCATAAGCTACTACCCTTCCTTCTTGCATTAAGACGGCGCCTAGCCCTGTCCCACATGCATCCGTATAAACAGTGAACATCTTGCTCCCATCTGGCAGCGTCAGAACTGGGGCTGTTGTAAGAGCCCTTTTCAGTCGTTGGAAAGCAAATTCGCAATCCAAATCCCAATTGAACACTAGATTCTTCTTAGTCAATTTCGTGAGCGGAGCTGAGATTTTCGCAAAATCCCTTATAAACTTTCGATAGAAACCTGCTAGTCCTAGAAAGCTTCGGACCTCAGTTGCATTCCTTGGTGTCTTCCAATCTTGTACCGCCACTACCTTCGCAGGGTCCACTGCTAACCCTTGTTTGGATACTATGTGCCCAAGGAACCTCACTTCTTCTCTCCAAAAGTGGCATTTGGAGAATTTGGCTTTTAGTTGATGGACTCGCAAAGTTTCCATGATTGCCCTTAAGTGTTGAGCATGTTCCTCTTCACTCTTTGAGAAGATAAGGATATCATCTACGAAGACCACTACGAATTTGTTGAGCAAATCTCTAAATACCTTACTCATCAGGTCCACGAAGTAAGCAGGTGCATTTGTCAAGCCGAAAGGCATGACAAGCCATTCAAAGAAACCGTCTGGGGTTCTGAACGCCGTTTTATCGATGCTATCTTCAGCCACCCTTAGCTGATGAAAACCGGTTGCTAAATCGAGTTGGGAGAAAACAGACGCTCCTACAAGCTGGTCAAACAAATCGTCAATTCTAGGGAGAGGGTGCCTATTCTTTTTCGTAAGCTTGTTGAGCTCCCTATAGTCAACACATAGACGGAGCGAACCATCCGCCTTTGTAGCGAACACCACCGGAGCGCCCCATTCTGAAATGCTCCTCCTAATGAACCCCTTTTCTAGAAGCTCTTTAATCTGTTTACTGAGCTCTTTCCTTTCTCGTGGAGCCATATGCCTAACGGGCAACGCAACGGGCTTTGCATTATCTACAAGATATATGCGGAAGTCTATTTCCCGCTTCGGAGGTAAGCCCTTCACCTCTTCAAAGACATCCGGATATTCCCGGACCACTCTAGCTGATTTCAAATTTTCAACAGAGGCATCTAGCGATTCAAGATAACTAAGCATAACCGCATACGAGGGATTACAAGAAATTTCCAAAGTATTACCGAGCTGGGTTAGGAGCCTAACAACCCTTTTCTCACAATCAAGGATGGCCCTATTACTGGATAGCCAATCCATACCCAAAATCAAACCATAACCCGAAAAGCCCAAAACAAAGGCACTACATTGAAATTCTACACTTAGAATAGAAATTTTCAATCCCACACAGATCATAGACAAATGAGCTGGGCCCCCAATTGGGTTTGAAACAATTAAGGGTCCTCTACCATACTAGTTTTTAGGTGCAGAGATTCTACTAAAGCAGACGAGATAAAGGAGTGTGATGCGCCAGAATCAAATAAAGTGCGAACGGGGTGATCATAAAGATAAACTACACTTTCTACAGAAGTATTTATACCTCGCTGTTGCAGAGGTGGCGCTTCCAGCACATGAACCTGTGCCCCTGGGGTGGATCCAGCCCTCTGCCCCTGTCCTCGTTTCTTTGGGCAGTCCTTAGCCCTATGGCCCGTCTCACCGCAAGAAAAGCACCCACCATTTTCCTTGGCCTTCTTTTTCCGGCAGTCCTTTACTAAGTGCCCCACTTTGCCATAGAAATTGCACTTCCTCTTCTCTTTGTTGCCTTTCCCGCCTTTCTTAAAGTCTGTCTTTTTAGGTTGCAAACCCTCTTTCTTCGCTTGAGAGCTTTCTGCCTTTGTCTCCTTCTTACCCTTATCCTCTTCATTCAGCAATGCCATTTGCACCAATCTTTCATACGTGGCTCCCATGGGTATATGGGTCATGGCCAAACTGTGTAATAGCTCATTCAACCCTTTGACGAAACGGAGAGCCTTCTTGTGCGGGGTGTTGACTAGGTCAAGCCCAAACCTAGCCAGCTCATCGAACTGATTCACATACTCTCTGACTGTCTTGTCCCCTTGCTTAAGAAATAAGAATTTTTCCAACTGCAAACTTCTTTCCGCATCTGAGAGAAATTTAGTCTCAAACCTTGCCCTAAAGTCCTCCCATGTCTCCACTGGTCTTTCAGCATTAGTGACTTCCCACCAGTAGGAAGCCTCGCCCTTCAATAGCCACACTGCCAATTGTACTTTTTGCCTATCCTCCACCTCAAAGATGATGAATAGGTCCTCCGTTTCTTTCAGCCAATTTCTAGCTGCCACGAAGGACTCAGTTCCATGGAAATCCCTTCCTCCCATAGCTTTAAAATCTTTACATATCTTAGCGAACGCGTTTCCCCGAGGAGGAGGTGGAGGAAAAGGTGCCGCTGCAGCTGGATGATTTCCTTCCGCTGGGGGAGGAGGAATGGTAGGACCTGGCTGAGTGGCCCTTGCTTCTAAGAATCGTCTAAACCAACCAGGTATTGGCACCCCTTCCGGCAAGTTAAGATCTTTAGACATGCTGAAACAAAAAGGATAGATTCAAAACGAAGGATAAGAGATAGTACCTATGGCTTTGGGGAGTGGACTTTGCCTTTTTAAAATAAAATAATATTTTTCTTTTAAAAATGCTTCTTTAAATTTCCTTTTTGAAAATAATTTTTCAAAACTTTTTATCTTATCTGGTAAACCTATGCTCTGATACCAAGTGAAACACCCCACCTCCGTTAGGGTCACTCTCAAAGGGAATGCCCTAATTTTGGTGGAGGTTTATAAGTATAAGTCACAGATATACAAGACAGATATAAGAACACATATTTGTAAACAGCGGAAAAACAACAAACTTTATTTCATAAAAGCCAAATACATGTTACAACAACAACCTTTCGAAAAACATAACATAACACTTTCATAATCTGTCTTGATTACATTATTTTAAAGAAGCATAAATAAAACATAGATAAACTGCAAAAGCCCCATAGTGGATTGTCCAAAGCCATAGTTCAAAACAGGAAAGTCCAAGCAATACATTTCTCTTCTTCTTCAAGCTGGATGGTAAGGCTGGTCAAGCTGCTGTGTTCCCTCCCTGAGGACCTGGGGGGGGGAACGGAAGAAAGAAGACGAAAGAAAAGTAGAGTCAGACATAAAGCCTGAGTAAGTCTAGTACTATTTTGTCTATGAATAAAGAACTGGGTGTGATAAGTATAAACAAGAAGTGGGCAAGCACTATAAACTTGGTTAAGTTGTCTAGGGTCGAATAGACCATCGTACCCCATGTTAATCTCTGAACCCATATAAACTAGTTTCCAATTTGCACCCCATAATCAGGGTGATGTGATCCATTCTATGATGATCGGCTCCTACTCGCATAGTTACATGTGTCTTACGGCCCCCGATGTTGTAGTTACCTATGCTGGTCCCACCATGGGGTGTATCAAGTCCCATGGTGGCGGCCCGACACAACCTTAGAGTGCACAGGTATGCTACTGGTGTCCAGTGCCTTATTTTTCTACGCCGGAGTGTGTGCACGCCCGCACTCCGTTAGAACCTACACTGCTACACCACCGCCGTCGATTTGACCTCTTACAATCAGCCCAGTAATCGTGCCCCACCCTGCCTAGTTTCAGGGTATCCTGATACACCTTTTAGGGTTACTGCTGAAAAGGGTCCCCCGTTACTAGGTTTTCTATCTCTAGCCAACATGCTAAGTTGGTTAAGTGTTTTCTAACCTAACCCCCACCAGTCCGTTTAGTTTAGCATGTTCCATTTTGATTAAGTCTTTAGTTTACTTAATCCTAACAATCCTGACTCAGCCTTAATTGTCTTATTAAGGCCCTGACCTCTCACATTAGACAGGTATTGTTGTGGCTGCCTGTTGCCGGTTGGTTCCGGGCAGTCTTACGCCACAACTCAGTCTAACCTTGGGTCCTTATTGGGCTCCATGGTTAACCTCCCACATTGGATAGGTATTGTTGTGACTACTGGACAGCCGGGCGGTTCCGGACAGGTTTACATCACAACTCTATCCAACCTCGGGTTAAACACATCGTATTTTCTACATTTACATATTTTGTCATTCTTCTTTATTTCTTATATGTAAATATTTGCGGCCCATTATTAAGTTAATGGTGTAAAGGTTACACCAATCATGGGCCCATCCCATACTTGAATTTGGGCCCTTCTATTTTATATTTTCATTCATTAATTAATTTTAACCCAACGTTATTTTCCCCCGTTTTACACGTCCGTTTATATATATATTGGGCTTAGCCTTTTAAAGCCCAATTTAGCCATGCGAAAAGGGGAGGCTTATGGCGTGATTACATACACAAAAAGGGGAAGGTGAGCGTATGAACTTGCAATATGACGTTGGGAATACAAAATAGAAACTGGTGTACTTGCATAGTAGTGACATATACTTTGGTCATAAAACATAGGTGACATGAATCAAAGCATGTGAACTTGTAATTAAGATATCATTATTGACACATGAACCTATATTTTTATTTAGGCATAATGTCAAACATAAGCATGGCATAAATATTTCTAGCATAAGCATAGCATAATGTCAAACATAAGCATGGCATAAATACTTCTAGCACAAACATGGCATAATGTCAAACATAAGCATGGCATAAGTATAGTTAAATTTGTTCATGGCATAAATATTTCTAACATGAAATCATGATTCTTACTTTAGTCATGTAAACTTACAAAAGGGACTTTTTGAACCTAACCTAGCCATGTACCACATATGTCATCATATAATTCTTGTAAACAAGATAGACTTAATCATGGATTTCAATTATGCCAAATATCATTCATAGCCTAGCCATATTCATAAGTTTGCAAATAGGTTTTCTAGTACAAAAGCATGGCTTAATACATGATGCCAAATTCTCAACATAATTTCCTATGGATTATAATAACCAAACTTGTTCTAATTACTTACAAAATGATTTATGCACAAAAATATACATCATGATGGCATAGTAGCAAAACCCCAAACTTGCATAAATTTAAATCAACTACATACATGTAGCTTCAACATGGATTACATAATTTGCGAAATATTCCAAACATATACTTGCATAGAACTACCGCATGTATTTCTTTATAACATGAATAACATAATTCAAGAATATCCAAACGTATATAATATTTCAAATTGATAAGAACGCACAAATATGAATAACTTTATTGCCACAATTCAAGCATACAAACCAACACAATTGTTTATTCATACGAAAGTAATACTCTACTTACAATGGTGTGATGAATTCTCTAATTTAGGGATTGAAGACGCAATTCCTTAGGTTGCTTGAATTGCTTTAGGCTTTAGAACTTTCCTCCTAATTCTCTCTCTAGTTGGCGGCTACTCTTTGTCGTTCCTCAGCAACATGGCGGCTATGATCTTATTTTTGAATGAATAGATTAGGGTTTAGTCTAGGGTTGTTTATATAGAGGTTAGGAACTGATTAGGACCATTGATGTTGCCTGGATTGATCGTAGCCATTCATTCGATAGAGAGACCAATTAGAGCCTGCCACCTAGCCCTAATGACAAAGCAGACCACAGAAAATCGGCCAAACACAGACCTGGCCAGCCAGGTTGGCTGGGCTCGACCAGGTCGACACCCCTGTCGACAGGGCTGTCGACAGCCCTGTCGACATGGGTAGCCCAGGTCGACAGCCCAGTCGACCTGGGTGGCCTAGGCCGGTGTTTATCCGCCCTGGCCCATTGGGCCCGATTTTATTCTGTTTGAATTTTAAATTTAATTCAAAAACTTCCGAAGGCCATATCTTCTTCATACGGACTCCGTTTTTCGAAAACTCGGACTCTATTTCGCGTATTTTTCCGAGACGAACGCAATGGCGTATCCCGTTTCCCTTGGTTCTTTGATTTCAAATTAATTATACTTTAATTTGTTAATTTCACAGTTATAGAATTTTCGGGGTGTTACAACCCCCCTTTAGGGTTAATCTAGATCCAACAAGTGGTATCGGAGCAGGTTAATTTCATTAACCCTAGAATTATGGATCCTAGTTGTCAGTCCATAGAGAGTCAGTCAAGTCGTATTCCAACTATTTTTAATGGTACAAATTTTTTGAATTGGAAATCTTAAATGGAATCTTATTTAAAACATGTTAATATTAAATGTTGGGATACTATTATCAATGGATATGATTGGGTAGGTAGGAATGATATTGAATTTAATTCTCGTGCTACACATATTTTATATTCTTATATGGATGATGACCAATATAGCCTTCTCGCCCATTGTTTAACTGGGCAGGAAATTTGGAATACTCTCAATACGAAGTATGGACAAATTGACAACAACTGCTAAAAACCCGAGAAAGTCAACTCAAATTCAAAGTTCTGCTTAACAGGATTTACAAATGAAAAATTAGATGGATCAGTCGATGGAGATTCAACAGACGATGAGACAGGAAATTTCTCATACGATGATTTAGTTTATATGTGTGTTGATCTAACTAAATCTGTTGATAAACTCCAATCTAAAAACAAATCTCTAAAATCAAAATATCTTATTTGACCAGAAAAATTGATGATTTTGCATCACAACTTGAATATTTTAAAAATTCTTCAAATTCAGTTTGCAAAAATTGTTTGAAAGTGGAAACCAAGCTTGTTCGTTTCAATAAAAATATTCAAAAGTTTGAAAATGAGATTCTGATCTTAAAAGAGAACAAGATTGAGTTATCAAGCTCGAACAATCTTCTACAAAAGGAATTTGAAAATTTTAACACTGATATAAAATCCAAATTTGAAATTGCTGAAAAAGAAAATCTGTTGAAATCCGATTCGATTTTCAAAGAGCTTGAAGCTGAAATTGAAAATTTCTAGAAATCTAAATATGAGATATTTGAGTCCCAAGCCAAAATTAATTTGCTTAAAGATGAAAATATGGTTTTGAAATCTGATTTTGAAAGATGTACGATCACTGAAAACCGTTATTCAGATCTAATGAAAGAAAATGGTGATCTTAAATTTAAAATTCAACAACTTGAAACAACATTGGCTAAATTTTGTAATGGTGAAAAATCTTTGAATATGTTGTTGAAAAACCAATTTTCTTTAGAAAATAAAAATGGTCTTGATTTTGGGAGAAGAAATGTTTTTGAAAATTTGAACTCTTGTGATTTTAAAAATCCTTCAATCTGTTCGAGAAGGGTCATTCTGAAAATTTGAATTTTGAAAATTCCATAAGATTTTTGAATCACAAACGAGACAAGAATTGGTTTGATAACAATCCAGTTGAACAATTGTGGACCCCAAAAAGAAATAAAATGATTTTTGGAAAAACTAAACAGATTTGGGTTCTTAAGGGTACAAAAGTTATTTCTGAATGGATTGTTATATAAACAAGTTTGGGTACGAAAATGAACAAATATAACTGTGATTGGTTTTACTGCCTTTGTTAGACCACTCAATCCTCTTAACCGTTAGGTACCAGAGGAGGCTGAGGAACTGTTGTGCAAAAAGAGATTTGAAATCAAGTTGATCTATGTTTTTTTATCATTCACAGTTCCTTAGCCAAGATGCTGAGTTAGAGATTCTTTTGCTTACATCATTTTCTGGTATGATCTCTATACTCACAATTTCTTTTGTATATTCCCTGTTTTTATTTTTCCTATTTTTTTCTTGTTCCCCTTCTTTTTATTTTTCTGATTTGATTTGTCACTGTCGTATCATTGTAACTTCTTGTGCTTCCTTAACTTCCAATTGTAGTATTCATGATCTTCTAGAAATTCGCTTCATTTGAACAAAACTCTGATATATTTAATCTTTTCTAGATCATGAATTTAATCTTGAAAATATCTGCAATTGTTTTGAAGTTTTATTCTGATTTTTGAATTCATAACGGTGCTGAAGTATTCATGTTATATCTTTAACAATTTTAATTTGGGTTTTAAATTTTTGAAGATCTGAATATTTAATGAAATTTCACACACCTCTGATGTTATGAGTTTCTTCTAATTCATTTTAGAAAAGCTTGAAATATTATACTCATTACCGCACTCTGCTATTTATCAGTTGTGATAATTTCATTATTTTTCAGATTGGCTTGAATATTTTAAATTGTCTTGAATCAGTGATACATCTTGAATTCATCTTTATTCATGATCATTATGGTTGAAATTATTTTGCCTGAAATCATTTGAAATTCTTGATGTATTGAATATCACACACCATTTAAATTTGAAATTATCAATCTTGTGTGATTGATTCATTATATACCAAATCTTGACATTGATTCAAGTGATTTAAAATAAATTATTTCTTAATTCATGGATCATGAATATCTCTCAAACTTGATGTAAATGATCTGAAATTTCTCTTATACTTGTCAGAGATAATTCTGAAAATTCTTTGAATATTTGGTCTTCAATCTCACTACTATTTTATGATGATTTGAGTTGAATATTTGTTTGTTTAAAATCATTTGGAATTATTGATATATTGAATCACACACATATATTGAATCAGGAATTTTTAACCTCATTTAAAAATCCAAGCTCTGGTAATGCATGGTCAGTGTGCTCTTAAATAAAATAAGAAGAAAAAGGAAATATAGCATTATAAATAGAAATTAATCTAAAATTCTCCTTGGTGTATAAAAACCAACCTATCATTCCATCTTTCTAATATGTGAAATGTGTTGAAATCTTATGAAGTATTATGAATTGTTGATTGATAGTTATTGGGATTTGATATTATATTGTCAATTAAATTAAATTATTAATTATAGTCAAAATCCATCACTTTTTTTTGCTATGTTTTAAAAATTCTTTGGAAAATAATTGGAATTTATATTTATAACTCTCTCCATCTTTATAAAATTCACCGTAATTCCGTCACTCTTAACAATGTGGACTATGCCACTAATTCTTTGTATATTATGATTTTTGTTTGACTAATTGAGATTTATGATGACATTCTTTCTCTTAAGCTGAAATTAAATTTTTAGTCATTTTTCATCTAAATTTTAATTTCTGTATCCTTTTGATGATAACAAAAGGGGGAGAATGGGTTGAGATTTTGATTTATGAGTTAATATTTTATAAATATTTTAATTTTGAAAACTTCAATTCATTTTCACATTGTTTTCACTCATGCACAGTTATAGGGGGATTTTCTGTTGTATGGGGAGCTTACATATAGGGTTAGTTCAGCTCTTCACCTGTCAAACACATTTATTGGATTCAAAATCCTAATATTTTTTTGTCAACATCAAAAGGGGGAGATTGTAGTATATAACATAGTTGTGTACAAAATTATATGATTTTTGTTTGATGATAACAACCAAATATATTTTATTATTAAATGTGTTTGTTACTGTACTACTTCATATCCATATCACAGACATGAATATAATGTTTAAATTTAAATAGAATACGACTATGCACGAATTCAAATATTCAGCAGTATTTTATTCAAATATAAATATTTTATTTCATACATTCAAACAGTACAATTCTTGTAACTCCAATATTTGTACATCTCACATTTCAATTTCATTTAATACATATACAGTTTCATATACAGTGCTCCTCATTACAGTTCTCTGCTCACTCATATACATTTTCATGTATACGTTATTTACACTATTACATACTCTGATATTCTTTTCACTATTATTGTCTTCTGTCTTCACTTCTATAGTCAGTCCAGTCAACATTTTCTTACCTGTCACAAACAGAAACACACAGTACTCTGCAATAGAAATAAATCTAAATATTTATGCAAATATAAATTTTATTTTTAAAATTTTATTTGCCTCAGTTTTCTGGTGTGTTTCTCATCATTTTTCATGACTTGATCTGATATGTATATATTTATAGTACCCACTGATTAGCCTCAACACACCACACTGGTCTGCTGATCAGAACCAACGTCATAACTAGCTGATTCTGAACAGCCTCAACACATTACACTGGTCTGCTGATATGTATTCTTAACTGTCAGCCACACATATGTACATACATGTATACACACACATACGTGCATATATACATATATGTATACGTGAATACAAATAATGTCGAGCAGCTATATGCAAATATAAGTACTACAGCAATGGTCAGTGCTCGAATACATGGTTCAGGTTACAAGCGAAATAGTACATATATGGGTGCAATCAATATGAAGTTCACAAGTGCCATGCCTACAAGTATGCATCTCAGTGGAAAGTGCTGCATGTAACTTAGCATCAACTCACAATACAAAGCAGCAAGCATACTCATGGCATGATCAGCTAGGTAGTGCAACAATGGAGTATCTAAGGGTATGTACAATCATATTTACAAGTACACTTCAGCAAGGTCAATATATATATATGCATAACAGGTTACAAGGCAGTAGCTAAATGGTCAAGGCAGCATAAGACTGCTCAAGCATGGTGAAAACAGGTTAGTGTACAGGTATAAATAGGAGATGGGGCATGCACCATACAAAACTGTTTACATAGGACATGTTAGGTGCACACATGACCAAGCCAACAAACAAGTGACCAATGCAATTGTGGTGGAGCATGAATACAAGTTTGAGCAAATTTCAAAGAAAAACAATGGGTAATGCATGGTTAAACCGCAACAGCAATACAAGAGTGGCGCACACAGGTGACACAACAACGAATCAACACAAGTGCAGTATGAAGTTTAATCAAGTTCAAGTGAACACAAAAACAGTAAGTTAACTTGGCAGTGCACATATGTGCATGAGCTAAATTCAGATTGCAAGTAGCAGTATACTATGTGGATATACATGATGTACACAACATAGAAACGACCATGGCAATACAACAAAGTACAGATGATTCTGCAAGGTTTTTCATTTACTTCCAGAAAACGTGGTGATGTTTCCAGATATAGAATCAATCAAGATTTTTAAAAGGAAAAAAATCTATTTATTTGTTTGGAGAAATTGGAACAATCACAGTGAATTTTGTTTGGCAAGTCATAAAACTATGTGTAACATGCAAGCAGAAATGATGGATATGGCTGCAACATCATAGGGAAACACACATGACAGTGAAATATGCACAAATGATGCTTCAGCACTGAGAAGGTATGATGGAGCAGAAATAAAGATGTGCACATACAAGTATAGGTCAGGATCAGGTGTAAAATTCAAGTGAATATACACAGGAATATCAATAAAGCTCAAATCAGTACAAAATTTAGTTCAGTAATGATTCAAGTGATTATTGCAGCATTGTCCATCCAAGAAAAACTATTCAATAAATTTTTGTATATTTGGAAAGTAATTCTTGCAAATTATTTTTGGAAATATAATGAAACTTTAATCTGGAATGGCCTGATTTATGGTATCATAATCTACGCAAATTAACATATATTTTGCACTCATGGGACGGAAGAATTTTTTTTGCAGATGTTATGCAAGGGGCAAATCAATATGGGTCTACCAAGTTTTCAAATGTCGTAATATACGGAATTATGTGTTGGCAAGCAATCGAACTAGGCATCTATATGACGACACGAAATTATAACATTTTTCTTTACATTCAATTATTTCCAGAAATGGTATATTTTAGGAAATTGCTTCTCAAGAAAAGCATTACAAAATAGGCAATGAATTCATTCCAGAAATCTTTCAAAAAGGCCACACAAATATCATTTCATCTTAATAAGGAAATCACGAAACACCATTCAAATCGAGGGTTTTCAAAAAGGGAAAGCAACCAAAATCAACAGATTCATTATTTTGTGAAATCAGAGAAATGCAAGGTTTATGTTATGCTATTTAACAACCATTTTTTATCACAGGCAAACCAAGATCAAAAACCACAAGCAATTGAAGCAAGAATTCAAAATCAAATTTTACTCAAAGTTTCGATCGCTAGACAGAGAAACTAAATCGAATGACGAAGGAGCATCAAATTCGAGCACTAGAGATTAATTCCAGAAGCTAACTTTAACCAATCAAACAACTGCATCGCCATTTGGATTTGAAAGAAACCGTAGTCACCAAATTGAAGCCGCCATTTGTATTTCTCCAAAGACGAAAGGAACGGGGCAAAAGGAAATAAAGAGGGCCGGGCTACTCTATGTTTGGTCAAGCTAATATTAAAAGGGATAACCCTTTTTAATTCAACTCCTTGGGTTTCTTATTGGTTTTCTTTTATTTTTGTATTGTTTTTGAATTCGTGTTGTAAACCATATGATCAGTTCTAGAGTCTGTAAAATCTAGGGGTGATTCAGTTAGGGGTTAACTTACAGTTTGCTAGAATCTGTGATAACTAGGGCTACTGGTTACAGGGTCGTAACCAAGGGAAATCTAATCTAAGGGCTTAGATCAATCTAGGGTTTTGAGCGTAGGATTAGAATAGGAGCGAGGGGTTCATGAGTATACACGGTCTTGTATGCGGGATCTATTCTTTTACCTAGTAGAAACCTAAGGAATGCAGCAGTAGGAAGGGTTTTGCTGAACCTGGGTATATCTTGTGTCATTTATTTTATGCATTTCTATTTCTGCTATATTCTGTGCTCTGTGATTATTTTTAATATCCCGGCAACTTTAACAATTCAGCGACAAAGTATAATAAACCCTATTCACCCCCCCTCTAGTGTTAATCTAGATCCAACAGAAACAACACAGCAACAACTGAAAAAAACCAGCTTTTACAAAACATACCACAAGATCATTGCGACATTTGGTATTGCAACGACAAAGGACTTATAATATCGAAGAATTGTAATATAAATGTGAAAAGGAACAGGTGCAGGATGCAAGCAGGAACAGGTGCAGGATGCAGGCAGGGTTTTGCTTGGTAGAAGGAGGAGGTGTGCTGGCTAGTTGGTTCCCATCTTTGACTACCGGGCCATTAGTACTCTCTTGGGAAGATATAGTGAAGATCCCTTTCTTCCCAGCAGTACTCTTTCTTCCTTTGCATCCCGAAGAAGACAAAGACTTCGTTTTCTGTTTTTCTCGGACCTCGACATCTTTCCCAAGGGTCTGATCAGTATAGTGAGAATCTTCATCACTGGGGATATAGTCGGCTTCATCATCAAAATTGGCAAGCGTACCAATCTGGGTGTCTTGTGAACCTGGAGTCTTAGCACCAAGAAAAGATGCATCACCCGGAGGATTAGTAACTGGGGGAGGAGGATTCGACGTTAAGGTTGAATCAGCAATGATAGCCTCAGTCGTTGTTGTGTTGCCTAAAATGGAAGAAAGTTGTGATGAGATTAATTCTAGTGCAAAGGTATAGTAAGCATGGAAAGCAAGAGTTCCAGGAGAACTAAAAAGAAAATCCAAATACGACATGGTTTGGTCAATCTCAGTATTACCTGGAGCCGGAGGATTTTTGTATTCCACTTCATACTTGCCTGCATTGTCATCGTCATCACCTTCCCCATCTCCGTTATGTTCTTCGACAATATTTTGCATTGTAGTATGCACCTCAGCAGTTGTGTCTTTCTCTTTGGAAGTAGTAGGAGGATCAGTGGGTGGATTAACTGGAGTTTGAGAATTAGAGGCTTCGGCGTTAACAGGATCAGCATGGGCATTAATATTGGTCATGTCCTGAGCTTGCTCCCTAGAAGGTCCGGCCCCATCGCTTAGCAGTCCTCGCGCTTTCTTCAACCGAATCTTCCCCTCAGCTAAGGCTTAACAGGATTCTTAATCTAAAAGATCTTCGATAAGATCATCTTCATTGTGATCTCCTTCATCAATCTCATGTACCCATTCCCTGACAAGAGCCAAAGTAATTGCAAAGGTATCTCCTAGATAATGTAAACTTCCCCGACTCATAATACTATGGACGTAAAAATTATCCTTAGGATTTAAATTATCCTTAGGATTTAAATTATCCTTACGAATTGCTTTAACATCTCTAGATTGCTCGATCCCCTTCATCGGGTTCGAAATGGTTTATGAAGTGATTTTATCCCCCTTAACTCGCTCAGTTTCAACCTACTCAGTTTCCTTCGTAGGATCTAGTGTAGTAACTTCTTTCTCAATCTGTCCAGACGAAGTCATAAGACCCTTAAACTCGTGCTGTTAAGACCCATCTTCTTCAATTGGAACCAACTTAGACTTAGGATGTGTCTTACTACTACCCGTAGGGTCTGAGTATTTCTTTAAAGGAAGATTTCTTAGCCAGGGATTTGCCAGCAGTATCTTTCTTAAATGCTGGGTCTGGCACAAGAGTTCGTGAAGGGTGGAGAAAGTGATATTAGCAAAGAAATTCTTCCGTAATTAAGAATTTTCTACTTCTCTCCTTCTTGTCAACGAATTTCAAAGAATCAAACAACTCCTGATCAACAGTAGCTTCTGGATCAGAAGTTGTGATTTTTGTAAAACAAGGGAAGAGGTCAAAACCCGAGACTTAGATAAAAAGGAAATAAAAATAATTATGAGCAATATACTTTTACCTCCTTCCATCCACCTGCCATAAAAACTATCAGGGCACCGGATGTAGCAATAATGATTTATGAATCCCTTAACACTTTATAACAAATTAGTTATAATCTTGGGATACTTTCCTTCGACAAAAATAAATGATGGCTTATCTTGCCTTCTTTTAAAAACATATAGGGAACAGATTTCCTGAAAGTAGGCACATGTTGCTTAATCCTCATGAAAAGCACATGAAGACCGGTTAAAACGGCATAGCCATTTGGGTGTAGTTGCATGGGGCGATAGTTAAGCACTTAAGGTTCATTTCTAGGAATGGATTAAAAGGAGGGACGACTCCCATTGCTAACATGTGTCGATTAACTGCAACATAACCAGGTGGTGGTGTATTAGTAAATTCATTCTTTCCTGGAAGCTTGGCATCTATTTCCAGAATCCTGAACTGAGCACACAAGCTCTTATATGCACGATCATAAAGTTTTGTTGATTTTCTCTCACTGGGTATTTTAGTAAAAAGGTCGAGGCACCGGGAACTCATGATTAACATTTGAAACCTGAATAGAGGACTCAATTTGAGAAGATCCAAAGGCTTCCTCAGGATGTTGGCATGATTTATATCTAATTTCCATTTCTACACAAATAATCGTCCTTGAAAACAAGCTATAGGTGAGCATTTCCTAAGGTAAGAAATGTTATATACAATTATATGAAAGAAGTGTTTGGGGTCTATAATCAGTATTAATTGATTAATCAATTCCAAGCTTTACTACGAACATATACTCAAATGTTCAATTTTTGTAAGAGATGTGTGATTAAATTAAAAATGAGCAATAAGGCACTCTAGAACAAACGAATCATTCAAGTATAGGCCATATAATGTTGTATATAAACTCTTTAAACAATTATCTAACTTTTTGTCGATACGGGCAATCGACAATAAAGTATATTAGCCTAAAACAAGTGTTTTGTTGCAGAGCAAGTTACAATAGAAGGTGGTTGTAAAATTAGCACAATAAAAGAAAGGTTATTAATTAGAGGGATTGCCGAATAACCCAAAGAAATAATGGACTGGAAATAACCAACCATGAGTTGTCGGTACAAACCAACCCACATTAGGTCACTACGGACTGACCCATAACGGGTCGGTGAGGACCGACCCATAACGGGTCGGTACTGACCAACCCCTAGTGGGTCGGTAATGACCAACCCCTAGTAGACTGGTGTAGCCCGACCAATAGTGGTCGGTACTGACCGACCCATGGTAGGTCAGTACAAACGGATCTGTAGCTGGTTGGTTACAACCAGTCCATTAATTGTGTTGTTTCTCAATTCCTGCATATAATGACCATTCTCCGAAGTGCAAGTGCAACCAAATTCTAACATGATGAGTGTGATCAAGAAACATTTAACGTGAATGGATTCATGCCTCGCAACGACATTATCAAGCTAGGGCAACAAGGAGGAATTTATATGACCACGCTGGTCAAGTTTAAAACAAGTCAGAATTTCTGAAAATAACTTGTATGTGTATTTCGTGATATTACAAATTCAAAGCTTGCCAACAAATAAAGATAAACATTATTGCTGAAGCAAGATCACACAAAATTCTAGTTTCATACATTTCAACAAACACGTGATAGGTGCGAGACTAAAACCCAACTTCTAAGAAACCAAACGCCATCAAGTTCGATTCAAATTACATTTTTCAAAGCTCAATTACAAGTTACGAAACAATTTGATCTAGACATACAAGTAATCATTTAGAGCCTTCAAAAATTCAATTCGGTCAAAACTGACCCCCATATATCCAAGTATTCATCTTAAACCCTAGCTTAAAAATCACAAAAGACAACGCAAATTTCAAGAAGTATTAATACCTGCGAATGCATGAATTTGAGTGGCGAAGACTGTCTTGAGTTTAGGAACTTTGAAGGGATACGGATTTGAGGAATTTGTCTCCGAGATCAACTCGAGTTAACCCAAGGTGGAGTAGTGCTTGAACGTGAATCGAATTGAGAAGAAGTTAAATTGAAAAATGACTGGAAATTGAGGCAAAGACTAGCTTTCTTCAAAAAGTTTCTACCCCCATTAAAATTTGTTGGTTTGGGGATGCAAGAAATGGAGAAGAGCAAGGGGTAAGGAAATGTTATAAAGGTAAAAAAAATATGGCCCGATCCATCCCATCACAAAGAGCAGCCTGACCCACGGGAATGAACCGA
Source organism: Allium sativum (assembly GCA_030737875.1). NCBI lineage: Eukaryota > Viridiplantae > Streptophyta > Magnoliopsida > Asparagales > Amaryllidaceae > Allium > Allium sativum. The sequence goes on along the minus strand of CM060918.1, from coordinate 860,583,343 downwards.
ACACGATCTGTGCTGTATGATGTAACCGGCCCAGGCAATTTCATTCGCAATCGACCCATAAGAGAAATGAACGTGTCAACCAATGCATATAAGAAACGTAATGCAACACGAATGGACCATCAATGCATAAATGAAACATAGTATAACAAAAATGTTTATTTCGGAATTTACCATTTTTTGCAAGCAAGATATTATAAACTCCGAGGGGCATATGTTATCCACTAAAAATCGCATATACATTGATGAATCAGACGGGAAGCATTGAGACGACTCAATCAAAAAATAAACTTGGGCCGGTTAGCAAATAACACAGTTGGTCGTTCGAGATCAAGTATCACTTGGTCGGTCAATCATCACCTCATTGGTCGGGTATGGTGGTTGGATACAACCGGCTTGGTTAGTCAGATGAGATACGGGTCGGTCGGTCAGAGTAAAGATGTGGGTCAGTCGGTCAGGAAGCACTACGGTTAGTTGGTCAGGGAGCGTTGTTTGGTTCGGTCGGTTGGAAGAGAGTGGGTCGGTTGGTTGAATGACATCTAGTGACAGCTGGTGACAATTGTTCGGGTCGGTTAGGAACATTCAGGCAGATGGGATTTTCGTAAATAACTTAAGGACGGACCCAAATCCTACACACCATATTTCAGCCTTCCACTTCATTTGATCTCCATATATAAATAGACCATGACCTCTGCATTAATGGGGATTGATTTCTAGCTCCATGAAGTGTGGTTCATTTGTTCTCTCAACTATTCTAAGCAATTCTAACCTCCATCACAGATCATTCAAGCTCCGATCAACATTCTCCTCCAACATGAAATTGACAAGGATCATTCGAATGCAAAGTAGCGAATATTCATCTCATTAATCTCCCTAGCTTTGGAAGTCTAAGAGAATTTTCCTATCAAATTCGAGAGATCAAAGAGATTGGAGAGAAATGTATAAAGTTGAGAGAAGCATGTATTATGTAATCTCCGTGATCATAATAAAATGTGTTCCTATAGTGGATGTTGGTCAAATATAAAACCGAACCACTCTAAAATCGCTTGAACTTTACTTTTCCCATCTTTATTAATTCTTAGCTTTGTGTTTGCTTATATTTTGAAGTGTTGATAGGCATTTTGCGGTGTTAGTGCCACTTTTTGCATTAACACTTTTAATTAACTTATTAATGGTAATTAATGACAATTATGTTTTTCTTTGATTATCATGTTAATTGTAATTTTTTTTGCTTTTAATTGTCATATTTATATTAATTAATTTACTTAATTATTTCCGTAAGTTATTCAATTTCAATTCATATTTTAATATAATAAATACCACGGTTCACTTTCAGTGATAGCTATGTACACTAGAAAATCATATTTATTCTCATAGTGACCATATTTTTACATTTATTTGTATACAAAATTTTAATATCTTTAAAATTCTACAAATTGAAATAAATTTGATATCATTTATTTATTTTATTCAATTATCTTGATACATAATGATTTGAATATAATAATTATAAACCGAAATTGGCAATGTTTTCTTTATAAGCATGGTTGACAAATTAATGAAAGTAAGAATTATATAGAGTCCCATCTTTAAAGTAGCTTAATGTTTGATTTTTTTTAAGTAGTAAGTTTTTCAAATTCCTACATCCCACTTTATCCAATTTTGAAACTATTATAAAATATGCCAATGTTTTGTAAACAAATTATACGTTTATTCGAGAATATGTCTACTTTATTTATTTTTTCTATTGAGAAATGAACAAAGTTGACTTGCTCCTTTCCGATTCCATACATTTAACAAATTTATCCATTAGAACAACTTTTATAAGCACAAAGATATTGATGATAGTTTGTGACTTAACCATTTTCGTTTTTTAGCCCAATATTAGTTTAATAAATGGCTTTTAGCTTTGCTTCGAAGAGAAAATAATATACTCTTACTATTACGTCTTTGATATTGAAGTGTTAATTAAATACAATTGAATTCTCTAACCGATGACAATTAATTATTTTAACTAAGACCACATAGAATAGATTCAAGTCACTATGTCATCAATTCACCTAAATATATTTCGTACGAATATAACATTTTTAATGATTGCCTAATTAATTTGAATTTAACCTAAAATCAGTAAATATCTCTATTTTAATTTAATTTATGTTCTCAGTTTTTATATTAAATGTGATCGACGCTAGTCTATGAATTAGAAAAGCGCGATATTTGTAATAAAATTCTGCAAGCGCACAGGTGTGTAGCATACAGGTCGAACACAGGGCGGTAATTAAAATAAAATTATTTATCTAATCTCTTGGGCGAGTTAGACGAAGCCTGGAGATTTTGTTGAAATAAAAACAAACTGAAATTTCGAACTTAGGATTATCGTTGAATCTAATCAACGATTAATCACTAAAGAAAGTAAAATGCAAAACAAGAACAACAATGCAGAAAATAAAAGTGCAGAATAAGAAGAACAACAAAAAAGTAAATTAGGATTGTCGTTGAAACTAATCAAACGACTAATCACTAACAAAAAAAATGTAAAATACAATTGGTGTTCTTCCAAAACTAATTGTGAAGACAACACCGATTGCTAAGAAAAAGAAAAATGCAGAAAAATAAAAGAAATAGGAGTTTTATTAATTGAGAAGAGAATATAGAATAGATAGTATAGGATGGTGGCTACAATGATACTACAAGGGTATATATAGGGGATAACCAAACCCTAACCCTAACCCTAATACAATGATAGATGGGCCTTAGGGAATTTACACAAGAGTTTACAATGAGAATTTCAAATGGGCCTTAGTTAAATCTATTAAATTTTTGGCCTTTCTTCTTTTCCTCTTGGTTCTTTGACTAGATTCCCTTGATTTGAGAAATTCTTGGTCTTTCTACCAATCATTTTCTTGTCCAACAGCAACTAGATGTGAGATCTTCATCTACAATTCTTCAAAATGTAAATAAATAGCAATCTGATCTCCATTTCTCTACTTTTCTGGTTGCATGCGGGTTGGGTTGGAATATCTGTAAAAGCAACAAAACACTACCCAAGTAATAGTTATTTATATACAAAAGATAAGATATAAGAGCATAAAATAAACACATTTCTATGTCAATCAAATACCCCCACACTTATCTTTTACTCGTCCTCTAGTAAAACAAGAAATGAAAAACTAAACTAGATAGGTCACACTTTCGTAGGAAACGCGGTTGCATTGAGCGTATGCAACAAGCCGTTAAACCTCTAGATGTCCCTAGTAGGACGAGTTGTGTCTCGTGAGGGTTTTCAGCGGATACTACCCACAAAATCCAAATGCAGTATTCTATGATTCTAATGAAACCACATGAATGCAATGGACATATTCAAAATAAAAGCAAAAATGAAAACAAGAGTTGTTTTTGAAGTGGTACAACAAATTAAATTAACAATTTCTAGTCAGTTGATTTTATTTTAGATACCTCAACTTGTCACAAATTTTCAATATAAATCAAGTTTTCAAATGTTAAATTCCAGTTTGGCCAGTTAGTTCGGTCGATAACATAGTGCAGCCATGAAATAAATTCTTAGTTTGTTTGGCACAGTTTGCAAAGTTGTATTATTATTTTCTCATGTATGGCTAATCAAATCAGTAAGGTCAAGAAGTGTTTGGGCATCATCGCTTATTCTTTATTCTATACAATTTTAAAATTTATGATTAAGTACATACACCTAACTTAGAAGACCAAGGTTTACCACCCATGCACTGCCTCGCGGACTGACGGAGAGTGGGTAAAGAGCTTGGCGGATAGTGCAGGCCGACTTTGACTTTGTCAACAATGTGTCGGTAATCCTTAGGTGTCCAATCTCATAAAATGAGACCAAGATATTCCAAAGCTGACTTTGTCAACAACATGTCGGACAGAGCTTGGCGGGTTTGCACACCAATGCTTGATATACAAGCAATGTTGGATACCCTTGGATTACTATTATTATTATTGAAATTATAAGCACAAAAGATAGTTACGCGAATCCAACTTAACACAACTTAGTTTTAAAGATTTGATAAGCCATTATAAGTATTTTAAGTCCTCCACTTATTTAAACAAAGTCTACAATATAGAATAGATTTCATGGCCATCACCTAAGAATCTCCCTATGTACTGGTTACACTATTATCCCTCAAAATTAAACTTTTTATTAAATTTCATATTCGATCTTAGCTGAGAGAGAAAAATACTATCAACTGATTAACAATCCTTAACTTATTTTGTTGTATCAAATCCAAAATGAGTCGTATTTAAAAAAATCATGTTACTACAATCTAAAATGCATGATGGTCCTATGTAAATGGATGAAAATGAAAAGAAAGAAAAAGAAAGCAAAATAAAGAAAAAAACGAAAATGAGTGAAATGCAGACTCCCCCCACACTAGAACTAAACAGTGTCCACACTGTAAACGTTTCCTGAATGTAAAAGATCGAACCCACAGGTGTATTCGATGCAAAATGATTTGTAGAATAAAATGCAATCTTACTATATGTAAGAATGGATCATATGTACAATGATATATGTGTTTGCGATGTATGCAATGCAAAGAATTCCACCAACTTTTTCCCCCACACTTGGTTCTTGCCCGATGAGTCCCATTCCCACTATGTCTAGGCATGTTTTCTAATAAGCAAAGGGTTTTGAAAACCATCTCATCTTTAAACCTAGATTTATAGTTTAGGAGATAAATATCCAGGGTCATCCTGACATGAAGTTTTTCAATCAAACTAACATTCCAAAAATAATTCATGTGTTCAACAAATTTATCAGTGTAATTTTTCAAGAATTTGTGATCGTATATAGATTCAGTGAAATTTGAATTCTGAGTGTTGTTCAAGACTATATGATCACATTTCTCATCATTAATTGACAACGTATTTCCGACACTGACAATTTCAAGTTCGTTTGAAATTTTCGCAAAGTTAAAATTTTTGAACTTGTGACGTGAATCTATCTCATCCTTATTTGGCAACTCATCCTCGTATAATCCAAATAATTCATGTTCGTTAAAATCCTTTTCCAAATTTGAATTGAAAAATTCAACATTTTTATTTCGTTCAATTTCAAAATTTTCAAGTTTCTCGCAGTCCGGAAGAGGAAGATCAAAATCTAAACTTAAATCTTTTTCCTAAAAAGAATCAAAGTCTAAATCATTCGTTGAATTTTGAACAACTTCATTTAGATCGTTATTCTCAATTTCCAAAGCTGTTATCTGAAAATTGTCACAATCAGTAACGAATGGATTATTTTCTGATTCATCGCTTGTTTGAATTTGATTGTGTTGCTCTCGTTGTTCTTTCAAAGTTGTCAATAAACAAAGAAGTTCATCAGCCCTCTCACTAAGATTGTTAAGATGATATTCTTCAAAATCGTTGTTTAGAGGGTTCTCGTTTTGGATATCTTGATTCTCAAAATTATAGTCCACATCAATTTCACAATCAATATTATTTCCAATATAGTGGTTGTTTGAATTTTCAGAAAAATGGTATAGGAAATCATTTTGATTATAAAAATTATGTTCGTAACCAAAACTGTTAAAATTCGAGGGAAAATTGCAGTTTTGGTTATTTTCAAGATGTTGACATGAGCTATAATTTTGAAAATTTTGGTTTACAATCCCATATTGATGTGGATCAAAGCTATATTGGGATTCAAAGCTGTTTTGTATGAGGATGTGGCCCATAATCGAAATTATTGATGTTAGAATTGAAATCGTAATTTCGATCATTTCTATGATTTTGAAAATTTTGATCATTTGGAAAATTTTGGAAATTTTTGATATTGGGTCCACGAAAAATTGGAAAATCTTGCCTCATGAGTTGTAATTCATACTCATACTCTTCAAGAGGACGTCTACTCCGATTATTATCCCACGTTTCTCTCAAGGATTTTTTTGAATTAGACATTTGAATGAAGTCAAGGGAAAACAGAAATTATTCTTAGTTCAAAATAGTATAAAAGAATGAGTTGTGCTCTATTTATTAACCGACTCAATTAGAAGGGGGAAGAGGGTCTTATGGTTGTTCACGTATAGTATAAAACTAAGGGATACGACCAATGTTTTACGGGTAGTATGCAACCTCTTTTGCTAATAGTTCAATAAATTGAACTACTATATATCCGCGATCCAATTATACGAGACAGTCAATTTCACAAAACACCACTTTTCAATTATATTATTTTGCAAATCAAATCACATGTTAAAATTGGAAATCGGCGAGAGTGATTAGTTATGGAAATTCGTTTCTCCCAAACAGATTCAGAAATTTCAGTCACAGAACAGTCACAGAATAATAACAGAAAATTAAAATATTGTACACGCAAGCCGCTGCACCTGCAGAAAATTTTTACAACCAATTTTTATATTTTTCAAAGTAGCTTCAGCACCTGTAGAGTTTAGAAAATATTACATTGGGGTATGGCTGTATGTCCAGAATAATTGAGTAGTGCTAGTGATTCAAATCCACTGTTTGCAATTCCCTTTACCTCTGACCCCTTGATTGTTTGCTTGACTGTGTTCCTTGGACCTATGGGTTGATTCTATTTTTTTATTGAAGTAAACAACTTAAAAGAGGGGAAAAAACTAACAAGGAATAATGAAAAAAACACTAAAATCCCAAAAAAAAAGCCTTTCAATTTTCCTATTTCTTTCCTTTCTTCAATTCCTTTCCGATCTTTTTCTACATTTATTTCCTTTCTATTTTTTTCTTCTTTTACAAGTTTCAATTAAAAATAAAAAAATTCCTTTGTAAAATTTCTGCTCTCTTGCTGCAAACATATAGCCTCCATCATCCAAACCATAACCCATAACTTCATATCATCTCCATCATACAAAAATTATATTTTTATCCTTCGTAAAAAAACTAACAGGTTGTGGCAAAAAGTTTGATGGTGATTATGGATTGTATGTGGAGGTGATATGAAGTTATGGGTTATGGTTTGGATGATGGAGGCTATATGTTTGCAGCAAGAGAGCAGAAATTTTACAAAGGATTTTTTTTCTTTTTAATTGAAACTTGTAAAAGAAGAAAAAAAAATAGAAAGGAAACAAATGTAGAAAAAGATCGGAAAGGAATTGAAGAAAGGAAAGAAGTAGGAAAATCGAAAGGCTTTTTTTTTAGGCTTGTAAAGCAAGAAGGAAATTTGTACAAAGGAAGAAATAAAAGAAAGGAAAGGCAATGAAATCAGTGAAATTTAGCATGTATTTTTTTTTCTTTTTTCAGAAGATTGTAAGAGAGAAGAGGGAGAAAAAAAAATGTAAAAAGAGCGGAAATCAATGTATAGACAATTGGAAAGAAGCGAGAGGAAGAAAAAAAATGGAAAGAAATTAAACAAAAATATGGCAAGATTTTTTTGTTCTTATTTAGAGGATTACGGTACCAATAAATAATACCAAATCAAGCCAATCAAGAATTTTTTTTCTATATATACAAGAGAGAAAAAAAAGAAAATATAAACAAAACTAACATGAATCAGAAATTAAATAAATAATAAAATTTAATTGTTACCTCCCCGGCAACGGCGCCAAAAACATGATCGACGCTAGTCTATGAATTAGAAAAGCGCGATATTTGTAATAAAATTCTGCAAGCGCACAGGTGTGTAGCATACAGGTCGAATACAGGGAGGTAAATTAAAATCAAATTATTTATCTAATCTCTTGGGCGAGATAGACGAGGCCTGGAGATTTTGTTGAAATAAAAACAAACTGAAATTGCGAACTTAGGATTATCGTTGAATCTAATCAACGATTAATCACTAAAGAAAGTAAATTGCAAAACAAGAACAACAATGCAGAAAAAAAAGTGCAGAATAAGAAGAACAACAAAAAAGTAAATTAGGATTGTCGTTGAAACTAATCAAACGACTAATCACTAACAAAAAAAATGTAAAATACTATTGGTGTTCTTCCCAAACTAATTGTGAAGACAACACCGATTGCTAAGAAAAAGAAAAATGCAGAAAAATAAAAGAAAAAGGAGATTTATTAATGGAGAAGAGAATATAGAATAGATAGGATAGGATGGTAGCTACAATGATACTACAAGGGTATATATAGGGGATAACCAAACCCTAACCCTAACCCTAACCCTAATACAATGATAGATGGGCCTTGGGGAATTTACACAAGAGTTTACAATGAGAATTTCAAATGGGCCTTAGTTAAATCTATTAAATTTTTGGCCTTTCTTCTTTTCCTCTTGGTTCTTTGACAAGCTTCCCTTGATTTGAGAAATTCTTGGTCTTTCTACCAATCATTTTCTTGTCCAACAGCTACTAGATGTGAGATCTTCATCTACAATTCTTCAAAATGTAATTAAATAGCAATCTGATCTCCATTTCTCTACTTTTCTGGTTGCATGCGGGTTGGGTTGGAATATCTGTAAAAGCAACAAAACACTACCCAAGTAATAGTTATTTATATACAAAAGATAAGATATAAGAGCATAAAATAAACACATTTTTATGTCAATCAAAATGTAAATTAAATTCTCGTATGTAATAACCCAGAAATTCTGAGCCAATTTAAAATTTTTATTTTGGCAATTTTAGTGGAATTTGAATATTTAAAATGAATTATTTTAAATATTAACGACGAGAAATTTATTTTGAATAGAATCAGAATGTATATATTTATTCGAATCGTCGTTAGAATATAAATATTTTATTTTAAATATAAAAGGAATTGAAAATGGCGTGGTAGTTCAAAAATTCGATTTTAAATGAATGTACAGGATTCAAAATAAACCGGATTTTAGTGAAACCAAAAATATTAGAATCTATTTGTGAATACCTTTCCAACGAATCCGAAAAATTGGAATTTCATAGCGGGAATCAAAAGATATGTCCAGTTGAAATTTCAGAATAGTCGCTATGGAATTCTGGCCCTTAAAAATGGGAATTTTGCAGATGACCTTGGTTTTCGACGAAACCACTTTTGTTGGATCTGTGATGTCAAGTTATTGCTAGAATCCAAAATTCGTAATTTTTCTAATCAATATGTGAGCGTGGCAAAGGAAAACGTGTTTGACCAGTTTTAGTTGATTTTTATCGACTAGAAAATGGCCATTTTTCAAACGGTCTCAAAATTTGACAAAATTGGTTTTGTTAGGACCGTACCGTCGATACGAAGCTTGAAAATATTTTTCGGGAATTTTTCTAGTTAGTATGTGGCCCCGGTAAATTGAAATGTACGTTCAAATTCAATATATAGAGTTATATTTTGATTTTGACGAAAACTGATTGAAACGATCGAATCAGCTTACGATACATATCCCATTGTGTTCGGAATTGGGGTAAATAGCTATGGCCGAAAGGCGGTGGGTTTCATTTCGAGTTCGAAATAAAAAGTTACTCTTTGAAAATTAAATTTATTAAAATAAATATATATTATTATATTCCCTCCCTTATCTCCTTTTCTCTTCAAGTTAACCCCCCCTCTTCCATCGTTTTACAGAAACGATGAAAAAAAAGAAAAAAAAAACCCTAGACCTATCTCGCCCCCCCATCACCACCGCCGCCTCTGGCGCGGACCCCCCTCCTCCTCTCGCCGCGAGGACCCAACCCCCCCTTCGATTTCAGTTTTCTAAAAAAAAAACGATCCTGCTTCTCCACCGTTCATCCATTGCCCCCCCCTCCCCCGGGCGGATCGCCAATGCCGCACCCCATCCATCGCGCCCCCTTCTCCGACGTTTGCTCACCTCCTTCCCCATTCGATCCCTGGAACACACAAGACCACAAAACCCCACGCCCTAGCTTTAAACTGCCACCGCCAGTCCTTGGGGGCCCCACGCCGCCAGCGCCACCACTGAGACACCTCTCCGACCTTCCAGCTTCCCTCTTCCACCACATCGGCAAAAGCAACCGTGAGTTTTTCATCTAAAATTTTCCTTTCAATTTTTTTGCATGGATAAAATCTGATTTTTTTTTTATAATATGGGTTTGAAAAATATATATGATTTTACTTAGGTAAAAATAGGATTTTTATTCAGAGAAAAATATGATTTTTACTTAGGTAAAAATAGGATATTTGCTTCGATAAAAATATGATTTTTACATTTTATAGAGAATAAAAAAATAATTTTTATATGATGTAAAAATGAAAATATAATTTTTATATGATGTGAAGATTAAAAATATAATTTTTATATGATGTAAAGACTAAAAATATAATTTTTATATGATGTAAAGAATAAAAATATAATTTTTGTAATTTACTTTCATGGTGGCTGATTCTATTGCTTCTTCTTGGATTAACCCTAGCTTTTATCTGCCATTCAACCACAATTTTCCTGGAAATTTTCGGGGGTATGGTGAGAAGAAGACGGTTTCAATTCTTTTCGACTGGAAGTTATCAAGAGACCAGAATCGAGGTAAAAGATGTTATAGATGTGGGGATCCGAATCATTTGATTGGGAGATGCTTTAATCAGGTTAGGTGTTTCAATTGTGGCAAAGAGGTGCACAAAAGATTCAATTGTGTGGTTGATCGTATGGATGCCAGAGCCGACGAGAGCCACCATCAAATCTTGAATTCAGGCATGATTCTGCTCAAAAAGCACCTCAGTAGAAATGATCAGATTGATATCGTTAGAAAATGCCATGTCCTTGGCAATGGCAAAGGGGGCTTTTACAGACTAGAGTTTAATAATGGTGCAAAATTAAACTTATTCATGATGTGTCTGGGGAGTAACTGGAATCCAATATCAAGAAAGTATGAAGCGAGACGATCAAGTGATGGTATGATTCCTCCTTTAATTACAGAGGAGTTTAAATCTTTGGTGGGGAAATCCATTGAAGTAGCGCAGAAGAAAATCGTTGTGGAAGGAGGGAAAGCCGAAGCTATTCCAAACATGAAGCCTGATGTGTGCGTTGTAAATTTTTATAATAAAGATGGAAAATTGGGTCTTCACCAAGACAAAGATGAAGGAGAAGATAGTATTATGGCTGGCTTACCTGTAGTGTCGTTTTCAATTGGGGACTCGGCAGAATTTGTGTTCAAGGATGAGGGGAATAACGGATTGATGAGGAAAGTGTTCCTTGAATCAGGCGATGTGTTAATTTTTGGGGGACAATCAAGGAACATATTTCATGGAATCACCAACATTCTTAGTAACACGGCTCCTGCATGGCTTGGAGAAGGGTCTCATCTAAAATCAGGAAGGTTAAATCTCACATTTAGGCAGAATCTTTTCTTGAGATCACAAGAGGTAAATTCTTCTTCTGAGTGCAATTTCTTCTCTAGTACATCGATCCCAAATTCCTCACTGAATGAACCAATATCCTCTCACAATTCTTATGCTGAAGTAGTAAAATCAAACAGACCATATAATATCTGAAAAAATAGATTTGTTCAGACTAAAACCGCAAAGAATGGTTGTTGTGTAAAATGCGGAGATTCAGACCATTATACGAAGGAGCGTAGAAATGGTGTTCATTGCTACAATTGTAGAGGAATTGGACATCGATCATCTAGCTGTCCAGACGCATTTAGAGGAAAAACAGTATTTGAACTGTTGCACTTCAACTACTCGAGACTATGCTTGAAAATAACCGAGCTTATAGAAGCTTTTTCCAGTGACTTCCCTTATCATAATAACGAGGGGGCATATTTGTTGTTGTTGATGGGATGGCATTTAGAAGGACTAGTGGAGGGTATATTTTGGGTTAAAAGTGCTTCGGTGGCCATTGTCAAACCGCCATTGTCGAGTCCTTTGAATAGAAAGGAGCACGCTTTTCAGTTTAGTTTAATCTTGTTGAAACCGAGGAGAATGTATTCAGATTCGCTTGCGAGTAACAAGGTAAGAGCCTTAACATTGATGGACTGTGTACTATCTCACTTTGACACTTTGAACACCCCAATCAACTGTGAACGCTGTGTTAATGAAGTTCAGACAATACCGCAAGTAATAGTAAGTAACAAGAAGGATCAGAGTCGTTCAAAGACTGTGTTGTCAGAGAGGAAGAATCTGTCCACAATATTGAAAGGGTATGTCCATGGCTCGGTTATTCTGGCTGATGATACGGTGGTTGTTGATGGGAAATGCTCTGCAGATTCTAAAATTGATCCTATGTGTTTCGATCTGTTTGTTTTGTTTTGTAATGGTTGGAGTGGTGATGTGGGGCTCAATGCTGGAAAGGACAGTAAAGTTGGCAAAGGAAGGGAGGTGATGACGAGTGTTGACTTGATAGATATGGAAGGGTTTGATGTGGGCAGTTCGAGCTGTGTTCAGTTTCATGATGGGGAGGGGGAGAATGAATGGCGAGTAAATGATGAAGTGGTGCTATTAAATGGTATTGAGGTTTTGAATAATTTTGTGGACGAAGTGGTTGTTGCTGATGAGGTTGTGGATGTAGAGAAAGGGGCTGTGGCAGGATTGGCGCCTGCAAAGTTGGTACATAAGATGGGATACAGAGTGGGAAAAGTGAAAATTGCTACAAAGACTAGATCTTTTGCTGACAATGTGATGAGAATGGTTGGTTATGATAATGATTGTGCGTGTTTGAGTGAGTCAAAATTATTAGATGGTTGCGATGGCCATAATTTGGGGATCAGGAATGTTTTGGTGCAAAGCAATGGGAGGGTTAGCGACAGTGTAAACAACGAGAGTAGTGATGAGAGATGGCAGGTTTCGAAGGGGGTCAATTCGTTGTGTTATTCTAGATTGAATGGTGGGGTAGTTTGGATGGACCCATCTGGTTGTATGATTAGTTTGCATGTTCCAGTTGTAAGGGATATCTCGTTGATTTGGAGGCCGAGTTTCAGTTCTTTTCAAACAAGGGTCCAGATGTCTTTGGAGGTGGCTGACAACGTTATCCATGCAGCGATCTGAACATGGGGGATGGGTCTGGAACCAGTATTGAGACTCTTCACATTGGTGATTTTACTTCTCCATCCAGAAGGGGGAGGAGGAGGAGAACAGCGTGCAGTTCAGGAATGGTCAGACGCAATGCAAGGTTAAGATATAGATCGGCTTCATCCCATGGTAGGTCCTCAAGCTCGAATACGAATGATAGTAATTCGAGTTTGGGCTCAGGTATGGTTACTCTTTACGGTAGCGACTATTCTCCATTTGCATTAGGCAGTCTTTCGACTTCCCAGTTATTTCAGCTTGCTAGTGACACTGCTTTTGTTTTTTCGGACTTAGACTTAGATGTTGATTTCATTAGGAGTAGGGAATTAGAGAGAGCTTCATCTATAGGTCGATGAGGATTGTTAATTGGAACATTAGAGGTCTAAATGAGCCCAAAAAATGTGATAAAGTCAGGATTTTTTTTTAAAGATTTTCACCTTGATATTATAATACTTCAAGAAACTAAGATAGATGATCATGATCCTAGTTTTTTTAGAAGATTGGGAGGAACTTTCTTTCGTAACTGGTCTTGTCTACTGGCAATTGTTACTGCCGGTGGACTTATGATTGGGTGGAAAGACAACCAATTTAGACTGGTATAGGAGCTTCCTATGATGCACTCATTGCATATTATATTAGCCTCGACAGTAGATAATTCCCTTTTGGGCATTTCAAATGTGTATGGTCCACATACTAAAATAGAGAGAAGACGGTTGTGGATAGAATGTTCTGACTTTCGGAATCTATCTTTCAATCAATGGGTAGTTGGGGGAGATTTTAATGTCACCAGATTTTTAGGAGAGAGAGCACCTAAAGAAGGTGATTTCTCCGATATGGAGGAATTTAACGATTTTATCTTAGGAAATAACCTGATTGAGATTCCGATTTATAATAGAATGTTTACCTGGTCCAATGTTAGAGATAGTCCATCCTTCGCCCTATTAGACAGATTTTTTTATCAATACTGAGATGGAAGATAGATTTTCGATATGTAGAGTAAAAGGTTTACCATTTTTATTGTCTGATCATTGTCCAATCATTTTATCTTGTGATTCGAACTTAATAATAAGTAGAAATTTTAAATTCGAGAAGATGTGGTTACTAGATAGTAGTTTCAATAATTTGGTTGCTGTTAAATGGAATTCTTTATTTTATTATAATAATTTGTATAAAGATAACTCAGCTAAGATTTTTGTTGCAAAACTAGGAAAACTAAGATTTTTTCTTAAACGTTGGAACAAGTTCGTATTTGGCAATGTCAGAATTAAAAAAGATAAAATTTTATGTGAAATGTTAGACATATATAAAGTTAGTGAAATTAGAACACTTAACATGAATGAGAGGGATAGACTTAGTAATTTAAGAAATGATCTTAAGTTGATTATAGAGAAAGAAGAGGTCATGTGGAGGCAAAGATCCAGAATTCAATGGATAAAAGAAGGTTATAATAACACGAAATTTTTTCATAGTATAGCCAATAAAAGGAGGCGTGATAATTTGATTCATTCCATTTTTATTAATGATATTGAGGTGTCTGTCCAGAAGGATTAAATGATGCTTTCACTAGGTATTATAGGCAGATCTTAGGAACTAGGTTAAATAGAAGGATTAATGTTAGATGGAATGATATTTATCCGTCTGCCACTATGGTTGATTTAACGGGCTTAGATAGTCCTTTTAATGAGGGAGAGATATGGAAGGCAATCTGTGATATGCCTAGTGACAAAGCTCCAGGACCAGATGGTTTTTCAGTTCTTTTTTATAAACAATTTTGGGAGGTTTTAAAGGTTGATTTTATTAATCTTTTTAATGATTTTTATAGTGGTAATCTAAGGTTAGGGAATTTTAATTTTGCTAATGTCATTCTAATTCATAAGAGAATTGGAGCGAATTTTCTTAAGGATTTCAGACCCATCTCATTAATTAATGTATCGGTAAAGATTATCTCAAAAGTTCTTGCCAACAGACTAAGCACTAAGATGAATGATCTAATAGATGTTTCACAAACAGCGTTTATTAAAGGTAGAAATATAGTGGATGGGGTAGCGGCAGTACAGGAGTATATAAATGTCTGTGTTAAAAATAATTTTACATGTGCCATTTTGATGTTAGACTTTGAGAAGGCATTCGACTCTGTTGATTGGGACTTTATTTGTGAGCTTTGTCTTGCTAGGGGTTTTAGTGTTAGGTGGACCAACTGGATTATGCTACTACTTAAGTCAGGTTGTTCCAGTATTGTGGTTAATGGAGTAGTTGGTAAAAAGATTCAATCTAAGAGAGGTCTCAGACAGGGCGATCCTCTCTCGCCTTTTTTATTCAATTTAGCGATTGATGTTTTCTCCAGAATTAACAAGAGGGCTGGAAATTTAGGTGTCTTATGTAATGTGGGGAATGAGGAGTTCCATAATGAATTATCTATACTTCAATTTGCAGATGATACACTATTATTTTCATCTCATCTACCTAAACATGTTATTGCTCTTATGTTTATATTATATTGCTTTGAGATGTTGTCTGGTCATCGAATTAATTTTGATAAGAGTGCAGTCATGGTACTTAACGATAGTTGTAATGTGGAGTCCTTAGTAGCTAGCACCTTAAACTATCCTATCATGAAATTCCCGTTTGATTACTTAGGTTTTAAAATTAGACCTTCCAAGCTTAAAAAGGTTGACTGGATAATTATTATTGATAAAATCAGTAATAGATTATCGAGTTGGAACAATAGATTTCTTTCTAGAGCAGGTAGGCTAGTTTTAGTTAATTCGGTTTTATCAGCCATTCCCACTTATTGGATGACGGTTCATCGTTTTCCCATGTGGGTTATTAAGAAAATTGATAGAATTAGAAGGAATTTTCATTGGAATGGTGACCTCAATTTTAGTAGTCATAAATGTTTAGTTAATTGGGATTTGTGTTGCAAGTCCAAGAGAGACGGGGGTTTAGGGATTATTATCCCTATTAATTTTAATTCATCTTTACTGACTAAATGGTTATGGAAATTTAGAAGTTCCGATACAGTGGCTACTTGGAAGAATTTAGTTTTAAAATCTTATTACTCTAAGGGAGAGTTTCTTGTGGGATCGGATGTTAGTAGGTCTAATAGATTATCTCATTTCTGGAAGGAAGTACTAAACTGTTTTGACTTTTTCAAGTTAGGTTGCAAGATGACAGTTCATTCTGGTAATTCTACCTTTTTTTGGCATGATGCTTGGATTTCTAGTATACCTCTTAAAATCGAATTTGCTGAACTTTTTAATGTCTGTGACTTCAAGAATTCATTAATTCCGGATGTTTATAGAAGGAATCTAGATCCCCCATGGGAGTTTTCTTTTGTTAATATATTAGAGGGGGGTTTGCTAAGACAATTGGCCTTATTGAAAGCAAAATTAACCTTATATCATTTGGATGAGTATAGGGATACCATTAGTTGGGGATTGGACAAGATTTTAGTCTACTCAGTCAATTCAATGTACAAACTTGTTAATTTCCCTGGTATGTCATTGCTTCCATTTAAGTTTATATGGAAAGCAAATTCTCCTCCTAAAGCTAAGTTTCTTATGTGGCTGATTATTCATAAGAAGCTTAACACAGTGGAGCTTTTAAAGAAGAAGAATGTTTCGTTTGATTTTAAATGTTGTTTTTGTTGTCAATCAGAGGAAGATGTTGATCATTTATTCTTTTCTTGTAATTTTTCCAATTACATCTTAACCATGGTACTAAGGATTTTTGTTATGTCCAATGTGAACACATTTAATAACTGTGAGAAATATTGGATTCGCTATAGACTTACTTATATATCAAAACGGAGATATGTAATGGACTCGTTAATTATTATCATTAGTTAGTTTATTTTGCTAGAAAGAAATCAGAGATTCTTTCATTGTATTTCAGTGTCACCTGATAAATTAATCATTAAGATAGTTTATTTCTGTTTGGACTGGATGACCACTTCATGTCATAAGTATTTTAGAGACATGAGATCAGGATACTTGTTGCAAAAAGTTGGGTCTAATTTGGGGTTATTTATGAATATCAATAGATATTTTGGAAACAATAGGTTTCGTATTTGTGCATAAGAAATTTAATCTTAGATTTGGAAATGTTAGCTAATTCTCATTTATCATATATATATGTATGGATACACAATGGTATATATAAATATATTTCTTTATTTATATATACACACAAAATATATACATACAAATATGTGAGGGTATCTAATGATAGGTGTTGTAGTTATTATCCAGGTTCTCAGGTGCAAGGAATATTGAGGAATTGCAGGGATTGCTTCGAACTTGAGATTATTCATAAGTATTAATAGCTATTTTTGTTGTAATAGTTTTTGAATTTGTGCATAAATTTCTAGTTTGTTAATGATAGATTATTTCCTTTCAGCATCTCTTTCTTCTTAAGTTACATATATGTAAGGATATACAATGGTTTATATATATATATATATTTAGATATATAAATATATATTTATATATATATATACAGATGTATATATTCATACATATATGTGACGGCTACTAATGGTGGGTGTTCAAGTTATTATTCAGGTTTTTAGGTGGAAGAGCATTTTGGAGAACTATATGGATAGCTATCTGGGTTTGATGCTTGGCTTTTCTGGTGGAGCTCTTTTTGTGACTGTATCTTGAGAGATATTGTGGGGTGTAC
The DNA here is from genome assembly GCA_030737875.1 of Allium sativum. Classification (NCBI taxonomy): domain Eukaryota; kingdom Viridiplantae; phylum Streptophyta; class Magnoliopsida; order Asparagales; family Amaryllidaceae; genus Allium; species Allium sativum. The sequence continues at coordinate 860,565,785 of CM060918.1, read as the reverse complement.
TCTTTTATTTTTCTTCCTGGGAGGTCTTGACTATAGTATTGGAGTAGATATACTTCTATATCGGGTGGTAGCTTTGCCGGAATTCGATATAGGTGTAGATGGGCGGTGGTTTATCCGGAGCTCATCTATCTACAATCCAATACTTGTCTAGAGTCGAGTTGATATTTTGAGTGTTGTTGGTTGTTTTAATTCTAGGGAGTTGTATTGGGACTCTGTATTTTTTGATTTTATGATATATATGTGTGCTCTCTTCTTCTTAGAAGATCACACATTTTTGTTTTTTTTAAAAAAATATAATTTTTGTATAGTGTAGAGGATAAAAATATGATTTTTATATCATAGGAAGAATAAAAATATGATTTTTATTTATGTAGAGTAATAAAATATAATTTTTTTAATATTTCTAGCGGTATAAAAATATAATTTTTATCTATATAGTAGCGGTATAAAAAAATGTGATTTTTATCCATATAGCATAGTTATAAAAATGTGATTTTTATATACATAGCAATAATATAAAAATGGGATTTTTATATATGTAGTGGCTATGGACAATGAAATTGACAAAGGGCGAGCATGACGAAGATTTCCTACATAAGAAGAGTCGTGGCGTTTGGTTTAGTTTGGGTGAGAACTCCTCACCTTTAATTTATTTCTAGTTTGAAATATATACTAGGATGCAGACGGTGTTTAGTAGCACCCGACACTTGTCGTCCACAGACCATGGATAACTTGTTTGTTTGATTACTGTGTTGTGAAATTTGATTGTGTGATGTGATATGAAATAAAATATTTTATAGTGGAAAATATTTTATAGTTATAAATATAATTTTTAACGTGCATATAAAATAAATAGTAATAAAAAAATCGGAGATTTGTTTATATACACTGATTTTACTGATACTGATTGGAACGATAAATTTTACACATCGCCCAACCGCACAAATAAAATATGTGTTTGTTGATTTGAAACCCCACACGGGTATTGGGATGATATTTGGCATACCCTAATCCAAATTATTTAGTTGTATGTCGATCGATGGGTCGACAGACAGTGTAAGCGTTAATTATTTATATTTAATGCTTATGCAGTTGTGTGGTGCACTCTGGATGATGGTTGATGATTTATCGTTGCTATTATATACGTGTGTTGTAGAAAATCCATATAATTAACATTATATGGTAATTGATTGGGCCTCATTCCCATTTAGAAAATAAATTCATGTGTTGAATTGAAAATAAATTCATGTGTTGAATTGAAAATAAAATTCATGTGTTGAATTGAAAATAAAATTCATGTGTTGAGTAAAAGCCGTGTTGATTAAATGGACGCCATTTTGACGTGAACGATATTTATATTGGTTCTATTCGTTTTTATAGTGAATATAGAAAGGGAAGTGATTCCCAAATATAACGTTTTGAAAATATTATCATTTATATATAGATGATGTGGAATATTCAATTTTGATTAGAAATTGAATAGGAAGTTGAAATCGTTTTGAAAACGAATTTAAAACGATTTATAAAATACGTTTTAAAAGGAATCGACGAAATATTATATATATATATATATATATATATGTATTGTATAATGGTCTGAATAGAACGCGCCGCGCCACGGCAGTTCGCGAATTTCGACCATTGACTTCGAATGGGTATTACGGGAGATCCGACCGTCGGATTCTCCTAAAACCGGAACCGTTGGGTTCGTATCGAGAAGAGCTTTCTAATGAATTTTAGAGATTTGAAATCTAATGGATGGATTGGAATTATGTCCAAATCAAATTTAGAAAAGGTCGGTGTAAGTGCAGTTCGATGGCCGTAGATGGAAATCGACTGTACGGGCCTTGATAAAATTATTATAAATAGTGATAATTTGTGTAAAATCATAAGAAATGATTTGTGAAGAATTGGGATGAAAATTTCAATATTTGAAAAGATAAAAATAGTTTTTTATCGAAATGAACTAGTTTTGATCTAGAATTATAATTTTATTTGTTTTTAAATAAATAAATTGGATTTGAAATGGTTTTAAAAGTAACCAGAATTTCCAATAATTGAATTGGAATGGATTTGAATCGAAATTATCTTTGGAATATTTCGATGTTGGATTTCGTGATTATACAGATATTGTTATGGAAATTTGAAAGATATATTTATATCGTTATTTCCAATACAATATTTGTTGGTCGTAGAATTTGATATTGAATATAAGCCGATATATTTTCTATTCAGAGAATTGTATTTAATATCAAAGGTGATTGGGGTTTGTCGTGAATGGTGTCTTTATTAACACTGTTCTTAGACCTAGTTGAGAAAAACATTAAATCTTTTTATTTAGATTTAATGATGTGTACCAATTAAATGGTATTTAATTGGGATTGAATGTGAATTGATTTTTGGGTTTATCGTGAACGATGTTATAAATAACACTTGTTCTTTAACCCGATAATTAATGGAATGTGATTTTGGGTTTATGGTGAACCGTGTTTTAAATGACATTGGTTCTTTAACTCAGTTAAAGGCAAGAGATGATTTCGCAAGTTAAACAATCATTAATATGATTTTTGGGAAGATTAAAACCCAGTGGAGTTTTAATGAATCTTTAATTGGATTTAAAAGTTTGAGAATGGAGTATCACCTTTTTTGCTCCAGGCGGTAGTTAAATCTTTAATTAGATTTGAAGGTGAAATGGTAATTGAATTTACCGAAGAAACCATGGTGTTAGATATGAAGTATTACCAGTTTTACTTCATGGGATGAATAGGTTGGGATTGGGAAATAAAATAAATGATTACTGCGGAGTGGTTCGCTAATCCCGACTAGTTTGAATTGATATTCAAAAGAAGATTAAAGAATAAATTTAAAGAATTTATCTTCGATAAAATTAATGGGAACCTTTCCCGAAGTATAAGAATATTTGAATAAAAGAATATTCTGAATTGGAATGAGGCGTATGTTGTGTTTGTGTAGCACGTGTTTATTATATACGCGAGTTGTTCAGAAATACCGGGTTTATCCCATTCTGAATAACTGATTCGACGTGGTATCGAAGATGAAGACGGTGGTTGAAGACCGGAGGTCTTCATGTCGTTTGGAAAATTACTGATGATCTTGATTGGGCCGTACACCCAAGAGGAGGGAATCGGTTAGTGATCGTCCAGACGTAATTGGAGATCAATGGATATGTAGTGAAACACCCCACCTCCGTTAGGGTCACTCTCAAAGGGAATGCCCTAATTTTGGTGGAGGTTTATAAGTATAAGTCACAGATATACAAGACAGATATAAGAACACATATTTTTGAACAGCGGAAAACAACAACAACTTTTATTTCAACAAAATACGTGTTACACAAACCATGTCATAATTTGTCTTACAGTACTTCCAAAAACATAACATCTTCATAACTGTCTTGATTACATTATTTAAAGAAGCATCAAAACATAAGTAAACTGCATAAGTCCCATAATTGCTGTCCAAAGCCATAGTACATAACGAAAAAGATCCAAGCAATACATTCTTTCTCTTCGAGCTGGATGTGAAAATTGGTCAAGCTGCAGTATTCCCTCCCTGTGGACCTGGGGGGGGGGGGGGGACAGAAGAAAAGAAGGTGAAAGAAAAGTAGAGTCGGACATAAAGCCTGAGTAAGTCTAGGACTATTCAGTCTATGAATAAAGAACTGGGTATGACAAGTATAAAATGGAAATGGGAAAGCACCATAAACTAAGTTAAGTTGTCTAGTGTCGAATATACTATCGTACCCCATATTAATCTCTGCATCCATATAAACTAGTTCCCAACAGGCACCCCTTAATTAGGGTGAAGTGATCTGTTTTCTGATGATCGGCTCCTACTCGCATAGTTACATGTGTCTTACGGCCCCCAATGTTGTAGTTACCTATGCTGGTCTCACCATGGGGTGTATCAAGTCCCATGGTGGCGGCCCGACACAATCCTAGAATGCACAGGTATGCTACTGGTGCCCAGTGCCTTATTTTTCTGTGCCGGAGTGTGTGCACGCCCGCAACCCGTTAGAACCTACACTGCTGCACCACCGCCGTCGATTTGACCTCTTACAATCAACCCAGTAATCGTGCCACACCCTGCCTAGTTCAGGGTATCATGATACACCTTGTAGGGTTACTGCTGAAAAGGGTCCCCCGCTACTAGGTTTTCTGTTTCTAGCCAACATGCTAAGTTGGTTAAGTGCTTTGTAAACCTAACCCCCAATCAATCGGTATAATTTAGCATGTTCCATTTTGATTAAGTATTCATTTAATTTACTTAATCCTATCAATCCTGACTCAGCCTTAATTGTCTTATTAAAGCCTCGACCTCTCACATTAGACAGGTATTGTTGTGGCTGCCTGTTGCCGGTTGGGTCTGGGCAGTCTTGCGCCACAACTCAGTCTAACCTCGGGTCCTTATTGGGCTCCGTGTTTAACCACCCACATTGGATAGGTATTGTTGTGACTACTGGACAGCCGGGCGGTTCCGGGCAGGTTTACATCACAACTCAATCCAACCTCGGGTTAAACACATCGTATTTTCTAAATTTACATATTTTGTCTCTTTTCTTTTTATATGTAAATATTTGCAGCCCATTATTCAAATCCATCTTTATTGGGTAAAATTAATATATATCACTTAATTGTTTTTCAAGGTTGTTGGCATGCGTCAAACATGCCAACACATATGTTCTATATTTAACCCAATCGTCATTACCCCCGTTTTATACGTTCGCTACCATATAACATATGTTGGGTCTAACATTTAAACCCAACTTAGCCACATGAAAAAGGGGAGGCTTATAACATGGTGTTTATATATTCTAAGTAACATAAAAAAGGAGCGTGAGCGCATGAACTTGCAACATAGCGAACTAATTAACATAAGTTTGGCACTTGTGAACTTGCATAGTAATAGCATATAATCATGGCATAAACATACTTAAACATGAATCATTCTATTCATATAATCATGGCATAAACATACCTAAACATGAACCATTCTATTCATATAATCATGGTTTTTAATCTATTCATGTAAACTTGCAATTGGAATGTAAATCTAACTTAATTATGTGTCACATATATCACCATATGATTTTGATAACAACATAGGCCTAAAACATGTTTTTCAACTAGGCATAACACCAAACATAGTTTAGTCATGTTCATAAAGATGCTTTCTTTTGTCTCTAATACAAAAGTATGGTTTTACACTTGAATCACGATGCCAATTCCAACATAAATTCATATAAACCATAATGCTTAGTTGAATCCAATTACACACTAAAAGTGATCATAAAAGTATGTACATCATATTGGCATAATAGTGAATCGTATACTTGCATGAATCTCAATTAAACTACCGCAAACATGTAGTTGTTAACTTCCAACATAAATCACATACTTGCAAATATCCAATCGTTATACCACAACATTCCAAATCGTTTAGAATCAAAGCAACATAAAAATATAGATTATTATCACCACAAATCAAATACAATTCTATTTCTCATTTTACACAAATCAAAACACAATTATTTACACACATCGGAATAGCACTCTACTTACAACGTATGACGAATCTTCAATTCAGGAATCTGAATTCTGAATTTGGAGATGCTATCCTTTGTTGTAGGCATTGTTTTGATTTAATTGACGTTGCTTTAAGCTTTCGAATTGTTTCCTAATTGTCTCTCAATTTCTGACGGCTATTCCTAGTCTTTCCTCAGCAGCATGACGGTCTCATCTCCATTTTTGTTTGTGTGAATAAGGGTGAGTCTTAGGTCCTTTTTATAGAGTTTGTGAGTTGATTAGGACAGTCGATGGAGCTTGGTTTAATAATAGCCGTTCGTTTGAAGGAGAGACCAATCAGGAGCTGACACCTAGCCCTAGTGATAAGGCAAGGCTCAGAAAATCGACCAAACACAGACCAGGCCAGCCAGGGGGTCTGGATTCGACCTGGCTCAGGGGCCAGGTCGACCCCCAAGTCGACCACCAGGTCGACTATGTAGTCGACCTTGGTGCCCCAGGTCGACTACCCAGTCGACCTGGGTAGCCCAGGTCGACTACCCAGTCGAACTGGGTGCCTTGGGCGGGAAAATTCCCGCCTTGGCACATCTGGCCCGATTTTTGAAATTTAAACTTGTTTTCTAAGCTGTTTTGGTCTGTTTGAACTTTAAACTGAATTCTGAAACTTCCGGAGGCCATATCTCCCTCATACGGAGTCCGTTTTACGCAAACCCGGACTCTATTTCAAGCAGAATTCCGAGACGAACACAATGGCATATCCCGTTTCCCTTAATTCTTTGATTTGAAATTAATTATACTTTAATTTGTGAATTTCACTGTTATAGAATACACGGGGTGTTACATTCTCCCCCACTTAAAAGGATATCGTCCCCGAAATCTTCAAGTTCAGGAAGAATGTACGTCCTAACATCCAAACATCCATCTACTCATCCATCAAACACGAGCATCCATTGTCCTTAAAAGACTTCTAATTCTTCATGATCATATGCGAAGTGTGTGTATATGTACTTATCTAATGCAAAATCGGTCGGTCTACTGATTCAGTTGACCTCCTTAATGCAAATCATGTAAGTGCCATGAATCCATTATGTATGCAAATTTTCCTATTCATGATTCTACATGAGTGCACAATCATTCATATATAAATGCAACATCTATATGGCAACACATTAAACTTCAACCATATACGAATAAATACATTTATGCACATGCAATATGAAGTGACTGAGCCGATCTAAAACCTATATTGTGTGTGTATATGCAACCACGAGCAACCACTAGCAGTCACTTGCAACCACTTGCAACCATCATCCATAACATGTTTCAGTTACATGTTTTCATCCAAAGAGTTTCTACCTAAATGATAAGGTCGAGGAGATATACCTAAAAAGATAGATAAAAGCGCAACTTAGGAAAAAGAAAGATCAAAGATGTACCCTCGAAAAGAAAAGGGTAGGCTGCGTGTATTCTAGCTTCAGTTTCCCAAGTTGCGTCTCCCTTGGCGTCGCTCCACTGAACTTTGACGAGCTTGACTTCGCGGTTGCGTAGCTTTTTCACTTCCGTTCCTAATATGTGGGTTGGAACTTTCCTCACGGTTGCTTCGCGTTCCACTTCAGCTTCTTCTAGGATATTTGGCTCTACCACTTCAGCAGATTCATGTAGACATTTTCGGAGGTGCGAAACATGGAAAACGTTATGAACTTCGGCCAATTTTTCGGTTAGCTCTAATCTATAGGCCATTTTCCAAATTTTCTCGATGATAGAAAATGGCCCTACGAAACTTGGTGCTAGCTTTCCTGTGGTTCCAAAACGAACAACGTTCCTTAGTGGAGATACTTTAAGAAAAACTCTGTCCCCAACCTCAAATTCAAGGTCGGTCCTCCTCTTGTCGGTGTAAGATTTTTCTCTGTCTTGGGCTGTCTTCATCCTTCTCCGTATTAAGTCTACTTTTTCTGAAGTCTCTCGGATCATATCCGGTCCAAGTATGAGCTTGTCAGTAGACTCCCACCAACAAGTGGGCGATCGACACGGTCTTCCATATAAAGCTTCGAAGGGCGCCATTCCGATGGTTGCTTTGTAGCTGTTGTTGTAGGCAAATTCCACCAAAGGAAGATGGTCTTCTCACGTCCCTCCGAAGTCAAGGACGCACAGTCTTAAAAGGTCCTCCAAAACTCTGTTCACTCTTTCTGTCTGGCCATTAGTTTGGGGATGATAGGCTGTGCTTAAGCATAACTGTGTGCCTACCACTTCTTGCAGACTCCGCCAAAACTCGTGAAGATAGGGTCTCGGTCACTAACAATGCTGGATGGTATTCCATGGAGTCGAACAATTTCCTTGAGGTAAAGAGATGCTAGGGATGAGGCAGTTCTTTTACTCTTGACAGGTAAGAAGTGGGTGCTTTTAGTAAGCCTATCCACTATTACCCAAATGCTAGTGTTGCCTCTTCTAGACCTAGGCAGCCAATCAATGAAGCCCATTGAGATGCTATCCCACTTCCACTGCGGGACCTCTAGAGGATGGAGCAGACCACCAGGCTTTTTCTATTCCGCCTTAACCTGTTGGCACACCATACACTTGGAAACGAAATCTTCCACGTCCTTCTTCATGCCGTTCCAAAAGAAAGTTCCCTTTATGTCCTTGTACATTTTATCCCCGCCTGGGTGTATCGTCATCTTGGAGTGAAGTGCTTCCTCGAGAACCTTCTTTACTAAATCCCTTGTCTGTGGGACGCATAGTCTTCCGTCTCGCCTTAGCCAACCCTTGTCATCGATGGAGTATCTGCTGAGGTGACTGGAAGTCTCACACCTAATGAGCCTATCAATCGTCTCCACAAGCTGAGGGTCTTCGCGTTGTGTTATCCCTATTGCGTCCACTAAAGTCGGGCGTACTTCGAGAGATGCTAGTTAGCCCGGTACAAAATCGGAGGAGGGCCTAAAGTCAAAGCTGGCTATAAACTCTAGGCTTTGTCTTTCAACAAGCAGTGGGCTTAGAGTTAGTTTCTTTCGGCTCAACGCGTCTGCCACTACGTTGCCTTTGCCCGGAGTGTAGGAGATCTCGAAATCGTACGAGGCAAGAAACTCCATCCATCTCTGTTGCCTCAAGTTAAGATCTTTCTGCGAGAAAAGATATTTCAACGATTTATGGTCAGTGTAAAGTTCGAACTTCTCACCTAGGAGATAGTGTCGCCAAGACTTGAGTGCAAAGACGATGGCAGCTAACTCAAGATCGTGGGTCAGGTAGTTCTTTTCATGCACTTTCAATTGTCTTCCACCATAAGCTACTACCCTTCCTTCTTGCATTAAGACAACGCCTAGCCCTGTCCTACATGCATTTGTATAAACTGTGAACATCTTGCCTCCATCTGGCAACGTCAAAACTAGGGCTGTTGTAAGAGCCCTTTTTAGTCGTTGGAAAGCAAATTCGCAATCCAAGTCCCAATTGAACACTAGATTCTTCTTGGTCAGCTTTGTGAGCGGAGCTGATATCTTTGCAAAGTCTCTGATGAATTTCCGATAGAAGCCTGCTAGCCCGAGAAAGTTTCGGACCTCTGTTGCGTTCTTTGGTGTCTTCCAGTCCTGCACCGCTACTACCTTAGCCGGGTCTACTGCTAACCCTTCTTTGGATAATATGTGCCCAAGAAATCTTACTTCCTCTCTCCAAAAGTGGCATTTGGAGATTTTGGCTTTTAGTTGATGGACTCGCAGGGTTTCCATGATTGCCCTTAGGTGCTGAGCATGCTCTTCTTCACTCTTTGAGAAGATCAAGATATCGTCTACGAAGACCACTATGAACTTGTTGAGGAATTCTCTGAACACCCTACTCATTATGTCCACGAAGTAAGCGGGTGCGTTTGTCAAGCCGAAAGGCATGACAAGCCATTCAAAGAAGCCATCTGGGGTTCTGAATGCTGTCTTATCGATACTATCTTCATCCACCCTTAGCTGATGAAATCCGGTTGCTAAATCGAGTTGGGAGAAAACAGACGCTCCTACAAGCTGATCAAACAGATCGTCAATTCTGGGGAGAGAGTGCCTATTCTTTTTCGTTAGTTTGTTGAGCTCCCTATAGTGAACACATAGACGGAGTGAACCATTCGCCTTTGTAGCGAACACCACTGGAGCGCCCCATTCTGAAATGCTCCTTCTAATGAACCCCTTTTCTAGAAGCTCTTTAATCTGTTTACTGAGCTCTTTCCTTTCCCGTGGAGCCATGTGTCTAACGGGCAACGCAACGGGCTTCGCATTATCTACAAGATATATGCGGAAGTCTATTTCTCGCTTCGGAGGTAAGCCCTTCACCTCTTCGAAGACATCCGTATATTCCTGGACCACTCTAACCGATTGCAAACTCTCAACAGAAGCATCTAGTGATTCAAGTTAACTAAGCATAACCGCATACGAGGGATTACAAGTAATTTCCAGAGTGTTACCGAGTTGGGTCAGAAGCCTAACAACCCTTTTCTCACAATCCAGGATGGCACCATTACTGGATAGCCAATCCATGCCCAAAATCAAACCATATCCCGAAAAGCCCAAAACAAAGGCAATACAATTAAATTCTACGCTTAGAATAGAAATTTTCAATCCCACACAGAACATAGATAAATAAGCCGGGCCCCCAATTGTATTTGAAACAATTAAGGGGTTCTCTACCATTCTAGTTTCTAGGTGCAGAGATTCTACTAAAGCAGATGAGATAAAGGAATGTGATGCGCCAGAATTGAATAAAGTGCGAACTGGGTGATCATAAAGATAAACTACACTTTCTATAGAAGTATTTATACCTCGCTGCTGCAGAGGTGGCGCTTCTAGCGCATGAACTTGTTCCCCTGGGGTGGATTCAGCCCTCTGCCCCTGCCCTCGCTTCTTTGGGCAATCCTTAGCCAGGTGGCCTGTCTCACCACAAGAAAAGCACCCACCATTCATCTTGGCCTTCTTTTTCCGGCAATCTTTCACTAAGTGCCCCACTTTGCCACAGAAATTACACTTCCTCTTCTCTCTTTTGTCTTTCCCGCCCTTCTTAAAGTCTGTCTTCTTAGGCTGCAAACCTTCTTTCTTCCCTTCAGAGGTTTTTGCCTTTGTCTCCTTCTTGCCCTTATCCTCTTCGTTCAGCAATGCCATTTGCACCAACCTTTCATACGTAGCTCCCATGGGTATATGGGTGATGGCCAAACTGTGTAATGGCTCATTCAACCTTTTGACAAAGCGGAGAGCCTTCTTGTGCGGGGTGTTGACTAGGTCCAGTCCGAACCTAGCCAGCTGATCAAACTGGTTAACATACTCTTTGACTGTCCTATTCCCTTGCTTAAGAAATAATGATTTTTCCAACTGAAGAATCCTTTCAGCTTCTGAGAGAAAGTTAGCCTCAAACCTTGCCCTAAAGTCCTCCCATGTTTCCATTGGTCTTTCTGCATTAGTGACTTCCCACCAGTAGGAAGCCTCGCATTTAAGTAGCCATACTGCCAGTTGTACCTTCTGCCTATCTTCTACCTCAAAGATGACGAATAAGTCCTCGGTTTCTTTCAGCCAATTCCTGGCTACCACGAAGGACTCGGTTCCATGAAAGTCCTTTCCTTCCATAGCTTTAAAATCTTTACATATCTTAGCAAAAGTATTTCCCTGCGGAGGAGGTGGAGGAAGAGGTGCTGCTGCAGCTGGATGATTTCCTACAGCTGGGGGAGGAGGAATGGTAGGACCTGGCTGAGTGGCCATTGCTTCTAAGAATCGTCTAAACCAACCAGGTATTGGTATACCCTCTGGCAAGTTAAGTTCTTCGGACATGCTAAAACAAAAAGGATAGATTCAAAACGAAGGATAAAAGATAGTGCCTATGGCTTTGGGGGGGGGGGGACTATGCCTTTTTAAAATGAAATAATATTTTATCTTTAAAAATGCTTCTTTAAATTTTCTTTTGAAAATAAATTTTCAAAACTTTTATCTTATCTGGTAAACCTATGCTCTGATACCAAGTGAAACACCCCACCTCCGTTAGGGTCACTCTCAAAGGGAATGCCCTAATTTTGGTGGAGGTTTATAAGTATAAGTCACAGATATACAAGACAGATATAAGAACACATATTTTTGAACAGCGGAAAACAACAACAACTTTTATTTCAACAAAATACGTGTTACACAAACCATGTCATAATTTGTCTTACAGTACTTCCAAAAACATAACATCTTCATAACTGTCTTGATTACATTATTTAAAGAAGCATAAAAACATAAGTAAACTGCATAAGTCCCATAATTGTTGTCCAAAGCCATAATCCATAACGAAAAAGATCCAAGCAATACATTCTTTCTCTTCGAGCTGGATGTGAAAACTGGTCAAGCTGCTGTATTCCCTCCCAGTGGACCTGGGTGGGAAATGGAAGAAAAGAAGACGAAAGAAAAGTTGAGTCAGACATAAAGCCCGAGAAAGTCTAGGACTATTCACTCTATGAATAAAGAACTGGGTATGACAAGTATAAAATGGAAATGGGAAAGCACCATAAACTAAGTTAAGTTGTCTAGAGTCGAATATACTATCGTACCCCATATTAATCTGTGCATCCATATAAACTAGTTCCAACAAGTACCCCATAATCAGGGTGAAGTGATCCGTTTTCTGATGATCGGCTCCTACTCGCATAGTTACATGTGTCTTACAGCCCTCAATATTGTAGTTACCTATGCTGGTCCCACCATGGGGTGTATCAGGTCCCATGGTGGCGGCCCGACACAATCCTAGAAAGCACAGGTATGCTACTGGTGCTCAGTGCCTTATTTTTCTGCGCCGGAGTGTGTGCACGCCTGCACCCCATTAGAACCTACACTGCTACACCACCGCCGTCGATTTGACCTCTTACAGTCAGCCCAGTAATCGTGTCGCACCCTGCCTAGTTCAGGGTATCCTGATACACCTTGTAGGGTTACTGCTGAAAAGGGTCCCCGCTACTAGGTTTTCTATTTCTAGCCAACATGCTAAGTTGGTTAAGTGTTTTGTAAACCTAATCCCCAATCAATCTGTATAGTTTAGCATGTTCCATTTTGATTAAGTATTAATTTAATTTACTTAATCCTATCAATCCTGACTCAGCCTTAATTGTCTTATTAAAGCCTCGACCTCTCACATTAGACAGGTATTATTGTGGCTGCCTATTGCCGGTTTGGTCCGGGCAGTCATACACCACAACTCAGTCTAACTTCGGGTCCTTATTGGGCTCCGTGTTTAACCACCCACATTGGATAGGTATTGTTGTGACTACTGGATAGTCGGGCGGTTCCGGGCAGGTTTTCATCACAACTCAATCCAACCTCAGATTAAACACATCGTATTTTCCAAATTTACATATTTTGTCTCTTTTCTTTTTATATGTAAATATTTGTGGCCCATTATTCAAATCCATCTTTATTGGGTAAAATTAATTTATATCGCTTAGTTGTTTTTCAAGGTTGTTGGCATGCATCAAACATGCCAACACATATGTTCTATATTTAACCCAATCGTCATTACCCCCGTTTTATACGTTCGCTACCATATAACATATGTTGGGTCTAACATTTAAACCCAACTTAGCCACATGAAAAAGGGGAGGCTTATAACATGGTGTTTATATATTCTAAGTAACATAAAAAAAAGGAGTGTGAGCACATGAACTTGCAACATAGCGAACTTATTAAGATAAGTTTGGCACTTGTGAACTTGCATAGTAATAGCATACAATCATGGCATAAACATACTTAAACATGAATCATTCTATTCATATAATCATGGCATAAACATACCTAAACATGAACCATTCTATTCATATAATCATGGTTTTTAATCTATTCATGTAAACTTGCAATTGGAATGTAAATCTAACTTAATTATGTGTCACATATATCACCATATGATTTTGATAACAACATAGGCCTAAAACATGTTTTTCAACTAGGCATAACACCAAACATAGTTTAGTCATGTTCATAAAGATGCTTTCTTTTGTCTCTAATACAAAAGTATGGTTTTACACTTGAATCACGATGCCAATTCCAACATAAATTCATATAAACCATAATACTTAGTTGAATCCAATTACACACTAAAAGTGATCATAAAAGTATGTACATCATATTGGCATAATAGTGAATCGTATACTTGCATGAATCTCAATTAAACTACCGCAAACATGTAGTTGTTAACTTCCAACATAAATCACATACTTGCAAATATCCAATCGTTATACCACAACATTCCAAATCGTTTAGAATCAAAGCAACATACAAATATAGATTATTATCACCACAAATGTAATACAATTCTATTTCTCATTTTACACAAATCAAAACACAATTATTTATTCACATCGGAATAGCACTCTACTTACAACGTATGACGAATCTTCAATTCAGGAATCTGAATTCTGAATTTGGAGATGCTATCCTTTGTTGTAGGCATTGTTTTGATTTAATTGACGTTGCTTTAAGCTTTCGAATTGTCTCCTAATTGTCTCCCAATTTCTGACGGCTACTCCTAGTCTTTCCTCAGCAGCATGACGGTCTCATCTCCATTTTTGTTTGTGTGAATTAGGGTGAGTCTTAGGTCCTTTTTATAGAGTTTGTGAGTTGATTAGGACCGTCGATGGAGCTTGGTTTAATAATAGCCGTTCGTTTGAAGGAGAGACCAATCAGGAGATGACCCCTAGCCCTAGTGACAAGGCAAGGCTCAGAAAATCGACCAAACACAGACCAGGCCAGCCAGCGGGGCTTGGTTCTACCTGGCTCAGGGGCCAAGTCGACCCCCCAGTCGATCCCCAGGTCGACTATGTAGTCGACCTAGGTGCCCCAGGTCGACTACACAGTCGACCTGGGTAGCCCAGGTCGACTACCCAGTCGACCTGGGTAGCCCAGGTCGACTACCCAGTCGACCTGGGTGCCTTGGGCGGGAAAATTCCCGCCTTGGACCATCTGGCCCGATTTTTGAAATTTAAACTTGTTTTCTAAGCTGTTTTGGTCTGTTTGAATTTTAAACTGAATTCTGAAACTTCCGGAGGCCATATCTCCCTCATACAGAGTCAGATTTATGCAAACCCAGACTCTATTTCAAGCAGAATTCTGAGACAAACACAATGGCATATCCCGTTTCCCTTAATTCTTTGATTTGAAATTAATTATACTTTAATTTGTGAATTTCACTGTTATAGAATACACGGGGTGTTACATGTGGGGTACTAGGTGCCGCCAGTTTCGTTCAGACCCAGAATGAACTTCCAATTGGACTGTGTGTCTGACATTGGATTTCATTCTGTGTGATTGATTTCTATTAAATATATATCTGTTTGGCGGCGGAGAATTTATTCTCTTGCTTAACGCCCTTCTCTGAAAAGTACGAGCTCAGGGGTTATATATTGATGGATATCTGTAACAACCCGGAAAATGCGAGCCAGTTTGAAATTTTTATTTTGGCAATTTTAGCGAATTCAGATTATTTAAAATGAATTATTTTAAATAATAACGACGAGAAATTTATTTTGAATATAATTCGAACGTATATATTTATACGCGTCGTCGTTAGAATATAAATATTTATATATAATTATAAATAGAATTGAAAATGGCGCGGTAGTTCGATAATTCGATTTCAAACTTCAATTGAATGTACCGGGTGCAAAACAATCCGGATTTTAGTGAAACCAAAAACATTAGGATCTGATTGATAATATCTTTCCAACGAATCCGAAAAATCAAGATTTCATATCAGGAATCGAAAGATATGTCCAGTTGAAAATTCTGAATAGTCGCTATGGAATTCAGGCCCTTAAAAATGGACATTTTGCAAATGACCTCGGATTTCGACGAAACCAGTTTTGTTGGGTCCGTGATGTCAGGTTATTGCTAGATTCCAAATTTCATAATTTTTCGAATCAATATTTGAGCGTGGCAAAGAAAAACGCGTTTGACCAGTTTCAGTTGATTTTAATCGACTGGAAATTGGCCATTTTTCTAACGGTCTCAGAATTCGACGAAACTAGTTTTGTTAGGACCGTATAGTCAATACGAAGCTAGAAAATATTTTTCTGAAATTTTTCTAGTTAGTATGTGACCCCGGTAATTTGAAATGTACGTTCAAATTTGAAAATTAAATGTTTTATACTTTAATTTGCGGGATAACTGACTGAAACAGTCGAATTGGCTAACGAAACATATTCCATTGTGTCTGGGATGGGGGTAATTAGCTAGGGGCGACAGTCATTGGGTTTGGTTTCGAGTTCATACGCAAAAACCTACTTTAATGAATTAAATAATAATAATAATAATAATAATAATAAAAAAAAAAAAAAACAAACTTCTCCCTCCTTAAAACACTCTGGCCCCCCCCCCCGTCCATTCATTTCAAACAGAACAGAAAAAAAAAAAGAAAAAAAAAAAAAAGAAAGGGCGACAGGGGGGCGGAGCGCCGCCCCACCATCCACCGCGCCGCCTCCCTCTCGCACAGTTCCCCCCCCCTTCATCTCCGCCCTGCTCCGACGCGAGACCCTCAAGCCCGACCCCCCCCCTCCAGGCGCCAGGCGCCGCGAAACCCACAACCGCCCCCCCCAGGAGCTGCTCCGACCACCCTCCGCCACGAGCCCCCCCCACTGACGAACGGAGAAGCCTCCCCCCTGTAAGTCCCCTTTCTGTTTTTTTTATTTTTATTATTTACTTTTTCTGTTTTTTTTAGTAATTTAAAACTAATTTTTTTTAAAGTAATTTAAAACTGATTTTGTAAAATTATAAAAATAAAAACTGATTTGGTTTTAAAATAAGAATAGCATGGTTTCTAACATATAAAAATATGATTTTTATATGATTAATAGAAATATAAAAATATGAATTTTACATATATGATTTTTGATTTTTGGAAAAATAAGTTTCTGTGATTGTAAAGAAATTTAAAAGGTTTAAGAAGATTTTTGTTTTTAAGAGGTTTAAAAAGATTTGAATTTTTAAAAGGTAAAAGATTTGAATTTTTAAAAGGTAAAAGGATTTGAACTTTAAAAAGTAAAAGAAAAGATTAGATCTTTGAAATGGAAAAGGCGGAAACTTTGAAATAAAAATTCGATTTTTATATATTGAACTTTGAAATAAAAATTCGATTTTTATGTATTGAACTTTGAAATAAAAATTCGATTTTTATATATTGAACTTTGAAATAAAAATTCGATTTTTATATATTGAACTTTGAAATAAAAATTCGATTTTTATATATTGAACTTAGAAATAAAAATTCGATTTTTATATATATAGTGGCCTTGGGCAACGAAGGTGACAAAAAGGCGAAACGACGAAGACTTCTGCAAAAGAAGAGCCGTGGAGCTAGGATAGCTATAGGTGAGAATTTCTCACCTTTCAATTTTATTTCTAGTTATATATATATATACTAGGATGCAGACGGTGCTTAGTAGCACCCGACACAATCGTCCACAGACCATGGACTTGTTTGTTTGGCTGTTTGGTTATTGATTGTGATATTGGTTTGAATGTGGTTTGTGGTGTGAAAAATCGAATCGATAAATTGGTTAGGATTAGACGTGCGCCGTTATAAGGCGAAGGAGTAAGGCTAGGTTAGACTCTTACTCCAAATTTTGTGGTTTGCATAACTAATTTATTTGATTGATGTGTGAGTGGCGTGGGCCTTCACTAGACCGGGGATAAGGCTAGGCCTTGTCCCGTTTCTAGTATCGTGCCGTTATGCCGCCGAAATTTTCTAAAATATGTTAGAAAAATAAAAATATCATTTTATTGAATAAATGAATTGAATAGAAATTCATAGGTTGAAATAAAATGTTTTATCGTTAAAAATATAATTTTTAACGTGAATATGAAAATAGTGAAGTGAATAAATAAATATTCATTTACAAACCAGACGGTTTGTTTATGAACACTTATTTGAATGACATTGATTGGGACGATAAATTTTACACATCGCCCAACTGCACAACTAGAATCTGTGTTTGATTGTTTGAAACCCCACACGGGTGTTGGGATGAAATATGAAGTTCACTCATCCTGATTGATTAAATATGTCGATCGATTGATTGACAGGCTGTTATAAGCGTTAGATATCTTTATTTGATGCTTATACAGTGTAGTGCACTTTGGTTGATGGTTGATTATTTTTCAATGCTATTATACATGTGTTGTATGAAAATCCATATAATTAACTTTATATGGTAATTGTTTGGGCCTCATTCCAGTTTTAAAATAGAAATATTTGAAATAGAAATATTCGAAATGGAATATTTGAAAATATCAATATATGAAGCCGTGTTGATTAGATTGACGCCATTTTGACGTGAACGATATTTATATCGATTTTTTTCATTTTAAAATGAATATTGAAAAGTGATTTCGAAATCGAATATTTCGAAATGAATTGAATTGAAAACGATTTCGAAAAGAATTGAATTGAAAACGAATTCGAAAAGAATTGAATTGAAAACGAATTCAAAATGAATTGAAAACGATTTCGAAATGAATTGAATTGAAAACGATTTCGAAATGAATTGAATTGAAAACGATTTCGAAATGAATTGAATTGAAAACGATTTCGAAAAGAATTGAATTGAAAACGAATTCAAAATGAATTGAAAACGATTTCGAAATGAATTGAATTGAAAACGAATTCGAAAAGAATTGAATTGAAAACGAATTCAAAATGAATTGAAAACGATTTCGAAATGAATTGAATTGAAAACGATTTCGAAATGAATTGAATTGAAAACGATTTCGAAATGAATTGAATTGAAAACGATTTCGAAAAGAATTGAATTGAAAACGAATTCAAAATGAATTGAAAACGATTTCGAAATGAATTGAATTGAAAACGAATTCGAAAAGAATTGAATTGAAAACGAATTCAAAATGAATTGAAAACGATTTCGAAATGAATTGAATTGAAAACGATTTCGAAATGAATTGAATTGAAAACGATTTCGAAAAGAATTGAATTGAAAACGAATTGAAATGGATTCAAATTGAATTGAAATTTGAATTGAATAGAAATGAATTTTGAAACGAATTTAAACTATTTATATAATTCGTTTTAAATAGAAATCGACGAAGTATATATTATATATATTATATATATAATATAATGGCCTGAATAGAACGCGCCGCGCCGCGGCAGTTCGTGAATTTCGACCATTTATTTCAAACGGACATTGCGGGAGATCCGACCGTCGGATTCTCCTAAAACCGGAACCGTTGGGTTCGTATCGAAAAGAGCTTTCTAATGAATGTTAGAAATTTGAAATCTAACGGTTGGATTTGGAGATACGTCCAAATCAAATTCGAAAAAGGTCGCTGTAAGTGCAGTTCGATGGCCGTTGTTGGAAATCGACTGTACGGGCCTTGATAAAATTATTAAAAATAGTAATAATTTGTGTAAAATCATAAGAAATGATTTGTGAAAGTTTGGGATGAAAAACTCCATATTTGAAAAGATAAAAATAGATTTTTATCGAAATGAACTAGTTTTGAACTAGAATTATAATTCTATTTATTTTTAAATAAATAAATTGAATTCGAAAAGGGTTTTAAAAGTAACCAAAATTCCAATGATTGCATTGGAGTGGATTTGAATCGAAATTGTCTTCGGAATATTTCGATGTTGGAATTCGTGATATTACAGGTGTTGTTATGGAAATTTGAAAGATATATATTTGTATCGTTATTTCCAATACGACATTTGTTAGTCGTAGAATTCGATATTGAATATAAGCCGATATATTTTCTATTCAGAGCCTTGTATTGAATATCGAATGTGATTTGGGTTTGTCGTGAATGGTGTCTTTACTAACACTGTTCTTGAACCCAGTTGAGAAAAGATTAAATCTTTTTATTTAGATTTAATGAAGTGTACCAATTAAATGATATTTAATTGGAATTGAATTGATATTGATTTTTGGGTTTATCGTGAACAGTGTTTTAAATAACACTTGTTCTTTAACCCGATAATTAATGAATGTGATTTGGGTTTGTCGTGAATGGTGTCTTTACTAACACTGTTCTTGAACCCAGTTGAGAAAAGATTAAATCTTTTTATTTAGATTTAATGAAGTGTACCAATTAAATGATATTTAATTGGAATTGAATTGATATTGATTTTTGGGTTTATCGTGAACAGTGTTTTAAATAACACTTGTTCTTTAACCCGATAATTAATGGGATGTGACTTTGGGTTTATCGTGAACCGTGTTTTAAATGACACTGATTCTTTAACCCAGTCACAGATTAAAACTAAGTGGAGTTTTAATGAATCTTTAATTAGATTGAAAAGATCGAGAATGGAGTATCACCAGTTTTGCTCCAGGCGATAGTTAAATCTTTAATTAGATTTGAATGTGAAATTTAGAAACTAACTGGCGGTTAGCCAAGCAGAATGGTTTTCTGGATATTGATCTGATGTTGGTTTCGGCCTTCGGGGTTAATATTTGGGGAATTATTCTCTTGATTAATTTACGGTTAGTGACTAATGAATTGGAATGAGGCGTATGTTGTGTTTGTGTAACACTTTTATAAAATATACGCGAGTTATTCGGGAAGACCGGGTTTATCCCATTCTGAATAACTGATACGACGATAAGTCGAAGATGAAGACGATGGTCGAAGACCGGAGGTCTTCACGTCGTTTGGGTGATAGCTGATGATCTTGATTGGGCTGTACACCCAAGAAGATGGAAACAGTTGGTGATCGTCCAGACGTACTTGGAGATCGAAGGATATGCGGGGTACTAGGTGCCTCCGGTTTCGTTCAGACCCAGAACGGACTTGTAAATGGACTGTGTGTCTGACATCGGATTTCATTCTGTGTGACTGATATCGGTTGCATAGGATGGTATGCCTGTGTGGCATGCTAAGATGCAAATGATCAAGGCTTCTGTTGAAAAGCAAAGTCTTGTGGTGATGATCAAAGCACGGCCTTTGTGGCGTAGCTTTGTGTAACGTTTACCTCGCGTGTTTCACACCAGGTATGAACCAAAAACGGGAGACGGACCTCAGGGAGGGCATGCGTTTCCTTCTAGATAAAAAGTGGCGTCAGTGGTTTTACACGCCCTGACGAGTTTGACTTATGTGGTTGTTGCTGTTGCGAGGCGCCTCGGATTGATCGGTCGTTCTCGAACCGATGGAGTCATTTGGTTGGCTCATTTACGCCCCAAAGGGCGGGGAAACGTATTGTTCAGGCATTCTTAATCCACATCGGTGGACCGGCCCTGTCGCTCCAAGGGACGATGCGTTCTGTTCCTGAGACATGGGCTAGATTGTCTCGAATCGGTTGAGGACTATCTTTTGCCTCGGTTCATAGACGGAAATCCAATTTCCAAATACGACATTTGCGGTTTTGATTGTAAACTTATATATGGCGACATAGTGATATGGGCCGTTCATGCCGCCTATGATTGATACTTATGATTTGAAGTGTTTTATACACTATGCACTTATAATAGTATCAAATGATTTGTTTTAAAACGTATCAAGCATTCTTTGGCTGTTATAAGGGAAAACCCTATCCTCGACTGCGTTGCATTGTGTGATGGGACCTGGGTCTTATAACAGCTTCATTTTTCTTTATTTAGCATTGCGCTGTTTGTTTTATGCACTGGTATTCTTGGGAGGAAACCCGTTCCGTGTTATACGGCGTGGTCCCTTGATTTACCTAGCTTTGAAAATAAAGATTAATAACTGTTTTAGTTCTCACACCAGTCACATGACTGACCTGGAGTTTATTGTTTTAACCTAAACTCTGGGTGCCCCTATTTTTGACACGGGCAGCTAGTAGTTTTGGTTTTGCAGATTTATATTCACAGGATCCTGGTTTACAGCTGGAACGATATCCGGAAAGCTTTGTATCCGTATATCTCTTCTAGTTGTGTATTGTATTATTTTCCGCTGCTATGTATTTAAATGTAATTTAAATCTCTGATATTTCTGTGTAATATTCATTTATACTCTGTATATTCTTGTAATCTGATGCATTGTTGTAATATACAATGAAATGTTCTTCTGTATGCGTTCTGCTGTGGCTTGTTCTCGAACTATCCGACGCTTTCCTTAACGGGGAGGTTGCGGGTCTCCACAGTTGGTATCAGAGCTTTGGTTTACAAAGCTCAGAGAACAAGACACATTAGAACCATACGAAAGAATTCATCAGATATTGGATTAGTAAAATCCAATGGGAATGACTCGTTAGAGATGGGATCAGTAGTATCCTAGAACGAGTGTGAAGAGTAAATTTTTAAAGTGAAAACAAATTTTTGTTTTGAAAATTTAAATCAATTATTCGTATTTGATTATCTATTTATATTGAGTTGGACAGTCCAGTATATAAAGATTTTGCATATACGCCTTGCAAACGTGTATTTGAAATTTTAATATACTGGATAGATATAGAATCACATTCTAGACACCCGGAGATGGTTCTGATGATTGATCGATCATCATCAGAATCTATGTTCGTGTTTTGAAGATGTGATATTTATATATTTCCTATTGATTGGTGTGAGAACCAAAATTAGATAGGGCTTATTGTTGTGATTTGGCATCAAAAAAAATCTGATTTTTGTATATGTATCAAAATTATGAATTTGAAGCTCTAATTCACTAATTGATTGATGTTTGTGTAGTTTGTTCATTTGTTTGCTAATTTTGAACCATTTAGCCTAATTGAACCGAATATTGTGTTGTATTGAAATTTGGTTGCATTTGCTTGCATATACTTGTACTTACATTGAACAGGTCATAGCAAGGAGGCTAGAGCCAGAGAATAAAATTTGTTTGCCCGACAAATAGGTACATGTTTACTACATAATTTCCTGTTTTGTTTGGGTGATGATGATTTTATGAGCCTATTGGCTAGCCGCTTGGCTTTTTCTTTTTCTTTTTGAGATCTGAAGGACCGGGGAAGCTATTTGAAATTCCCCGATGCTCCCGGTGCAGGGGAGGTTATGGCGAAATTTTTCAAAAATTTAGGGTGTTAGCCAAATTTTTGAAATTTAGAAAATTCTCAGAAACTAAAGAGTTGGAGAATGGAAGCCTGAACGAGCGTAGAGTTGAATGATCAAACCACTTTCGACTTTGTTCCTTTTCGGGGACGAAAAGTTTTAAGTGGGGGAGATTGTAACAACCCGGAAAATGCGAGCCAGTTTGAAATTTTTATTTTGGCAATTTTAGCGAATTCAGATTATTTAAAATGAATTATTTTAAATAATAACGACGAGAAATTTATTTTGAATATAATTCGAACGTATATATTTATACGCGTCGTCGTTAGAATATAAATATTTATATATAATTATAAATAGAATTGAAAATGGCGCGGTAGTTCGATAATTCGATTTCAAACTTCAATTGAATGTACCGGGTGCAAAACAATCCGGATTTTAGTGAAACCAAAAACATTAGGATCTGATTGATAATATCTTTCCAACGAATCCGAAAAATCAAGATTTCATATCAGGAATCGAAAGATATGTCCAGTTGAAAATTCTGAATAGTCGCTATGGAATTCAGGCCCTTAAAAATGGACATTTTGCAAATGACCTCGGATTTCGACGAAACCAGTTTTGTTGGGTCCGTGATGTCAGGTTATTGCTAGATTCCAAATTTCATAATTTTTCGAATCAATATTTGAGCGTGGCAAAGAAAAACGCGTTTGACCAGTTTCAGTTGATTTTAATCGACTGGAAATTGGCCATTTTTCTAACGGTCTCAGAATTCGACGAAACTAGTTTTGTTAGGACCGTATAGTCAATACGAAGCTAGAAAATATTTTTCTGAAATTTTTCTAGTTAGTATGTGACCCCGGTAATTTGAAATGTACGTTCAAATTTGAAAATTAAATGTTTTATACTTTAATTTGCGGGATAACTGACTGAAACAGTCGAATTGGCTAACGAAACATATTCCATTGTGTCTGGGATGGGGGTAATTAGCTAGGGGCGACAGTCATTGGGTTTGGTTTCGAGTTCATACGCAAAAACCTACTTTAATGAATTAAATAATAATAATAATAATAATAATAATAAAAAAAAAAAAAAACAAACTTCTCCCTCCTTAAAACACTCTGGCCCCCCCCCCCGTCCATTCATTTCAAACAGAACAGAAAAAAAAAAAGAAAAAAAAAAAAAAGAAAGGGCGACAGGGGGGCGGAGCGCCGCCCCACCATCCACCGCGCCGCCTCCCTCTCGCACAGTTCCCCCCCCCTTCATCTCCGCCCTGCTCCGACGCGAGACCCTCAAGCCCGACCCCCCCCCTCCAGGCGCCAGGCGCCGCGAAACCCACAACCGCCCCCCCCAGGAGCTGCTCCGACCACCCTCCGCCACGAGCCCCCCCCACTGACGAACGGAGAAGCCTCCCCCCTGTAAGTCCCCTTTCTGTTTTTTTTATTTTTATTATTTACTTTTTCTGTTTTTTTTAGTAATTTAAAACTAATTTTTTTTAAAGTAATTTAAAACTGATTTTGTAAAATTATAAAAATAAAAACTGATTTGGTTTTAAAATAAGAATAGCATGGTTTCTAACATATAAAAATATGATTTTTATATGATTAATAGAAATATAAAAATATGAATTTTACATATATGATTTTTGATTTTTGGAAAAATAAGTTTCTGTGATTGTAAAGAAATTTAAAAGGTTTAAGAAGATTTTTGTTTTTAAGAGGTTTAAAAAGATTTGAATTTTTAAAAGGTAAAAGATTTGAATTTTTAAAAGGTAAAAGGATTTGAACTTTAAAAAGTAAAAGAAAAGATTAGATCTTTGAAATGGAAAAGGCGGAAACTTTGAAATAAAAATTCGATTTTTATATATTGAACTTTGAAATAAAAATTCGATTTTTATGTATTGAACTTTGAAATAAAAATTCGATTTTTATATATTGAACTTTGAAATAAAAATTCGATTTTTATATATTGAACTTTGAAATAAAAATTCGATTTTTATATATTGAACTTAGAAATAAAAATTCGATTTTTATATATATAGTGGCCTTGGGCAACGAAGGTGACAAAAAGGCGAAACGACGAAGACTTCTGCAAAAGAAGAGCCGTGGAGCTAGGATAGCTATAGGTGAGAATTTCTCACCTTTCAATTTTATTTCTAGTTATATATATATATACTAGGATGCAGACGGTGCTTAGTAGCACCCGACACAATCGTCCACAGACCATGGACTTGTTTGTTTGGCTGTTTGGTTATTGATTGTGATATTGGTTTGAATGTGGTTTGTGGTGTGAAAAATCGAATCGATAAATTGGTTAGGATTAGACGTGCGCCGTTATAAGGCGAAGGAGTAAGGCTAGGTTAGACTCTTACTCCAAATTTTGTGGTTTGCATAACTAATTTATTTGATTGATGTGTGAGTGGCGTGGGCCTTCACTAGACCGGGGATAAGGCTAGGCCTTGTCCCGTTTCTAGTATCGTGCCGTTATGCCGCCGAAATTTTCTAAAATATGTTAGAAAAATAAAAATATCATTTTATTGAATAAATGAATTGAATAGAAATTCATAGGTTGAAATAAAATGTTTTATCGTTAAAAATATAATTTTTAACGTGAATATGAAAATAGTGAAGTGAATAAATAAATATTCATTTACAAACCAGACGGTTTGTTTATGAACACTTATTTGAATGACATTGATTGGGACGATAAATTTTACACATCGCCCAACTGCACAACTAGAATCTGTGTTTGATTGTTTGAAACCCCACACGGGTGTTGGGATGAAATATGAAGTTCACTCATCCTGATTGATTAAATATGTCGATCGATTGATTGACAGGCTGTTATAAGCGTTAGATATCTTTATTTGATGCTTATACAGTGTAGTGCACTTTGGTTGATGGTTGATTATTTTTCAATGCTATTATACATGTGTTGTATGAAAATCCATATAATTAACTTTATATGGTAATTGTTTGGGCCTCATTCCAGTTTTAAAATAGAAATATTTGAAATAGAAATATTCGAAATGGAATATTTGAAAATATCAATATATGAAGCCGTGTTGATTAGATTGACGCCATTTTGACGTGAACGATATTTATATCGATTTTTTTCATTTTAAAATGAATATTGAAAAGTGATTTCGAAATCGAATATTTCGAAATGAATTGAATTGAAAACGATTTCGAAAAGAATTGAATTGAAAACGAATTCGAAAAGAATTGAATTGAAAACGAATTCAAAATGAATTGAAAACGATTTCGAAATGAATTGAATTGAAAACGATTTCGAAATGAATTGAATTGAAAACGATTTCGAAATGAATTGAATTGAAAACGATTTCGAAAAGAATTGAATTGAAAACGAATTCAAAATGAATTGAAAACGATTTCGAAATGAATTGAATTGAAAACGAATTCGAAAAGAATTGAATTGAAAACGAATTCAAAATGAATTGAAAACGATTTCGAAATGAATTGAATTGAAAACGATTTCGAAATGAATTGAATTGAAAACGATTTCGAAATGAATTGAATTGAAAACGATTTCGAAAAGAATTGAATTGAAAACGAATTCAAAATGAATTGAAAACGATTTCGAAATGAATTGAATTGAAAACGAATTCGAAAAGAATTGAATTGAAAACGAATTCAAAATGAATTGAAAACGATTTCGAAATGAATTGAATTGAAAACGATTTCGAAATGAATTGAATTGAAAACGATTTCGAAAAGAATTGAATTGAAAACGAATTGAAATGGATTCAAATTGAATTGAAATTTGAATTGAATAGAAATGAATTTTGAAACGAATTTAAACTATTTATATAATTCGTTTTAAATAGAAATCGACGAAGTATATATTATATATATTATATATATAATATAATGGCCTGAATAGAACGCGCCGCGCCGCGGCAGTTCGTGAATTTCGACCATTTATTTCAAACGGACATTGCGGGAGATCCGACCGTCGGATTCTCCTAAAACCGGAACCGTTGGGTTCGTATCGAAAAGAGCTTTCTAATGAATGTTAGAAATTTGAAATCTAACGGTTGGATTTGGAGATACGTCCAAATCAAATTCGAAAAAGGTCGCTGTAAGTGCAGTTCGATGGCCGTTGTTGGAAATCGACTGTACGGGCCTTGATAAAATTATTAAAAATAGTAATAATTTGTGTAAAATCATAAGAAATGATTTGTGAAAGTTTGGGATGAAAAACTCCATATTTGAAAAGATAAAAATAGATTTTTATCGAAATGAACTAGTTTTGAACTAGAATTATAATTCTATTTATTTTTAAATAAATAAATTGAATTCGAAAAGGGTTTTAAAAGTAACCAAAATTCCAATGATTGCATTGGAGTGGATTTGAATCGAAATTGTCTTCGGAATATTTCGATGTTGGAATTCGTGATATTACAGGTGTTGTTATGGAAATTTGAAAGATATATATTTGTATCGTTATTTCCAATACGACATTTGTTAGTCGTAGAATTCGATATTGAATATAAGCCGATATATTTTCTATTCAGAGCCTTGTATTGAATATCGAATGTGATTTGGGTTTGTCGTGAATGGTGTCTTTACTAACACTGTTCTTGAACCCAGTTGAGAAAAGATTAAATCTTTTTATTTAGATTTAATGAAGTGTACCAATTAAATGATATTTAATTGGAATTGAATTGATATTGATTTTTGGGTTTATCGTGAACAGTGTTTTAAATAACACTTGTTCTTTAACCCGATAATTAATGAATGTGATTTGGGTTTGTCGTGAATGGTGTCTTTACTAACACTGTTCTTGAACCCAGTTGAGAAAAGATTAAATCTTTTTATTTAGATTTAATGAAGTGTACCAATTAAATGATATTTAATTGGAATTGAATTGATATTGATTTTTGGGTTTATCGTGAACAGTGTTTTAAATAACACTTGTTCTTTAACCCGATAATTAATGGGATGTGACTTTGGGTTTATCGTGAACCGTGTTTTAAATGACACTGATTCTTTAACCCAGTCACAGATTAAAACTAAGTGGAGTTTTAATGAATCTTTAATTAGATTGAAAAGATCGAGAATGGAGTATCACCAGTTTTGCTCCAGGCGATAGTTAAATCTTTAATTAGATTTGAATGTGAAATTTAGAAACTAACTGGCGGTTAGCCAAGCAGAATGGTTTTCTGGATATTGATCTGATGTTGGTTTCGGCCTTCGGGGTTAATATTTGGGGAATTATTCTCTTGATTAATTTACGGTTAGTGACTAATGAATTGGAATGAGGCGTATGTTGTGTTTGTGTAACACTTTTATAAAATATACGCGAGTTATTCGGGAAGACCGGGTTTATCCCATTCTGAATAACTGATACGACGATAAGTCGAAGATGAAGACGATGGTCGAAGACCGGAGGTCTTCACGTCGTTTGGGTGATAGCTGATGATCTTGATTGGGCTGTACACCCAAGAAGATGGAAACAGTTGGTGATCGTCCAGACGTACTTGGAGATCGAAGGATATGCGGGGTACTAGGTGCCTCCGGTTTCGTTCAGACCCAGAACGGACTTGTAAATGGACTGTGTGTCTGACATCGGATTTCATTCTGTGTGACTGATATCGGTTGCATAGGATGGTATGCCTGTGTGGCATGCTAAGATGCAAATGATCAAGGCTTCTGTTGAAAAGCAAAGTCTTGTGGTGATGATCAAAGCACGGCCTTTGTGGCGTAGCTTTGTGTAACGTTTACCTCGCGTGTTTCACACCAGGTATGAACCAAAAACGGGAGACGGACCTCAGGGAGGGCATGCGTTTCCTTCTAGATAAAAAGTGGCGTCAGTGGTTTTACACGCCCTGACGAGTTTGACTTATGTGGTTGTTGCTGTTGCGAGGCGCCTCGGATTGATCGGTCGTTCTCGAACCGATGGAGTCATTTGGTTGGCTCATTTACGCCCCAAAGGGCGGGGAAACGTATTGTTCAGGCATTCTTAATCCACATCGGTGGACCGGCCCTGTCGCTCCAAGGGACGATGCGTTCTGTTCCTGAGACATGGGCTAGATTGTCTCGAATCGGTTGAGGACTATCTTTTGCCTCGGTTCATAGACGGAAATCCAATTTCCAAATACGACATTTGCGGTTTTGATTGTAAACTTATATATGGCGACATAGTGATATGGGCCGTTCATGCCGCCTATGATTGATACTTATGATTTGAAGTGTTTTATACACTATGCACTTATAATAGTATCAAATGATTTGTTTTAAAACGTATCAAGCATTCTTTGGCTGTTATAAGGGAAAACCCTATCCTCGACTGCGTTGCATTGTGTGATGGGACCTGGGTCTTATAACAGCTTCATTTTTCTTTATTTAGCATTGCGCTGTTTGTTTTATGCACTGGTATTCTTGGGAGGAAACCCGTTCCGTGTTATACGGCGTGGTCCCTTGATTTACCTAGCTTTGAAAATAAAGATTAATAACTGTTTTAGTTCTCACACCAGTCACATGACTGACCTGGAGTTTATTGTTTTAACCTAAACTCTGGGTGCCCCTATTTTTGACACGGGCAGCTAGTAGTTTTGGTTTTGCAGATTTATATTCACAGGATCCTGGTTTACAGCTGGAACGATATCCGGAAAGCTTTGTATCCGTATATCTCTTCTAGTTGTGTATTGTATTATTTTCCGCTGCTATGTATTTAAATGTAATTTAAATCTCTGATATTTCTGTGTAATATTCATTTATACTCTGTATATTCTTGTAATCTGATGCATTGTTGTTATATACAATGAAATGTTCTTCTGTATGCGTTCTGCTGTGGTTTGTTCTCGAACTATCCGACGCTTTCCTTTACGGGGAGGTTGCGGGTCTTTACAATATCAAACGCATGGAGTGAATTGCCTGTGTGGCATGCCTAAGTGGTAATATGATCAAGGCTTCGGATGAAAAGCAGAGTCTTGTGGTTGATGATCAAAGCACGGCCTGTGTGGCATAGCTTTGTGTAGCGTTGATTCGCGAGCCTCACACCCCGGTTGTGACCCAGAAACGGGAGAGGACCTCAGGGAGGGCATGCGTTTCCTTCTAGCTAGAAGTGGCGTCTGTGGTTTTACATGCCCTGACGAGTTTGACTTATTTGGTTGTTGCTATTTCGAGGCGCCTCGGATATATCGGTGACTGTATGGAGCCGACGGAGTCATTTGGCTCATTTACGCCCCAAAGGGCGGGGATACGCAGTGTTTAGAAATTTTAATCCACATCGGTGGACCGACCCTGTCGCTCCAAGGGTCACTCGAGCTCTGATCCTGAGCCATGGGCTAGATTGTCTCGAATCGGTGAGGACTATCTTTTGCCTCGGTTCACAGATGGAAATCCAACTTCCGATACGTGACTTTGCGGTTTTGATTGTATAGCTATATATGGCGACATAGTGGTATAGGGCACTTCTGCCGTCTATGATTGTTACTTATGATTTGAAATTGTTTTGACACTATACACTTATAGTAATAATAAAACATGAAATTTCACGTACCAAGCATTCTTGGCTATTATAAGGTAAAAACCTTATCCTCCGGCTTGCGTTGCATTGTGTAATGGGACCTAGGTCTTATAATAGCTTCATTTTTCTTTATTTAGCATTGCGCTGTTGTTTTATGCACTGGTATTCTTGGGATGAAACCCGTTCAGTGTTATATGGCATGGTCCCTTGATTTACCTAACTTTAAAATAAAGATAAATAACTGTTTTAGTTCTCACACCAGTCACATGACTGACCTGGAGTTTATTGTTTTAACCTAAACTCTGGGTGCCCTTATTTTGACACGGGCAGCTAGTAATTTTCGTTTTGAAGATTTACATTCACAGGATCCCGATTTACAACTGGAATGATATCCGGAAAGCTCTGTATCCGTATATCTTCTTGTAGTTGTGTATTGTATTATTTTCCGCTGCTATGTAATGTGTTATAATCTCTAATATTTAGTGAATGTGTAATATTGATTTATACTCTGTATATTCTTGTATCCTGATGGAATTGTTGTAATTAACAATGAAATGTTCTTCTGTTTGTGTCCCGATGTGGCTTGTTCTCAAAACAATTAGGGGTTTCAAACGGTCTTGGTCGGTTTAGCAACTGATTCGGATCGAGCGAAATTCCCGGTCGTTACATCAAGGTATCAGAGCTTTGGTTTACAAAGCTTGAGAGCAAGACACGTTAGAACCAAACGAAAGAATTCATCAGAAATTGGATTAGTAATATCCAATGAGAATGACTCGTTAGAGATAAGATCAGCAGTATCCTTGAACGGGTGTGAAGAGTGATGTTTTTAAAATAAAAGTGAAAACAATTTTTTTGAAAATTTAAATCAACTATTCGTAT
Organism: Allium sativum; assembly: GCA_030737875.1. NCBI lineage: Eukaryota > Viridiplantae > Streptophyta > Magnoliopsida > Asparagales > Amaryllidaceae > Allium > Allium sativum. The sequence goes on along the minus strand of CM060918.1, from coordinate 860,534,921 downwards.
ATGATTATTTATTTTATATTGAATTTGGACAATGAAGTATATAAAGATTTTGCGTATACGTCTGATCCGCGTGTATTCGAAGTTTTAATATACTGGGTAGATATAGAATCACACTCTAGTCGCCCGGGTCTGATTCTGATGATGGCGCGCCATCATCAGTGTTTATATTCGAGTGCCGAAAGTGGGATATCTATATATTTCCATTAGACTTGTGTGAGAACCAAAATATAGTTAGAATATATTGTTGTGACTTGGCAGCAAAAACGTGATTTTTGACTATATATCAAAGTTATGAGTTTGAAAGGATAATCAACAAATTGATTGCTGATTGTGTTGTTTGATTATTGGTTGATTAATTAAAATTTGGACCATTTAGCCAAATTGAACCAAATAGTGAATTGTATTGAAAATTTTCCGCATTTGCATACCTATACATGTACTTACATTGAACAGGTCATAGCAAGGAGGCTAGAGAAGAGGAATAAAATTGTTTGCCCGACAAATAGGTATAGTATTATTGTATTTCTTGGGTTTTGGATGATTTTATGAGCTGATTGTCTAGCCGCTTGGCTTTTCTTTTTCTTTTGGATTGAAGAAGGACATGTGAGGCTATATGAAATATCTCGAAGTCCCTGGTTGAGACGACCCCAAAACCCCGTACCACGGTGTCAAGGGTAATCTTTGGAATATAACACATAAACAGATAATAGCAGAACAAAATAAAATAAATACACCAGATAATGAACAAATAATACACTGGATAAACTTAATCATCAGAGTTACACAGTATACAGGATCATACTTAGTACAAATACAAGTTCAGCGATACATAAATGTCTACAGCGGAAAACAAACATAATATGTACAATAGGGGCTGAACAACATAAAAAGAGATAAATGATAGAATCCATCTTCAGCTCCAGCTATCCAAAAAGAGCCTGCTAATACCTGAATACAAGGTTGCCCATGTAGAAAAGGGGCACCCGATTTTGCAAATGAAACAAACTACGAGTCAGACATGGGACTGGTATGAGAAATCTACTTAACACATTATATAATTTGGTTAATCACAGGACCACGCCACTTTCGCAGAACGGGTTTACTCTATTGGATTGCAAGTGCTTTAAAACAATTAAATCTTTTAAACATCGCAATGCTTTTTATAAAAATGAAGCCATTATAAGACTTAGTTCCCATCACACAATGCAACGCAAACCGGAGGATAGAGTTTTACCTTATAATGGCCAAAATATGCTTGATACGAATAAAACAAAAGCATTTGATAATCAGACTCCAACTGTAAAATAGTAAGAGAATGATTCCATAGGTATTAACCCCGAAGGCCGAAACCAACATCAGACCAATACCCAGGAAACCACCCATCTTAGCTCGTTTCCAGTTAGTTTCTAATTTTATAAAACAATCATAAATATCAATCATAGACGGCATGGGTACCATATATCATGTCGCCATATATAGGTATACAATCAAAACCGCACTGTCACGTTTTTGGAAATTGGATTTAAATCATGAACCAAGGCAAAAGATAGTCCTTACCGACTTCGAGACGCTATAGACCGCCCCTCAGGATCAGAGATCGAGTGACCCTTGGATCGTCAGGGCCAGTCCACACGGAGTGTATTAAAATGCCTGAACAATGCGTTTCCCCGCCCTTTGGGGCATAAGTGAGCCAACGAATGACTCCATCGGTCCCGGATCGACCGATATAACCGAGGCGCCTCGCAACAGCAACAACCACATAGGTGAAAATAATATAAATGTTAGCCAGTTTAAGCACCGACACCACCTTTAGCTAGAAAGAAACGCATGTCCTCCCTGAGGTCCTCTCCTGTATCTGGTTCATACCGGGGTGTGAGGCTCGCGAATTCACATTATACACAAAGCTACGCCACACAGGCGGTGCTTTCATCATCAACCACAAGACTTTGCTTTTCAATAGAAGCCCTGATCATTGCATCTTAGCATGCCACATAGGCAATTCACACTGCGGAACTGATGGCTATCAATTAAACAGAATGAATTCCAATGTCAGACACACAGTCCATTTGCAAGTCCGTTCTGGGTCTGAACGAAACCGAAGGCGCTATATACCTCGCATACCCATCGATCTCCTTGTACGTCCGGACGATCACCACTCATTATCCATATTTCGGGATGCATCCCAATCAGGACATTAGTTGCCATCCAAAAGAGGTGAAGATCTCCGGTCTTCGACCACCTTCTTCATCTTCGATTTCCTATCGTCGACTCAGTTATTCAGAATGGGATAAATCCGGTCTTTCCGAGAAACTCGCGTATATAATAAATAAGTGCTACACAAACACACATACGCTTCATTCTAATTCATTAGTCACTAACCGTAAATCAGTAAGAGAACGATTTCCCAAATATTAACCCCGAAGACCGAAACCAACATCAGATCAAAACCCAGGAAACCATTCGACTTAGCTAACCTTCAGTTAGTTTCAAAATTCAACATTCCATATCGTTTATAATATTTTATAACAATTTATCATTATTTTTATTTATTTAAAAATAGTCAATTTATTTAAACGACGCTTCAAGCCATAACGCGGCCGTGGCGCTACTTTTCTTCAGAATTGATTTACACATATCTAAAAATCTAACCATTGGATCATCACAAAATTTATATCATTAGAAAGATATTTTCAAAACGAATCCAACAGTTCCAGTTTTGGGAAAATCCGACAGTCGGATCTCCCGGTACACCCGTTTGAAATTTCGATTTCAAAATTCGAACTACAGCGTCGTTATTCGATTTAATTTAATTATATATATATATATAATTGATTCTGGCGTTGTTTTTCTTCAGATTTGAATTAAACATTCCAGACAATCCAACCGTTGGATCTTTACAAAGTTGGTGTCGTTGGAAAGATATTTCCAGAGCGAACCGAACGGTTTCGGTTTCGGGAAAATCAGATGGTCAGATCTCCCGCACTAATCGTTTGAAATCACAGTTTCAAAACACGAACTGCAGCTTCAATATTCGATTATTTTAATTATATATATATATATATATAATCGATTCTTCGATTTCAAAACCATATTCTTTTCATAACTTTGATAAAAATGATATTTTTATCTAACTGACTTCTATTTCAACATTTCACTATTTCTAACAATTCATTGGTATAATAAAAATGTGATTTTTACTGTAAAACAATTTATTTCAAAACACGACTATTTTATATAGTTGATATAGATGATAAAAATATGATTTTTATTATAAAACAATTTATTTCAAAACACGAATACCATTCAACACATGAATTTCTATTCAACGAATGAATTTCTATTCAACACATGAATGTTTTCTATAGTTTATATATATATAAATAAAAAGGTGATTTTTATTGCAAAACAATTTATTTCAAAACACGACTATTTTATATAGTTGATATAGATGATAAAAATATGATTTTTATTATAAAACAATTTATTTTAGAACACTAATACCATTCAACACATGAATTTCTATTCAACACATGAATGTTTTCTATAGTTTATATATATATATAAATAAAAGTTGATTTTTATTGCAAAACAATTTATTTCAAAACACGAATACCATTCAACACATGAATTTCTATTCAACGAATGAATTTCTATTCAACACATGAATGTTTTCTATAGTTTATATATATATAAATAAAAAGGTGATTTTTATTGCAAAACAATTTATTTCAAAACATGACTATTTTATATAGTTGATATAGATGATAAAAATATGATTTTTATTATAAAACAATTTATTTCAAAACACGAATACCATTCAACACATGAATTTCTATTCAACGAATGAATTTCTATTCAACACATGAATGTAGTTTCAACAAATGAAAATAATTCTAACACATGAATATTATTCAAAATTTTGGCTGCTTAACGGCAGGGTAGTTAAAACCGAGGCCGTCCCTAGTACGGCTCCTCGCTCTACCTTAAAGCCTCGCAGCTTTTGACAATGGGGATTTCATGCATCTAGTTCGCACGCAGGCGGCATGTATAATTTTTTTATTTCCACAAACTAATCCTAAGTGGTTTCAACCAAATAATTTTCAACCACAAACGTGTATTTTTCAACCACAATCAATCAATTTCAACCACAAACAATTCTAATCAACCATTCACAATCAACCAATTTTCACACCAATCACAACCAATAAGTATCGTCCATGGTTTGTGGACGAGGGGTGTATATATTTATATATATATATTTATTTATATAAGAATTTCACTTCTATTCCAACACATATATAATTTTTACAACGCATATATAACTTATACATCGAATGTACAACTTATACAACGCTTATACATGAGGTGTACAACGCTTATATAACTCATACATCGACTATATAATTTATACATCATCGTTTTCCATATCGTTTATAATTTATAAATCTCACATTGGGTTCCACTACACCAAAAATAGCAGAAGGTTCAGAAAAATATGCGGTCTCTTCTAGAATGTAGAAGACGTCCACACGAGTCCACTGTCTCTTGTTTCACTGAATTTCGTCAACAAACGAAAAAGATATGATTTTTATAGTGAAATAAAAAACCGTAGCGCTTAGAAGTGCTATAGATTCTAAAATAAAATAAACTGCCATACCTTTCTATTTTGATTCAAAACTAGGTTTTCACTTATCGATCAAATGGTGCAGCGAGGTGTCGATCTAGTTGAACCACCGCGGAGAGCCTCGAGAGGCGCGCAAACTGGTGGTGGTGGCGCTAGGTGCGACGATGCCCAGAGGTGGCGGCGGAGCTCCAAACGCGCTGAGTTCCCGACGTTGATTCACCTCCGATACTCGACGATAACTGCTGAGCCCAACATGGATTTGAAGATGGAAGCGAGCGCCACAATATTCTCCAAAGGGGCACTGGGTTTCGTTGAGCGGTTGAGGAGAAAAAGAAGAGAGAAGGTGGGCAGAGTTTTCCGTCATGCGTTTTGGGGGAATCGGGATTTGCTGAGTCAACGCGGATGGGGAAGAAAGAATATGATTGGCCCATGGTTTTATTTAAATTTTTAATTTATTTAAATCCGAAAATACCCCTTCCTCCAAACGAACACCAATTCAAACCCAATGACTATCGCCCCTAGCTAAATACCCCCATTCTGAACACAATGAAATATGTTTTGTAGGCCAATTCGACTGTTACAGTCGGTTATTCTTCAAATTAAAATATAAAACATTCAATATTCGATTTGAACGTACATTTCAATTTGCCAGGGCCACAAACTAATTAGAAAAATTCCAGAAAAATAAATCTAGCTATGTTTTAACGATACGGTCCCAACAAAACTAGTTTCGTCGAATTCTGAGACCGTTTGAAAAATGGCCCATTTCTGGTCGATCCAATTTAACTATAATTGACCAAAACCCGTTTTCCTTTGCCACGCTCACATATTAACTTCAAAAATTATGAAATTTGAAACCTAGCAATAATTTGACATCCCGGATCCAACAAAAGTGGGTTCGTCGAATTCTGAGGTCGTTTACAAAATGGTCATTTTCTGGTCGACCCAATTTAATAGAAATAGACCAAACACATTTTCCATTGCCACGCTCACATACTAGCTTCAAAAATTATGAAATTTTAAATCTAGCAATAGTTTAACAACCCGGATCCAACAAAAGTGGTTTCATCGAATTCCGAGGTCATTTGCAAAATGGCCATTTTCATGGGCTATATAAACTCTATAGCGACCTTTCTGAAAATTGATTTGGCCATAACTTTTGCTTCCTGCTATGAAACTTCGATTTTTCAGATTCGTTAGAATGATATTCACTAACAGATTTAAATATTTTTGGTTTCACTCAAATCCGTTTTGTTTTGCACCCGGTACAGTCAGTCAAAGTTAGAATCCAAATTTTGAAACTACAGTGCCATTTCAGGACTTGTTTATAATTATAGATAATTATATTCATTTTCAATGTCGATTCAAACTTACTTTTCATCGTTATTATTTAAAATATTTATTTTAAATATTTAAAATCCGTTAAAATAGCCAATTTAAAATTTTTAAATTGGTTCAGATTTTCCGGGTCGTTACACCGGTGCAGCGGAGGTTTTGGCGAAATTTTTCGAAAATTTTGGGTGTTAGCCGAATTTTTGAAAAATTTGAAAAGTTCTTAGAAACTGAAAAGTTGAAGAACTTAAGCCGTAATGGAAATAATGAAAGTTGAGTTGATTTGTGAAACAACTTTCGACTTCGTTCCTTTTCGGGGACGAAAAGTTTTAAGTGGGGGAGATTGTAATAACCCGGAAATTCTAAGCCAATTTAAAATTTTTATTTTAGCAATTTTAGTGGAATTTGAATATATAAAATGAATTAATTTAAATATTAACGATGAGAAATTTATTTTTAATAGAATTAGAACGTATATATTTATTTGAATCATCGTTAGAATATAAATATTTTATTTTAAATATAAAAGGAATTGAAAATGGCGTGGTAGTTCGAAAATTCGATTTCAAATTTCAAATTTCAAATGAATCTACAGGATTCAAAATAAACCGGATTTTAGTGAAACCCGAAATATTAGAATCTATTTGTGAATATCTTTCCAACGAATCTGAAAAATTGGAATTTCATAGTGGGAATCAAAAGATATGTCCAGCTGAAATTTCAGAATAGTCGCTATCGAATTCTGGCCCTTAAAAATGGGAATTTTGCAAACGACCTCAGTTTTCGACAAAACCACTTTTGTTGGATCCATGATGTCAAGTTATTGCTAGATTCCAAAATTCGTAATTTTTTGAATCAATATGTGAGTGTGGCAAAGGAAAACGTGTTTGACCAGTTTTAGTTGATTTTAATCGACTGGAAAATGGCCATTTTTCAAACGGTCTCAGAATTTGATGAAATTGGTTTTATTAGGACCGTACCGTCGATACGAAGCTATAAAATATTTTGCAAGAATTTTTCTAGTTAGTATATGGCCCTGGTAAATTGAAATGTGCGTTCAAATTCAATATATAGAGTTATATTTTGATTTTGACGAAAACTGATCGAAACGATCGAATCAGCTTATGATACATATCCCATTGTGTTCGGAATGGGGGTAATTAGGTACGAGCGACATGCGGTGGGTTTCGTTTCGAGTTCGAAATAAAAAGTTACTTTTTGAAAATTAAATTAATTAAAATAAATATATATTATTATATTCCCCCCTTATCTCCTTTTCTCTTCAAGTCAACCCCCCCTCTTCTGTTGTTTTACATAAACGATGAAAAAAAAACCCTAGACCTATCGTGCTGCCCTGCCCCCCATCACCACCGCCGCCTCTGGCACGGATCCCCCCCTCCTCCACTCGCCGTGAGCACCCAACCCCCACCCCCTTCCTCGTTTTCAGTTTTCTCAAAAAAAACCGATCTTGCTCCTCCACCATTCAGCCATCCCCCCTGGCGGATCGCCAATGCCGCAACCCGTCCATCGCGCACCCCCTTTCTCTGATGCTTGCTCTCCTCCATCCCCATTCGATCCCTGGAACCCGTGAGACCCCAAAACCCCACGCCCTAGCTTTAAACTGCCGCCACCAGTCCATGGGGGCCCCACGCCGCCAGCGCCACCCCTGAGACACCTCTCCGACCTTCCAGCCACCCTCTTCCACCACCTCGGCAAAAGCAACCGTGAGTTTTTCATAGAAAATTTTCAATTCAGTTTTTTTTCATGGATAAAATCAGATATTTTTTTTATGTGATATGGGTTTGAAAAATATATATGATTTTACTTAGGTAAAAATAGGATTTTTATTCAGAGAAAAATATGATTTTTACTTAGGTAAAAATAGGATATTTGCTTCGATAAAAATAAGATTTTTACATTTTATAGAGAATAAAAATATAATTTTTATATGATGTAAAGAATGAAAATATAATTTTTATATGATGTGAAGATTAAAAATATATTTTTTATATGATGTAAAGATTAAAAATATAATTTTTATATGATTTAGAGAATAAAAATATAATTTTTGTATAGTGAGAGGATAAAAATATGATTTTTATATCATAGGAAGAATAAAAATATGATTTTTATTTATGTAGAGTAATAAAAATATAATTTTTATTATATTACTAGCGGTATAAAAATAGAATTTTTATCTATATAGTAGCAGTATAAAAAAATGTGATTTTTATCCATATAGCATAGTTATAAAAATGTGATTTTTATATACATAGCAACAATATAAAAATGGGATTTTTATATATGTAGTGGCTACGGACAATGAAATTGACAAAGGGCGAGCACGACGAAGATTTCCTACATAAGAAGAGTCATGGCGTTTGGTTTAGCTTGGGTGAGAACTCCTCACCTTTAATTTGTTTCTAGTTTGAAATATATACTAGGATGCAAATGGTGTTTAGTAGCACCCGACACCCGTCGTCCACAGACCTGGATGACTTGTTTGTTTGATTGCTGTGTTGTGAAATTTGATTGTGGGATGTGATATGAAATAAAATATTTTGTAGTGGAAAATATTTTATAGTTAAAAATATAATTTTTAATGTGCATATAAAATAAATAGTAATAAAGAAATCGGAGATTTGTTTATATACATTGATTTGACTGATATTGATTGGGACGATAAATTTTACACATCGCCCAACCGCACAAATAAAATATGTGTTTGTTGATTTGAAACCCTACACAGGTATTGGGATGATATTTGGCGTACACTAATCCCAATTATTTAGCTGTATGTCGATCGATGGGTCGACAGACTGTGTAAGCGTTAATTATTTATATTTAATGTTTATGCAGTTGTGTGGTGCACTCTGGATGATGGTTGACGATTTATCGTTGCTATTATATACGTGTGTTGTAGAAAATCCATATAATTAACATTATATGGTAATTGATTGGGCCTCATTCCAACTTAGAAAATAAATTCATGTGTTGAATTGAAAATAAATTCATGTGTTGAATTGAAAATAAAATTCATGTTTTGAATTGAAAATAAAATTCATGTGTTCAGTAAAAGCCGTGTTGATTAGATGGACGCCATTTTGACGTGAACGATATTTATATCGATTCTATTTGTTTTTATAGTGAATATAGAAAAGGAAGTGGTTTCCAAATATAACGTTTTGAAAATATTATCCTTTGTATATAGATGATGTGGAATATTCAATTTTGATTAGAAATTGAACAGGAAGTTGAAATCGTTTTGAAAACGAATTTAAAATGATTTATAAAATACGTTTTAAAAGGAATCGACGGAATATACGTTTGGAAAATTACTGATGATCTTGATTGGGCCGTACACCCAAGAGGAGGGAATCAGTTAGTGATCGTCCAGACGTACTTGGAGATCGATGGATATGCGGGGTACTAGGTGCCTCCGGTTTCGTTCAGACCGAGAATGAACTTGCAAATGGACTGTGTGTCTGACATTGGATTTTATTCTGTGTGATTGATTTCTATTAAATATATATCTGTTTGGCGACGGAGAATTTATTCTCTTTCTTAACGCCCTTCTCTGAGACGTACGAGCTCAGGGGTCATATATTGACGGATATCAAACGCATGGAGTGAATTTCCTGTGTGGCATGCCTAAGTGGCAATATGATCAAGGCTTCTGATGAAAAGAAGAGTCTTGTGGTTGATGGTCAAAGCACGGCCTGTGTGGCATAGCTTTGTGTAGCGTTGATTCGCGAGCCTCACACCCCGGTTGTGAACTAGAAACGGGAGAGGACCTCATGGAGGGCATGCGTTTCCTTCTAGCTAGAAGTGGCGTCAGTGGTTTTACACGCCCTGACGAGTTTGACTTATGTGGTTGTTTCTGTTGCGAGGCGCCTCGGATATATCGGTGACTGTGTGGAGCCGATGGAGTCATTTGGCTCATTTACGCCCCAAAGGGCGGGGAAATGCATTGTTCAGGAATTTTAATCCACATTGTTGGACCGGCCCTGTCGCTCCAAGGGTCAATCGAGCTCTGATCCTGAGACATGGGCTGGATTGTCTCGAATCGGTGAGGACTATCTTTTGCCTCGGTTCACAGATGGAAATCCAACTTCTGATACGTGACTTTGCAGTTTTGATTGTATAGCTATATATGGCGACATAGTGGTATGGGGCACTTCTGCAGTCTATGATTGATACTTATGATTTGAAATTGTTTTGACACTATACACTTATAGAAATAATAAAACATGAAATTTCACGTACCAAGCATTCTTGGCTATTATAAGGTAAAAAACCTATCCTCCGGCTTGCGTTGCATTGTGTGATGGGACCTGGGTCTTATAATAGCTTCATTTTTCTTTATTTAGCATTGCGCTGTTGTTTTATGCACCGGTATTCTTGGGAGGAAACCCGTTCCATGTTATATGGCATGGTCCCTTGATTTACCTAACTTTAAAATAAAGATAAATATCTATTTTAGTTCTCACACCAGTCACATGACTGACCTAGAGTTTATTATTTTAACCTAAACTCTGGGTGCCCTTATTTTGACACGGGCAGCTAGTAGTTTTGGTTTTGCAGATTTATATTCACAGGATCCTGATTTACAGCCGGAATGATATCCAGAAAGCTCTGTATCCGTATATCTTCTTCTAGTTGTGTATTGTATTATTTTCCTCTACTATGTAATGTATTGTAATCTATGATATTTAGTGAATGTGTAATATTGATTTATACTCTGTATATTCTTGTATACTGATGGAATTGTTATAATTAACAATGAAATGTTCTTCTATTTGCGTCCCAATGCGGCTTTTTCTCAAAAAAAATCAGGGGTTTCGAACGGTCTTGGTCGGTTTAGCGACTGATTCGGATCGAGCGAAATTCCCGGTCGTTACATCGCAATGGTTGGAGTTATCTTTATGTACTAATTCATGTAGGTTGTGGAATTTTTTCCAGCCTCTTAATCATCACATTTTTGAATGGTTGTTTTAACCTTAAAAGATAGTTGTATTAAAGACTTTTCTTTCTTAATTGTTTTAACATGCAAGAATGTCAAATGATTCTAAAAATATTATATTAGTAAACATGCGTAGTTGTACAAAAGTTATAAATCTTTTAAAAAAATATACACAACTTAGTAAATATAATATTTCATATATATATATATGTATATATATTGCTGATAGACAACGTTTTGGTACGCATCAAATTCTATATTACAAAAAATTTACAATATGTATTATTTGATAATTTAATATATTCTTTCTCACTATAAAGGACCATTATAGTTGAAACTTTCTATCTGTTCTTAACAACTTTTATTCACATTCGTACTTTTAGTTTAAAAAATAAAAAAATGAAAGAATGTATAGACAAATTTCTTTAATAACTAAACAATTAAAGCAATATTTTTCAATGTTTCTTAAGGTAACATTATAATTTTTTTAATTATTTATGCTTAAAATGAAACATTATATATTTATATAGATGATAAACACGTTTATGATTTTTTTTCTTTCATGTGAAATGGAAATTTTAGGCTATGTGCACATTTAAACGAATAAATCAAAAATATTACTCATGAAGTACAAATTCTATTAAGTGATAATTACATAAAAAATATAAGTGAAGTGTGACAAACTAATAAATAAGGGTTAAATTTAAAATAATTACACCTTTAATTGTAAAGTTAGGTGTAAAGTGATGTCAGCTTGTTAAGGGAAGATGTGTGATAAGAAACTAATTATGAATTTTAACGATTATAATTATAATTTAAGTTTTAACTTTTCATTTCAGAAGAAAATGCATATTTTCTTGGTAAGTCATGTTTTTCATATATTTTAAGGGGATTGTTAAAGGGACTCCATTCTTTGTTAAGGGAAGGATAAATTTACGGTGACTCCATCTTATTTTTTATTTGTTAAGGGGGGTTTGGAATTTTAAAAAGGGCATTGTTATTGACACTCCAAATATTATTAAGGGGAGGTCAAATTTTAAAAACACTCCAATCATAAAAAGAATGTTAAGGGGAGTCACCTACTTAATTTTTACGTTCCCTTTTTACCTAATAACTACATCAGTTACTATCCCAAATCCCAATCAATTTCAAATGCAAAAAAATAAAATCGCTAAATTATTTGCAAACAAAAAAAGTGATCTTTCAAGGAGAAATAATTGTGCAAACAAAGAATGTGAAACAAATGAGATTATTGATAATTTAACATATGAAAAATGAAATTATTTAAAAAAAAAGCGATCGACAAATGAGAAATGAAATTATTTAAAAAAAAGTGATAAACAAATGAGAAATGAAATTATTTAAAAAAAAGCGATGAACAAATGAGATTATTAATAATTTGATATAAAAACCTGATGCAGTTCGACTAATATACCGTATAATTTTTTCTAATTAACAACTAAAAAAAGAATTATTGTAAAGAAGACTAATTTAGTAAAATAAACTTTATTTGTTACGGGGGTGCTCTCTGCATTGATACTATCCTTAACAATTTCTTTTTTCTTTTTAAATTGGCCCCCCTTAACAATGTTTGGAGTGTCAATAACAACCCCCTTTAAAAATAAAATAAAATATAGACTAAAGTACCCCAGCCTCATCATCCCTCATTGATCGAAATTCAATCTCAGTTTGATCCAAACACGCCATGAGGTTAAAAGAAAAGAAAAAATTCAAACGTTGATAAATCTCCTTTTTGAAATTTTAGATTTTGTTGAAAAATATGAATACAATTTGCAGAAAGCAGATGAATTTCGTTCATTTGCGCGAATGATGAATACAGTTCATCATGGAAAGTTTGAATTTTGTTCGAGGGTGAATACAATGTGTTATAGTTTAGATCTTACAGTTTGATAAGAAAAACGACCTCACTGTGAGATGATTTGTCAAAAGTAATTACATTAAATCAATGTATATGTTCCAACATTAAAGCAAATGTTTGTTAAGTGAATTCATGCTTATGTTCATGCTGTGTTAAGCGTATGTGTATGTTGTTACTCTTTTTTTTCATTTGTGGCTAGTGTGTTTTGTACGTGTTTATTTTTTGTTATTGTGTTCCATGCTTACTTTGATAGTGAAAACTAAAGTAAACAATGCCTGAATATGTTATTTTCATGTGTGCATAACATTTATGTTTCATGTATTATTACTTTTTATGTTCAGAATTAAATTAGAGTTTATGTTTTAAGGTTGCATTAATGAAGAGTATAGGGTTAGTATTGAAATTTTATTAATATATTTAAGGGGAAGTGTAATAAACCGGAAAATACGAGCCACTTTAAAAAAAAAAAAAATTTGGCAATCTTAACGAATTTTGATTATTTAAAATAGAATATTTTAAATAATAATGACGAGAAATTTATTTTGAGTTGAATTCGAATGTATAAATTTATATACGTCGTCGTTAGAATATAAACAATTATTTATAAATATAAAAGGAATTGAAAATGGCGCGGTAGTTCGATAATTCGATTTCAAACTTCAAATGAATGTACAGGATTCAAAATAAACCGGATTTTAGTGAAACCAAACATAATGGAATCTAATTGAGTATATCTTTCCAAGAATCCGAGAAATCGAAATTTCATAGCGGGAATCAAAATATATGTCCAGTTAAAATTTCAGAATAGTCGCTATGGAATTCTAGCCCTTAAAAATGGAGATTTTGCAAACAACCTCGGTTTTCGACGAAACCACTTTTGTTGGATCTGGGATGTAAAGTTATCGCTAGGTTTCAAATTTCATAATTTTCCGATTCAATATGTGAGCGTGGCATTGGAAAACGCGTTTGACCAGTTTTAGTTGATTTTAATCAACTGGAAAATGGCCATTTTACAAACGGTCTCAGAATTCAATGAAATTAGTTTTGTTAGGACCGTATCATCAATACGAAGTTAGAAAATATTTTTATGGAATTTTTCGATTTAGTATGTGACCCCGGTAAATTGAAATGTGCGTTGAAATTCAATATATAAAGTTATAATTGGATTTTAACTAAAACTGATCGAAACGATGGAATCAGCTTACGATATATATCCCACTGTGTTCGGAATGGGGGTAATTAGCTGTGGACGACAGGTGGTGGGTCTCGTTTCGAGGTCAAAATAAAAAGTACCTTTTTGAAATTAAATTAAATAAATAATATATATTATTATATATCTTCCCCTCACTTACCTCTCTCCTTCCACGTTCATTTCATTTTGAAATAAAAATAAAATAAAAAAGGGAACGGGTCGAGGAAACCCGCCGCCACCCTCTGGAGCTCCTCCACCCCGTCGCCCGTCCTCCTCCGCCTCGGTGAACGCTGCTCCCCCTCCCTTCTCCTCGCGCCTCCTTCTCCCTCCTCGCCTTCTTCTTCTTCGACGCCAAACATCGCAACCCTAAATCGAATCACCCACCGACCCCCTCCGCCAATGGCCACCAACGACCACCCTAAACCCCCTCCGACCATCGGCAGGCCCCGCGTGCCCCCCCTCCCCGCGCAGCAGCCGATGCCAAGATTCCCCCCTTCTTGAAACCGCTGCCCCATCGCCCCAAATCCACCAAAACACGAAGCCGACACCTCCCTTCGCTGAAGAACAGTAAGCATTTACTTTATTTTTTTTTAGGGAAATTTGTTTTAAAATATATATATATATATATATATATATATATATATAAAGATCAGTTTTTAAAATATCATAGAAGAGAAAAATGTAGCAGTTTGTTTAAAATATAAGTTGAGATTTTGATATAAATAAAGATTCGATTTTTATATGAATAGCGGATTAAAAATATAATTTTTATATAGTGAAGATTATAAAAGAATGATTTTTAGAAGATAGAGTAAATAAAATTCGATTTTTATTTGAGTAGCGAAGTAAAGATTTGATCTTTATATATGTAGTGGATCAAAAATATGATTTTTACTTGTGTAGAGTATTAAAAATATGACCTTTATATAATAGAAGATATAAAAATACTATTTTTATATAAGTAGTGTATTGAAAATAAAATTTCTATATAATAGAGAATATAAAAATATTTTCTTTATATATGTAACGAAATAAAAATCTGATTTTTATTATATATATAATGAAGTAAAAATGTGATTTTTATATATAGTAGCGGTGTAAAAATAGAATTTTTATCTATACAGTAGCGGAGTAAAAATAGAATTTTTATCCATATGGAGCGATTATAAAAATGTGATTTTTATATATGTAGTGGCTACGGGCAACAAAAGTGACAAAATGCGAGAACATCGATGACTTCTACATATGAAGAGTTGTGGCGTTGGTTTAGCTAGTCGGTGAGAACTTCTCACTTTAAATCTTCTTTTCTAGTTAAAATATATACTAGGATGCAGACGGTGCTTAGTAGCACCCGACTCCCGTCGTCCACAGACCATGGATGGCTTGTATGTTTGATTGTTTGTTGTGGTGAAAATTGATTGTGTGATGTGAAAAAAAATAAAATATTTATATAGTTAAAAATATTTTATCGTTAAAAATATAATTTTTAACGAGTATGTGAATGAATAAAAATCTGTGTTTGTTGATTTGAAACCCCACACGGGTATTGGGATAAAATACGGCATACACTAATCCCAATAATTAGTTGTATGTCGATCGATTGATTGACAGGCTGTTATAAGTGTTAGATATCTATATTTGATGCTTATACAGTGTAGTGCACTTTGGATGATGGTTGATTATTTGTCAGTGCTACAATATACATGTGTTTCATGGAATCCATATAATTAACATTATATGGTAATTGATTGGGCCTCATTCCAATTGGGAAAATAAAGAATAATCATGTGTTGAAAATTATCATGTGTTAAAAGAAATATTTTAACAATAAGATTTACCTCTTTATCATATTTAAAGTTAGAAACCAATTGGAAAATAGATAAGATGAGTGGTTTCCTGAGTATTGATCTGATATTGGTTTCGGCCTTCGGGGTTAATACTTAAGGAATCATTCTCTTACAACTTTACGGTTGGAGTCTGATTAAAAATCAAACGATAGATACCATAATTTTATAAAATATATTAAATAACAAAAATAGTCATGTGTTGACAGTGCTCATGTGTTGAGAATATTCATGTGTTGAATAGAATAAATATCCATTTGTTGAATAAAATGACGAAGTTATTGAAATATATAAAGTCGTGTTGATTAGAGATGCGCCATTTTGACGTGAACGATATTTATATCGATTATATTTGTTTTTAAAATGAATATAGAAAAGGAAGTGATTTCAAAATATAACGTTTTGAAAATATTATCATTTATATAGTAATGATATGAAATATTCAATTTTGATTTGAAATCGAATATGAAGTTGAATTTGTTTTGAAAACGAATTTAAAACGATTTATGAAATACGTTTTAAAAGGAAATCAACGAAATATATATAATATATATATTATATATATAATGGCCTGAATAGAATGCGCCGCGCTGCGGCAGTTCGTGAATTTCGACCATTGACTTCGAAAGGACATTACGGGAGATCCGACCGTCGGATTCTCCTGAAACCAGAACCATTGGGTTCGTATCAAAAAGAGATTTCGAATGAATATTACAAATTTGAAATCTAACGGTTGGATTTGGAGATATGCCCAAATCAAATTTGGAAAATGTCGTTGTAAGTGCAGTTCGATGGCCGTTGATGGAAATCGACTGTACGGGCCTTGATAAAATTATTAAAAATAGCAATAATTTGTGTACAATCATAAGAAAGGATTTGTGAAGAATTGGGATGAAAAATTCCTCATTCGAAAAGATAAAAATTGATTTTTATCAAAATAAACTAGTTTTGAACTAAAATTAAAATCAATTTATTTTTGAAATAAATAAATTGAATTTAGAAGTGGTTTTAAAAATAATTAGAATTTCCAATACGTGAATTGGAATGGATTTGAATCAAAATTATCTTCGGAATTTTTCGATGTTGGATTTCATGATTATACAGATATTGTTATGGGGATTTGAAAGATATATTTATATCGTTATTTCCATTATGATATTTGTTGGTCATAAAATTTGATATTGAATATAAGCCGATATATTTTCTATTCAGAGTCTTGTATTTAATATCAAATGTGATTTGGGTTTGTCGTGAATGGTGTCTTCATTAACACTGTTCTTAAGCCCAGTTGAGAAAAAGATTAAATCCTTCTATTTAGATTTAATAAGGTGTACCAATTAAATAATATTAATTGGAATTGAATTTAAATTGGTTCTTGGGTTTATCAAGAGCGGTGTTTTGAATAACACCTGTTCTTTAACCCGATTAACAATAGAATGTGATTTTGGGTTTATCATGAATAGTGTTTTAGATGACATTGGATCTTTAACCCAGTTAAAGAGAGGATATTGATTTTTGAAAAGATTAAAACTAAGTGAAGTTTTAATGAATCTTTAATTAGATTGAAATGTGAATTGATAATTTAAATTATCAAATTTGAAAGGTGATCGAGAATGGAGTACCACCAGTTTTTCTCCAAAGCGATAGTTAAATCTTTAATTAGATTTGAACGTGAAATGGTAATTAATTTTACTAATAACACCGTGGTGTTAGATATGGAGTATTACCAGTTTTGCTACAGGGGATGAATAGGTTGGGATTGGGAAATAAAATAAATAATTACTTCGGTGTGGTTCGCTAATCCCGACTAGTTTGAAATGATATCCAAAGGAAGATTAAAGAATAAATTTAGAAGAATTTATCTTTGATAAAATTAATGGGAACCTTTCCCTAAGAATGTGATTTTGTGAATAAAAGAATATTCTGAATTGAAATGAGGCGTTTGTTGTGTTTGTGTAACATTCATTTATTATACACGTGGGATATTCAGAAAGGCCGGGTTTATACCCATTCTGAATAACCGATTCGGCGATAAGTCGAAGATGAAGACGGTGGTTGAAGGCCGGAAGTCTTCACATCGTTTGGGTGATTACTGATGATCTTGATTGGGCTGTACACCCAAGATGAGAGAAACAGTTGGTGGTCGTCCAGACGTACTTGGAGATCGATGGATATGCGAGGAAAGTGCCTCCGGTTTCGTTCAGACCCAGAACGAACTTGTGAATGGACTATGTGTTTGACATTGGATTTTATTCTGTGTTGATTGATCTCTATTAAATGTACATCTATTTGGCGGCGGAGAATTTATTCTCTTGCTTAACGCCCTTCTCTGAGACGTACGAGCTTAGAGGTTGTATATCGATGGACATCAGTCGCATGGAGTGAATTTCCAGTGTGGCACGCTTAAGTGGCAACTGATCAAGGCTTCTGTTCAAAAGCAAAGTCTTGTGGTTGATGATCAAAGCACGGCCTGTGTGGCGCAGCTTTGTGTATAGTGTTAATTCGCGAGCCTCACACCTCGGTATGAGTCAAAAACGGGATAGTGACTGCAGGGAGAGCTTGACGTTTCTTTCTAGCTATGGGTGGTGTCAGTGCTTAAACTGGCTGACATTTATATACTTTTCACCTGTGTGGTTGTTTGATACGAGGCGCCTCGGATATAGGTCTGTTAGGACCAGGAAACGTGTGTTCAGGAATAACTAATCCTCCAAAGTTAGGTGAGGACCGGCCCTGAAGATCCAAGGATCATAGTGGGGTCCTGAGACATTTGCTAGAGTGTCTCGAATCGGAGAGGAGCTTGCCCCTTGCCTCGACTCATGACGGAAATCCAATTTCCAATACGTGATATTAGGATTTTATTTGTAGAACCTAGTATGGCGACATAGTGGTATGGGTCATTCATGCCGCCTATGATTGATATTTATGATTGAAATTGTTTTGACACTATACGCTTATAGTAAAATCAAAATAATGTGTTTTAAACGTATCAAGCATGCTTTGGCTATTATAAGGTAAAAACCCTATCCTCTGTCTTGCGTTGCATTGTGTGATGGGACCTAGGTCTTATAATAGCTTCATTTTTCTTTATTTAGCATTGCGCTGTTTGTTTTATGCATTAGTATTCCTTGGAGGAAACCCGTTCCGTGTTATACGGCGTGGTCCCTTGATTTACCGAACTTTAAAATAAAGATTAATAACTGTTTTAGTTCTCACACTGGTCATATGACTGACTTGGAGTTTATTGTTTCAACCTAAACTCTGGGTGCCCCTATTTTCCACACGGACAGCTAGTAGTTTTGGTTTTACAGATTTATATTCACAGGATCCTGATTTACAGCTGGAACGATTCTCGGAAAGCTCTGCATCCGTGTATTTCTTTCACTTGTGTTTTGTATTATTTTTTCCGCTGCTATGTAATTTATTGTAACCTCTGATATTTGTCGAATGTATATTTGTTTATACTCTGTATATTCTTGTAATCTGATGGAATTGTTGTAATAAACAATGAAATGTTCTTCTGTCTGCGTTCTTTTGTGGCTTATTCTCATGTCAATCCGGGCTTTCCTTACCAGGGGAGTTCGGGTCGTTATAGGAAGCTAATTTATTTTAACCTCCCTTAACAATTTTAAAATAAATTGAAAATGGTACTCCCCTTAACCAAAAGTGGCGTCCCTTTAATAATCCCCTATTTTAATTTATAATCAAACATACTAACTTTAGCTATTTAATAAATTTGTCAAATCATTATTTCGCTGCAGATAATTTATTCTTCCATTTTATTGTTTTTATTGTCTGTGCATACGTAGATGTATCGTTTGTAGAATAACTTTTTCTACATCAAAATAATGTCATCTATGATTAGCTCATTATAAAAATAATAAGCTATTTTTACAAATTAGTTTTTTGATTATGATTCTTTACTTATTTGACTAAATTTTGTTTTTAATATATCTACAAGTGTTTTATGTTTATCTAAAATTATTTTTTAATAGCAATAATAGTTTTTTTTTAACATATTATATGCCATATCTTATACATAGATTTGCATGAATATTCGAATGAAATAATAAAACGCATTGGTTACTCCAATTTTTTTTATATAAAACATCTATGTTTAATAATTTTCATGTCGTATTATGCTACATGTATTAGAAAATATGATGTTTCAATGCTATTATAATATTTCCCCAATTTAATAACTAACATGCAATGTTAATTAAGTGGTTACACAAAATTTTTAATTGCAGTTTAATTGAATTGAATTTGAAACTGGTTTTGCATATAGAGCCTAATCTTTATTTTTTAAATTTTGGAACACCATTATCCAACTAAATCATGCGCATATCTAAATTTTTATTTAAAATATTGGGTTGATGAATGTGGAACTTTAACACTTATATTAGAAAATTAATAAATATGTGTTTTCAATAGATAAATGAATAACTGATGTTAATGTCATATGTTGTATAAAATATTAATATTGTATAAGTATCAATTATTTTTTATGTACTTCACGATTATTCAATTAGATCTAGATTTAACAACTAACAATAATAAATAATGTATAAGGAAAATTTGGTTAACATAGTACATTCCATAAAAATATTATATGACATTCATAAAATTACACTACTAAGAAAATATATAGTAAACCCCGTGTGCATTTCGGATTTAAATACTATTTTTTTGATTTAAATTATATACTAGTATAACCGCATAATGGTGGGAAAACCGCCTTCGTAATAGGGATCATAATTCAACAGTAAGAAGGTTAAATTTAACAAATTAGTTGATTAAGAAGAATAAATAAATTAGGCAAGAATTAATGTGGTTAATTAAGAATTCAAATTTAAGAAATAAATTAATACTAAGAACTAGTGAACTTATCATTAGGAATTAATGGGTCGATTAAGACTATTAATCGGTAGAGACCAAATTATTAATAGGGGATAGAGAATTGTAATTCTAAATTAATGCAATTTGTGAGAATTGTAATTGTAAATTAAGGCAATACTTATTTTTGTAAACAACTTTTATACCAGCTTGTATTTATTTTGAAAGCAGCTTGCTTGATTTATGCAGAAATTTCATTCATTTCCAAAAAAGGATTATCCATTACATTTAACATAATCTTTATTTTTTATTTTTATAAACAACGACAATATATAATTCTTATGATGTAATAAACTAAGAAACAAATCTCTGTAAAATCCAAATATAAGGTACTTTTTATCCAATGTCAAATCAATACATAGAATTATTAAATATCTGAATTAAATGAAGATCTCATTTATAATATGTACATTATATGCTAGTGCATAATAAATCACAGCAATTAATTCTCTTCTATTGCAAAAGGAAAGAAAAACATGAAACAGGCAATGAATATTTACTATAAATTGTCAACCTAGTAATTAATGCATAAATAAATTAGTTGAGTAAGAAGAATAAATAAATTAGGCAAGAATTAATGTGGTTAATTAGGAATGCAAATTTAAGAAATAAATTAATACTAAGAATTAGTGAACTTATCATTATGAATTAATGGGTCAATTAAGCCTATTAATCGGTAGGGACCAAATAATTAGTAGGGAATAGAGGATTGTAATTGTAATTTTATGCAATTTGTGATAATTGTAATTGTAAATTAATGCAAAATTTATTTTTGTAAACAACATTTATACCAGCTTGTATCTATTTTGAAAGCGGCTTGCTTGATTTGTGCAGAAATTTCATTCATTCCTAAAAAAGGATTATCCATTACGTTTAACATAAACTTTATTTTTTATTTTCATCAACAACGACAATATATAATTTTTATGATGTAATAAACTAAGAAACAAATTTCTATAAAATCCAAATATAAGGTAAATTTATCCAATGTCAAATCAATACATAGAAATATTAAATATCTGCATTAAATGAAGAATTCATATAATAAGTACATTATACGCTAATGCATAATAAATCACAACAATTAATTTTCTTCTATTGCAAAAGGAAAGAAAAACATGAAATAGGCAATGAATATTTACTATAAATTGTCAACCTAGTAATTAATATCATCTTCTTATAATGATCTATAAAGCAAAATAAGTAGATTTCTACAAAATATATCGTATACAATAAATAAGTACCAATCATTTGCTATAGTCATGATTTTTAAATTAAATTTACTTTGTAACGATAAATAGGTATTATAAATTGTCAACCTAGTAATTAATGAATAAATAAATTAGTTGATTAAGAAGAATAAATAAATTAAGCAAGAATTAATGTGGTTAATTAATAACGCAAAGTTAAGAAATAAATTGATACTAAGAATTAGTGAACTTATCATTATGAATTAATGGGTCAATTAAGCCTACTTATCGGTAGGGACCAAATAATTAATAGGGAATAGAGAATTGTAAATTAATGCAATTTGTCAGAATTGTAATTGTAAATTAATGCAATACTTATTTTTATAAACAACTTTTATACCAGCTTGTATCTATTTTGAAAGCGGATTGCTTGATTTATGCAGAAATTTCATTCATTTCCAAACAAGGATTATCCATTACGTTTAACATAATCTTTATTTTTTATTTTTATCAACAACGACAATATATAATTCTTATGATGTAATAAACTAAGAAACAAATCTCTATAAAAATCCAAATATAAAGTAGTTTTTATCCAATGTCAAATCAATACATAGAAATATTAAATATCTGCATTAAATGAAGAAATCATTATAATAGGTACATTATACGCTAATGCATAATAAATCACAGCAATTAATTTTCTTCTATTGCAAAAGGAAAGAAAAACATGAAATAGGCAATGAATATTTACAATAAGTTATCAACCTAGTAATTAATGTTAATCAATTACTAATTACAAATTAGTAACTTAACATTAAATGCTTTAACAAATGTCCATTAGTTACTATTGACAAACATACATTTGTAGCATATAATTAAAGGGAATTTATGGGAACAAATGAATAACCTGTGACTGATTTCGTTTATTAATGTAAAGTCATGATTTCAATAGACATTGTAATTAACGCGTAAGTCATGATTTCGTTCGAGAACGAAATGGGTATTGTCTAGGACTTCAGACGGACACAAGTTTTCGAAGGCTCGGTAGAATTAAGAAAAACTGACAAAGTCGGTTTAACAACATAGCATTTTGAATTCATGCAACATGCAAAAGTTTTCCAATTTCCTCATTTATACAGAATATTTTTTTTGGTTTCCATATATGATATAAAGAATTTGTTTGTTAATGAAAATTTATTAAATCAATTTTATTTAAGAGTTACTATATTTTTTAAAAAATATAATTTTTACTATCCTTGCTTTTAAACATAAGAAAAAATATCAAATTAGATCTAATTATTATTTTAAGATCATATGAACTTCTTGATTTTCCGATTACTAAATTAAATCCACGTAAAAAAAAATTTTAGAATGTAATATTTAAAATTTATGATTTCCTTATTACACATAAACATCAAATAGAATATTTATATATGTAAAATATAATGTTACACTGCTATATTTCATGTGAATTTTTCTGTATGTGTGTAATAACCCAGAAAATCCAAACCAATTTAAAAATTTTATTTTGGCAATTTTAGTGAATTTTGAATGTTTAAATTGAATATTTTAAATAATAACAACGGAAAATTTATTTTGAATAGAATTAGAACGTATATATTTATTTGAATCGTCGTTAGAATATAAATATTTATTTTATATTATAAAAGGAATTGGAAATGGCGCGGTAGTTTGAAAATTCGATTTCAAATTTCAATTGAATGTACATGATTCAAAATAACCCGGATTTTAGCGAAACCGAAAATATTAGAATCTAAATGAAAATATATTTCGAACGAATCCCAAAAATCAAAATTTCATAGTGGGGATAAAAAGTTATGCCCAGTTGAAAATTTAGAATAGTCGCTACGGAATTTTGGCCCTTAAAAATGGAAATTTTGCAAACGACCTTTGTTTTCGATGAAACAACTTTTATTGGATATAGGATGTCAAATTATTGTTAGATTCCAAAATTCATAATTTTCTGAATTAATATATGAGCATGGCGAAGTAAAACGTGTTTTGTCAGTTCAGTCAATTTAGATCGACCAGAAAATGGCCATTTTTCAAACGGTCTCCAAATTTTACGAAATTAGTTTTATTAGAACTGTATCGTCAATATGAAGCTAGAAAACATTTTTCAGGAATTTTTAGAGTCCGTATGTGGCCCCGATAAATTGAAATGGCGTTCAAATTCAATATATAGATTTATATTTTTATTTTCACGGAAATTGATTGAAAAGATCGAATCAGCTTGCGATACAGATCCCATTGTGTTCAGAATGGGGGTAATTAGTTAAGGATGACAGTCGGTGGGTTCGATTTCGAGTTCGAAATAAAAAGTTGCTTTTCGAAATTTTAAAATAGTAAAATATATATTTATAATTAACCCCCCTTTTACTTTCTCCCTCCCTCTTTCACCGTTCAGTCAAAAATCGAGACAAAAGAAAAAAAAAGCACGCGTTTCTCAAATCGATGGCGCCTTCGCCATCGCCATCAGGCGCCGCCACAAGCACACCTCACCCGCGCCCTCTCCCCTTCCCCTACTCGCGCTTCTCTCTACTCCCTCTCCTTCTGAAAGCCGAATCAAAACCACCTCCACAGCCCAAGACCGACTCGTGGAGCCCATGGCGCCACCCATCACTGACTGACCGCCGATGCCACCCCCTCACCTGATGCCCAACCACCCTCTCCTACTCGAGCGAGCGCGAGCTCCGCCCCTCCCCCCTCCCCCTCTGGAAAATCCCGTTCAACTATAAGTTCTACCTTACTTTTTCTTTATTTTTATTTTTCTATTTAAAGTAAGTAGATATATATAAAATAGCGTGTAAAGGATTCGATTTTTTATATAATAGCGAGAAAAGAAAAGATTTTTATTTCTAGAAAAAGATTTTTTTAATCGTAAGAAAAGGTTTGATTTTTATAAACAAAAAGATTAGATTTTTATTTATATAGTAGCCAAATAAAAATATAATTTTTTTATAGTAGAAATAATAAAAATATGATTTTTATATTGTAGAAACAATAAAAATACGATTTTCATATTATAGAGATAATAAAAATTTGTTTTTTTATAATTGAAGAGCGATATGAAAATATTATATTTAGTTAGATAAAAATAAAATTTTTATCGTGTGTATGTAATAATATAAAATTCTATTTTTATATATATGGAATGGTGACAAAGATTTGATTTTTATATATGAAGGGGCGAAGTAAAAATATAATTTTTATCTTGTAAGAAGAATTATAAAAATGTGATCTTTATAGATAAAATACAATTTTTATAATGTTTTCATTATGATAAAAATACAATCTTTATATGGATATCATTAAGGTAAAAATTCGATTTTTATTATAAAGGAAGCGAAATAAAAATTCGATCTTTATATAAGAAGTAGAAATATAAAAATATAATTTTTATATAGAAAGAAGCATTGTAAAAATATATGAAGTAGAGATAAAAATATGATTTTTATTTATTGGAATGAAGCGATAAAAATGTGATTTTTATATATATAGCGTTGTTATAAAAATATAAAATTATTTTTAATAAGATTAAAATATAATTTTTAGCGTATGTATGTCATTTATAAAATAATCATATAAAGAAATAATTATTTATTGGTTAAAAATATAATTTTTAACGTAGGTATACTACATAGATTGGCAATCAAAGCACGGCGGAGTGGAACCCAAAGGTGAGAACTTCTCACTTTTATTTTATTTCTAGTTAAAATATATACTAGGATGCAGATGGTGCTTAGCAGCACCCGACACCTGCCATCCACAGACTATGGACGACTTGTTTGTTTGATAGTATGTTGTGAAAATTGCTTGTGATGTGGAATGGATAAATAAAATATTCATAAATGGAAATAAAATATTTTATAGTTAAAAATATAATTTTTATCGTGTATAGGAGTAAAATAAATATTTATAAACAAATCGGACGATTTGTTTATGTACACACATTTGGCTGATATGGATTGGGACGATAAATTTTACACATCGCCCAACTGCACAAATAAAATTCATTATTTGTTGATTGAAACCCCACACGGGTATTGGGATGATATTAGACATACACTAATCCCAATATTTAGTTGTATGTCAATCGATGGGCTGAAAACTATGTAAGCATTGAATATTTATATTTGATGCTTATGCAGTGTAGAATGCACTTTGGATGATGGTTGACTGTTTTTGATTGTTGTTGTATAAATGTGTATATGAAATCCATATAATAACATTATATGGTAATTGACTATGTCTGATTCCAGTTCAGGAGGAATGAATATTTTAAAATAACGATTATTTTAAAATAATGAATATTTGAAAATAACGATTATTCTAAAATAACGAATATTTTTAAATAATATTCAGAAAAAAATCAAAATATGATTTTGATGTCCGATTTGGGATGGACACGAATATATTTAAATATATAAAGCCGTTTTGATTAGATTAACGCCATTTTATCGTGAATGATATTTATATCGATTTTATTCATTTTTATAATGAATATCGAAAAGGAATTGATTTCAAAATACAATGTTTTGAAAATGCTATCATTTATATATTGATGATATGGAATATTCAATTTTGATTAGAAATTGAATATGAAATTGAATCGTTTTGAAAACGAATTTAAAACGATTTATAAAATACGTTTTAAATGGAAATCAACTAAATATATATATTATACATTATATATATAATATAATGGCCTGAATAGAACGCGCCGCGCTACGGTAGTTCGCGAATTTCGACCATTGACTTCGAACGGACATTACGGGAGATCCGACCGCCGGATTCTCCTAAAACCAGAACCGTTGGGTTCTTATCGAAAAGAGCTTTCTAACGGATATTAGAGATTTGAAATCTAACGGTTGTATTTGGAATTATATCCAAATCAAATTTGGAAAAGGTCTTTGTAAGTGTAGTTCGATGACCGTTTATGGAAATTGACTGTACGGGCCTTGATAAAATTATAAAAAATATCAATAATTAGTGTAGAATCATAAGAAATGATTTGTAAAGAATTGGGATGAAAAATCCCATATTTAAAAAGATAAAAATAGATTTTTATCGAAATGAACTAGTTTTGAACTGGAATTATAATTCTATTATTTTTAAAATAAATAAATTGGATTTGAAATGGTTTTAAAAATAACCAAAATTTCCAATATATAAATTGGAAATGGATTTTGAATCGAATTTGTCTTCGGAATATTTCGATGTTGGATTTTGTGATTATACAGATATTATTATGGAAATTTGAAAGATATATATATATATATCGTTATTTCCAATACGATATTTGTTGATTTCAGAATTTGATATTGAATATAAGCCAATATATTTTCTATTCAGAGCCATGTATTCAATATCAAATTGGATTTTTGGTTTGTCGTGAATGGTATCTTTAATAATACTGTTCTTAAACCCAATGGAGTTAAGAAAATTAGAAACTGACTGGAGATTAGTTAAGTTGAATGGTTTCCGGGGTATTGATCTGATGTTGGTTTTAGCCTTCGGGGTTAATACTTAGGGAATTGTTCTCTTACTAATTTACGGTTAGAGACTGATGGAATGTGAATTGGATTTATTGTGAACTGTGTTTTTAACAACATTCGTTCTTTAACCCGATTTACAGTGAAATGTGATTTGGAATTTATAAATCTTTTTATTAAGATTTAACATGAGTTTTCCAAAGTAAAGTTTTCCAATTTAATATAAATTTAATTGGAATTGAATGGAATTCGATTTGATAATAAATGAAATGAAATTATGTGGAGGAAGACTGTTCATACAGATGGAATTTAAAAGGCGTTTCCAGTATTCCATTTATATTATTGGTCGGATTCGGAAATTGATATCGATTATATATTGATTTGTTCTTCCGTGATGATTCCATATTTAATGGAATGTTATTTGGGTTTGTCGTGAGTTAAGAAAATCAGAAACTAACTGGAGATTAGTTAGGTTGAATGGTTTTCTGGGTATTGATCTGATGTTGGTTTCGGCCTTCGGGGTTAATACTTAGGGAATTTGTCACCTGCTAATTTACGGTTAGAGGATGATGGAATGGAATGTGATTTTGGGTTTATCGTGAATAGTGTTTTAAATGAAATTGGTTCTTTAACCCAGTTAAAAACAGAATATGATTTCCCAAGTTAAACAATCGTTAATATTGATTTTTGGAAAGATTAAAACCAAGTGGAGATTAGATTGAAATGATATCCAAAAGAAGATCAAAGAATAAATTTAAAGAATTTATCTTTGATAAAATTAATGGGAACCTTTCCCAGAGTATGAGAATATTTGAATAAAGGAATATTCTGGATTGGAATAAGGCGTATGTTGTGTTTTTATAGCACTTGTGTATTATATACGCGAGTTATTCAGAAAGACCGGGTTAATCCCATTCTGAATAACTTATTCGACGATGTGTCGAGGACGAAGACGGTGGTTGAAGACCGGAGGTCTTCACATTGTTTGGATGATTACTGATGTCTTGATTGGGCTGTATAACCAAGGCAAGGTAATAAGTGGTGATCGTCCAGACGTACTTGGAGATCGACGGATATGCAAGGGCCTCTCCCCTGTATTGGACATATGGGGGAGAAATAAGGTGCCTCTGGTTTCGTTCAGACCCAGAACGAACTTGTAAATGGATGTGTCTAACATTGGATTTCATTCTGTGTGATTGATATACATTGGTTGCATAGCGTGAATTGCCTGTGTGGCATGATACAAATGATGAACGATTCTGTTGAAAAGCAGAGTCTTGTGGTTGATGATCAAAGCACGGCCTTTGTGGCGTAGCTTTGTGTAGCATTAATTCGCGAGCCTCACACCTCGGTGTGTACTAGAAACGGGCGAGGACATCAGGGAGGGCATGCGTTTCCTTCTAGCTAGGAGTGATGTCAGCGTTTTGCATGCCCTGGCATTTTACTTATGTAGATGATGGATAGCGAGGCGCCTCGGTTATATCGGTCGATACGGGACCGATGGAGTCGTTTGGCTCATTGATGCCCCATAGGGCGGGGAAACACATGTTCAGGCATTTTAATCCACTCCATGTGGACCGGCCATGACGATCCAAGGGTCACTCAAGCTCTAATCCTGAGGGGCGGGCTAGAGCGTCTCAAAGCGGTAAGGACGGTCCCTTGCCTTAGTTCACAGATGGAAATCCAACTTCCAATACGTGACATTTGCGGTTTTGATTGCAGAGCCTAGTATTGGCGACGTGATATATGGTACCTATGTCGTCTATGTTTGATACTTATGACTGAAATTGTTTTGACACTATACACTTATAGTAGTAATAAAAGATGAAATTTCACGTACCAAGCATATTTGGCTATTATAAGGTAAAACTCTATCCTCCGGCTTTCCTTGCATTGTGTGATGGGACATGAGTCTTATAATAGCTTCATTGTTCTTTATTTAGCATTGCGCTGTTTGTTTTATACATAGGTATTCTTGGGAGGAAACCCGTTCTGTATGTATACGGTGTGGTCCCTTGGTTTACCTATCTTTAAAATAAAGATTAGTAACTGGTTTAGTTCTCACACCAGTCACTTGACTGACCTAGAGTTTATTATTTTAACCTAAACTCTGGGTGCCCCTATTTTCCACACGGGCAGCTAGTAGTTTTGGTTTTGCAGATTTTTATTCACAGAATCCTGGTTTACAGCTGGAACGATATTCAGAAAGCTCTGTATCCGTTTATCTCTTTCAGTTGTGTTTTGTATTATTTTCCACTGCTATGTAACGTAATCTGAATCTCTGCTATTTTTCTGATGTATAATACTTATTCATTACTCTGTATGTTCATGTACTCTGATGTAAATTGTTGTAATAAGCAATGAAAGGTTCTTCTGTTTATGTTCTGATTCGTCTTGTTCTCAACTCAATCCGTGCTTTCCTTCATGGGGAAGTTCGGGTCGTTTCATTTTGGTATCAGAGCTTTGGTTTACAGAGCTTGGAGAACAAGACACATTAGAACCAAACATAAGAATTCACCAGAGATTGGATTAGTAATATCCAATGAAAATGACTCGTTAGAGATAGGATCAGTAGTAACCTAGAATGAGTCGGAAGAGTGTTGTTTGTCAAATAAAGATGAAAAAAAAATTTGTTGTGAAAATTTAATCTAATTATATGTATTTGAGTATAATATTTTATTTGATTTGGACAATCCAATATATAAAGATTTTGCATATACGCCTTGCAAACGTATATTCAAAGTTTTAATATATTGGATGGATATAGAATCACACTCTAGTCGCCCGGGGATAATTATGATGATGATGCATCATCATCAGTGTTTGTGTTCGAGTTTCAAAAGTGGGATTTCTATATGATTCCAATTGACTGGTGTGAGAACCAAAATTAGATAGGGCTTATTGTTGTGATTTGGCATCAAAAATCTGATTTTTGGACTATGTATCAAAGTTATGAATTTGAAAAGCTAATCAACTAAATGATTGATGGTTATGTTGTATGATTATTCCTTTAAACCAATGTATGAACGAAAAGTAAATTTAGGCCAAATTATACCAAATATTGAACTGTATTGAAAATTGTCTGGAAATGCATGCATGTACATATATATTGTGAACAGGTCATTGCAAAGAGGCTAGAGAAGAGGAATAAAATTGTTTGCCCGACAAATATGTACATGTTTATTGTATTTCTTGGGGTTTTTGATGATTTTATGAGCCGATTGGCTAGCCGCTTGGCTGTTTCTTTTTCTTTTTGGATTGGAGAGGCCTATATGGAAATTTCGGGATTTTCCCGGTGCTCCCGTACAGGGGAGGTTATGGCGAAATTTTTCAAAAATTTAGGGAGTTAGCCGAATTTTTGAAAAATTTGAAAAGTTCTTAGAAACTGAAAAGTTGAAGAACTTAATCCATAATGAAAATAATGAAAGTTGAGTTGGTATGTTAAATAACTTTCAGTTCCGTTCCTTCTCGAGGACGAAAAGATTTTAAGTGAGGGAGATTGTAATAACCCGGAAAATCCGAACTAATTTAAAATTTTTATTTTGGCAATTTTAGTGAATTTGGAATATTTAAAAAGAATTATTTTAAATAATAAGGACGGGAAATTTATTTTGAATAGAATTAGAACGTATATATTTATTTGAATCGTCGTTAGAATATAAATATTTATTTTATGTTATAAAAGGAATTGGAAACGACGCGGTAGTTTGAAAATTCGATTTCAAATTTCAAATGAATGTACAAGATTCAAAATAAACCGGATTTTAGCGAAACCAAAAATATTAGAATCTAAATGAAAATATCTTTCCAATGAATCCGAAAAATCAAAATTTCATAGCGGGGATAAAAAGTTATGCCCAGTTGAAAATTCAGAATAGTCGCTATGGAATTTTGGCCCTTAAAAATGGAAATTTTGCAAACGACCTCTGTTTTCGACGAAACCACTTTTATTGGATCTGGGATGTCAAATTATTGTTATATTCCAAAATTCATAGTTTTCTGAATCAATATGTGAGCGTGGCGAAGTAAAACGTATTTTGTCAATTTAAGTCAATTCGGATTGACCAGAAAATGGCCATTTTTCAAACGGTCTCCAAATTTGATGAAATTCGTTCTTTTAGAACCGTATCGTCAATACGAAGCTAGAAAATATTTTTCGAGAATTTTTAGAGTCCGTATGTGGCCCTGGTAAATTGAAATGCACGTTCAAATTCAATATATAGATTTATATTTTGATTTTGATGGAAACTGATCGAATCAGCTTACGATACATATCCCATTGTGTTCAGAATGGGGTTAATTAGCTGGGGACAATAGTTGGTTGGTTCGATTTCGAGTACGAAATAAAAAGATGCTTTTTGAAATTTTAAAATAAAATAAAAATTTATAATTAACCCCCCTTTTTACTTTCTCCCTCCCTCCTTCACAATTCAATCAAAAATCGAGACAAAAGAAAAAAAGCATGCGTTTCTCAAATCGATGGCGCCTTCGCCATCGCCAACAGGCGCCACCGGAGGCGAGCCTCACCCGCGACCTCTCCCCCTTCCCTCGTCGCGATTCCCTCTCCTTCAGAAAGCCTGGTCAAAACCCCTTCCACAGCCCAAGACCGCCTCGCGTAGCCCATGGCGCCACCCACCACTGACCCGCCGCCGATGCCACCCCCTCGCCTAACGCCCAGCCACCCTCTTCCCCTCCAGCGAGCACGAGCTCTGCCCCCTCCCCCCTCTGGAAAATCCCGTTCAACTGTAAGTTCTACCTCCCTTTTTATTTATTTTTATTTATCGATTTAAAGTAATTCGATATATATAATAGCGTGTAACGAATTCGATTGTTTATATAATAGCGAGAAAAGAATAGATTTTTATTTCTAGAAAAAGATTTGATTTTTATCATAAGAAAAGGTTTTATTTTTATAAACAAAAAGATTAGATTTTTATTTATATAGTAGCCAAATAAAAATATGATTTTTATATTGTAGAAATGATAAAAATTTGATTTTTATATTGTAGAAATAATAAAAATATGATTTTCATATTATAGAGATAATAAAAATATGATTTTTATAATTTGAAGAGCGATATGAAAATATTATTTTTAGTCAAATAAAAATATAAATTTTATCGTGTGCATGTAATAATATAAAAATTTGATTTTTATATATATGGAATAGCGACAAAGATTTGATTTTTATATATGAAGTGGCGAAGTAAAAATATAATTTTTATCTTGTAGGAAGAATTATAAAAATGTGATCATTATAGATAAAAATATGATTTTTATAATGTTTTCATTATGATAAAGATATGATCTTTATATGGATATCATTAAGGTAAAAATTCGATAGGAAGAGAAATAAAAATTCAATCTTTATATAAGAAGTAGAAATATAAAAATATAACTTTTATATAGAAAGAAGCGTTGTAAAATCATATGAAGTAGAGATAAAAATATGATTTTTATTTATTGGAATGAAGGATAATTTTTTTTTTATCTATGTAGCGTTGTTATAAAAATATAAAATTATTTTTCGAAAGATAAAAATATAATTTTTAGCCTATGTATGTCATTTGTAAAATAATCATACAAAGAAATAATTATTGATTGGTTAAAAATATAATTTTTAACGTACGTATACTACATAGATTGACAATCAAAGCATGGTGGAGTGGAACCCAAAGGTGAGAACTTCTCGCTTTTACTTTATTTCTAGTTAAAATATATACTAGGATGCAGACGGTGCTTAGCAGCACCCCACACCCATCGTCCACAGACCATGGACGACTTGTTTATTTTATAGTATGTGGTTGTGAAAATTGTTTGTGATGTGGAATGGATAAATAAAATATTCATAAATGGAAATAAAATATTTTATAGTTAAAAATATAATTTTTAACATGCATAGGAATAAAATAAATATTTATAAACAAATCGGACGATTTGTTTATGTACACACATTTGACTGATATAGATTGGGACGAGAAATTTTACACACCAACCAACTACACAAATAAAATTCATTATTTGTCGATTGAAACCCCACACGGGTATTGGGATGATATTGGACATACACTAATCCCAATATTTAATTGTATGTCAATCGATGGGTTGACAAGCTGTGTAAGCGTTGAATATTTATATTTGATGCTTATGTAGTTTAGAATGCACTTTGGATGATGGTTTATTGTGTTTGATTGTTATTGTATATATGTGTGTATGAAATCCATATAATCAAATTATATGGTAATTGACTGTGTCTGATTCCAGTTCAGGAGGAATGAATATTTTAAAATGATGATTATTTTAAAATAACGAATATTTTAAAATAACGATTATTCTAAAGTAACGAATATTTTCAAATAATATTCAGAAAAGAATCAAAATATGATTTTGATGTCCAATTTGGGATGGACACGAATATATTTAAATATATAAAGCCGTGTTGATTAGATTAATGCCATTTTGACGTGAACGGTATTTATATCGATTTTATTCATTTTTATAATGAATATCGAAAAGAATTGATTTCAAATTACAATGTTTTGAAAATACTATCATTTATATATCGATGATATGGAATATTCAATTTTGATTAGAAATTGAATATGAAATTGAAATCGTTTTGAAAACGAATTTAAAACGATTTATAAAATATGTTTTAAATGGAAATCGACGAAATATATATTATATATATAATATAATGGCCTGAACAGAACTCGCCGCGCTGCGGCAGTTCGCGAATTTCGACCACTGACTTCGGACGGACATTACGGGAGATCCGACCGTTGGATTCTCCTAAAACCAGAACCGTTGGGTTTGTATCAAAAATAGCTTTCTAACAGATATTAGAGATTTGAAATCTAACGGTTGGATTTGGAATTATGTCCAAATCAAATTTGGAAAAGGTCATTGTAAGTGCAGTTCGATGACCGTTTATGGAAATCGACTGTATGGGCCTTAATAAAATTACTAAAAATATCAATAATTAGTCTAAAATCATAAAAAATGATTTGGAAAGAATTGGGATGAAAAAATCCATAGTTGAAAAGATAAATTGAATTGAAACTGTCTTCGGAATATTTCGATGTTGGATTTCGTGATTATACATATATTGTTATGGAAATTTGAAAGATATATATATATATATCGTTATTTCCAAAACAATATTTGTTGATTTCAGAATTTGATATTGAATATAAGCCGATATATTTTATATTCAGAGCCTTGTATTTAATATCAAATTGGATTTTGGGTTTGTCATGAATGGTATCTTTAATAATACTGTTCTTAAACCCAATGGAGTTAAGAAAATTAGAAACTTACTGGAGATTAGTTAAGTTGAATGGTTTCCGGGGTATTGATCAGATGTTGGTTTCGGCCTTCGGGGTTAATACTTAGGGAATTGTTCTCTTACTAATTTACGGTTAGAGACTGATGGAATGTGAATTGGGTTTATTGTGAACTGTGTTTTTAACAACATTCGTTCTTTAAACCGATTTACAGTGAAATGTGATTTGGAATTTATAAATCTTTTTATTAAGATTTAACAGGAGTTTTCCAAAGTAAAGTTTTCCAATTTAATATATATTCAATTGGAATTGAATGGAATTCGATTTGATAATAATCGAAATGAAATTCTGTGGAGGAAGATTGTTAATACAGATGGAATTTAAAAGGCGTTGTTGGTATTCCATTTATATTATTGGTCAGATATGGAAATTAATATCGATTATATATTGATTTGTTCTTCCGTGAAGATTCCATAATTAATGGAATCTGATTTGGGTTTGTTGTGAATGGTACCTTTAATAATACTATTCTTAGACCCAATGTAGTTAAGAAAATCAGAAACTAACTAGAGATTAGTTAGGTTGAATGGTTTCCTGGGTATTGATCTGATGTTGGTTTTGGCCTTCGGGGTCAATACTTAGGGAATTGTTCACTTGCTAATTTACGGTTAGAGGCTGATGGAATGGAATGTGATTTTGGGTTTATCGTGAACCGTGTTTTAAATGGCATTGGTTCTTTAACCCAGTTAAAGATAGGATATGATTTCCCAAGTTAAACAATCGTTAATATTGATTTTTGGGAAGATTAAAACTAAGTGGTGTTTTAATGCATCTTTAATTAGATTGAAATGATATCCAAAAGAAGATTAAAGAATAAATTTAAAGAATTTATCTTTGATAAAATTAATGGGAACCTTTCACAGAGTATAAGAATATTTGAATAAAGGAATTCTGGATTGGAATGAGACGTATGTTGTGTTTTTATAGCACTTGTTTATTATATACGCGAGTTATTCAGAAAGACCGGGTTTATCCCATTCTGAATAACTGATTCGATGATGTGTCGAGGATGAAGACAGTGGTTGAAGACCAGAGGTCTTCACATCGTTTGGATGATTACTGATGTCTTGATTGGGCTGTACACCCAAGGCAAGGTAATAAGTGGTGATCGTCCAGACGTACTTGGAGATCAATGGATATGCGACGGCCTCTCCCCTGTATTGGACATATGGGGGAGGAATAAGGTGCCTCCGGTTTCGTTCAGACCCAGAACGAACTTGTAAATGGATGTGTGTCTGACATTGGATTTCATTCTATGTGATTGATATACATCGGTTGCATAGCGTGAATTGCTTGTTTGGCATGCGGAGATGCAAATGATCAAGGCTTCTGTTGAAAAGCAAAGTCTTGTGGTTGATGATCAAAGCACGACCTTTATGGCGTAGTTTTGTGTAGCGTTAATTCGCGAGCCTCACACTCCGGTGTGAACCAGAAACGGAAGAGGACATCACGGAGGGCATGCGTTTCCTTCTAGCTAAGAGTGGTGTTAGCGTTTTGCACGCCCTGACATTTTACTTATGTGGATGATGGATAGCGAGGCGCCTCAGTTATATAGGTCAATCCAGGACCGATGGAGTCATTTGGCTCATTGACGCCCCATAGGGCGGGGAAACGCATGTTCAAGCATTTTAATCCACTCCGTTTGGACCGACCCTGACAATCCAAGGGTCACTCGAGCTCTAATCTTCAGGGGCGGACTAGAGCGTCTCAAAGCGGTAAGGACGATCCCTTGCCTTGGTTCACAGATGGAAATCCAACTTCCAATACGTGACATTTGCGGTTTTGATTGTAGAGCCTAGTATTGGCGACATGATATATGGTACCCATGCCGTCTATGATTGATACTTATGATGGAAATTGTTATGACACTATGCACTTATAGTAATAATAAAAGATTGAATTTCAAATACCAAGCATATTTGGCTTTTGTAAGGTAAAACTCTATCCTCCGTCTTGCGTTGCATTGTGTGATGGGACCTGAGTCTTATAATAGCTTCATTATTCTTTATTTAGCATTGCGCTGTTTGTTTTATGCACTGTATTCTTGGGAGGAAACCCGTTCCGTGTTATACGGCGTGGTCCCTTGATTTACCTAACTTTAAAATAAAGATTAATAACTGTTTTAGTTCTCACACCAGTCACATGACTGACCTGGAGTTTATTGTTTTAAACTAAACTCTGGGTGCCCATATTTTCCACACGGGCAGCTAGTAGTTTTGGTTTTGCAGATTTATATTCACAGGATACTGGTTTACAACTGGAACGGTATTCAGAAAGCTCTGTATCCGTTTCTCTCTTTCAGTTGTGTTTTGTATTATTTTCCGCTGCTATGTAATGTAATCTGAATCTGATATTTTTCTGATGTATAATATTTATTCATTACTCTGTATATTCGTGTACTCTGATGTAAATTGTTGTTATAATCAATTAATGGTTCTTCTATTCGTGTACTCTAATGTAAATTGTTGTTATAAGCAATTAATTCATTCCTTCACGGTGAATTTCGGGTCGTTTCAATGTGTGTTTTAATTTATAAGAAAACACTATAAAATAGCAAAATTAGAAGACGATCTCAACTTTTTTAGGGAAAAATCCTCAAATACATAAAATAGTGTTCTAGGAAGTATCAACTGATACCAGCATATAAGGATTAGTTTTTTTTTTTAAATTATGACATGCAAGGTAACAATGAGTACTGCTTATATGACCAATAAATCAATTGAAACAACATTGTGCGCATAGGATGAGTTCGTATAAGTTCTATTATAAAGTATTATGGTTTTCAATTTTTATGGTTACATGTTTAACTCGAAGAAATTGATTGTTATGGAGAAAAAAATGCTAATATAGATGGAATCTATAGAATCTCATCTTAATATTTAGTATTCTATAAAAGCAATGACCCAATAATATGTATTAGAATAATCTTCATAGAAATAATCTTCATAGAATAGCTGAGTAGAGTAATTAGCCCTGAATTCCTATTCAATATGCTTGCCCTTCGAACATCTATATTTTTCCTTTCTAATATACTATAGGAGGACCCAATGGATCAACCAACCGTTGAAAGGAATCATGTTGTATCTGTGCACTTCAACGTATGTCATCTGTTCGTCATTTTCTAAAAATTAGAAAAGCGCGAATTTTAAAATAATAAATGCAAGCGCACAAATCATGTAATATGCAGGTCGAACACAAGGAGGATTTATAAATTTTATTATTTACATATTTCTTAGATGAGCTAGACAATATCTGGATATGGTTTTGAATTAATGCTAATGAATTTAGTATCTAATTAGATCAATACCAAATTCAACAACTAAACAAAAGGACAAATTGCAAGAAAAATAAAACAACAAACAGAAACGATAGAAAAATAAAATTAGCATTGCCGCTGAATCTAATCAGACGGTCAATCACTAATGGAAATAAGTGAAAAATACAAATAATACTCTACCAATTCTAATTGTGTAGACATCACTAATTGCTAAGAAAAATCAAATTGCAGAAAAAAGAAAAAGAAGACAACTTTATTGATTCCAGAATAAAAGTTTGCAATGAGATTACATGGATATTTATTGGGGATAGATAGCCAACTTAATACCCTAATCCAATCTATGCATATATGAGCCTATTTACGCAAGAATTATTTAATCGTATCTCATGCCCT
This sequence comes from Allium sativum, assembly GCA_030737875.1. Lineage (NCBI taxonomy): Eukaryota > Viridiplantae > Streptophyta > Magnoliopsida > Asparagales > Amaryllidaceae > Allium > Allium sativum. Next base: position 860,496,469 of record CM060918.1, on the reverse strand, counting down.
TTTCTTTATTTTATTTTGAGGGAATAATCTTGAGAAAATCCTGTATCTTTGAGAATATCTGGGCCTCTTAATTATCAATTATGTAACACCCCGAATTTTCTATTAACACTAAAGTTGCTAAAATATTAATAAGTGTGTAAGAGAGGGGATGTATCTAATATGAATATAAAAATATTAATAAGTGTGTAAGAGAGGGGATGTATCTAATATGAATATAAAAATATTAATAAGTGTGTGAGAGAGGGGATGTATCTAATATGTATATAAAAACAATAATAAGTAAAGGGGGATGTATCTAATATGTACATTGTAGAAAATATATATATTTATGACATGAATAGAAGTTTATTAATATGCTGAGTGTTTGCTGAGTCACTTCTGACTCATTGCTGAGTCAACAAGATAAACCCCATCTTGTCTGAACGGCTGCGGTTATTTCTAGGTTAAATCTAATGGCCTAAATGCATTCTAAAATCTATAAATAAGTGGGTAGACCCTAAACCTAAATCACTTGTAAAATTAGAGAAGCTACCGTCATGCTGCTGCCATGGAGTTCAGCGTAGCCGTCACAAACTAAGAAGAGGAAGCCTAATCTACTACAACTAAATTCTACTCAACAAAACAAATCAAACCAAAGAACTCTCTCTCTAATTCTCTTCTTTTGTTGGTGAGTATGATGATTCTCACAAGACTATTACAAACTAATTTGACTCATTTATGAATGGATCACAAGAAAGTGATGTGATTTGTAATTGTAAATTCTATATATTGTGGATCTCTTATTATGTTATTATGTTGTCGTATGATGTAAATTATATATGCTATGTCATGCTATGTTGTAAATTCTCTTATGCTATGTCGTGCTATGTTGAGAATCATGTCATGCTATGTTATACTATCATACTATGTCATGTTATAAATCATGCTATATTATGTTGTAAAATCATGATGTTGTTGGAACATGCTTAAAGTTATGTTTTTTTTAATTTAAATGGATCTTGTTTATGGGAATTTGCCTATTAGGTTAGGTGTACCCATAAACATGAAACTATAATTAAATAAAACTTGATTATGGGAATTTGCCTGTTGAGTTAGGTGTACCCATATAAAACCATGTTGTTAAAAAAAAAATAGATGATGTTTATTCACACATGTTCATATGTAAGTTTATGAAAATTGATTGAGATTATATTAGGTGAATTTTGAACAAGTTGACACCTTTAGGTCCATGACATGTATAATCTATGCAAGTTGGACATATGCAAGTTTCACCCCTTATTATGATTCATTTGGTCACATATACATGTTGTTATTATGATAATCTCTTTTATGCTATGAGTTAGGCTATTCGAGTCTAACATATATTTTGCGAATAAACGTTCAAACGTGGGGTAGGGGTAATATTAGGAATTAATAAATTGGGTGCAATTTTGTAAGATTTTGCATACCATGAATGGATGTCCATAATTGAGTCAATTATGGACATTGTTAAAAATTGGAAGTAATTAATAATTCAAGTAGGGAATTATTAAAATTGGGGGAAAGTGGATTATTATTAATAATCAATGCTTAGGACACGAGGTTGGACCCGTTTGTGATGTAAACCTGCCCGGACCCGCCCGGCAAATCCAGTAGTCACAAATGTCGGCCCAATGTGAGAGGTCCTAGGCCCAAACTAAAGCATAACAGTTGTAAAGACACGAGGTTAGACTCTTTTATGGTGTAAGACTGCCCGGACCCGCCCGGCAAATCCAGCTGCCATAAATGCCAGTCTAATGTGAGAGGTCTTTATGAGGTTATGGCCTTAATGAACTAAGAAATACTTAACCAGATAATCATGTAAGGTGGGACATGGGGGTTAAGTAGGTGCCTTGGGTGGCATGAGGAATCTGGTGGTTGCCTTTAGAGGCATTTGAAATACGATTAGACTTAACCAAACACACATGTAAATGAACATGACTAAGTGGGTTAAGTGGGATGGACTAATGGGGACAAGCTTAGGTGGAATGCTTGTGGTAAATAGTGGGGGCCCATTTCAACCAGTATCCCAAAACGTATCTTTGTGGGCTCGACCCAAGTCGAGGACGGGACACGCATACTGGGTTTGACTATAAGAGGCCAAAGCAGGGAGCGGTGGCAACGCAAGTCCAACGGGTTTCATATGCGTGTGTGGACCCGGGCTGGTAGGTAAGACGTTGTTGCATCGTGTAGGTATAAGCCGTGCATGTCCGTTGTATCAGGTTGCCACTTTAGGGGAGTGATACACCCCACTGTGGGGCCAGCACGGGTATCTACGAGTTAGGGAGCCGATCGAATAATGGGAAGTAGGGTACACCTAGTGGAGATAGGGGCAGGCGGCACCTATGTAGTCAGCTAGGGGTACGTAAAGCCATTGGGAAAGTTTCTAAGTGAAGCTAAGTGGGATGAATCTTTAGGGTGACTGGTGTGGTGCAGTATAGTGTTTATCCTTTAGTATTTAGGAGCGCCTATAACGTTGCCTTTAGCGATTGTCTATGTCCTAAATCTGCTCTTCATAGACATTTTCTTGTTTTCCAGCTTATGCCTTAGTCCAGTTATTTTGGTAATAGTATTGTAGAATTATCATATTCACCAGACTTTATGTCTGACCCCCTCTTTTCCATCCTTTTTCTCCCTTCAGGTCCGCAGGTTGGGCCAAGTTCTAGTGGAGTCTAGTTGGATCGCTTATCTTCTGGAAAGCTTGGACTGCTGAAGTAAAGTCCAGCTTGTTATCTTTCTTTTTAATGGCTATTCATGTAATGGGATTATGTACTTGTTTTATCAAGATAGATATTGTACTTGACATTGAATATGGTGTTATGATGTAATCAAACATGTTTTGACTTCTGCTACAATGAAATAAAGTTTTTGAATTTCCAAGTACTATTTTATATCTGTCTTGTTGTAATTTTACTGTTCTGTATTCACTTAAAACCTCCATGGAAGTTAATGCATTCCCTTTGTGAGTGACATTAATGGACGTGGGGTGTTACACGTGGTATCAGAGCATAAGGTTACCAGAACAGATAAAATTTTTTTTAGAAAAATATTTTTTTCTAAAGTATTTTTGGAAGAAGTGCTTTCAAAAAAAAAAAAAAAACATGTTATTTAAAGAGAGTTTTTATGAAAAACATAATCCCAAATAGCCACATCCTTATCTTTATCTTTCGAATTCTCCATTTTGAATCTTTCCTTTTTCGTTTCAGCATGGCTGAAGATCTTAATCTCCCAGAAGGTGTGACGATTCCAGGGTGGTTTAGGAGATACTTGGAGGCTAGGGCCACCACTGCAGGCCCAGCGGATACTCCTCCACCCCTAGTTGCACCCATTCCTCCTCCTCCTCCTCCTCGTGTTGACACTTTTGCAAAGACGTGCAAGGAATTCAAGGCTATGGGAGGAAAAACTTTTCAAGGGACTGAGACGTTTGTGGAGGCCAGAGATTGGCTTAAGGAGACTGAGGAATTGTTGGATATCTTTGAAGTGGAAGATGGGAGGAAAGTCCGTTTAGCTGCTTGGTTAATGAAGGGAGAGGCCTCGTTTTGGTGGGAGGTCACTAACGGGGAACGTCCAGTTGATTCATGGGCGGATTTCAGACGAAGGTTTGAGGCAAAGTTTCTTTCAAGGGAAGAGGAGAACTTAAATATGGAAAAATTCCTGGCACTAAAGCAAGGGAGCTCATCAGTAAAGGAATATGTCAATAAATTTAATCAGTTAGCAAGGTTTGGCTTGGAGTTGGTGAACACGCCAGAGAAGAAAGCTTTGAGTTTCGTTAGAGGCTTGAATGAACCGTTGCAAGGGTTGGCTATGACCCACATCCCTATGGGAGCCACCTTTGAAAAGCTAGTAGAAATGGCACTTATGCATGAGGATAAGGCAGTTGAAAAGAAAGGGGATTAGAAGAAACCCCAACAGCAAAATAAGAAGGGTGGTAAAAACAATAATGGCAAAGGGAAGAAGAAATGCTTCAATTGTGGGACGCCTGGCCATCTCAGCAAAGATTGTAGAAAGAAAAAGAAGACTGGTTGTTTTCATTGTGGAGTTGCGGGACATTTAGTGAAGGACTGTCCAAAGAAGGGGCAGAGGGCAGGGTCTACCTCGGGAGGACAGGTGCAGGCTCTTATGGCACCAGGGCAGGCAAGGGGGCAAGTTCAGGCTATTGCGGCCCCACCGCTGCAAGAAAGAGACAGAACAATTTCTGTTGAAAGCTTAGTTTTTCTGTTTGATCATCCTGTCCGTACCTTATTCGATTCTGGTGCATCTCATTCGTTTATCTTTGCATCATTAGTTGAATCACTGCACTTGAACACCAGTTTAGTAGAGGATCCCTTGGTCGTTTCAAATCCAATTGGGGGTTCGGCTCATTTGACCATGATATGTTTGGATTTGAAAATCTCTATACTTAGCGTTGAATTTAGATGTGATGCTTATGTATTGGGCTTCACGGGCTATGGGCTAATTTTAGGAATGGATTGGTTGTCTAGAAATAGGGCCATTCTTGATTGTGAAAGGAGAGTAGTTAGGCTTGTGACTCGCCTTGGTAATGCTCTCGACATCTTTTGTAATCCCATAAATTCCGTTATGCTAAGTTATCTTGAATCGCTTGACGCGTCTGTAGAGAACCTGCGATCGGTAGAAGTGGTCCGGGAGTATCCGGATGTGTTTGAGGAGGTGAAGGGCTTACCTCCAAAGCGGGAGATAGACTTTCGAATGTATCTTGTGGATAATGCTAAACCCGTATCTTTGCCAGTGCGCCACATGGCTCCTCGTGAAAGGAGGGAACTCAATAAGCAAGTAAAGGAGTTGCTTGAGAAGGGGTTCATAAGACGTAGTATATCGGAGTGGGGTGCTCCAGTAGTTTTTGCCACAAAGGCGGATGGGTCTCTTAGACTTTGTATGGACTATAGAGAACTAAACAAGCTTACTAAAAAGAACCGACACCCATTGCCGAGGATTGACGATCTCTTTGATCAGTTAGTTGGCGCCTCAGTGTTTTCGCAGTTGGACTTAGCCACTGGCTTTCATCAACTGAGAGTGGCTGAGGATAGTATAGATAAGACTGCTTTTAGGACTCCTGACGGATTCTATGAATGGCTAGTGATGCCCTTTGGTTTGACAAACGCCCCTGCATATTTTGTTGATTTGATGAGTAGGGTGTTTAGGGAATACCTTAACAAATTCGTGGTAGTCTTTGTGGATGACATCTTAGTCTTTTCTAAGAATAAAGAAGAGCACTCCCTACATCTTAGGGAAGTGTTGGAAACCCTTCGAGCGCATAACCTTAAGGCAAAATTTTCTAAGTGTCACTTCTGGAGGAAGGAAGTACGGTTCTTAGGGCACGTGGTTTCCAAAGAAGGGATAGCAGTGGATCCCGCAAAGGTGGTGGCCATCCAAGATTGGAAGGTCCCTAAAAATGCAACCGAAGTAAGAAGTTTCTTGGGGTTGGCTGGCTATTATAGGAAGTTTATCAAAGACTTCGCAAAAATATCAGCTCCATTAACTTGGTTAACGAAGAAGAACCTGGTTTTTACGTGGGACAAAGATTGCGATGATGCGTTCCAACGTTTAAAGAGAGCCTTAACTTCAGCCCCAGTCTTAGTGCTGCCAGACGGGAATAAACCGTTTACCATCTATACTGATGCTTGTGGGACGGGACTTGGCGCGGTCCTCATGCAAGAGGGAAGAGTAATAGCCTATGGTGGAAGGCAGTTGAGGGTTCATGAAAAGAATTACCCCATGCAAGACTTAGAGCTAGCCGCAATTGTTTTCGTGCTTAAGTCTTGGCGTCACTATCTTCTTGGTGAGAAATTCGAACTGTTCACTGACCACAAATCATTAAAATACTTATTCTCTCAGAAGGATTTGAATTTAAGGCAGCAACGGTGGATGGAATTCTTAGCCTCCTACGATTTTGAAATAGCATATACCCCGGGCAAGGGTAACGTGGTGGCAGACGCCTTAAGTAGGAAAAGGTTGTCCTTGAGTCCGTTGTTTGTTGAACGACAAAGCTTAGAATTCATCTCTATGTTTGACTTTAGACCCTCCGTTGACTTAGTACCCGGTCTGTTAGCATCCTTGGAGGTTAGACCTACACTTCTAGGACGGGTTGGTGAGGCACAGCGAGACGACCCACAGTTGGTTGAGATAGTAGAAAAGCTCAAAGGGGGGAGTCGTCAAGCCATCTTCGTAGGTATACCCTAGACGATAAGGGTTGGTTACGAAGGGATAATAGACTTTGTGTACCACAAGACGAAGACTTAAGGAAGGCCATTCTTGATGATGCTCATCGCTCAAAAATGACCATTCATCCCGGCGGGGATAAGATGTACAAAGATATGAAGCGGGTTTTCTTTTGGGCCGGTATGAAAAAGGATGTGGCCGAGTACGTCGCTAGATGCTTAGTGTGCCAACGAGTTAAAAGAAACCCGGTGGGTTGCTTCAGCCATTAGAAGTTCCACTATGGAAATGGGAAAGCATCTCAATGGATTTTGTGGATGGATTACCAAGATCAAGGAAGGGTAACACGGGGATTTGGGTTATAGTAGATAGACTTACTAAAAGCGCCCATTTTATTCCCGTGAAAAGTAAGAGGACTGCTCCGTGGTTGGCTTCTGTATACATTAAGGAGATAGTTTGTTTGCACGGTATTCCTTCTAGTATAGTAAGCGACCGTGACCCCATCTTTACTAGCGAATTTTGGAAGAGTTTACAAGAGGCGGTAGGGACTCAGCTATGTTTGAGCACCGCATATCATCCTCAGACAGACGGCCAGACCGAGAGGGTGAATCGCATTCTAGAGGATCTTTTAAGGCTTTGTATCCTAGACTTTGGGGGTACATGGGAAGAGCACCTTCCGTTAGTAGAATTCACATATAACAATAGCTTTCAGTCTAGTATTGGCATGGCATCTTTCGAAGCTCTTTATGGAAGGCCTTGCCGTTCGCCTACATGTTGGTGGGAATCTACCGATAAAATCCTACTTGGGCCCGATATGGTTAGGGAAACCTCGGAGAAGATTGAGTTGATTCGAAGGAGGATGAAAGCAGCACAAGATAGGCAGAAATCGTATGCTGATAAGAGGAGGACAGATCTTGAGTTTGACATTGGGGACATGGTTTTTATCAAAGTATCTCCGTTACAGAATGTTGTTCGCTTTGGATCCATGGGGAAATTAGCACCAAGGTTTGTAGGGCCGTTTCCTGTAAAAGACAGGATTGGGAAGATGGCATATAGGGTGGAGTTGCCTGAGAAACTTAGTGGAGTACACGACGTGTTCCATGTATCACATTTGAGGAAGTGTTTGCACAAGACCGCGGAGGTGGTAGAGCCGAGCTTGCTTAAAGAGGTGGAAATAGAGCGTGATGCAACAATTAGACGAGCTCCTACATGCATTCTTGGGTCGGAGATCAAAAAGTTGAGGAATCGAGAGGTCAGACTGGTTAAAGTGCAATGGGGAGATGATGAGAGCAACGCAACTTGGGAGACAGAAGAGAAGATGCGTTCGTTGTACCCTTTTCTTTTGAGGGTATGTCTTTTAATTTCTCCTTTATCGCTTAGCTTATCTTATCTTATCTTTAGTATATCCTCTCATTAGTATCTTTGACCTTTAGTTAGGATAATCCTATGGTTGAAACATGTGTTTGAGACATGTTATGTATGATGGATGCAAAATGGATGCAAGTGTTTGCTAGTGGTTGCTCGTGGATGCATATATACACACACTTTAGGCACTAGATCGGCTCAGTCACTTCATATTGCATATTGCATATATATGGATGTATTTAGTATAATGTATGTATAATGGTTGTACCATCATATGGATGCTGCATTCGGTTGAATGGGTGTGCACGCATATAGAAGTAGTATGTAAGCAATTAGGATCTTTTGCATACATAATGGATTCATGACACTTACATAATTTGCATTAAGGAGGTCAACTGAATCAGTAGACCGCCTGATTTCGCATTAGGTAAGGACATGTACATACACTTTGCATATGATCATAAAGCATTAGAAGTCTTTTAAGGACAATGGATGCCTGTGTATGATGGATGAGTAGATGGACGTTTGGATGGTAGGATATACATTCTTCCAGACTTGAAGATTTCGGGGACGAAATCCTAAAAGGAGGGGAGAATGTAACACCCCGAATTTTCTATTAACACTAAAGTTGCTAAAATATTAATAAGTGTGTAAGAGAGGGGATGTATCTAATATGAATATAAAAATATTAATAAGTGTGTAAGAGAGGGGATGTATCTAATATGAATACAAAAATATTAATAAGTGTGTAAGAGAGGGGATGTATCTAATATGAATATAAAAATATTAATATGTGTGTGAGAGAGGGGATGTATCTAATATGTATATAAAAACAATAATAAGTAAAGGGGGATGTATCTAATATGTACATTGTAGAAAATATATATATATATATATATTTATGACATGAATAGAAGTTTATTAATATGCTGAGTGTTTGCTGAGTCACTTCTGACTCATTGCTGTGTCAACAAGATAAACCCCATCTTGTCTGAACGGCTGCGGTTATTTCTAGGTTAAATCTAATGGCCTAAATGCATTCTAAAATCTATAAATAAGTGGGTAGACCCTAAACCTAAATCACTTGTAAAATTAGAGAAGCTACCGTCATGCTGCTGCCATGGAGTTCAGCGTAGCCGTCACAAACTAAGAAGAGAGCCTAATCTACTACAACTGAATTCTACTCAACAAAACAAATCAAACCAAAGAACTCTCTCTCTAATTCTCTTCTTTTGTTGGTGAGTATGATGATTCTCACAAGACTATTACAAACTAATTTGACTCAGTTATGAATGGATCACAAGAAAGTGATGTGATTTGTAATTGTAAATTCTATATATTGTGGATCTCTTATTATGTTATTATGTTGTCGTATGATGTAAATTATATATGCTATGTCATGCTATGTTGTAAATTCTCTTATGCTATGTCGTGCTATGTTGAGAATCATGTCATGCTATGTTATACTATCATACTATGCCATGTTATAAATCATGCTATATTATGTTGTAAAATCATGATGTTGTTGGAACATGCTTAAAGTTATGTTTTTTTTAATTTAAATGGATCTTGTTTATGGGAATTTGCCTATTAGGTTAGGTGTACCCATAAACTTGAAACTATAATTAAATAAAACTTGATTATGGGAATTTTCCTATTGAGTTAGGTGTACCCATATAAAACCATGTTGTTAAAAAATAATTAGATGATGTTGATTCACACATGTTCATATGTAAGTTTATGAAAATTGATTGAGATTATATTAGGTGAATTTTGAACAAGTTGACACCTTTAGGTCCATGACATGTATAATCTATGCAAGTTGGACATATGCAAGTTTCACCCCTTATTATGATTCATTTGGTCACATATACATGTTGTTATTATGATAATCTCTTTTATGCTATGAGTTAGGCTATTCGAGTCTAACATATATTTTGCGAATAAACGTTCAAACGTAGGGTAGGGGTAATATTAGGAATTAATAAATTGGGTGCAATTTTGTAAGATTTTGCATACCATGAATGGATGTCCATAATTGAGTCAATTATGGACATTGTTAAAAATTGGAAGTAATTAATAATTCAAGTAGGGAATTATTAAAATTGGGGGAAAGTGGATTATTATTAATAATCAATGCTTAGGACACGAGGTTGGACCCGTTTGTGATGTAAACCTGCCCGGACCCGCCCGGCAAATCCAGTAGTCACAAATGTCGGCCCAATGTGAGAGGTCCTAGGCCCAAACTAAAGCATAACAGTTGTAAAGACACGAGGTTAGACTCTTTTATGGTGTAAGACTGCCCGAACCCGCCCGGCAAATCCAGCTGCCATAAATGCCAGTCTAATGTGAGAGGTCTTTATGAGGTTATGGCCTTAATGAACTAAGAAATACTTAACCAGATAATCATGTAAGGTGGGACATGGGGGTTAAGTAGGTGCCTTGGGTGGCATGAGGAATCTGGTGGTTGCCTTTAGAGGCATTTGAAATACGATTAGACTTAACCAAACACACATGTAAATGAACATGACTAAGTGGGTTAAGTGGGATGGACTAATGGGGACAAGCTTAGGTGGAATGCTTGTGGTAAATAGTGGGGGCCCATTTCAACCAGTATCCCAAAACGTATCTTTGTGGGCTCGACCCAAGTCGAGGACGGGACACGCATACTGGGTTTGACTATAAGAGGCCAAAGCAGGGAGCGGTGGCAACGCAAGTCCAACGTGTTTCATATGCGTGTATGGACCCGGGCTGGTAGGTAAGACGTTGTTGCATCGTGTAGGTATAAGCCGTGCATGTCCGTTGTATCAGGTTGCCACTTTAGGGGAGTGATACACCCCACTGTGGGGCCAGCACGGGTATCTACGAGTTAGGGAGCCGATCGAATAATGGGAAGTAGGGTACACCTAGTGGAGATAGGGGCAGGCGGCACCTATGTAGTCAGCTAGGGGTACGTAAAGCCATTGGAAAAGTTTCTAAGTGAAGCTAAGTGGGATGAATCTTTAGGGTGACTGGTGTGGTGCAGTATAGTGTTTATCCTTTAGTATTTAGGAGCGCCTATAACGTTGCCTTTAGCGATTGTCTATGTCCTAAATCTGCTCTTCATAGACATTTTCTTGTTTTCAAGCTTATGCCTTAGTCCAGTTATTTTGGTAATAGTATTGTAGAATTATCATATTCACCAGACTTTATGTCTGACCCCCTCTTTTCCATCCTTTTTCTCCCTTCAGGTCCGCAGGTTGGGCCAAGTTCTAGTGGAGTCTAGTTGGATCGCTTATCTTCTGGAAAGCTTGGACTGCTGAAGTAAAGTCCAGCTTGTTATCTTTCTTTTTAATGGCTATTCATGTAATGGGATTATGTACTTGTTTTATCAAGATAGATATTGTACTTGACATTGAATATGATGTTATGATGTAATCAAACATGTTTTGACTTCTGCTACAATGAAATAAAGTTTTTGAATTTCCAAGTACTATTTTATATCTGTCTTGTTGTAATTTTACTGTTCTATATTCACTTAAAACCTCCATGGAAGTTAATGCATTCCTTTTGTGAGTGACATTAATGGACGTGGGGTGTTACAAATTATTTCTCCCATCTTAATTAGCAATTATTCCTCCTATATCTTACTTGTTTGGCATGTGACTAATTAATGGGAGATAAGATTTCATAAGATTTATTCAGCCAAACATGAACATATCTTAAACTCCAAAGCAACACAATGCTAAGTCTTTATCTGCAGATCTTCATATGTATATACACAGCGTTTTGATCTTTATTTTCTATTTTTCTAACTTCATGTGGCTTAGTTGGCATATCTGTAAAAGTGATAAAATAATACCCATGTAATATTTATTTACATACAAAAGATAAGATATAAGAGAACAAAATAAACACATTTTCATGTTATTCATCACCTAAATCACAAGGTACATCTTTAGACATATATTAAGATAGTGCCTAAGGGTGCATGCTTATTTAAGGAGCATCCAATGTCCAACAGTTACTAAACACTAAACAACTGCTATAACGATTATATTTTCCCATTTATTCAATAACAACTCATTTTCAAGGTATAAATGTCCCATAATATATAGTACAAAGTGCGAAGCCATGCTATGCACATTGGTTTTACGATATTGGTTTGACATTATATTTTTTAAATTTTAAATTACATGAAATTGGAAATATATGTTTATGGATTCTAATTATTTTGATTAGTTTTTACTTGAACACAACCAATAAAGCTTTTCTCCTAATTTTTTCTTAAATAATCTGAAATCACGTTAAAAAAAATTAAAGTGTGGTATATACATATTTATGAAATCACATAAAAACATTAAATTAAACTTTAGATTATGCATCAGAATTAAAAGCTATAGCACGAGCTAAAAACTTAGCATAAAATTAACTTAAAAAAGAAATAGTAAAATAACATAACCTTTTCATCAAGCTCAATTTAATCACTGGTATAAGTTACATGAGTTACTGACAACTAATATATATGATGTTACGCTCTGTAACTTTTCTCAGGCGTAATGAAAAGGAAGCTTGAATTGTTAGTTTTTTCTACTGAAAATAAATATAATTGGTGGATGCAGATTCGAATTGTTAGGCACCCGCGTTATTCTTCCACATGTACACGAGTACACCTACAGTCGCTTTAACGCGACTTTCGTTAGACTTTCTCATTTTGGTATTAATATAATTTTCTTGAATGAATGTTTATAAAATCTGAAAATATGTGATAATGTTGTGCTGTTACGTGAGGCTTTTATTACTTCAAATTTTGAAAAAAGTTTGTTGTTTTCACTTTAAGCACTATTTGTTCTAGTGTATATTACACTTATATTTGCAATTATTTAACGTGTTGGCGCTTTGTTTCCAAGATTAAGTGTGTAATGGAAAATAATTATTAATTATTCTCATGTTAAAACATATTTAGCGGAAAGAGGAAGCGTATCCGACTATAAGAATGGAATGAAATGCTCCATTCATTTCGTATTCATTGCAGCATAAATCCAATCAATTAATTGGAATATTTTGATGAAGAATGTAAATATAAATCAACAAATTCTCGAAATTTACGTTATTAATTAATGCCATAATACCAAGCGCTTCTTCCTGATACCTTGGACAGTCAAAAGAGAATGTAGTATCATAATTCCCAATTTTCAAAGATAAAAAAGTCAGTTGGAAAAAGGAAAGGAAATTAATGCTAATAAATTAGTTTATTAACTACCTGCTGATTCCACACAGTCTAGCTTATTATAAATTTAAGCAACCATAAACCATTCCATTATAATCATTACAAATATTTTATCAAAAAAATGAGACTAAGCTTTGTATTTGCGCTCTTCCTTCTTTCCCTGACATTTTCTGCTCTTCACCAATGTAAGTTTACAATTACACTTATTTTATTTAAACGCAACCATTAAAGAATTTGAAACTCAACTTTATCATAAATATATGAATTCCAATGCAGGTGAAGCTGCCATCTCTTTGAATGAGAAGTTATTTGATTCGACATCAAACGGAGTTCCGCAAGGCAAGAAAGAGCCATGTTGCTCTTTGCAAGATGTAAGCATGTGTCCAAAGAGGGCGTACTGCATTCAAACAGCTACTTGTTTTAACTCTCTTGCTGCATGCAAGCTTAATTGCCCTCCATGTGACGATTAAATTGCTTCAGTATTGATTAATGCATCCTTAAGCTTTTCATTAGTAATGTTGTAGCAAGATCTTTTGCTTTGAAATAAAATTGCTACCTTTTTTCTCTAGTGCCTTCATTTGTTTAGAATTATAAAAAAGGAGAATCAATTATGCTAATCTGGTTGGAAAAATAAATCTATATTAAATGTTAGTTAGATGTAAAATAAATCTATATCAGAACAAAAACGCCTCTTCATTTTTGTCTTAATCAGCGGTTTTAAGAAATACACACCATCCTTTAACAGTTTTGGGAGTCTTTTTGGTAATCCTGTTTCCATTTTGGTGAGCTTAACAAAATATTTGTATTATCTTGTCTCAGAAGTGGGATAATTGCAAAATTACTGGTACATGAATAATGCAACTAGCTTGTATATTGCTATTTTGGGAAAAAAATTTTAAGGACAAATTAGTTTAATATTTTATCCATAAGGACACCACTAATATATTTTATCCAGAAGGACAACATTTAGCCCAGCCCAAAACAAACCCATTATTTCAACTTCTCCGATTTCTTCTTCCACGAAATCGTGCCCAACTCAATCGCCGTCGATGGAGAGATTTTTCTCTTCTCCGATTTCTTCTTCCACGAAATCAGCAAATCAAAATTAATGAAATCATCTCAACCATAAGTCGAATCAAGTCAAATCCGCCTATATCTTATAGTCGAACCTCAATCATCAATAGAAACAGCAAAATTTAGGGCAAGAAATCAATCTCAAAAATCAACCTCGATTGGATTTTTATTTGTTGCTATAATCATTATAATTTAATGATAATTTCTACCGATTAGTTTTAGGGTTATTTCGCAAGGTGATTCGTGAATTTTTTTTTTGGTTTTGCAATTTTAATGTTCAACTTTTCAGTGCATGGGTATCATTTTTATATTTTTTAGGTATCATTTTTGTTTGTTTAACACTGTTTTATATTCGTTTGTAATGTTTTTAATGTTGTATTTATTTTGAAGTTGTATTGTTGCATTATCTATGTATTACAGTCGAAATTATTTCGTTATAATCACCCGAATTGTGATGTAAGTATTTTTTGTTTTACTTTTTATTTATAACAGTAGAGCAGTTTTTACTTATCATTTTTTATTTTTTTGGGTATCATTTTTACTGTATTCACAGCGCTATGTTTTTTTGTAGTTACTTCTTATTGCTGTATTAATTTTGTTCTTGTACTACTGCATCAGTTTTGCTACTCAAACGAATTTATTTCATTTTAAACAACCAAATTGTGATTCAAACATTTCCTGTATTACTTTTGCCGTTAAAATATTAAAGTAGTTTTTAGTTATCATTTTTATATTTTTTAAGGTGTCAGTTTTATATTTTCTAGTTGAATTTACATTGTAGCAGTTTTTAGGTATCATTTTTATATTTTTTTAGTTATCAGTTTTATATTTTTCTGGTTGAATTTACATCATAGCAGCTTTTAGGTAGATTTGTGTTGTTTGCTCTAGTAATTGACTTTTTTTGATACACAACATTAATTCTAACTGATACCCACTGATTAAAAGAATAAGACCCACCTATTCAATTCAAATCTCACAAAAATAATATTTATTCGCAATAATACCTACTGATTGAAAAAATAATAGCAATCAATTCAATTGTCACAAAAATGAAATTATTCTCAGTAATACACAATAATACCCACTGGTATCATATCATATGATACCTACAATGATACATAACTGATTTAATACATTACATTTTTTCCTACACAATCTATGTAATAACCCGGAAATTCTGAACCAGTTTGAAATTTTTATTTTGGCAATTTTAGCGAATTTTGAATATTTAAAATAGATTATTTTAAATAATATCGACGAGAAATTTATTTTGAATATATTATTCGACGTATATATTATATACGTCGTCGTTAGAATATAAATAATTATATATAATTATAAATAGAATTGAAAATGGCGCGGTAGTTCGATAATTCAATTTCAAACTTCAATTGAATGTACCGGGTGCAAAACAATCCGGATTTTAGTGAAACCAAAAACATTAGGATCTATTTGATAATATCTTTCCAACGAATCCGAAAAATCAAAATTTCATAGCGGGAATCAAAAGATATGTCCAGTTGAAAATTCTGAATAGTCGCTAAGGAATTCAGGCCCTTAAAAATGGGAATTTTGCAAACGACCTCGGATTTCGACGAAACCACTTTTGTTGGGTCTGTTATGTTAAGTTATTGCTAGATTCCAAATTTCATAATTTTTCGAATCAATATGTGAGCGTGGCAAAGGAAAACGCGTTTGACCAGTTTTAGTTGATTTTAATCGACTGGAAATTGGCCATTTTTCAAACGGTCTCAGAATTCGACGAAACTAGTTTTGTTAGGACTGTATCGTCAATACGAAGCTAGAAAATATTTTTCTGAAATTTTTCTGGTTAGTATGTGACCCCAGTAATTTGAAATGTACGTTTAAAATTCAATATACCGATTTAAATGTAAATTCAACGGAAACTGATCGAAATGATCGAATCAGCTTGCGATACAATCCCATTGTGTTCGGAATAGGGGTAAAACGCTATGGACGACAGGCGGTTGGCCTCGTTTTGAGGTCGAAAATAAAAGTTGCTTTTTGCTGAAAAAATAAAATAATTAAATAAAATATTCCCCCTCCTTTTTCTTCTTAACCTGGCCCCCCCTTCCTTATTTCAGAGTCGATTTATATTAAAAAAAAAAAGAAAAAAGAAAAAAGAGGAAGACGGGGGGGACTCGCCGCCGCCCCCCGATGATCGCCGCCGCCGCCTCTAGGGAGGGCACCACCTCCGAACCACCGCATCCCCAGCTCCCTCTCTCTCCTCTCGTTCTGCGTGAAGACCCTCCACCCCTTTTTCTTCAATCCACATCGAGCCCCTTCTGCCCTAAATCAGCACCGCACCCCCCTGAGGGCCTGACCCCGCCGCCATGGGCCCCCAAACCACCCGACCTCGCCTACGCCTCCTCCCCTTCGATAGCCGGACCCCGCTAGTACCCCCATCCCTCTCCAGCCCTCGAACGATGCAACCCCAAAGCCCCGGGTGACCGGAAACCGCCACCTGCTCGATGCAGCCCCGGACTCCGCCTTCACCTCCTCCGAACGATGTGAGTTTGATTTATCGATTTTTATCATACATAGTTAGTGATAAAAACACGATCTTCTTTCTTTTTATGGATTAGTGATAAAAATATAATCTTTATTATGGGAATAACGATATAAAGATGTAATTTTTATATATAAAGTAACGAGATTTTTAAAATAGAAAAAAAATTAGATTTTTAAAATAGAAAAGATTAGATTTTTAAAGGAAGAAAGGCGAAATCTATATTTTTGAAAAGGCGAAATCTATATTTTTGAAAAGGCGAAATCTATATTTTTGATAAGGCGAAATCTATATTTTTGAAAAGGCGAAATCTTTATATGAAGAATGGCGTGATAAAAATATAATCTTTACTATATGAACATCGATGTGAAAATATAATTTTTATCTATATAGTAGCGTTGTAAAAATATAATTTTTATATATTGAAAAGCAAAGTAAAGATTCGATTTTTATATATTGAAAAGCAAAGTAAAGATTCAATTTTTTATATTGAAAAGAAAAGTAAAAATTCGTTTTTTATATATTGAAAGAAAAGTAAAAATTCGATTTTTATATATTGAATAGCGAATTAAAAATTCGATTTTTATATATTGAATAGCGATGTCAAAATTCGTTTTTTTTATATATGAAGTGATTATAAAAATATGATTTTTAAATTGAAAGTGAACAAATAAAAATATGATTTTTATATATGTAGTGACTACGAGCAGCGAAAGCGACAAAAGGCGAGAACGATGAAGATTTCTCTAAATGAAGAGTCGTGGTATTGGATAGCTTTCGGTGAGAATTTCTCACTCTTCAATTTCTTTTCTAATTATATATATACTAGGATGCAGACGATGTTTAGTAGCACCCGACACCCGTCATCCACAGACCATGGATGGCTTGATTGTTAAATAGTTTGGTTGCATAAATTAGTTAGATTATTTGATTGAAATTGAATTGTTTGGTGAAATGAATGGATTTGATTGATGTGTGAATGGCGTGGGCCTTCACTAGACCGGGGAGAAGGCTAGGCCTTGTCCCGTTTCTAGTATCGTGCCGTTATGCCGTCGAAATTTTCTAAAATATGTTAGAAAAATAAAAATATCATTTTATTGAATAAATGAACTGAATAGAAATTCATATGTTGAAAAAAAAATGTTTTTATCGTTAAAAATATAATTTTTAACATGGATACGAATACAGTGAATGTGAATAAATAAATATTCATTTACAAACCGGACGATTTGTTTATGTACACCTATTTGAATGACATTGATTGGGTCGATAAATTTTACACATCGCCCAACTGCACAAATAAAATCTGTGTTTGATTGTTTGAAACCCCACACGGGTGTTGGGATGAAATTTGAAGTTCACTCATCCTGATTGATTAAATATGTCGATCGATTGATTGACAGGCTGTTATAAGCGTTAGATATCCATGTTTGATGCTTATACAGTGTAGTGCACTTTGGTTGATGGTTGATTATTTATCGTTGCTATTATATATATGTGTTGTGTGGAATCCATATAATTAACTTTATATGGTAATTGATTGGGCCTCATTCCAATTTAGAAAATAAAGAATAATATAAAATAAAGGTTTATGTGTTGACAGTACTCATTCGTTGAGATTAGTCATGTGTTGAACGAAATATTTTAACAATAAAATTTACATCTTTATTAATATAAAATAAAGGTTCATGTGTTGACAGTACTCATCCGTTGAGATTAGTCATGTGTTGAACGAAATATTTTGATAAAAACAAATATTTTGATAATAGGAAATATTTGAAATAGAATATTTGAAAATAGAAATATATGAAGCCGTGTTGATTAGATTGACAACATTTTGACGTGAACGATATTTATACCGATTTTATTCATTTTAAAATGCATATTGAAAAGTGATTTCGAAATGAAATGAATTGAATATAAAGTGATTTCGAAATGAAATGAATTGAATATAAAGTGATTTCGAAATGAAATGAATTGAATATAAAATGATTTCGAAATGAAATGAATTGAATATAAAGTGATTTCGAAATGAAATGAATTGAATATAAGGTGATTTCGAAATGAAATGAATTGAATATAAAGTGATTTCGAAATGAAATGAATGGAATAAAAAGCGATTTCGAAATGAATTAAATATATGCGATTTTCAATTGCATATACAAGGAATTTGATTTGAATAGAAAACGAATTTGATTTCAATTGAATATATAACGAATTTGATTTCAATTGCATATGTGACGAATTTCAATTGAATATATAACGAATTTGATTTCAATTGAATATAAAACGAATTCGAATTGAATTTAAAACGAAGTGAAATGAACTCAACTTGAATTGAATAGAAATGAATTTTAAAACGAATTTATAAGGAAAGATTCAATTTTGATTTGAATTGAGATGGAAGTTGAAATTGTTTTTGAAACGAATTCAAAACTATTTATAAAATTCGTTTTAAATAAAAATCGATGAAATATATATTATATATATTATATATATAATATAATGGCCTGAATAGAACGCGCCGCGCCGCAGCAGTTCGTGAATTTCGACCATTTATTTCAAACGGACATTACGGGAGATCCGACTGTCGGATTCTCCTAAAACCGGAACCGTTGGGTTCGTATCGAAAAGAGCTTTCTAACGAATATTTGAAATTTGAAATCTAACGGTCGGATTTGGAGATACGTCCAAATCAAATTTGAAAAAGGTCGTTGTAAGTGCAGTTCGATGGCCATTGTTGGAAATCGACTGTACGGGCCTTGATAAAATTATTAAAAATATCAATAATTTGTGTAAAATCATAAGAAATGATTTGGGAAAAATTGGGATGAAAAACTCCATATTTGATAAGATAAAAATGGATTTTTATCGAAATAAACTAGTTTTGAACTAAATTTAAAACCCAATTATTTTTAAATAAATAAATTAGATTTAAAAAGGGGTTTTAAATAATCGGAATTTCTAATATATTTGATTGGATTTGAAATGGGGTTATCGTGAACTGTGTTTTAAATAACACTAGTTCTTTAACCCGATAACAAATAGAATGTGATTTGGGTTTGTCGTGAACTGTGTTTTAAATAACACCTAGTTCTTTAACCCAGTAAAAGGAGTTTTAACGAATCTGCAATTAGATTGAAATGTGAATTGATAATTTAAATTATCAACTTAGAAAATAAGCGAGAATGGAGTATCACCAGTTTTTCTCCAAAACGATAGTCAAATCTTTAATTATATTTGAACGTGAAATGGTAATTAACTTTACCGATAACACCGTGGTATTAGATATGGAGTATCACCAGTTTTGCTTCATGGGATGAATATGTTGGGATTGGGAAATAAAATAAATAATTACTTCGGTGTGGTTCGCTAATCTCGACTAGTTCAGAAAACCATAATTTGGTTTGAAACGACATCAAAAGGATAATTAAAGGATAAATTTTAAAGAATTTATCTTCGATAAAATTAATGGGAACCTTCCCCAAAAGATGTGAATATTTAAATAATGGAATATTCAGAATTGGAATGAGGCGTATGTTGAGTTTGTGTAACATTTTTTTTAATATACGCGGGTTGTTCGGAAAGGACGGGTTTATACCCGTTCTGAATAACCGATTCGACGATATGTCGAAGATGAAGACGGTGATCGAAGACCGGAAGTCTTCACATCGTTTGGATAATTACTGACGATCCTGATTGGGCTGTACACCCAAGAGGATGGAAATAGTTGGTGGTCGTCCAGACATACTTGGAGATGGATGGATATGCGAGGAAAGTGCCTCCGGTTTCGTTCAGACCCAAAACGGACTTGTAAATGGATTATGTGTCTGGCATTGGATTTTATTCTGTGTTGATTGATTTCTATTAAATATACATCTGTTTGGTGGCGGAGAATTTATTCTTTTGCTTAACGCCCTTCTCTGAGACGTACGAGCTCAGAGGTTGTATATCGATGGACATCAATCGCATGGCATGAATTGCTTGTGTGGCACGCTAAGATGCAATGATCAAGGCTTCTGTTGAAAAGCAAAGTCTTGTGGTTGATGATCAAAGCACAGCCTACATGGCAGCTTTGTGTATAATATGAATTCGCGAGCCTCACACGTCGGTATGAGTTAAAAACGGGATACGGACTGCAGGGAGAGCACGACGTTTCTTTCTAGCTTGGGTGGTGTCAGTGACTTACCAACCCTGACATATATATACTTTTCACCTTTGTGGTTGGTGGATGAGGCACCTCGATTATAGGTCTGTAAGGACCGGGAAACGTGTGTTCAGGCATAATTAATCCTCTAACGTAAATGAGGACCGACCCTGAAGCATCCAGGGGTTGCCTAGAGTGCGTAGCCCTGGGACATTTGCTAGAGTGTCTCGAACGCGGAGAGGAGCTTGCCCCTTGCCTCGACTCATGATAGAAATCCAATTTCCAATACGTGTATTGCTGCTTTATTTGTATAGCCTAGTATGGCGACATAGTAGCATGGGATGCTATGCCGTCTATGATTTATATTTATGATTGAAATTGTTGTGACACTATACACTTATTATAGTATCAAATGATTTGTTTTAAACGTACCAAGCATGTTTGGCTATTATAAGGGAAAACCCTATCCTCCGGCTTGCGTTGCATTGTGTGATGGGACCTGGGTCTTATAATAGCTTCATTTTTCGAAAAAGCATTGCGTTGTTTATTGATATGCACTGGTATTCTTGGGAGGAAACCCGTTCCGTGTTATACGGCGTGGTCCCTTGAATTGCTCTCTTTTAAAGTAAAGCTTTAAATAACTGTTTTAGTTCTCACACTAGTCACATGACTGACCTGGAGTTTATTGTTTTAACCTAAACTCTGGGTGCCCCTATTTTCCGCACGGGCAGCTAGTAGTTTTGGTTTTGCAGATTTATATTCACAGGATCCTGGTTTACAGCTGGAATGATATCCGGAAAGCTCTATATCCATATATCACCTTCAGTTGTGCTTTGTATTATTTTCCGCTGCTATGTAATTTATTGTAATCTCTGATATTTGTCGAATGTAATTTATTCAATTATACTCTGTATATTCTTGTATCTGATGGAATTGTTGTAATAGCAATGAAATGTTCTTCCGTCTGCGTTTTGTTTTGTCTTGTCCTCAACGCTATCCGCTCTTTCCCTCACGGGGAAGTTCGGGTCGTGTCAGTTTGGTATCAGAGCTTTGGTTTACAGAGCTCGAGAACAAGACACATTAGAACCATACGAAAGAATTCATCAGATATTGGGTTAGTAATATCCAATTAGAATGACTCGTTAGAGATAGGATCAGTAGTATCCTAGAACGAGTGTGAAGAGTATATTTTCGAATGAAAACAATTTTGTTTTGAAATTTAAATCATTTTATACGTATTTGAATATTTATTTATTTTGAATATGGACAATCGAGTATATATAAATTTTGCATATACGCGTCATGAACGTATATTCGAAATTTTAATATATTAGATAGATATAGAGTCACGCTCTAGTTGCTCGGAGATGATTTTGGCGATGGAGCTCCATCACCAAAATTTATGTTCGTGTTTCGAAGGTGTGATATCTATATATTTCCATCAGGCTGGAGTGAGAACCAAAACTTATATAGCTAGAACACATTGTTGTGAATTGGCATCAAAAACATGATTTTCTTTATGTGTAGTAAAGTTATGAATTTGAAACTCTAATCCACTAATTGATTGATGTTTGTTTTGTTTGTTCATTTGTTTGATAATTTTGAACCATTATTCCTAATCGAATCAAATATTGAACTGCATTGAAAATTGGTCGCATTTGCATGCATATACATATACTTACTTTGAACAGGTCATAGCAAGGAGGCTAGAGCAAAGAATAAAATTTGTTTGCCCGACAAATAGGTACATGTTTACTACATAATTTACTGTTTTGTTTGGGTGATGATGATTTTATGAGCCTATTGGCTAGCTGCTTGGCTTTTACTTTTTCTTTTTGAGATCAGAAGGCCTATATGGCAATTTCGGGATTTTCCCGTGGCTCCCGGTGCAGGGGAGGTTATGGCGAAATTTTTCGAAAATTTAGGGTGTTAGCCAAATTTTTGAAAATTTTGAAAATTCTCAGAAACTTAAAAATTGTAGAATGGAAGCCAGATCGAACGTAGAGCTGATTAATCAAACCACTTTCGACTTTGTTCCTTTTTGGGTACGAAAAGTTTTAAGTGGGGGAGATTGTAATAACCCAGAAATTCTGAACCAGTTTAAAATTTTTATTTTGGCAATTTTAGTGAATTTTGAATATTTAAAATAGATTATTTTAAATAATATCGACGAGAAATTTATTTTGAATATATAATTCGACGTATATATTATATACGTCGTCGTTAGAATATAAATAATTATATATAATTATAAATAGAATTGAAAATGGCGCGGTAGTTCGATAATTCGATTTCAAACTTCAATTGAATGTACCGGGTGCAAAACAATCCGGATTTTAGTGAAACCAAAAACATTAGGATCTATTTGATAATATCTTTCCAACGAATCCGAAAAATCAAAATTTCATAACGGGAAACAAAAGATATGTCCAGTTGAAAATTCTGAATAGTCGCTATGGAATTCAGGCCCTTAAAAATGGAAATTTTGCAAACGACCTCAGATTTCGACGAAACCACTTTTGTTGGGTCCGTGATGTTAAGTTATTGCTAGATTCCAAATTTCATAATTTTTCGAATCAATATGTGAGCGTGGCAAAGGAAAACGCGTTTGACCAGTTTTAGTTGATTTTAATCGACTGGAAATTGGCCATTTTTCAAACGGTCTCAGAATTCGACGAAACTAGTTTTGTTAGGACCGTATCGTCAATACGAAGCTAGAAAATATTTTTCTGAAATTTTTCTGGTTAGTATGTGACCCCGGTAATTTGAAATGTACGTTTAAAAGTCAATATAGCGATTTAAATGTAAATTCAACGGAAACTAATCGAAATGATCGAATCAGCTTGCGATACATATCCCATTGTGTTCGGAATAGGGGTAAAACGCTATGGACGACAGGCGGTGGGCCTCGTTTTGAGGTCGAAAATAGAAGTTGCTTTTTGCTGAAAATGAAATAAAATAATTAGATAAAATATTCCCCCTCCTTTTTCTTCTTAACCTGGCCTCCCCTTCCTTATTTCAGAATCGATTTATATTAAAAAAAAAAAGAAAGAGGAAGACGGGGGGGACTCGCCGCCGCCCCCGGATGATCGCCGCCGCCGCCTCAAGGGAGGGCACCACCTCCGAACCACCGCATCCCCAGCTCCCTCTCTCTCCTCTCGTTCTGTGTGAAGACCCTCCGCCCCTTTTTCTTCAATCGACATCGAGCCCCTTCTGCCCTAAATCAGCACCGCACCCGCCTGAGGGCCTGACCCCGCCGCCATGGGCCCCCAAGCCACCCGACCTCGCCTGCGCCTCCTCCCCTTCGATAGCCGGACCCCGCTAGTACCCCCATCCCTCTCCAGCCCTCGAACGACGCAACCCCACAACCCCGGGCGACCGGAAACAGCCACCTTCTCGATGCAGCCCCGGACTCCGCCTTCACCTCCTCCGAACGATGTGAGTTTGATTTATCGATTTTTATCATACATAGTTAGTGATAAAAACACGATCTTCTTTCTTTTTATGGATTAGTGATAAAAATATAATCTTTATTATGGGAATAACGATATAAAGATGTAATTTTTATATATAAAGTAACGAGATTATTAAAATAGAAAAAAATTAGATTTTTAAAATAGAAAAGATTAGATTTTTAAAGGAAGAAAGGCGAAATCTATATTTTTGAAAAGGCGAAATCTATATTTTTGAAAAGGCGAAATCTATATTTTTGAAAAGGCGAAATCTATATATGAAGAATGGCGTGATAACAATATAATCTTTACTATATGAACATCGATGAGAAAATATAATTTTTATCTATATAGTAGCGTTGTAAAAATATAATTTTTATATATTGAAAAGCAAAGTAAAGATTCGATTTTTATATATTGAAAAGCAAAGTAAAGATTCGATTTTTATATGTTGAAAAGCAAAGTAAAAATTCGATTTTTATATATTGAAAAGCAAAGTAAAAATTCGATTTTTATATATTGAATAGTGAAGTAAAAATTCGATTTTTATATATGAAGTGATTATAAAAGTATGATTTTTAAATTGAAAGTGAACAAATAAAAATGTGATTTTTATATATGTAGTGACTACGAGCAGCGAAAGTGACAAAAGGCGAGAACGATGAAGATTTCTCTAAATGAAGAGTCGTGGTATTGGATAGCTTTCAGTGAGAATTTCTCACTCTTCAATTTCTTTTCTTATTATATATATACCAGGATGCAGACGGTGTTTAGTAGCACCCGACACCCGTCATCCACAGACCATGGATGGCTTGTTTGTTAAATAGTTTGGTTGCATAAATTAGTTAGATTATTTGATTGAAATTGAATTGTTTGGTGAAATGAATGGATTTGATTGATGTGTGAATGGCGTGGGCCTTCACTAGACCGGGGATAAGGCTAGGCCTTGTCCCGTTTCTAGTATCGTGCCGTTATGCCGTCGAAATTTTCTAAAATATGTTAGAAAAATAAAAATATCATTTTATTGAATAAATGAACTGAATAGAAATTCATATGTTGAAAAAAAAATGTTTTTATCATTAAAAATATAATTTTTAACGTGGATACGAATACAGTGAATGTGAATAAATAAATATTCATTTACAAACCGGACGGTTTGTTTATGTACACCTATTTGAATGACATTGATTGGGTCGATAAATTTTACACATCGCCCAACTGCACAAATAAAATCTGTGTTTGATTGTTTGAAACCCCACACGGGTGTTGGGATGAAATTTGAAGTTCACTCATCCTGATTGATTAAATATGTCGATCGATTGATTGACAGGCTGTTATAAGCGTTAGATATCCATGTTTGATGCTTATACAGTGTAGTGCACTTTGGTTGATGGTTGATTATTTATCGTTGCTATTATATACATGTGTTGTGTGGAATCCATATAATTAACTTTATATGGTAATTGATTGGGCCTCATTCCAATTTAGAAAATAAAGAATAATATAAAATAAAGGTTTATGTGTTGACAGTACTCATTCGTTGAGATTAGTCATGTGTTGAACGAAATATTTTAATAATAAAATTTACATCTTTATTAATATAAAATAAAGGTTCATGTGTTGACAGTACTCATCCGTTGAGATTAGTCATGTGTTGAACAAAATATTTTGATAATAACAAATATTTTGATAATAGGAAATATTTGAAATAGAATATTTGAAAATAGAAATATATGAAGCCGTGTTGATTAGATTGACGCCATTTTGACGTGAACGATATTTATATCGATTTTATTCATTTTAAAATGAATATTAAAAAGTGATTTCGAAATGAAATGAATTGAATATAAAGTGATTTCGAAATGAAATGAATTGAATATAAAGTGATTTCGAAATGAAATGAATTGAATATAAAGTGATTTCGAAATGAAATGAATTGAATATAAAGTGATTTCGAAATGAAATGAATGGAATAAAAAGCGATTTCGAAATGAATTAAATATAAGCGATTTTCAATTGCATATACAAGGAATTTGATTTGAATAGAAAACGAATTTGATTTCAATTGAATATATAACGAATTTGATTTCAATTGCATATGTGACGAATTTCAATTGAATATATAACGAATTTGATTTCAATTGAATATAAAACGAATTCGAATTGAATTTAAAACGAAGTGAAATGAACTCAACTTGAATTGAATAGAAATGAATTTTAAAACGAATTTATAAGGAAAGATTCAATTTTGATTTGAATTGAGATGGAAGTTGAAATTGTTTTTGAAACGAATTCAAAACTATTTATAAAATTCGTTTTAAATAAAAATCGATGAAATATATATTATATATATTATATATATAATATTATGGCCTGAATAGAATGCGCCGCGCCGCGGCAGTTCGTGAATTTCGACCATTTATTTCAAACGGACATTACGGGAGATCCGACCGTCGGATTCTCCTAAAACCGGAACCGTTGGGTTCGTATCAAAAAGAGCTTTCTAACGAATATTTGAAATTTGAAATCTAACGGTTGGATTTGGAGATACGTCCAAATCAAATTTGAAAAAGGTCGTTGTAAGTGCAGTTCGATGGCCATTGTTGGAAATCGACTGTACGGGCCTTGATAAAATTATTAAAAATATCAATAATTTGTGTAAAATCATAAGAAATGATTTGGGAAAAATTGGGATGAAAAACTCCATATATGATAAGATAAAAATGGATTTTTATCGAAATAAACTAGTTTTGAACTAAATTTAAAACCCAATTATTTTTAAATAAATAAATTAGATTTAAAAAGGGGTTTTAAATAATCGGAATTTCTAATATATTTGATTGGATTTGAAATGGGTTTATCATGAACTGTGTTTTAAATAACACTAGTTCTTTAACCCGATAACAAATAGAATGTGATTTGGGTTTGTCGTGAACTGTGTTTTAAATAACACCTAGTTCTTTAACCCAGTAAAAGGAGTTTTAACGAATCTGCAATTAGACTGAAATGTGAATTGATAATTTAAATTATCAACTTAGAAAATAAGCGAGAATGGAGTATCACCATTTTTGCTCCAAAACGATAGTCAAATCTTTAATTATATTCGAACGTGAAATGGTAATTAACTTTACGGATAACACCGTGGTATTAGATATGGAGTATCACCAGTTTTGCTTCATGGGATGAATATGTTGGGATTGGGAAATAAAATAAATAATTACTTCGGTGTGGTTCGCTAATCTCGACTAGTTCAGAAAACCATAATTTGGTTTGAAACGACATCAAAAGGATGATTAAAGGATAAATTTTAAAGAATTTATCTTGGATAAAATTAATGGGAACCTTCCCCAAAAGATGTGAATATTTGAATAACGGAATATTCAGAATTGGAATGAGGCGTATGTTGAGTTTGTGTAACATTTGTTTTTAATATACGCGGGTTGTTCGGAAAGGCCGGGTTTATACCCATTCTGAATAACCGATTCGACGATATGTCGAAGACGAAAACGGTGATCGAAGACCGGAAGTCTTCACATCGTTTGGATAATTACTAACGATCCTGATTGGGCTGTACACAAAAGAGGATGGAAATAGTTGGTGGTTGTCCAGACGTACTTGGAGATGGATGGATATGCGAGGAAAGTGCCTCCGGTTTCGTTCAGACCCAGAACGGACTCGTAAATGGATTGTGTGTCTGACATTGGATTTTATTCTGTGTTGATTGATTTCTATTAAATATACATCTGTTTGGCGGCGGAGAATTGATTCTTTTGCTTAACGCTTTTCTCTGAGACGTACGAGCTCAGAGGTTGTATATCGATGGACATCAATCGCATGGCATGAATTGCCTGTGTGGCACGCTAA
This sequence comes from Allium sativum, assembly GCA_030737875.1. Classification (NCBI taxonomy): domain Eukaryota; kingdom Viridiplantae; phylum Streptophyta; class Magnoliopsida; order Asparagales; family Amaryllidaceae; genus Allium; species Allium sativum. The sequence goes on along the minus strand of CM060918.1, from coordinate 860,468,636 downwards.
GATGCAATGATCAAGGCTTCTGTTGAAAAGCAAAGTCTTGTGGTTGATGATCAAAGCACAGCCTACGTGGCAGCTTTGTGTATAACGTGAATTCGCGAGCCTCACACCTCGGTATGAGTTAAAAACGGGATACAGACTGTAGGGAGAGCACGACGTTTCTTTCTAGCTTGGGTGGTGTCAGTGACTTACCAGCCCTGACATATATATACTTTTCACCTTTGTGGTTGTTGGATGAGGCGGCTCGATTATAGGTCTGTAAGGACCGGGAAACGTGTGTTCAGGCATAATTAATCCTCTAACGTAAGTGAGGACCGGCCCTGTAGCATCCAGGGGTTGCCTAGAGTGCGTACCCCTGGGACATTTGCTAGAGTGTATCGAACACGGAGAGGAGCTTGCCTCTTCCTCGACTCATGACGGAAATCCAATTTGCTAGAGTGTCTCGAAAACCCTATCCTCCGGCTTGCGTTGCATTGTGTGATGGGACCTGGGTCTTATAATAGCTTCATTTTTCGAAAAAGCATTGCGTTGTTTATTGATATGCACTGGTATTCTTGGGAGGAAACTCGTTCCGTGTTATACGGCGTGGTCCCTTGAATTACTCTCTTTTAAAGTAAAGCTTTAAATAACTGTTTTAGTTCTCACACCAGTCACATGACTGACCTGGAGTTTATTGTTTTAACCTAAACTCTGGGTGCCCCTATTTTCCGCACGGGCAGCTAGTAGTTTTGGTTTTGCAGATTTATATTCACAGGATCCTGGTTTATAGCTGGAATGATATCCGGAAAGCTCTGTATCCGTATATCACCTTCAGTTGTGCTTTGTATTATTTTCCGCTGCTATGTAATTTATTGTAATCTCTGATATTTGTCTAATGTAATTTATTCAATTATACTCTGTATATTCTTGTATCTGATGGAATTGTTGTAATAGCAATGAAATGTTCTTCCGTCTGCGTTCTGTTTTGTCTTGTCCTCAACGCTATCCGCTCTTTCCCTCACGGGGAAGTTCGGGTCGTGTCAATCTAAGTACATTGAACACTGCTCCCCATTCCAAGCATGCATTCATGCATTTACTTTTACTTGTATACAATCCAGTCTTGAATTCAAGTAATCTCCACCACCATGTAGTATCTGCAAGTATTTTATACACAATCAAAACTTATACTAATATAATACTGGAAATTCAGCTAGAAAATATAAAACAGATACTTAAAAAAATATAGAACTGATAACTAGAAATTGCTATGATGTACATGCATGTTGAAAATATAAAACTGATACTAAAAAAATATAAAAATGATACCTAAAAACTGCTATGATGTAAATTCAACTAGAAAAAATAAAAATGATACCTAAAAAAATATAAAAATGATACCTAAAAACTGCTGTGATGTAAATTCAACTAGAAAAAATAAAAACGATACCTAAGAAAAATATAAAAATGATAACTAAAAACTGCTATTATGTACATTCATGTTGAAAATATAAAACTGATACCTAAAAAAATATAAAAATGATACCTAAAAACTGCTATGATGTAAATTCAACTAGAAAAATTAAAAATGATACCTAAAAAAAATATAAAAATGATACCTAACTAACTAATTAAACTGAGAGAACTTCTTACTTCAATTGTCCTCGTTGGAGCTTTTCGGTTTTGAACCGCGACCACTTTAGCAGGATTCACCACTAAGCCTTGCTTAGAAACTATGTGCCCAAGAAATCTAACTCCTTTTTCTCCAAATTGACATTTGGAGGACTTGGCTTCCAATTGATGGGCTCTAAGCGTATCCATCACCTTCACGAGATGCCTTGCGTGCTCTTCCTCATCCTTAGAGAAGATCAGAATATCATCTACGAAGACCACGACAAACTTGTTCAAGAACCCCTTGAACACCCTACTCATCAAGTCCACGAAGTAGGTGGGTGCATTAGTCAAACCGAATGGCATGACCAGCCATTCTAAGAATCCATCTGGAGTTCTGAACGCAATTTTGTCTATACTATCCTCAGCTACTCTGAGCTGATGGAATCCAGTAGCAAGATCAAGAGAAAACAGATGTTCCTACAAGTTGATCAAACAAATCATCGATCCAATGGTTGTCTATTCTCTTTGTTCTACTCACGATAATCAACACACGGGCGAAGCGAACTGTCCACATTAGTAGCGAATACTACTAGAGCACCTTCCTCGGAAATGCTTCATCGAATGAAGTTCTTCTCAAGCAACTCATTCACTTGCTTTCTTAACTCTCATCTTGCGGGACCATGTGCCTAACCGGCCACGTAACTGGCTTGGCATTATCAATCCAGATAAATGCGAAAATCTATCTCGCGTTTAGGGGTAACCCCTTCACTTCACCCAAGATATCAGGATATTCTCGGACCACCCTCACCGATTGCAAACTATCGATAGACGAGTTGAGGGATTCAAGATAACACAACATGACGGGACTCATAGGGTTACTAGAAATTTTTAGGGTATTACCGAGGCGAGTCATGAGCCTCACAACCCTATGCTCAAAAATCAAGGATGGCTTCAAAACTGGACAATCGATCCATGCCCAAAATCAACCCATACCCCATGAAACCGAGAATATAAGCATCACACGAGAACTCTACACTAAAGATAGAGATTTTCAAATCCACGTAGATAATAGACAAATGGGAGGAAACCCCAATTGGATTTGAAACACACACGGGATCATTAGCTAGACTAGTACTTAGGTGCAAACTTTCAACTAAACTAGATGAAATAAACTATGCGATGCGCCAGAATCAAACAAAGTACGAACTGGAAAATTAGAAATATATACAAGGCTCTCAACAGAAATACTACCTCGATCGGGAACTGGAGCGGCATTGAGAGCATGAACTTGCCCTCCTGAAGGTCCAGCACGCTGAGTCTGACCCTGGCCTTGCCCTTGCTTCTTCGGGCAATCTTTGCTGAAATGTCCAAACTCACCACAATGAAAGCATTCACCACTCTTCCTTTTTCTCTTCCTACAATCCTTAATAAGATGCCCAACTGAACCGCAATAATGGCACTTCCTCTTGTCGTTATTGCCCTTGCTATTGTTCCCCTTGTTGCCCTGACTCTTGTTCTTGTTCTTATTCTGATTGCCTTGACTGCTCTGACCACTTGGATTACCCTGATTTCCTTTCCACTGGGAATCAGTCTTCTGGGCTTGAGTATCATTCATCTTGACCTCCTTCTTGTCACTCCTATTCTCTTCATTGAGTAGGGCCATATTCACCAAACTCTCGAAAGTTGCCCCCAAGGGTATATGAGATATGGCCAAACCATGTAATGGCTCGTTTAATCCTAGACCAAAGTATAGGGCCTTCTTCTGAGCTGTGTTAACCAAGTCTAAACCGACCCGAGCCAGTTGATTAAACTTATCTATGTATTCCCTAATAGTCATGTCCCCTTGCTTTAGTGATAGGAACCTTAGTCCAAACTTTCCCCGAAAGTCATCCCAAGTCTCAATTTGCCTAGTAGCGGTGGTGACCACCCACCAACGTGCAGCTTCTTCCTTTAGCAACCACACTGCCAATAAAACCTTCCTACGGTCATCTATATCAAAGAAGGCAAAAAGATCTTCGGTTTCTTTCAACCAATTCCTGGCCTCTACAAAAGTCTCGGTTCCAATGAAATTCTTGCAACCCATCGCCTTAAAGTCTTTGCAAATCTCCGCGAAATCCTCTTGTGGATGTTGAGGGGGAGGAGGAAGAGGAACCTCAGCGACAGGAGGAGGAGGAACATTAACTACCGAAGGAGGAGGAGGAGGAACATCTACGGGGCCGGCTTCGGTCGCCCTAGCCTCCAAAAGTCTCCTATACCAAACAGGTACGTGTACTCCCTCCGGAATGGCAAAGTTATTGGCCATACTGAAAACGAAGAAAAAGATAGATTCAGAATGGAGAAAAACGAAGGAATTTTGCTAATGGCTTTTTGGGGAATAGCCTTTAAAATAAACTAGACTTTTCTTTGGAAAATACTTTATACTTGGTTTTAAAAATAGTTTTCCAAAAGTTTTCTAAAAACCTTTTTGTTCCTTCTCGTAAACCATATGCTCTGATACCAAATGTAACACCCCACCTCCGCCAGGGTGGTTCTTGCAAGCACTCTGACTTTGTAGGGGCGTTTGTACCGGGTAAACATGCATAATGATATATCAAGGCAGAACAAGAACATATGTATATATGTAAACAGAGTAAATAAGATAAGTAAAACAGCGGAAGATTTCAAACTATTTCAAAACAAGTCTGGTACAACATAATGTCAACTTTCCAAATACACAAGTCTAGATAAAAACAACATCTCTGAAAAAAAATCTGAAATACATAAGTACTATCCCCAAAATAAGTGATAACCATAGCTAGCTTCATGTCAAGACCGTACATGAGCTAAATCCCACAAGCAAGCGATCAGAAATCCAAGCTAAGCTCCAATATTCCCACCCTGAGAACCTGCGGGGGGGGGGGGGGGGGGGAACGGAAGAAAAGAGGCGATAGAAAACAGGTCAGTCAAAAAGACTGAGTAAGCCCTACTACAATCAATGTAAACTGGTAAAGTTAACTGTCATGAAGAGAGCTGAGATGAACATAAGGATAACTACATACTGGCATGATAGATAAAGGTGTCATCGCATAATCAGGTTTAAGGTTTTGCACCACAGGTGTACTAGCAAACTAACATGACTTGAATAAACACGTATTGATCCCTTGGCCCAAGCTTTGACCCAATAACATGAAATGACCCTAATACGAGGTCCAATAACATGAAGTGACCCTAATACGAGGTCCAATCAAACAGTCTAATCGATCGGCTCCCTAAGCCTAACTCGTCACGTGTTGGTGTCAATGCGGCCCAAACATAATTGTAGTCGGACTGTGCAGGGTCTCCCGTCGGGTGTATCAAGCCCTAGGGTGTCAACCCCTGGACACCATAAACATAAGTGCACAGTCTCGATCTACTGGTACCCATGCTTGACTTCTCCAAATACGGACTATGTGCACGACCATAGTCCGTCCGGAACTACATCGGCGTACCACTCTGCCGTCGTTTTTGGTCACTTACCTCAAGTCCAGTAATTGTGCCCCCCTCCCTAGCCTAGTCCCTAGGGTCTTAATGATACAAACTTGGGATTACTGCTAGAGTGGACCCCCATTGCTAGGATTTTCTAGTGGGTTAAGTACGGTTTAACCCTCTTGCTAATCATGGATTAACTTGGTTAAGTGTAACGATGAGTTCACGACTTAACCCTGATTAATCTACCAAGCCCAAATTGGTTAAGTATTAAGTGGACCATGACTTAACCCTAATCATGAGGCATTAATTAATTTAATGTGCCTTAACCTCTCACATTAGACCTTGTTGTGGTTACTAGTTAAGCCGGGCGGGTCCGGGTAGCTTTACACCACAACTTGGTCTAACCTCGGGTTCAAGGTACAACATGACCAACTTCTCACATTGGGTCCTATTGTTTGTAGCAACTAGTTAAGTCGGTCGGTTCCGGGTAGTTTTACGCTACAATCTCAACCCAACCTCGAGTTGGTCACACTTATATTTTCTAAGTGTCATGTCCCTCATGTTCCCAAAACACATTACAAGTTTTCAAGCATTTGGGTAGACCTAACTTAATAGGTAAATTCCCAATGGGTAGACCTAACTTAATAGGTAAATTCCCAATCTTATGTTTTTATGTCTTTTAAGTTTACCCAACCCCAAACGCAATCCCATCACTTACATATCGCAATAGCGCATAAAGGATAGAAAGAGGGAACTTGGCATAATCATGACATAAAGGTGTTGAAGCCACAAGTTTAACATGGTGGCATATGAAATGTACATATGTTCATATACTTGCATATTACATTTTTAGGCCTCAAAAGCATGCATAAAACCAAACTTAGCATATAAGTGATACATGGTGATAAATGACATGTAGAAGTTGCCATAAGTTCGCATTTAGCCTCACATGCAAGTTATCATAAGGGATATGATAGCTTAGATGTTGCCAAAATGCAACCTTTAGCATAAAGCTTGAAGCTTTAAGCTCATAAACCCAAGATAAGCTTGCATAACATGATAACATGAGCAAAATGATCAACCCAAACTTGCATAACATAACTTGCATATCATATGGAAAACTTGCATATCATAATATAACAAACTTGCATAACATAACATGATAAACTTGCATATCATAACATGGCAAACTTGCATAACATCTCATGATAAACTTGCATATCATAACATGGCAAACTTGCGTAGCATAACATGGTAAACTTGCATATCATAACATGGCATACTTGCATAACATAACATGATAAACTTGCATATCATAACATGGCAAACTTGCATAGCATAACATGGTAAACTTGCATATCATAACATGGCATACTTGCATAACATAACATGATAAACTTGCTTATCATAACATGGCAAACTTGCATAACATAACATGATAAACTTGCATATCATAATGATCAACCAAACTTGCATCATTCATTTAACTTTAGAGTTTAAATATGAAAGTAGAAAAGGGCTTACAATGCTTATGAAGACACAAAAATATATATAGATTGAGACAAAGCCCTTATGCAATCAAATAAACCCAAAATGCAAGCTCCAATAGAAAAACCCTTGAGCCAAAATGATCAAAACTCTTGCTTTATGATGTAAATATGGAAACTTGACTTGAATGCAAGCTAATGACACTCATACAAGCTTGAAAACACTTGTATGCATGGAAAATCTCTCATAGAATTAACTTAGAATTTTATGAAGAGAGTGGAGGCCATGAGAGGAATGATTTTGCCATAGTTTAGTTACTTGAATGAATAATGATGATTTAGGGTTAGGTTAGGGGCTTATTTATAGAGATTAGGATTAGTTTCAACCTTAGGATTAAACCCTAATTCCAATCTCAGCCCTTAAAACCGAATCTGACCCTAAAACCTAACCAAGACCCCAAAATGGTGCACCAGGCAAAACTGCCCGGCTGAACAAAGTCGACAGCCAAGTCGACAGGGCTGTCGACTTGGGTCCAACCAAGTCGACTCCCAAGTCGACAGGGCTGTCGACTTGGGTGCTCTGGCGGAATTTTCCCGCCTGGCCCAATTTGACCCTTTTTCGAATTTTGAACCCGAAATTCGAAATCTGTTTTGAACATGAAATTTTCTGAAAACTTCATTGGGCCTTAATCGGGTCATACAGACTCCGATTTTCGAAAACTTGGACTCTATTTCGCGTATTTTTCCGAGACGAACGTAATGTCATAGCCCGTTTCCCTTGATTCAGATTTATAAATTAAATTCTGCCTCGAGTTACGTTATAACAGGTTGTTGAAAATACGGGTTGTTACAGGCCATAATGCGGCCGTGGCGCTGTTTTTCTTCAAATTTGATTTACACATATCTGAAAATCTAACCGTCGGATCTTCACAAATTTTATATCATTAGAAAGATCTTTTCAAAAAGAATCCAACGGTTCTAGTTTTGGGAAAATCCGACGGTCGGATCTCCCGGTACAATCGTTTGAAGTTTTGATTTCAAAATACGAACGGCAGCGTCGTTATTCGATTTAATTAAATTATATATATATATATATATGTAATTGATTTTGGCGCTGTTTTCCTTCTTATTTGAATTAAACATTCCAGACAATCCAACCGTTGGATTTTCACAAAGTGGGTATCGCTGGAAAGATATTTCCAAGGCGAACCCAACGGTTTCTGTTCCGGGAAAATCCGATGGTCGGATCTCCAGCACTAATCGTTTGAAATCACGGTTTCAAAACATGAACTATAGCTTCGTTATTCGATTCGTTTAAATTATACTTATATATATATAAAAACAATCTATTCTTCGATTTCAAAACTATATTCTTTTCGTACATTTGATAAAAATGATATTTTTATCCAACAGGCTTTTATTTCAACACTTCACTATTTTTAACTATTCATGTATATAATAAAATGTGATTTTTAATGTAAAACAATTTATTTCAAAACCTGACTATTTTATATAGTTCATATAGATGGTAAAAATATGATTTTTATTATAAAGCAATTTATTTCAAAACACGACTATTTTATATAGTTCTTATAGATGATAAAAATACGATTTTTATTATAAAATAATTTATTTAAAACACGAATACCATTCAACACATGAATTTCTATTCAACGAATGAATTTCTATTCAACTCATGAATGTTTTCTATAGTTCATATATATATAAAATAAAATTGTGATTTTTATTGTTGAAACAATTTATTTAAAACACGAGTACCATTCAACACATGAATTTCTATTCAACGTATGAATTTCTATTCAACACATCAATGTTTTCTATAGTTCGTATATAGATAAAATAAAAACGTGATTTTTATTGATAAAACAATTTATTTAAAACATGAATACCATTCAACACATGAATTTCTATTCAACGAATGAATTTCTATTCAACACATGAATGTTTTCTATTCAACACACGAATATAGTTTCAACACATGAAAATAATTCTAACACATGAATATTATTCAAAATTTTGGCAGCATAACGGCAGGGTAGTTAAAACCGGGGCCGTCCCTAGTACGGCTCCTCGCTCTACCGTAAAGCCTCACAGCTTTTGACAATGGGGATTTCATGCATCTAGTTCGCACGTAGGCGACATGTATATTTTATTTTCTTTCTTTTCCACAAACTAATACTATGTGGTTTCAACCAAATAATACTCAACCACAAATGGGTATTTTTCAACCAAAATCAATCAATTTCAACCACAAACAATTCAAATCAACCATTCGCTATCAACCAATTTTCATACCAATCACAACCAATAAACATCGTCCATGGTTTGTGGACGAGGGGAGTGTATATATATATATATATTATATAAGTATATTTCACTTCCATTTCAACACATATATAATTTTTACAACGCACATTGAACGTACAACTTATACAACGCTTATACATGAGGTGTACAACGCTTATATAACTCATACATCGACTATATAATTTATACATCGTCGTTTTCCATATCGTTTATAATTCAGAAATCTCACATTGGGTTCCACTCCACCAAAAATAGCAGAAGGCTTAGAAAAATATGCGGTCTCTTCCAGAATGTAGAAGACGTCCACACGAGTCCACTGTCTCTTATTTCACTAAATTTCGTCACGAAACGAAAAAGATATGATTTTTACAGGGAAATCAAAAACTATAACGCTTTAAAGTGCTATAATATAGTTTATATAATTTTCAGTCGTTACCTCGTTTTGATGTTCTGAACTAGGTTTAGATTTTTCTTGTAATCCGCGCAACGATACGTCGATTGGCCTTCGCCATGTGAAAGTGGGGAGAGAGGCGCGCTAGGGGACCCTAGCCGCGATGAACTCGGTGGCCCCAGGTGATGGCTGCGGCGGTTGAAAGCAGCGGGGTTTGGAGGCTTCAATCTCGACAAATACCAAACTATAAATTACAAATCCTATATGGATTTGAAGAGGATAGAGAGAGCTTCAAAATGAATCATGAATTACGTAATTTCATTGAGTGATTTGAGAGAAATCGAAGAGAGAAGTTTGGATGGGTTTTCCGTCGTCGGTTTCAATATTTTACGGGGAGAGAGATTGTGACTGACCAATAGGATTTCTTTATTTATTTATATATTTTTAAAAATTCGAAAATACCCCTTATCTCATACGAACTCCAATCCAAACGCAACGACTGTTGTCCCTAGCTAAATACCCCCATTCCAAACACAATGGGATATGTTTCGAAGGCCCATTCGACTGTTTCATCAGTTTTTCTTCAAATTAAAATATAAAACATTCAATATTCAATTAGAATGTACATTTCAATTTGCCGGAGCCACATACTAATTCTAAAAATTCCCGAAAAATAAATCTAGCTATGTTTTGATGATATAGTCCCAACAAAACTAGTTTCGTCGAATTCTGAGACCGTTTGAAAAATGGCCCTTTTCTGGTCGATCCAATTTAATAGAAATCGACCAAACACATTTTCCTTTGCCACGCTCACATACTAGCTTAAAAAATTATGAAATTTGAAACCTAGCAATTATTTACCATCCCGGATCCAACAAAAGTGGTTTCATCGAATTCTGAGGTCGTTTGCAAAATGGCCATTTTCACGATCTATATAAACTCTATAGCGACGTTTCTAAAAATTCATTTGGCCATAACTTTTGCTTCCCGCTACAAATCTTCGATTTTTCAGATTCGTTAGAAAGATATTCACTAACAGATTTAAATATTTTTTGTTTCACTAAAATCCGTTTTGTTTTGCCCCCGGTACAGTCAGTCAAAGTTTGAAATGAAAATTTGAAACTGTCGCGCCATTTCAGGCCTTGTTTATAATTCAAAGTAATTATATTTATTTTCAAACGTCGATTCTAACTCTCTTTTCGTCGTTATTATTTAAAATATTAATTTTAAATATTTAAAATCCACCAAAATAGCCAATTTAAAATTTTCAAACTGGTTCAGATTTTCCGGGTTGTTACAATCTCCCCCACTTAAAACTTTTCGTCCCCGAAAAGGAACAAAGTCGAAAGTGGTTTGATTAATCAACTCTACTTTCAATCTGGCTTCCATTCTCCAACTTTTGAGTTTCTGAGAATTTTCAATTTCTTCAGAAATATGGCAAACACCCTAAATTTTCGAATTTTTTTGCCATAACCTCCTTTGTACGGGGAGGGGTTTGGAAATTTATTGGGCCGTATTAGGTACCCAATAAATCCTATAAAGCATACACATATTTATAGTGATATATTCTGGGTTTACAGGGGAGCGTTTATAGATAATAACTCTAGAGAATAAATTCTCGTCACCATTTCTAAGCCTGAGGGAGTGTGTAATTTTAATTACTCCAGAGAATAAATTCTCGTCACCTCGTCCCGTGTGGGAAATAAATAATCCATTTGCCGTATCTAATAACTAGAGAGACGTGATTATTGTCAACTCCAGACCCGTGTGGGGTTTTTATTAATCTGGCAATTTATCGTTACAATTTTTATATGGTCCATATCTGTCATCGCCATACAAGCCTCTCGCTCGTATGGTAAATATTCAACCTCGTCACACAAGCTCCAAATGCTTATGTGGTATATGATGAAGTATGTCTATCTTCAAGAAGTATGCCATGTAGTGTAGTTCAAAATTAATTGTTACTGTCCTATGGCGACGTTTTTTATTACACACAGAATAACCAGCACTCCACATCCAATGGCATTCACAGGAGTTGGTATAATAATATTTCGCATCCAACTCATTAAGGTTTACCTATTTGTCGGGCACGCAAATAAATTCTTTACTCAACAGCTAATCCATTTACCTGTTCAAACATATATAATGCACATGTATATATTTCTATCTATTTTTAAATAAGATCAATATGTGATATAATCGAATAAATTTTACTATTCATTCTCGTATTAATTAAATTAACTATCGTTCTAATAATTTAATTAATCAAATCCACTATCACACCACACAAACAACAATCAATTTTATTTTTAACTTTTCAAAAATGTACTAATCAATTCCTATACTTTTTTAAAATCATTCAGACTACAGAATCAAAAGTTCACATCCATGAAAGGAAAATAACAACAAAGTAGAGAACAACTGGAAATTTCAAAATATGGTAAATGTACCTTGCACCAGAGTCAATCACAGGTATCCACCCTGCACTAAGGATAGGATTTCTGAATGTTTTCCTCAGTTTCCCAAGTACAGTCTCACGGATCTCCACTCCATTGCACTTTGACTAAGTGAACCTTCTTGTTCCTCAGCTCTTTGGTTTCTTTGCCGATAATCTTTAGCGGCTCTCTTCTCACAGCCTATTCTGGAGTAATTTCAATATCCTGTTGTGCGGCCTCTTCCACAACCAAGTCTGGGTCATGAACATGCTTTCGAAGTTGAGATACGTGAAATACATCATGCACTCCAGGCAACCAATCTGGCAATTGAACTCTATAAGCGAGGGTTCCAATCCGTTCTAATATAGGGAATGGACCAATAAATCTGGGCGCCAACTTCCCAGTTTTGCCAAATCGAATCACTCCTCTCATAGGATAAACCTTTAGATACACATAATCACCAACAGAGAAAGCCAATCCCTTCTTGTCGAATCAACATAGCTCTTCTGTCGGCTTTGAGCGACGAGTAATTGTTTCTTAACGAAATCAACTTTGTCCGCAGCATCACGGATCATATCAGGTCCAAATACAAGTCTATTACTAGGTTCGACCCAATAAGTAGGAGATCGGCACGGTCTACCATACAATGCTTCGAATGGTGACATTGTCAGGCTTGCTTGGTAGCTGTTGTTATAGGAGAACTCAGCCAAATGCAAATGGTCTTCCCATGATCCACCAAAGTCAAGAACACAAGCCCGCAATAAATCATCTAGTATACGATTCACCCTCTCAGTTTGACCATCTGTCTGAGGATGATAAGCGGTGCTTAGATTAGCTTTGTTCCTAGTTCTACTTGAAATGCCTCCTAGAATTTGCTAGTGAATATTGGATCTCTATCACTAATTATACTGATCGGCACCCCGTGTAGCCTAAAAATTTCCTTGAAATATATCTGCGCCAGACTTTGAGCAGTTCTATTCGATCTGACATGTATGAAATGGGCGGTCTTCGTGAAGCGATCTACGATCACCCAAATACCGTCATTCCCTTTTCTTGTTCTGAGCAAACCATTTATGAAGTCGATGGAAATATGTTCCCACTTCCAACCTGGAACGTCCAGCGGTTGCAATAATCCAGCAAGTTTCTGTTGGTCGCTTTAGACTAGCTGACAAGTAGAGCACCTGCTAACATATATTGAAACGTCCCTTTTCATAGCCTTCCACCATAATTTTCGCTTGAGATCGTTATACATTTTGGTCACACCTAGATGGATACTCAGCTTAGACTTGTGACACTACTCTAACACTTCCCTTTTTAACTCGGCGACGTCGGGAACAAAAATCCTTCCTCTCAACCTCAGGATTCCCTCGTTATCTATTTGAAAGCACGAGGGTTCACTTTTCTGAATCCTTCTGATCATATCCTTAATAAAATTACCATCCTTCTGAAGAATAGATATTTTGTCAATCAAGGAAGTCGTAATTATAAAGCTGGTGATTATTGCATTCTTTCGACTTAGCGCATCGACCACGACATTGGCTTTCCCTGGAGTGTATAGAATCTCAAAATCTTATGCTGCAAGGAACTCTAGCCAACGTTGCTGCCTCAGATTCAGGTCTTTCTGAGTGAACAAATACTTTAGTGACTGGTGATATGTAAACAGTTCGAATTTCTCACCTAAAAGATAGTGTCTCCAGATTTTCAAAGCGAATACGATAGCCAACAACTCAAGATCATGAGTGACGTAATTCTTTTCATGTGGCTTCAGCTGGCGGCTAACATAAGCAACAACTTGACCTCTTTGCATTAATACTACACAAAGGCCTTCTCTAGAGGCATCTGTCCAGACTTTCAAGTCTTGATTGCCATCGATTATCGTTAACACTGGAGCCATTGTTAATCTTAACTTTAGCTTCTCAAAAGCCTCCTCAAATTCTGGAGTCCACTTGAATTTCGAGTGCTTCTTTGTAATCTTCGTTAAGTGACTAGATATCTTCGAAAAATCTTTAACGTACTTCCGATAATAACTAGCCAATCCAAGAAAACTTCGGACTTCCATAGGAGTACTAGGCTGTTTCCAATTTTGAATAGCTGTGATTTTACTTGGATCCACAGCAATTCCCTCTTTCGATACGACGTGGCCAAGAAACTTTACTTCATCTTGCCAGAATATACATTTGGAAAGTTAAGCTTTCAAAACGTTCCTTCTCAGAATTTCTAGAACTTGTTCCAAATGCTTTTCATGTTCGACCTTTGACTTAGAGAAGATTAGAATATCATCAATAAAAACCAGAACAAACTTATTCAAGACTCCTCTGAACACTCTATTCATTAAATCGACGAAGTATGCTGGAGCATTACATAAGCCGAACGACATTACTAACCACTCATAGAATAAGTCTGGACCTCTGAGTGTTGTCATAGGAACACACTCTTCGGCAATACGAAGCTGATGGAAGCCTGTAGCTAGGTCCATCCTTGAAAATACTTGTGCTCCATTCAATCGATCCAACAAATCATCGATTCGCGGCAATGGATATTTATTCTTTATTGTCTGCTTATTTAAGTCATGATAATCTACACATAGCCGAAGAGTACCGTCAGACTTTGGGACAAACACTACTTCTCCTCCCCAATCAGAGAAACTGGGCCTGACCAGACCCTTCCATACAAGCTGTCTTGTTTGATTGTCTAATTCTTCTTTCTCTTTCAAGGTCATTCTTCGAATAGCGTGAACTACGGGCCTTGCATTAGGGATTAAAGCAATTTTGAAATCAATTTCTCTCCGCGGAGGTAAGCTAACAACTTCTTCGAACACATCCGCATAATTCTTGACGACAGGAATATCTTTTATGAGGTCGGGAACATTCTCTGTGACTACAGGGATATTTTCTATTTGAGCAGGAGAAACATCAAGAGCTGCCCAAAAGTCTTTTCTATAAGAATTCTGACCTTCACAGGGAATGGTTATATAATCACCTGATTTAATCTTCGCCTTAATGACTCTGTCGGCGCATTGAACCTCAGCTTCATATTTGGTCAACCATTCGAACCCCAGGATAAGATCAAACTCTGTAAAATTCATGAAGACCACAATGGTAGGGAACCGATAATGAGAAAAAGAAACCGGCACCCCACAAACCCAACTGAGATCGAGGGAACCCCCAACCGGATAATGGACAGTCATTGGTTCTTTGAGCTTCTTCACATTCAAATCCAATATCTTAACCGCATTCTTTGCAACAAAGCTTCGCGACGCGCCGGTGTCAAACAGTGCTTTAACTGGAATATCTTTGACAGGTAGCGTGCCTTCTAAAACATCTGGCCTTTCCTGAATAGCTGAGGGTGCTGAGGTTTCTGCCACTTCATTTACCTGAGCATCTTTGGTCTATTTTAACAACCAGTAATCTCGCTTTATATGACCGGCCTGATGACAAAGATTGCACTCTCGAGTCACTTGAAACTTGCTCTTGGATTTAGAGTCATCCTCCTTTCGTTTCTTCGAGGATTTACAATTCCTGGTCAAAGGCCATTGTTTATGGCAGTTATTGCATACGGCGGTCGTTAATGGTTCTTCCTCAGATCTGGCCCTTTTCCGATTAACTTTAGGCTCCTTACTGACCTCAGACATCGTATTGGCCTCAGGACGATCAGTTTTAGACTCACCTTTATTACTAGAACTGAATTCCTCTTCGTAATGCAACATACCTTTCTTGTCGAGATCCTCATACTGGCAAGCCATGTATAACATTTCAGAAAAATGAAGCTTCACATTCCTCATTACATTATTCTAATATTTCTTTGCAGGCCATGAATAAACTTCGGATTCTTCCTCTTTGGGTCTTGAATCTGATGAGGGGCAAAGTGAGAGAGTTCGTTGAATTTCTTATGATATTCTGGGGTGGTCATATCTCCTTGTATCAGATAAGAGAATTCATCACATAACTGCTCAGTTGCTTAAGGAGGAGTAAATCTTTCTAGGAAAATCACTTTAAATCTATCCCCGGTGATATCACCTTCTGGATTATCCTCAATAATAGAATCCCACTAGAACAAAGCTTCGTCTTTGAGTGCCCAAGATGCCGGTAATCTTTTCTGGTCATCTCTCAACTTTAAACCATCAAATATTTTCTCTGCAGATCGAATCCAAGCTTGTTTTTTCATAATAGATTCTTCGCCCGAGAACGGTATTCCACCCATATTTCGATACTTAATTAATAGGGCCTCAATATCTGGTTCTGCATTCCTTCTGTTTCTGACACTCATTTTCTAGTACTTTTGCAAATAGCAGATCAAGCGTCAGGTCAACAGAAAAGATATTTTAAAGCATAGAGACATATACTAGAATGTAAATGGGTTTATCGAGATGTATTTCATTCTGCTTTACTCATACTAGGATATTATCGATCCTATCTGTAATGAGTTATTCGTCCTAGAACACTACTAGTTCTAATTTTGATGAGTTCGTTAATATGTTATATTCCAGCACTAAGCTTAACCAAAGCTCTGATACCACGTTGTGAAGACCCCAAAACCCCGTACGACGGTGTTAAGGGTAATCTTTGGAATATAACACAGAAACAGATAATAGCAGCATAGAATTAAATAAATACATCAGATAATGAACAAATAATACACTGGATAAACGTAATCATCAGAGTTACACAATATACAGGATCATACTTAGTACAAATACAGTTCAAATATACATAAATATCTACAGTGGAAAACAAACATAATATGTACAACAGAAGCTGAACATCATAAAAAGAGATAAATGATAGAATCCATCTTAAGCTCCAGCTATCCAGAAAGAGCCCGCTAAAACCTGAAGACAAGGCTGCCCGTGCAGAAAAAAGGGAACCCGAGTTTGCAAGTGAAACAAACTACGAGTCAGTCATGGGACTGGTATGATAAATCTACTTAACACATTTATATTATGGCTAATCACAAGACCACGCCACTTTCGCGGAACGGGTTTACTCCATTGGATTGCCAGTGCTTTATAACAAGTAATTCTTTTAAACATCGCAATGCTCTTTATAAAAAAGAAGCCATTATAAGACTCAGTTCCCATCATACAATGCAACGCAAACCGGAGGATAGAATTTTTACCTTATAACGGCCAAAATATGGTTGATACGAATAAAACAAAAGCATTTGATATTATTACTAGTGTTTATATGTTTCAAAAACAACTTCAAATCATAAGTATCAATCATAGACGGCATTAATGCCCCATACCACTATGTCGCCATATACGTGTATACAATCAAAACCGCACATTTCGTATTTGGAAATTGGATTTCCCTCATGAACCAAGGAAAAAGACAGTCCTTACCGACTTCGAGACTGTCTAGCCCGAGTCTCAGGCAAGCGCACAGGCAAGCCTTGGATCGTCAGGGCCGGTCCACCGATGTGGATTATTATGCCTGAACACTACATTTCCCCGCCCTTTGGGGTGTAAATGAGCCAACGAATGACTCCATCAGTCCTGGATCGACTGATATATCCGAGGCGCCTCGCAACAGCAACAACCACATAGGTGAAAATAATATAAATGTCAGTTTAAGCTCGTACACCACCTCTATCTAGAAGGAAAAGCATGCCCTCCCTGAGGTCCTCTCCCGTTTCTGGTTCATACCGGGGTGTGAGGCTCGCGAATTCACGTTATACACAAAGCTACGCCACACAGGCGGTGCTTCGATCATCAACCACAAGACTTTGCTTTTCAACAGAAGCCTGGATCATTGCATCTTAGCATGCCACACAGGCAATTCACAACATGCAACTGATGGCTATCAATCACACAGAATAAATTCCAATGTCAGACACAAAGTCCATTTACAAGTCCGTTCTGGGTCTGAACGAAACCAGAGGCACTATATACCTCGCATATCCATCGATCTCCACGTACGTCTGGACGATCACCACTCATTATCAATATTTCGGGATGCCTCGTAATCAGGACATCAGTTATCATCCAACCGAGGCGACGATCTCCGGTCTTCAACCACCGTCTTCATCATCGTTCTCTTATCGTCGATTCAGTTATTCAGAATGGGATAAACCCGGTCTTTCTAAGCAACTAGCGTATATAATAAACAAGTGCTACACAAACACAACATACACCTTATTTCAATTCATTAGTCACTAACCGTAAATTAGCAAGAGAACGATTTCCCAATTATTAACCCGAAGGCCGAAACCAACATCAGATCAAAACCCAGGAAACCATTCGACTTAGCTAACCTTCAGTTAGTTTTTAAATATCACATTCCATATCATTTATAATATTTTATAACGATTTATCGCTATTTTTATTTATTTAAAAATAGCCAATTTATTCAAACGACGCTTCATGCTATAACGCGGCCGTGGCGCTGTTTTTCTTCAGATTTGATTTACACATATCTGAAAATCTAACCGTTGGATCATCACAAATTTTATATCATTAGAAAGATCTTTTCAAAACTAATCCAATGGTTCCAGTTTTGGGAAAATCCGACGGTCGGATCTCCCGGTACAATCGTTTGAAGTTTCGGTTTCAAAATACGAACGACATCGTCGTTATTCGATTTAATTTAATTATATATATATATATATAATTGATTCTGGCGCTGTTTTCCTTCATATTTTAATTAAACATTCCAGACAATCCAACCGCCGGATTTTCACAAAGTGGGTATCGTTGGAAAGATATTTCCAAGGAGAACCCAACGGTTTCGGTTCCGGGAAAATCCGATGGTAGGATCTCCCGCACTAATCGTTTGAAATCACAGTTTCAAAACACGAACTACAGTTTCGTTATTCGTTTCGTTTAAATTATACTTATATATATATAAAAACTATCAATTCTTCGATTTCAAAACTATATTATTTTCGTACATTTGATAAAAATGATATTTTTATCCAACAGGCTTTTATTTCAACACTTCACTATTTTTAACTATTCATGTATATAATAAAAATGTGATTTTTAATGTAAAACAATTTATTTCAAAACCCGACTATTTTATATAGTTCATATAGATGGAAAAATATGATTTTTATTATAAAGTAATTTATTTCAAAACACGACTATTTTATATAGTTCTTATAGATGATAAAAATATGATTTTTATTATAAAATAATTTATTTAAAACACGAATACCATTCAACACATGAATTTCTATTCAACGAATGAATTTTTATTCAGCACATGAATGTTTTCTTTAGTTCGAATATATATAAAATAAAAATGTGATTTTTATTGTTAAAACAATTTATTTAAAACACGAATACCATTCAACACTTGAATTTCTATTCAACGAATGAATTTCTATTCAACACATGAATGTTTTCTATAGTTCGTATATAGATAAAATAAAAAAATGTGATTTTTATTGTTAAAACAATTTATTTAAAACACGAATACCATTCAACAAATGAATTTCTATTCAATGAAAGAATTTCTATTCAACACATGAATGTTTTCTATTCAACACACGAATATAGTTTGAACACATGAAAATAATTCTAATACATGAATATTTTTCAAAATTTTGGCAGCATAATGGCAGGGTAGTTAAAACCGGGGCCATCCCTAGTACGGCTCCTCGCTCTACCTTAAAGCCTCGCAGCTTTTGACAATGGGGATTTCATGCATCTAGTTCGCACGCAGGCGGCATGTATATTTTTTTTCTTTCTTTTCCACAAACTAATCCTATGTGGTTTCAACCAAATAATACTCAACCACAAATGGGTATTTTTCAACCACAAACAATTCAAATCAACCATTCGCTATCAACCAATTTTCACACCAATCACAACCAATAAATATCGTCCATGGTTTGTGGACGAGGGGCGTATATATCTATATATATTATATAAGTATATTTCACTTCCATTTCAACACATATATAATTTTTACAACGCGTATATAACTTATACATCGAACGTACAACATATACAACGCTTATACATGAGGTGTACAACGCTTATATAACTCATACATCGACAATATAATTTATACATCGTCGTTTTCCATATCGTTTATAATTCAGAAATCTCACATTGGGTTCCACTCCACCAAAAATAGCAGAAGGCTCAGAAAAATATGCGGTCTCTTCCAGAATGTAGAAGACGTCCACACGTGTCCACTGTCTCTTGTTTCACTGAATTTCGTCAAGAAACGAAAAAGATATGATTTTTACAGTGAAATCAAAAACCGTAGCGCTTTAAGGTGCTATAATACAGTTTATATAATTTTCAGTCGTTACCTCGTTTTGATGTTCTACACTAGATTTAGATTTTTCTCGTAATTCGCGCAACGATACGTCGATCTGCCTTCGCCATGTGAAAGAGGGGAGAGAGGCGCGCCAGGGGACCCTCGATGAACTCGGTGGCCCCAGGTGATGGCGGCGGCGGTTGAGAGCGGCGGGGTTTGGAGGCTTCAATCTCGACGAATACCAAACTATAAATTACAAATCCTATATGGATTTGAAGAGGATAGAGGGAGCATGAAAATGAATCAAGAATTACGTGATTTCATTGAGTGGTTTGAGAGAAATTGAAGAGAGAAGTTTGGAAGGGTTTTCCGTCGTCGGTTTCGATATTTTACGGGGAGAGAGATTGTGACCGACCAATAGGATTTTTTTTATATATTTATATATTTTTAAAAATACGAAAATACCCCTTATCTCATACGAACTCCAATCCAAACCCAACGACTGTCGTCCCTAGCTAAATACCCCCATTCCAAACACAATGGGATATGTTTCGAAGGCCCATTTGACTGTTTCATCAGTTTTTCTTTAAACTAAAATAAAAAACATTCAATATTCAATTTGAACGTACATTTCAATTTACCGCGGCCACATACTAATTCTAAAAATTCCCGAAAAATAAATCTAGCTATGTTTTGATGATACGGTCCCAACAAAACTAGTTTCGTCGAATTCTGAGACCGTTTGAAAAATGGCCCTTTTCTGGTCGATCCAATTTAATAGAAATCGACCAAACACATTTTCCTTTGCCACGCTCACGTACTAGCTTCAAACATTATGAAATTTGAAACATAGCAATAATTTAACATTCCGGATCCAACAAAAGTGGTTTCGTCGAATTCTGAGGTTGTTTGCAAAATGGCCATTTTCACGGGCTATATAAACTCTATAGCGACCTTTCTGAAAATTCATTTGGCCATAACTTTTGCTTCCCAATATGAAACTTTGATTTTTCAGATTCGTTAGAAAGATATTCACTAACAGATTTAAATATTTTTGGGTTCAATAAAATCCATTTTGTTTTGCACCCAGTAAAGTCAGTCAAAGTTTGAAATGAAAATTTGAAACTGATGCGCCATTTCAGGCCTTGTTTATAATTCAAAGTAATTATATTTATTTTCAAACGTCGATTCAAACTCACTTTTCATCGTTATTATTTAAAATATTAATTTTAAATATTTAAAATTCACCAAAATAGGTGATTTAAAATTTTCAAACTGGTTCAGATTTTTTGGGTTGTTACAAGGATGGACAAGATGATATCATTCCTATGTACTAAGATAATCCTACACCTTGGCTAAGAGAACAACCCTCCAAGTACTAACCCCGAAGACCGAAGTCAACGTCAGACTAACACCTAAAGGACCATCCAACTCAACCAACATGTATTTCGTTACACCGCACTCTTTCTTAGTTACACCACATTACTTAATTACACCGCACATCTACTAGTCTCTTTTACTCAAGGTTGATCCCTTCCCACTAACTGTACCCACATGACAAACTTGGTAGTTACTTGTACCTAGCTACTATCGTAGGTGTCAGCTTGGTCCTACCACCGCTAAGGTACCCTTACTCTACCCATTCGATCGGCTCCCTAAACCCCGTAAGCACCCGTGTTGGCCCCACAGTGGGGTGTATCACTCCCCGAAGTGGCAACCCTGATAACAACATGAAATGCACAGCCATACCTACACGATGCAACAACGTCTTACCCACCAGCCCGGACCCATGCACGCACATGAACCCGTTGGACTTGCGTTGCCACCGCTATTCACGTTTTGACCTCTTATATTCAAGCCCAGTAAGCGTGCCCCAACCCCGGCCTAGTACCGGGCCCAATTAGATACTCAAACGGGTTACTGGTTGAAACAGGTCCTCATCCGACACAATCCTCCCACCTATGCTTGGCCCCTACTAGGTTTTTCCCCTACTTAACCATTTTAATTATATTGTCCATGTCTTCCACATATTACGGTTAATTCCATAATTACATGTCATAATTTACATGCCTTATCTCATTCCAATTAAGTCCATATTTACATGTCATAATTTACATGTCACCCCACTTAACCCTCTAACCATACCCATGTCTTTTTATGGTTAGTATTCCTTAATTCATTCCTTATGACGAACGATGCATGACCTCCTACATTAAACCGAGCACTTTGTGGCCGTTGGATTTGCCGGGCGGTTTCGGGCAGTCTTACGCCGCCAACCAGGTCTAACCTCGTGTCACCCATTGTTACACCTACAATTCATGCCTTTGACCTCTCACATTAGACGTACAATTGTGGCAGCTGGATTTGCCGGGCGGTTCCGGGCAGTCTTACACCACAACTGCGCCTAAACTCGTGTCAAAGGTTTATTAATAATTGTATTTCACCCAAACGCTAATTTTCATGTCATGTGTTCCCAATTCATCATATAATCATGTTTACCCTTTTTGCCTATTCCAACTTGTCACTAATTTCACTAATTACATATTAATTATCCTCAATTACAAATTTTCAATTATAGGCAATTTCATCAATTCCATGTAATTCGTACCCAAATATGCCAATTTCACATATTATCCAATTGTCCAAAATATCCAATAATATCCAATTTCACATATCCCCATCGTTCCCCCGTATTCGCATTCGCACGCATTTTAACGTAGGCTCGAAGGTAGCCTAGATCCAAAAATAAAAGGAATAGGGATAAGAAAATAGAATCAAATCATAGAAAACTGGAATTAACATCATGAAATAAAGGGGCATATGAACTGGCATAGAGGCATAATGACAGATTCAACATGAATAAACTGATAAAAGGTATGAACTTTACATAGAAGCATAGGCATATGATGACATGAATCAAAAAGGTGAAGACTTGATGAGATTTTCATTACAAACATATATGAATCCTTTTTACAACTTTTTCATGTTACTTTAATCCCATTAAATTTGTGAAAATAACTATACTCACCTTTCCTGGCTTAAGAAAAGGATTAACGAATTGAAATTGGTGTACAAACGTTGCGGTGATGTTGATTGATCTTTTTACTTGTTGTTGAAGCTCTAAACTTTGATTTGAATTGTGTATGAAAACTTGAGATTTGATTAGAGGCGGCGGCTAGGGTTTAGGAGAGAGTTTGACAGCATAATGGTGTCGTAGATAATATTTATGAATTAGGGTTAGGTCTTAGGGCGTATATATAAGTGTAGAGAACCATTTAGGGCCTTAGATTTAACCCTAGAACCTATCTATACCGTCCACATCGTCAAAACACGTCACCAGGCCAAATTTTCAGGTCTGCAAAACCTAGGAGGTCGACCTATCCAATTAGGTTGACCCCCTGGTCGACCTGGGTCCTGGGCGGGGATTTTCTAGCCCAGCCCGGGTACCTGTAATTTCGAATTTGAATTTGAATTTTTTGGCTGGGTTTAACTTTAATTAATTCTGCTTAATTACTCAAACTTCCGAGGCCCATAACTTCCTCATACGAAGTCCGATTTACGCAAAGTCGGACTCTATCTCAAGAAGAATTCCGAGACTATCGCAATGGCGCAACCCATTTCCCTTCAATCCTCTTTTAAAAATTTTTTGTTCTTAAATTTAGTTAATTCAATCATTCAAAATTCGGGGTGTTACATTCTCCCCTACTTAATGGATTTCGTCCTCGAAAACTCTAAGTCAAGAAGAACGTATCCTACCATCCAATCATCCATCTTCTCAACCATCAACCACTGACAACCATGGTCCTTAAAAGATTTCTAATGCTTTTCATGTACATATACATAGTTTGTGTATATGTTCGTATACTAATGTAAAATCAGGCAGTCCACTGATTCAGTCGACCTCCTTAATGCAAATAATGATAGTGCCATGTATCCATCATGTATGCAAAGATCCCTATACATATCATTACTACATGTGTGCACAACCATTCATTTAAATGCAACATCCATATGATACACACATTCAATGTACATTCATTTTACTAAATACATCCATTTATATGCAATATGAAAGTGACTGAGCCGATCTAGTGCCTAAAGTGTGTATATGCATCCACGAGCAACCACTAGCAAACACTTGCATCCGCACGCATCCACCATACATAACATGTCTCAAACACATGTTTCAACCATAGGACTACCCTATTTAAGGGTCAAAGATACTAGCGAGAGGACATACTAAAGATAGAACAAGTACAAGCTAAGCGATAAAGGAGAAATTAAAAAAACATACCCTCGAAAAGAAAAGAGTACAATGAATGCATCTTCTCTTCCGTCTCCCAAGTAGCGTCGCTCTCATCATCTCCCCATTGCACTTTGACTAGATTGACCTCTCGATTCCTCAACTTCTTAATCCCCGACCCAAGAATGCATGTAGGAGCTCGTCGAATCGTCGCATCATGCTTTACCTCCACCTCTCTAAGCAAGCTCGGCTCTACCACTTCCGCGGTCTCATGCAAGCACTTCCTCAAATGTGATACATGGAATACGTCATGTACACCACTAAGTCTCTCGTGCAACTCTACTCTATACGCCATCTTTCCAATCCTCTCCTTAATAGGAAACGACCCTACGAACCTTGTTGCTAACTTCCCAATGGACCCAAAGCGAACAACATTCCGTAATGGAGACACCTTGATAAAGACCATGTCCCCAATATCAAATTCAAGATCTGTCCTCCTATTGTCCTCATACGATTTCTGCCTATCTTGCGCCGTCTTCATCTTCCTTCGAATCAAATCGATCTTTTTCGAAGTCTCTCTAATCATATCGGGCCCAAGTAAGTTATTATCCGTAGATTCCCACCAACATGTAGGTGAACGACAAGGCCTTCCATAAAGAGCCTCGAAAGGTGCCATGCCAATGCTAGACTGAAAACTATTATTATACGCGAACTCCACCAAAGGAAGATGCTCCTCCCGTGTACCTCCGAAGTCTACAACACATAGCCTCAAAAGGTCCTCTAGAATACGATTCACCCTCTCGGTATGGCCGTCCGTTTGAGGATGATATGCAGTGCTTAAACATAACTGAGTCCCTACCGCCTCTTGCAAGCTCTTCCAAAATTCGCTAGTAAAAATAGGATCGCGATCGCTCACTATGCTAGAAGGAACACCGTGCAAACGAACTATCTCTCGAATGCATACGGAGGCTAACCATGGAGCAGTCCTCTTACTATTCACGAGAATGAAATGGGCACTCTTAGTAAGTCTATCTACCACGAGCCAAATCCACGTATTACCCTTCCTCGATCTCGGTAACACATCAACAAAGTCCATTGAGACACTCTCCGACTTCCATTGCGGGACCTCCAATGGGTAAAGCAACCCACCGGGCTTCTTTTGCTCTACTTTTACTTGTTGTCACACCAAGCATCTAGTGACAAACCCGCCCACATCCCTCTTCATACCGGCCCAAAAGTAAACTCGTCTCATGTCCATTTACATCTTTTCCCCGCCGGGATGAATGGTCATCTTCGAACGATGTGCATCATCAAGAATGGTCTTCCTCAAGTTCACGTCTCGTGGTACACAAAGTCTACCGTCCCTACGTAACCAGCCCTTATCATCTAGGGTATACCTACTGAGATGGCTCGATGACTCCCCCCTTATGAGCTTCTCTACCAACTCAACCAACTGTGGGTCATCTCGTTGTGCCTCACCAATCCGTCCCAAAAGCATAGGCTGACCTCTAAGGATGCTAGCAAACCGGGTACAAAGTCAATGGAAGGTCTAAAGTCAAATGTAGAGATGGACTCTAAGCTTTGCCGCTCAACAAACAACGGACTCAAGGACAACCTTTTCCTACTTAAGGCGTCTGCCACCACGTTACCCTTGCCAAGGGTATATGCTATCTCAAAATCGTAGGATGCTAAGAATTCCATTCACCTTTGCAACCTTAAGTTCAAGTCCTTCTGAGAGAACAAGTATTTTAGCGATTTGTGGTCAGTGAACAATTCGAATTTCTCGCCAAGAAGATAATTGCGCCAAGATTTAAGTGCGAAAACAATAGCGGCCAACTCTAGGTCATGTGTAGGGTAATTTCTCTCATGAACTCTCAACTGCCTTCCTCCATAGGCTATTACCCTCCCCTCTTGCATTAAGACTGCGCCTAGTCCTATCCCATAAGCATCGGTATAAACGCTAAATGGCTTACTCCCATCTGGCAACACTAAGACTGGGGATGTGGTCAAAGCTCTCTTTAAACGTTGGAACGCATCATCACAATCTACGTTCCACATGAAAACTAGGTTCTTCTTGTCAAGCGCGTCAATGGGGCTGATATCTTTGCAAAGTCCTTGATAAACATCCTATAGTAGCCTGCCAACCCCAAGAAACTCCTCACCTCGGTAGCATTTTTAGGGACCTTCCAATCTTGGATGGCCACCACCTTCACGGGATCCACAGCTATCCCTTCTTTGGAAACCACGTGCCCTAAGAATCGCACTTCCTTCCTCCAAAAGTGACATTTAGAAAATTTAGCTTTAAGGTTATGCGCTCGAAGGGTCTCCAACACTTCGCTAAGATGTAGGGTATGCTCTTCCTCGCTCTTAGAAAAGATCAAGATGTCATCCACAAAGACCACCATGAATTTATTAACGTACTCCCTAAACACCCTACTCATCAAGTCAACAAAGTATGCGGGGGCGTTTGTCAAACCGAAGGGTATTACAAGCCACTCATAGAAACCGTCCGGAGTCCTAAAGGCAGTCTTGTTTATGCTGTCCTCAGCCACTCCCAACTGATGGAAACCAGTGGCTAAGTCCAACTGCGAAAACACTTAGGCGCCAACTAACTGATCAAAGAGATCGTCAATCTTCAGCAGTGGGTGCCAATTCTTCTTAGTAAGCTTATTAAGTTCTCTATAGTCCACACAAAGTCTAAGGGACCCATCCGCCTTCATGGCAAATACTACTGGAGCACCCCACTCCGATATACTACATCTTATGAATCCCTTCTTAAGCAACTCCCCTACTTGCTTATTGAGCTCCCTCCTCTCACGAGGGGCTATGTAGCGTACTGGAAGAGGTACTGGTTTTGCATTGTCTACAAGATAAATATGAAAGTCTATCTCACGTTTTGGGGTAGACCCCTCAGCTCATCGAAGACATCAACATATTCACGGACTGTACGAACAGAATGTAAATCACCATTGGATGCGTCAAGTGACTCAAGATAACTAAGCATCACCGACCCTCTAGGGTCACAAGAAATATCAAGTGTCTTTCCACTACGAGTCAACAATTTTACTACCATATGTTCACAATCTAGGATGGCACCATATCTGGCTAGCCAATCCATCCCTAGAATCAACCCATAGCCCATGAAACCAAGCACAAAAGCATTACATTCAAAACCAATGCCTAAGATAGGCAATCTCAAATCCCTAAAAACCATGGATAAATGAGCCGACCCACCAATAGGATTTGAAACTACAATGGAATCCACAACGAGACTAGTATTTAAGTGCAATATTTCAACTAATGATGTACAGATAAACGAATGTGATGCGCCATAATCGAATAAAGTACAGACAGGATGATCAAACAAGAAAATCAAATTTCGACAGAAATTTTTCTACCTTCTTCCTGTCCCGGAGCCATGAGAGCGCGAACCTGCCCTTCCGAAGTAGAAACTGCCCTCTGCCCTTGCTTCTTAGGACAGTCCTTCATAGCATGACCCGCATCACCACAATGATAACAAGCGAACTTCTTCTTCTTCCTATAGTCTTTCTTCAAATAGCCGGGTATCCCACAGTTGTGACACTTCCTCTTTTCTTTACCACCTTTCTTTTGTTGTTGGGCTTTCTTTGGATCCTCCTTCTTATCTTGCGGCCTAAAAGTACTTACACCCTTCTCTTCTTCATGCATGTATTCCATATCAACAAGCTTTTCATACGTAGCCCCATTGGAATGTGGGACATAGCCAAACTGTGAAGCGGTTCATTTAGGCCCTTTGCAAACCTCAAGACCTTCTTGTGAGGCGTATTCACCAACTCTAGCCAAAATCTCGCCAACTTATTAAATTCGGTCACATACTCCTTCACGGTCAAGTTTTTCTGCTTCAATGTCAAGAACCTCTCCATGTACAACTCTCCTCAGCTTGAGAAAGGAATTTCAACTCAAACCTTCCCCTAAAATCTGCCCACGTCTCTACAACACGCTCTCCATTAGTAACCTCCCACCAAAATGAAGCTTCGTCCTTCATCAACCAAGCAGCCAATTGGACCTTCCTACAATCGTCCAAATCGAAAATGCCAAACAGATCCTCCACAACCAATTTCTAGCTTCAACGAACGTTTCAGACCCACTAAAAGGTTTTCTACCCATCGAACGAAAGTCTTTACATATCTTGGAGAAAGCATCTCCACGTGGAGGAATGACTGGAGCTGGGGTAGGAGGAGGAGGAACGTCGGCCGAACCCGCGGCAGCAGCCCTAGCCTCGAGATATTGACGAAACCAACCGGGTACATGAACACCCTCTGGTATCTCAGATGCTCCAGACATGCTGAAAAGAAAAAGGAAGAGTTTCAAAACAAGGGAAGCGAAAGAGAGATGTATGGCTTGCGGGGTTATTCTCTTTAAAGTAAACTTTCCTTGAAAATAGCTTCTTTAAAACAAGTTTTTGATAATACTTTCTGGGAAAATAATACTTTTGAAAACACTTTTCAAAACTTTTTATCTGTTCTTGTAACCATACCTCTGATACCACGTGTAACACCCTATGTCCATTAATGTCACTCATAAAGGGAATGCATCAATGTCCATGAAGCGTTATTGTTGTATAGAACATATAAATTATAAGAATAAATAAATTAAACAACACAACGGAAGATAAAACTTATTTCATAGCATCATAACTCAAAACAAGCTTATAATAGTTTCCAAAACCATTACAACAGAATCAATAGTCTTTTCCAAAAACTTCAAAGCACATAAAGAATCAAATACTTAAATAACATAAATGCATAAATCCCCACTGAGCATAAGCAAAGCCATAAAGATGAGAGAGTCCAAAGCGATACATCTACTCTTTTCAAGCAACTGAAAGAAATCAGCACTAGGCTGTAGTATTCCCTCCTTGCAAACTTGAGGGGGGGGGGGGGGGAAGGAAAGAAAAGAGGTGGAAACAAACGGGTCAGACATAAAGTCTGGCAAGTCCAGTAATTTTAACAAATAATAGGTAAGGTAAATGATCAAGACGTAATAAGACATCATAATATGGCTGTAACATAGATAAGGTAGATAAAAGGATGGGCAAGATGATTTCGTTCCTAAGTACTAAGATTATCCTACACCTTGGCTAAGCGAACAACCCTCCAAGTACTAACCCTGAAGACCGAAGTCAACATCGGACTAGCACCCAAAGGACTATCCAACTCAACCAACATGTATTTCGTTATACCGCACTCTTGCTAAGTTACACCACATTACTTAATTACACCGCACATCTACTAGTCTCTTTTATTCAAGGTTGATCCCTTCCCACTAACTGTACCCACATGACAAACTTGGTAGTTACTTGTACCTAGCTGCTATCGTAGGTGCCGGCTTGCTCCTACCACCGCTAAGGTACCCTTACTCTACCCATTCGATTGGCTTCCTAAACCCCGTAGGAACCTGTGTTGGTCCCATAGTGGGGTGTATCCCTCCCAAAAGTGGCAACCCGGATACCAACATGAAATGCACGGCCATACCTACAAGATGCAACAAAGTCTTACCTACCAGCCTGGACCCATGCACGCATATGAACCCGTTGGACTTGCGTTGCCACCGCTATTCACGTTTTGACCTCTTATATTCAAGCCCAGTAAGCGTGCCCCAATCCCGGCCTAGTACTGGGCCCAATTAGATACTCAAACGTGTTACTGGTTGAAACGAGTCCCCATCCGACACAAGCCTCCCATCTATGCTTGGCCCCCACTAGGTTTTTCCCCTACTTAACCATTCTAATTTAAATGTCCATGTCTTACACATGCTACGGTTAAGTCCATACTTACATGTCATAATTTACATGCCTTATCTTATTCCGGTTAATTCCATATTTACATGTCACCCCACTTAACCCTCTAACCATACCCATGTTTTATTATGGTTAGTATTCCTTAATTCATTCCTTATGACGAATGGTGCATGACCTCCTACATTAGACCGAACACTTTGTGGCCGCTGGATTTGTCGGGCAGTTCCGGGAAATCTTACGCCATAAACCGGGTCTAACCTCGTGTCACCCATCGTTACGCCTACAATTCATGACTTTGACCTCTCACATTAGACGTCCAATTGTGGCAGTTGGATTTGTCGGGCGGTTCCGGGCAGTCTTACACCACAATTGCGCCTAACCTCGTGTCAAAGGTTTATTAATCATCGTATTTCACCCAAACCCCAATTTTCATGTCATGTGTTTCCAATTCAACATATAATCATGTTTACACTTTTTTCCTATTCCAACTCCTCACTAATTTCACTAATTACATATTAATTAGCCTCAATTACAAATTTTCAATTATAGGCAATTTCATCAATTCCATGTAATTCATACCCAAATATGCCAATTTCACATATTATCCAATCATCCAAAATATCCAATAATATCCAATTTTCCATATTTCACATATCCCCATCGTTCCCACGTATTCGCATTCACGCGTATCTTTAACATAGGCTCGAAGGTAGCCTAGATCCAAAAATAAAAGGAATAGGGATAAGAAGAGAGAATCAAATCACAGAAAATTGGAATTAACATCACGAAATAAAAGGGGATATAAACTGGCATAGAGGCATAATGACATATTCAACATGAATAAACTGATAAAAGGTTTGAACTTTACATAGAAGCATAGGCATATGATGACATGAATCAAAAAAGTGAATACTTGTGAGATTTTCATTACAAACATATATGAATCCATTTTACAACTTTTTCATGTTACTTTAATCCCATTAAATTTGTGAAAATAATTATACTCACCTTTCCTGGCTTAAGAAAAGGATTAACGAATTGAAATTGGTGTAGAAACATTGTGGTGATGTTGATTGATCTTCTTTAATTGTTGTTGAAGCTCTAAACTTTGATTTGAATTGTGTATGAACAATTGAGATTTGATTAGAGGCGGCGGCTAGGGTTTAGGAGAGAGTTTGACAGCATAATGGTGTCATAGATAATATTTATGAATTAGGGTTAAGTCTTAGGGTGTATATATAAGTATAGAGAACCATTACGGCCTTAGATTTAACCCTAGAACCCATCTGAACCATCCAAAACGTCAAAACACATCACCAGACCAAATTTTCGGGTCTGCAAAACCTAGGGAGGTCGACCCCCAGGTCAACCCCCTGATCGACCTATCCAATCGGGTCGACCCCCTGGTCGACCTGGGTCCTGGGCGAGAATTTTCCCGCCCAGCCCGGGTACCTACAATTTCGAATTTGAATTTTCTGGATGGGTTTAACTTTAATTAATTCTGCATAATTACTCAAACTTCCGAGGCCCATAACTTTCTCATACGAAGTCCGATTTACGCAAACTCGGACTCTATCTCAAGCAGAATTCCAAGACGATCACAATGGCGCAACTCATTTCCCTTCATTCCTCCTTTAAAAATTATTTGTTCTTAAATTTAGTTAATTCAATCATTCAAAATTCGGGTTGTTACAAACACGGAATGGGTTTTATTCCAAGAATACCATAAACAAACAACGCAATGGTAAAAAAGGAAAAAATGTAGCCATTATAAGACTCAAGTCCCATCACACAATGCAACACAAACCAGGGATATTGTTTTACCTTATAATGGCCAAATATGCTTGGTACATGAAATTTATGTTTTATTATTAGTATAAGTGAAGAAATTAAAATCAAGTATAAATGTATCGATTGTAGACGGCATAGTATCCCATCCTACTATGTCGCGATATAGGTTTACAACTAAAACCGAAAAGTGTCGTATTGGAATTTGGATTCCATCATGAGTCAAGGCAAGGGACGGCTCCTTCCGATTCTAGACACTCTATCAAATGCCTTAGGACTCGGATGTTAACGAGCCCTTTGTTCCTGCAGGGTCGGTCCACACTTACTTTACTGGATTGGTTATTCCTGAACAATACATTTCCCGGTCCTATCGGAACTACAAATTGGTCAATACATCGACCCTATGAGCATATAGCCCTATATCAGAGGCGCCTGGCAATCCTTCATCCACATAAGTAGAAATGTCTAGGCTCCATACTATGACACCACTTCTAGCTAGAAAGAAACGTATGCACTCCTTGCATCCCTTATCCTGTTTCAGACTCATACCGGGGTGTGAGGCTCGCGAATTAACGCTATATACAAAACTACGCTAATTAAAGTCGTTCTTTGATCATCATCAACAAGACTCTTCTTTTCAACAATAAACCTTGATAATTTGCATCTTAGCATGCCACATTGACAATTCATGTCATACAACTGATGTCTATCAATATATAACCTCTAAGCTCATACGTCACAGAGAAGGGTGTTAAGCAAGATAATAAATTCTCTGCCACCAAACAGATATATATTCAATAGAAATCAATCAACACAGAATAAAAAATACAATGTCAGACACACATCCGATTACAAGTTCGTTTTGGGTCTGAACGAAAACGGAGGCACCTTATTCCTCGTCCCATATGTCCAATACAGGAGAGAGGTCGTTACATATCCATTCGATCTCCAAGTATGTCAGGTCGATCACCACTGTTACCTTATCTTGGGAGTACAACCCAATTAAGACATCAGTAATCATTCATACGATGTGAAGATCTCCGGTCTTCAACCACCGTCTTCATCGTTGACTTTTAGTCGCCGTATCAGTTATTCATAATGGGTTAAAGTCGGCCTTTTCGAATAACTCGCGTATTTTATAATCAATAATCAAGTGCTATAAAAACACATCATACGCCGCATTCCAATTCAGAATATTCTTTAAATCAAATATTCACATTTTATGGGAAAGGTTCCCATTAATTTTATCAAATACAAGTTCCTTTAAACTTATTTTTTAATCTTCCTTTGGATATCAATTTCAAAAGATTTTATTTTATCTGTTTACCACTAACCCCAGTCAAGGTTTATTTAACTAGCC
Organism: Allium sativum; assembly: GCA_030737875.1. Lineage (NCBI taxonomy): Eukaryota > Viridiplantae > Streptophyta > Magnoliopsida > Asparagales > Amaryllidaceae > Allium > Allium sativum. The sequence goes on along the minus strand of CM060918.1, from coordinate 860,435,581 downwards.
GGGATTATCGAGCCTTATCGAAGTGACCATATTTTATTAACCCAATCCCAATATATTCATCCGATGGAGAAAAACTAGTAGTACCCCATATCTAACACCCACGGTGTTATCGGTAAACTTAATTACCATTTCACGTTCAAATCTAATTAAAGATTTAACTATCGCATGGAGTAAAACCGGAAGTACTCCATTCTCGAACATTTCATGAATTTGATAAATTTAATTACCTCATTCACTTTCCAATCTAATTAAAGATTTATTAAAACTCCAACTTGGTTGTAATCTCAAAAATCATTACTTAATGATTATTCACTTTAGCAAAATTAATCCTGTCTTTAACAGGGTTAAAGAACTAATGTCATTTAAAACACAGTTCATGATAAACCCCAAAATCATCTTCCATTAAAATGGAATCTTCACAGAAATTATAACAGTATATAATCGATATAAATTTCCGTATCAGATCAATACTATAAATGGAATAATGGAAAGGCCTTTTAAATTCCATTAATAGTAATGGTCTTCCTTCACAGAATCTCATCTCGATTATCACTAAACCGAATTCCATTCAATTCCAATTTCTTTTATTTAACTGGAAAATTTTACTTTGAAAATTTTCAATAATTCATAGAATAAAGATTTATAAATTCCAAACCATAACTTCACTGTTAATTGGGTTAAAGAACGTATGTTATTTAAAACATTATTCACAATAAACCCAATATCAACTTTCATTTCATTCCATTTATATGTATTAATTGGAAAACTTTGTTAATCTTAATTAAAGATTTATTCTTCCCTCAACTAGGTTTAAGAATAGTGTAAATAAATATACCAATCACGAACAACCAGAAATCCAATTGATATTAAATACAAGGCTATGAATAGAAATTATATCGACTTATATTCAATATCAAATTCTGAAATTAATGGATTTCATATTTGGAATAACGATATCTATATCTTCCAAATTCCTCAACAATATCCTTATAATCACGGAATCCAATATCGACATATTCCGAAGATTTTTTCTATTTGAATCCTTTCCAATTCATATGTTGGAAATTTTGGTTATTTTAAAACCATTTCAATTCCTTTCTGATCGTTACTCAAATGGTAAATAACTTATTCAGATAAAAATATATTTTATCTTTACAAATTTGGAATATTTCATCCAAAATCGTTGCAAATCATTTATTATGATTTTACATAATTTATTCATATTTTCAGTAATTTTATTAAGGCCCTTTACAATCGGTTTCTAATATCGGCCACCGAATTGCATCCATAGCAACCTTTTCCAAACCTGATTTGGACATATCTTAAAATCTAACCGTTAAAATTTAAATATCATATATTCACTTGAAAGATCTTTTTGATACGAACCCAACGGTTCCGGTTTTAGGAGAATCCGACGACCGGATCTTCCGTTATCCCAATTCGAAGTTAATGGTTGAAATTCACGAACGGTCGCTGCGTGACGCGTTCTATTCAAACCATTAAAATATATAATATATTTCATTAATTTCTATTTAAAACATATTTTATAAAATTGTTTATAAATTTATTTCAAATACGATTCGGATTTCCATTTCAATTTTAAATAAAAATTGAATAATCCATATCATTATAATATAGAAATGATAATATTTTCAAAATATAAGATTTTGAAATCAAATCTTTTCGATATTCATTATAAAATGAATAAAATTGACATAAAATTGTGATCGAGTTAAAATAGTGAATATCTACTTAACTCGGCTTCATATTCATTTCAGTTATGAATATTTCTATATTTTCGTGTCCATCCAAAATCGGACATAAAAATCCTATTTTGATTCTTTACTAAATATTATTTTAAAATATTCGTTATTTCTGAATTTTAATCAGACTCAATCAATTACCATATAATTTTATTAATATGGATTCTATACATAGCATATATTCAAAAATAGTGATAAACAACTATTAACATTCCATTCACAACCAGAGTGCAATTTACAACTGTATAAGCATTAAATAATTAAATAACGCTTATAGCGGTCTGTCAATCAATCAGTTGGCATACGATTAAATCCAAGGGAGATGTGAGTTAATTATCATCCCCAAACCTGAGTGGGGTTTTCAATCATCAAAAAATAATTGGGTGATGTGAAAAATTATCGTCCCAATACCCGTGTGGGGTTTACATTGCAATCCATGTGAATTTATTTACAGTTTAATAATAATGGCACTAAACCTGTACACATCCATCATTCACCAAATTAATATTACAATCACGGCCAATCAATATATAGTTAGTTATAAAAATAAATAACTGTACAAAATTTTGAGTGAGAGAATTCTCACATTGATCGGTTTCTGAAATTGTTTAAATAACGATTGTTTTAATAAAATTAAATGAGCGTTTAATTTTATCAAAATTTCCTGCAGCTTCTGTTTCTGTTCTGGTCTGTTCCTTAGTGTTTGACTCAATGATTCCAACGGACTCAGTTTTGTTGAAATCTGCTTTGATTTTGAAAAGATATTAACATTTTAATATTAGCACTATTTAATAATAATTAAATTCCTTAATCACATACACAATTTATTTACACCTTTAATCTACCGCTAATCTTTCTCTTCCGTTTCACAAAGCTTCACGCACACGAAATACCCAACAGCTCGCAACCTATGTTTAGGAATTAGCACCACATCCTTGCGCCGGAATCAGATCATCACCACCCCCATGTTACGCCTACATGTGCGCAACCAAACGCCAGTGACGGCGTGCCTCGCGATCACCATATGCGCTTCGAAAAATGCTCCAAAACGCCAGCGTTTGACGTAGAAATTGAGCTCCACACTCAATGATATCCTATCAAACTCATACCAAACTGAAGAGCTCATGAACCTCTATCATCTTTGTATTGAAACTATAATTTAATTTAATGAAGATTGGAAGAAATTTGTGAATCAGTTTTGGATGATTTCAGCCTTCTATTTGGAGCTAGCGGCGTAGAAATAATAGCGGGCTAGGGTTTCTCTTTTTGGCTTTTTATACCAATTATTTTATTATTATTTTAATTCTAAAAAGTGAGATTTTACATTCTAACTCCAAATCAAACCCAATGACTGTCGTCCTTAACCAAATACCCCTATTCCAAACACAATGGTATATGTTCCATAAGCCAATTCGACTGTTTTGATCAGTTTTTATCAAAATTAAAATATAAATTAATTAACGTCCAATATTGAATTTCAACGTACATTTTAATTTACAAGGGTAACATACTGACTCCAAAAATTATGAAAATTGAAATCTAGCTATGTTTTGACAATACAGTCCTAATGAAGTTAATTTCGTTGAATTTAGAGGCCAACTAGAAATTGGCCTTTTTATTAGCTTATTAAATTCAGACTAAAATTGAAAACACGTTTAAATTCACCATGCTTACATATTAATTTTAAAAATTGTGAAAATTCAAACCTGATAATAATTAGACATTCCGGATCCAACAAAATTGGTTTCCTCAAAAACGGAGATTTTTTGCAAAATGGATATTTTTAAGGGCTTTGTATAATATTAAAATATTAATAAAATCCATAGCGACTATTCTAAATTTTAAACTGGACATTACTTACAATTTATAAAGTGAAATCTCAATCTCTTACATTTATTAGAAAGATATAGTTAATAGATTCTAATGTTTCTTGTTTCATCAAATTCTGACTTATATTGAATTCTGTACATTCATTTGAAATTTAAAATCAAATTTTCAAACTACCGCGCCATTTCGAGTTCGTTTTAATTAAATTTGAAATTTATACGATCTAACTTCGATTTGAATAAATTATAAATCGTTAATTCTCAAAATAAATCATTTTAAATTAATAAAATCCATTAAATCAATTAAAAATAAAATTTAAAATTGGTTCCAAAATCTGGGTTGTTACAATAGGCCTATGAATTTCGATTTGACTTGAACTTTTAAATGCTTTTGGGTTGAACCAATGGTTTTGGGGCGGCTCTGGAGCGGTTTTTGTTGTTCTTGTATGGTTTGTGCATGAGCATGGTTAAATTCCACGAGACAATCCAAACTCCCATACCATGGAAATAAGGAAAATCATTTTTCTATAACACATTAATCACATCAACAGATTGCGGATAATAGCATAACACATGAAATAATAGAATAATATACATCATCAAACAGTGGAATCAAAAATGTCATCATCAGAATTGCACAGTTATAGGATACAAATTAGTACATAAAAGAAATAATCAGTCTGCATCGAGATCAACGGTACTTATACATAAGATAAGACAGGCGATAATAACAATAGTCCAAAATACAGATAAAAGCTAGTCTTTGTCTTTAGCTAAAAGAGCACCACAGGCTGTGGCGCATATCCAAAATAAATCCAGCTACCTGATTAGTGGGCTACCCGTGTAAAAATTAGGGTAGTGTGCAAGTGAAAACAAACTACGAGTCAGTCATGGGACTTGTATGAGAAATCTTACTTAACTTATTTAATAATAAGGCTAATCACAGGACCACGCCGCAAACGCGGGACGGGTTTACTCCATTGGCTTGTCAGTGCATAAATAAAGTAAATCTTTTAAATAACGCAATGTTTTTAGAAAAAATGAAGCCATTATAAGACTCATGTCCTATCACACAATGCAACGCAAGCCGAAGGATAGAGTTTTACCTTATAATGGCCAAATATGCTTGGTACGTGTAAAACAAAAATCATTTGATATTATTACTAGTTTCTAGTCAGTTTAAAACACTTTTCAATATAAATGTATCAATCCTAGCATAGCTACCATATACTATGTCGCCATATATAGGTTTACAATCAAATCTGTAATATCGTATTGGGAATTGGATCTCCATCATGAATCAAGGCTAGGGATGGCTCCTTCCGATTCGAGATACTCTAGCAAATGCCTCAGGATTACACACTGCGGGGCAACCCCGGATCTTGCAGGGCCGGTGCACACATACTTTAGTGGATTGATTATTCCTGAACACACATTTCTCGGTCCTGTCAGACCTATCCATCGGCTCCGTAGTGACAGATATATCCAAGGCGCCACGAATTCCATCATCCACACAGGTAAAAATAAATAAATGTTTGGGCTCCATACCATGACACCACCCATGGATAAAAAGAAACGCATGCACTCCCTACTGTCCATAATCCTCTTTCTGACTCATACCGTGGTGTGAGGCTTGCGAATTAACGATATACACAAAGCTATGTTATTTAAAGTTGTGCTTTGATCATCAACCACAAGACTCTGCTTTTCAACAGAAGGCTTGATCACTTGCATCTCAGCATGCCACACTGATATTTCACGCCATGCAACTGATGTCTATTAATATATAACCTCTAAGCTTGTACGTCTCAAAGAAGGTTGTTAAGCAAGAGAATAAATTCTCCGCCACCAAACATATATATATATATATTTAATAGAAATCAATCAACACAAAATAAAATCCAATGTTAGACAGACATCCATTTACTAGTTCGTTCTTGGTCGGAACGAAACTGGAGGAACCTTATTCCTCGTTCCATATGTCCAATATGGAAGAGAGGCCCTCGCATATCCATAAAATCAACAAGTACGTCTGGACCACTACCACTGTAACCTCATAAAGGGAGCTACCCATATCGAAGGCATCAGTAGCAATCCATTCGATGTGAAGATTACTGGTCTTGCACCGTCTTCATTATCTTCGACTTTTAGTCGCCATTCAATTATTTGAAATGAGAATTAACTCGGCCTTTTCAAATAATTCACGTATATATAGAATTCAAATCAATTCTTTCCGTGGTTAAACTATTTGACATTCACGTTTAAATTCAATATAGTAATTTCATGTCAAATACATCTAACCATCAAAAATACCTGATAAACCAAGTAAAATTGATTTATTTCCATTCCACATCATTTATGATATTTTAAAACGATTTATCACTGTTTTTATTTATATAAATAAAGCCCATTTTAAATAAACGACGCTTCAGATCATTACGCAGCACTAGCACTGTCTTTATTCAGATTTGAATTACACATTTTCGAAATCTTACCGTTGGATTTTAACAAATTTACTATCGTTGGAAAGATCTTTCCAAAGCGAACCCAACGATTACCGTTTCGGGAAAATCCGACGGTTGGATCTCTCGGCATAATCGTTTAAAATTATGATTCCAAAACGCAAACTACCGCGCGCGATTCGTTTAATTTTAATTTATATTATATATAAATTATATAATTCATTCGACAACTTTGAAACCATTTAATACTTCAAATAATTGGCTAATGCCTTTAAATTTCGAAAATTTTCTCCATAACCTCCTTAGTTCGGGAGGGGTCTAAAAAAATTATTGGGTCGTATCAAGCACACAATAAATCCCGAAAAAGCATACACAACTTTTTTGGTGGCCTATTTATACCAAAGGTAGAGTGTAAAGATTATATCTCTAGAGATTATATCTCGTCACCTTGTCCAGTGTTGGAAAATAAATAATCCATGTGACATATCTAAAATCAGGAGAGACGTGAATTATTGTCATCCCAAGACCAGTGTGGGATTTTTATTAATGCATACAATTTAGTGTTATATTTTATTTAGTCCATATCAGTCCTCAGTTCAACCTGTAATTCAATCATCACCATACGAGCGTCTTGCTCATATGGTAATCCCAACCTCATCATACAAGCTCCAAATGCTTACATGGAATATGATATGTTATGACATCAATAATTTGTCTTCGGTTCAACATTAAATGTAGTCATCGCCATACAAGCCTCTCGCTTGTATGGTAATTCCAACTTCGTCATACAAGCTCCAAATGCTTATATGGTATATGATAGAGTATGTTATCTTTACGTAGTATGCCATGTAGGGTAGTTTAAAATTAATTGTTGCTATCCTATGGCGTACTCTATAATCTCACACAGAACAACCATCACACCGCATCCAATGGCATTCAAAGGAGTTTATGTAATAATAAAATTGTGCATCCAACTCATTAAGGTGTACCTATTTGTCGGGCAGACAAATAAATTCTTCACTCAACAGCAAATCCATTTACCTGTTTAGCATGTGCATATATATGCATATTTAAGCTAAAAATAATATTTTTAGCGAACAAATATTTATTTCCATACATGACAATTTTATTCACTTCATATATATATTAAAAATAGTATTATTAACGATCTAATATTTGTTTCAACTCATGACTATTTTTTAAACGAATATTTATTTTAACACACAGTCATTTTTAACACTTCATACTTATGTTAAAAATGATATTTTTTGGCAAATAAAAATATATTTCAACACACAGCTATTTTTAACACTTCAATAACTTGATAAAAATGATATATTTTAACTAACAAACATTTATTTCAACACATGATTATTTTATACAGTTCATACATACAATAAAAATGATATTTTTATTGTTCAAAGAATTTATTCAACAAAACAACTATTTTTAGGGGTTTATACATACAATAAAAATGAAAATTCATCACTACCACAATCAATCAATCCCAATTTTATACAACGCATAGATGTAATTTGTATAGCGTATATATTTTTAATATTGCAATCACAATCAATTTAAATCGTCCATGGTCTGTGGACGAGGGAGGTACACACACACACACACACATATATATATATATCCATTTCAATTTCATTCAACGCATATATGATTTATACAACATATGTATAATTTATACATCGCTTATGTAATTTATACAAGGTTTATATATGATATATACAACGCTTATATAATTTATACACAGCTTATACAATTTATACAATGCTTATCCATTCCAATTTGAATTTAGAAATCTCACATTGGGTTCTACTCCTTCTAATTTGATGGCTAGCTCTAAAATTCCTCCGGTCACTTCTAGAATGTAGTGTACGATGTCACAGTCCCAATGCTTCCAATTTCATCGGATTTCGACAATGTATGAGCACGATACGATTTATATTCGTTAATTTAAATTAGCTATGCTTTTTAAACGCTGCAAACCATTTAAAATATACCTTCTTCCTTCTGATTAACTCCAGGCCGCTTTTTTTATTTCGGGTTCAAAACTAAGTCTTGGATTTTCTCAAAAACTGAAGCACTTGAAGACGATCGGATTATCGCATGGCATCGGCCTAGGAGAGGGCTTCCCAACGCCACCAGTGGTTTTCAGCTCGACGGCGGCAGGGAAGAGGGAAATGCGGTGCGAACGGCGCGGTTTGTGATGAGATTCTGATCAACATACTGCTCCACAGAAAATTCCACCGTATGGATTTGAAGAATGGAGAGAGTACAATAATGTTGCTTCAGAAATTTCGTGATTTGCAGAGACGATTTCAAGATCAAACGGGATCTTCGAGGAGCGATTTTTCCACATTGAATGATTTAGAGGGTGGCGGGTTTTGACTGGGCGAATTTGGGTTATGGGAGAATTCTAATTGGCCCATTCATATATATATATATAACTTATTTTATATATTTAATTCCAAAAATACCCATTACGAACTCCAATTCAAACCCAACATCTGTCGCCCCTAGCTAAATACCCCCATTCCGGACATAATGGAATATGTTTTGTATGCCCATTCGACTGTTTCAATCAGTTTTTCTTTAAATTAAAATATATAACGTTTAATATTTGATTTGAACGTACATTTTAATTTACTGGGGCCACACACTGATTCCAAAAATTCTCGAAAAAGAAATTTAGCTATGTTTTGACGATAAGGTCCTAACAAAACTAAATTCATCCAATTTGGAGGCCGTTTGAAAAATGAACTTTTTCTGGTTGATCCAATTCAACAGAAATTACCAAACACATTTTAATTTACCATGTTCACATATTAATTCCAAAAATTATGGAATTTTAAACCTAGCAATAATTTGATATTTCAGATCCAACAAAAGTGGTTTCATAGAAAACGGAGGTTGTTTGCGAAATGGCTATTTTTAAGGCCTTTGTAATTAATGAAAAATCCAATTTTTAAATTCTGACGCATTTTCTAACAAAATTTCCTTAAAATAAATTTTTAAATTGGTTCTGATTTTCCGGTTATTACAATCTCCCCACTTAAAACTTTTCGTCTCCGAAAAGGAAACAATAGTAAAGTGGGAAACAAAACGGAAATAGAATATACTATTAATGCACCTTTCACTAAACCTAATCAGAGATGTCCACTTTGCACTTGGGATAAGCCTGCTTAATGCTATCTTCTGTTTGTACAGTCTCTAGGATCTCCGCTCCACTGCACTTTGACTAAATGGACCCTCTTATTTCTGAGAACTTTGATTTCTCCACCAATAATTTTCACAGGCTCTCTTCTCACTACTAGACTTGGAGTAACATCCAAATCATGATGCGATGCTTCTTCCATGACCAAGTCTGGATCATGTACATGTTTACGAAGTTGAGAAACGTGAAACAGATTTTGCACTCCTGGCAGCCAGTCTGTTAATTGAACCGTATAAGCAAGAGTTTCTATCCTTTGGAGTATAGGAAATGGACCAATAATTGTAGGTGCCAACTTCCCTATCTTCCCGAATCGGACTACTCCTCTCATTGGAGAAACTTTCAGATATACATAATCACCAACAAAAAATGCCAAATCTCTTCTTCTAGAATATGCATAACTCTTCTGTCGACTTTAAGCTGTTTGTAGTCGCTTCTTAATGAAATTGACTTTATCTGAAGCTTCTCGGATCATGTTAGGACCCAATACCAGTCGATTTCTAGGTTCTACCCAATATGTAGGAGATCTACATGGTCTACCATATAATGCTTCAAATGCTGACATTTCCAAGCTCGCTTGATAGCTGTTATTATATGAGAACTCAGCCAAGTGTAGGTGATCTTCTCACGATCCTCCAAAATCAAGAATATATGCGCGCAACAAATCTTCTAATATACGATTCACCCTCTCAGTTTGGCTGTCTGTCTAAGGATGATATGCGGTGCTAAGATTCAGCTTTGTTCCCAATTCTTCTTGAAATGCTTCCTAGAATTTACCAATGAAAATCCGGTTTCTATCACTGAAAATACTACTAATCACTCTATGAAGTATAAGAATTTCTTTAAAGTATATCTTCGCCAGACATTAAACCGTTCTAGTCGATTAGACATGAATAAAATGGGCAGTCTTCGTGAAACAATCTACGATCACCCATATGTGTCATTACCTTTCTTCGTTCTAGGCAAACCATTTATGAAATCCATGGAAATTTGATCCCACTTCCAATGTGGAACCTCTAATGGTTGCAACAATCCTGCAAGTTACTGCTGATCACCCTTGACCCGTTGGCAAGTTGAGCACCTACTAACATATATAAAAATGTCTCTTTTCATATATCTCCACCAGAACGTGCGTTTGAGATCATGATACATCTTGCTTACTCCTGGATGGATATTAAGCTTGAACTTGTGACATTTATCCATTATATCCCTTGTGAGCTTAGGAATATTTGGAACACAAATTCGGCCTAATAACCATAGAACTCCCATGTTATCAATCTGGAAACTAGAGGTTCGCCTTCCTAAACTCTTTTCCTAATTCTCTGAATAAATTCATCATCCTTCTGAAGAACAGAGATCTTATCAATAAATGAAGGCGTAATAATGAGATTAGCGATAATTGCATTCTTTCTGCTGAGTGCATCAGCTACAACATTGGCCTTCCCTGGAGTATACTTAATATCTAGATTGTATGTCGCTAGAAATTCTAACCAATGCTGCTGTCTCAAATTCAAGCCTTTCCGGGTGAACAAATACTTCAATGACTTACGGTCTGTATATATTTCGAACTTCTTACCCAAAAGATAGTGCCTCCATATATTCAAAGTAAACATGATGGCTAACAACTTAAGATCATGAGTAGCATATCTCTTCTCATGCGGCTTCAACTGACGGCTAGCATAAGCAACTACTTAGCCTCTTTACATTAATAGCGCACCAATATCTTCAAGAGAAGCATCCGTATAGATTGTTAAATCTTGATTGGTATCGATAATAGTCAACACTGGAGCAGTAGTCAACCTTAATTTCAGCTCTTGGAAAGCTGTCTCACAATCAGTCGTCCGATTAAACCTTGCATTCTCTTGGTAAGCTTCATTGATAGACTAGATAGCTTTAAAAAATCTTTAACGAATTTACGATAATAACTAGCCAATCGTAGAATACTTCTGATTTTTATGGGCATATTAGGCTATTTCCAATTTCGAATGGCTGTGATTTTGCCTGGATCTACTGAAATTCCTTCCTTCGATACTACGCGACCGAGGAACTTTTCTTCTTCTTGCCAGAATATGCATTTAGAAAAATTGGCTTTTAAGCATTCTTTCTTAGAATATCCAACACGTTTTCTAAATGTTTCGCATGCTCACTAGCTGATTTAGAGAAGATTAAAATATCATCAGTGAAAACCAGCACAAATTTATTTAATGCATCGCGAAATACTTTGTTCATTAAATCAATGAAATAAGCTGGAGCGTTACATAAGCCGAACGACATTACTAACCACTCATAAAATAAGTCTGGCCCTCTGAAAGCTGTCAAAGGAATACATTCTTCGGGAATATGCAGTTGATGGAAACCTGTAGCTAGGTCCACTCTAGAAAACACTTGCGCTCCATTCAAACGATCCAATAGATCATCAATGCGGGTTAATGGATATTTATTCTTCAATGTTTTCTTGTTGAGGTCTCGGTAATCAACACATAATCTGAGAGTAACGTCTGACTTTGGAATGAACACTACGGCTACTCCCCAACACGAAAATCTTGGCCTGATTAGACCTTTCCATAGCAATTGTCGAGTTTGATCGCCCAATTCTTCTTTCTCTTTCAATGTCATTCCCGAATAGCGTGCACAATTGGCCTGGCATTCAGAATTAAATTGATTCGGAAGTCAATTTCTCTTCGCGGAGGTAAGCTATCTACAGGAATATTCTCAATAGAAGGAGGAGTAACTTCTAGAGCAGACAAAATTTATTTTCTATCTGTTTCTGAGCCATGGCATGGTATAACCATAATATTTCCAAATTTTGTTTTAATTTTAACTATTCTTTCCGCACATTTAACTTCGGCCTCATATTTTATTAACCAATCCAGTCCAAGTATGATATCAAACTCACAAAAATCCATAACGATCAAATCAAAAGAAAACTGGAATAAGAATAGGAGACGGGCACTTTACAATATGAACAGAGAACTATAGACCCTGCTATTGGATTATGAACCCTAATCGATTCTTTAAGATTTCTTGGTTTTAAATTTAACTTTTTAACTGTGTTACTTGAAATGAAACTTCGTGATGAACCAGTGTCAAATAATACTGTAACAGGAATATTTTTAATAGTAAGGGCACCTCCCAAAACATCAGGTTTACCTTCTCCTCCAGAAGAAGCTTGCGCATTCGCCTCATCATACACATGAGCCACTTTGGAGTTCTTTCCCAATGGATAGTTTCTGATGACATGCCCCGTCTTGTGGCACTTGTAGCACTCTCTAGTATCCCTGGGATTCTGACTAGGCCCTGATTGTTTTGTCTTTTGCTTCTTTGGAGCATTGCATTCATAATTATAATGTACGAACCGTTGGCAATTGAAGCATTTGACCTTTGATCGCCTGTCCTTTTGCGGCTTCTTAGTCGCTACCGTGTTGCTTGCCAGAATACTTCCTTTTGTTGCTAGCTTGATTTCTCTCGCGGTCTTCTTGAGAACTCTTCTTATCTAAGCCTTCATACCTACATGCCATTTCAATTACTTTGGTGAAGGGAACCTCGATGTGTGCGGCCACTCGATTGTGGTACCCCTTCAAAAGACCATTTATGAATCGCTTATTCTTCTCAAGTGGGTCCTGAATCAATTCAGGTGCATAGCGGGAGAGCTCTTCAATTTTGTTCACATACTCAAGAATGGTCGGATCCCCTTGCTGGAGATTAGCAAACTCATCATGCAAGCACTCGACTTCTTGTCGAGGGACAAACTATTCATTAAAAATTACCTTGAACCTAGCCCATGTCATATCAACATCAATGTCGCCAACATTCATTGCCTCCCACCATATTAAAGCCTCATCCTTAAGTAACCAAGATGCCATGAATCTCTTCCTATGGTCTTCCAACTCTAGGCCCGCGAAGATCCATTCGCATGACTCTAACCAAGCTTGAGCCTCGGTTACTGTTCCACGGCTAGTGAATGGCACAACTCCCAGATTCTTGTACAGTAACGACCCGGATTTTTAGCCGTTGAATTCTGAATATTTAAATTGTTTGAATATTTTATTTGAATTATATATAGGAATTTATAAGGAATTTATTTAATAAAAGGAAGTTTTAACGTATAACTTACAATATAATTTAAAACGAGTTTAAAATGGCGTGTAGTTTAAATATTCGATTTCAAATTTCAAATGAATGTACATGATTCAAAATAAATCGGATTTTAGCGAAACAAGAAATATTTGAATCTGTTTGAAAATACTTTCCAATGAATGTGAAAAATCCAGATTTCATGACGGGAATAAAAAGTTATGTCCAAATCAAATTTTCAGAAAGTCGCTGTGGAATCATATATCAGCCATAACGGTTATTTAAATATATTTAAATAACGGTCTTGAATTTGGACAAGCCTTTTTAGATGTAGATATAATTTAATTTTTATAATTTTACTGTACTTTTTAATTAACTAAATACACAACTTTTTATTTGGAGTATTTTGCACCCTATATCAATATTTTGGGGTTTCACAATATGAGTTAAACTACCGATATTATTATATTTTTGGGATCCTGGTACCTCACTGGACACGACCGTACTCATATTTCTGTTCGTAGCAGTTCATACATGAATGAAATTTTACGCAACGGAGTATGTAAACATTTGGCCTATACCAAGGAATTCAATATACTTGGAATAACGTTTTCGATTATAATGTTTGTGAGAAAAAAAAGGGGGTGAAAAATTTCCTAGTACACTTCGAACTGTGCGTGAAAATTCATTTGACACCATGCATGAAAATTCATTTGACACCGTGCAAATTAGCATTTTGATCCCGTGGCCTCCAAGCAAAGTTGGTGTCGTGCTCTTCAAATCAACTAAAACTGTGCCCCTCAAGTAAAAAATCTTCGCGCCTGCCAAGGTAATGCTTTTCGTGTGTGCCAATTCATCCAGTTCCGTGTGTCCTAAGCTGCTTCCCTTTTAAATACTGTTGTTCTTTTTGTTTCTCATTTTCTCAGATCCAAACAAAACCGTGCTCCTCATTTATCTAAAAGAAAACCATGAGATCAAAATCCTTATTTAATCCTAAGCCATTACTTAGGACGACCCAAATCTTCCTCTTCGGTCTCATCTGCAGCGGATCCTTTACTGGTTCACGAGCACGTGCTGATTTACGAAGAGGATGAGGGTGTTCGACTGTTATTGGGTGATGTTAGGGGTGGAAGCCATCCGAAAGATGAGTGTTTGTCATTGTAGAGAGCGGAGTATTTGAAGTTATGGAAAAGAAGACTGGATGCGTTATACGTTGGGGATGACCGAAAGGTTGAGGTAGCATGGCAGCTGGTTTGCGGTTGGGAAGCTCATTCGTGAGATGTGATGTGTGATGTGTAATGCAGTATTAATTATTAACGTAAATGAAGCATTAACAGTAGAGTAATTCTTTGGGAGGAAATGGAGAATTAACACTTTGTAAACATGAAGCGTTGGTGTTTTTGAGGGGGTCCAGATCTTTATTCAGGTTGAATTATGGTGATGGAAATATTGGTATTAGTTTTGTTAAATCTAGTGGTTTGTAGGAGGAGGATGGACATGGTAAAGTTGCGGCAAATGGTTGAAAGGTTATTAAGGCCATCCGGTCCCTGAAGTTTCAAAGCACTGGGTACAACAAGTTATGGGTTTTACTGTTGAATGGGATGGGAGGAAACGTTGGGTCAGTTTCAGCGACAAAGTGGTGATGTTGTTGAAAGGTGATGGCGTGAAGTCGGTGAAGTCACGAATTCTGTTATAAGTGCTAATGGGTGGAGTTGAAATTGTGAATAAAATGGAGAAGGGGAGAGTTTGGAAGCAGAAGTACGGTGCAGGTAGCATTATAGGGAAGCACGTTTCATATTTTGGAAATAAACTAACGTGAGGTCGATGATGGTTTGGTTGCAAGTAAGGGTAATTCTTGGCACTATATTAAATAAAGTAGTGAAAAGAATTGGAGCGTATATTATATATCAGAAAAAGAACTGTAGGGGGCCTGTTACATGGGGTTTGAGTGGAGAGTAAATGGCCAGATTTGTTTAAGTTTTTGTGAAGAAATAGTGGATCAAGGATGGGTCGGTTTGGATAAATCGCAAGGAAAATGCTTGGAATGGTGCTGCAAGGGATCACTGAAATCTTCAAACTTTGGGAAGACGTTTTACAAAGGTAATGCACGTGATTATTAATTAATTAAATAATTAAGAAAGTTAATGATATTCTAATTATATAACTATATTGAAGAATTTGTCATGATCATATATTATTCATTCCTGAACAGAATTTAACGCGACCGAATCCGTTGAAAATCGTAATCTACGAGGTGTAACTATCTCAGTTGAGAACTGGTCTACTGGGATTTCATAGAAAAATCGAACATTTGTCTGATGATGAAAGCAGAACCATCAACTGCAAACAAGGTGAGTAAACTCACTAACTCTGACTCGTTTATATTTTTATAAACGAGATTTAAATTTATTTATAGTAATTTTATACTATGTGATGGTTGTTTGGCTGAATGGTTGATAAATTGGGTGAATTGGTTGATATAGTTATATCGTTGATCGTTTAATAATTCTGTTCACCATAATAATTAATGTTTATGTGAAATTAATGTTGATTAAAATCTGTGGATGCAGGGAAAACAGGTTGGAGGAATCCAACTGGATTCCTCAACATTTATATGACTGTTTGTTATTTATTGTGATATTTGATGTGATATAAAATAAGTGATTAGTTATGTGTGAATTACACTGGCCCTAGAACTTTGGTATTTTAATACCGTAAAATATTTTCGAAAAATAAAAGGGATTTGAAATTCAAAAAGGGAAATTTATTTCCAAAGTGGAAAATTTGAATTTTTAATAGACTTGAAAGTAGGACTTGTTTCAATAAATAAACAGGAAATTGATTTTAAACATATGTTAAAAATTTAGTAAAATATTGTCATGGGATTAAATTGAATTTATATGGAAAAGTGAAAAAAGGTTTTGAAACCAACATTTGAAATAAGATTTGAACTTAGCAAATTGTAAAGGAAATTATAAACAGGATTTTAAATGATTACAATACAAATGAGATTCGATATGAATAATTCTGAGTAAAGGTTATAAATAGAATTTGGATTTAATATATTTTATATGTATGAAATCAAATTGTATATAAAAGAAATATATTCACGATTTAAGTGAATAATGGTTTAAAGGAAATAATTTGCAATGGAAATATTGATAAAGGAAATTTAGATTTGAAATATAAATCCAATATTTGGAAACAACGATTTTAGCTTTGTCATTATAATAAATGTTTTGTAAATTCTAAACAGCGATTTTAACGCTGTCGTTATAACAAGTGTTTTGTAAATCTTAATAGCAGTCTTAACGCTGTTGTGAAAATAAAGGTTCTAAAATTATAGACAGCGATTGTAACGCTGTTATAAAAAGTAATGTTTTAGAAATCAAATATTTGGAATAAGCGATTATAACGCTATCGTTATAATCAGTGTTTTTCCATAAAGGAAGTGTGTTTTTAGATTGAACCTGAAAGTCGCGTAAGCGACGTATTGTTTAAAGTTGTGAGCTTTGACTATTTCAAAGTTAAGAATGCTGTTCAATTAAGGTCTGAGAGGTAATTATACCCCAACTTGATTGACTTCATGATCGATGAAGGAATGGTTGAGGTTCGATAGTGAAACTTGGTTAGCAATATGGTTAGCTAAAAAATGATTAGTGGTTGGAATTATTATAACGATATTTTATAACATCGCGTTAATTTAAAGAATTTGAAATATTTTCCCCAAATGAAATAAGGAATTAAGAAAAAGGGAATTGGAAATAATAATTAAATAAAAAATTAAATAAAAAGGGGGGCCAGTGTTGTTCGAAGCTTGATCGGTAGGATTTTCATTTGGAAATAGGACCATTGATTGTATGGGTGTTTCTTTGATAGTTAAATCACTGACTATCAAAGT
The DNA here is from genome assembly GCA_030737875.1 of Allium sativum. Taxonomy (NCBI): domain Eukaryota; kingdom Viridiplantae; phylum Streptophyta; class Magnoliopsida; order Asparagales; family Amaryllidaceae; genus Allium; species Allium sativum. Next base: position 860,418,329 of record CM060918.1, on the reverse strand, counting down.
TATATTTTATTTTATACCTCTGTTGTCAATATGGAGAAACCGGGATCAGATTTAATATCTGAAAACCACTCTGTATTGGTATAAGCGTTATGAATCAACTTATGCTGAAAATAATGGAAGACGGAGTAAAATTGTACAGACCCGTAACTTCCCCGGTAAGGAAAGAGCGGATACTTCGAGAACAAGCCATAAAAGAACGCAGACAGAAGAACATTTCATTGTTTATTACAACAATTCCATCAGAATACAAGAATAAACAGAGTATAAACAAAAAAATATGTGACGGCAAAAAATTTCGCTCGGTCCTAACCAGTCGCTAAACCGACCCAGACCGTTCGAAACGCCCTATCGTTTGAGAACACGACAAATCAGAATGCATACAAAAGAACGTTTCATTGTTTATTACAACAATGCATCAGATTACAAGAATATACAGAGTATAAAAGAATATTACACAGAAATATCAGAGATTTAAATTAGATTTAAATACATCGCAGCGGAAAATAATACAATACACAACTAGAAGAGATATACGGATACAAAGCTTTCCGGATATCATTCCAGCTGTAAACCAGGATCCTGTGAATATAAATCTGCAAAACCAAAACTACTAGCTGCCCGTGTCAAAATAGGGGCACCCAGAGTTTAGGTTAAAACAATAAACTCCAGGTCAGTCATGTGACTGGTGTGAGAACTAAAACAGTTATTAATCTTTATTTTTAAAGTTAGGTAAATCAAGGGACCACGCCGCATAACACGGAACGGGTTTCCTCCCAAGAATACCAGTGCATAAAACAAACAGCGCAATGCTAAATAAAGAAAAATGAAACTGTTATAAGACCCAGGTCCCATCACACAATGCAACGCAGCCGAGGATAGGGTTTTCCCTTATAACAGCCAAAGAATGCTTGATACGTTTAAAACAAATCATTTGATATTATAATAAGTGCATAGTGTATAAAACAACTTCAATCATAAATATCAATCATAGGCGGCATGAATGCCCCATCCCACTATGTCGCCATACTAGGTTTTACAATTAAAACTGCAAATGTCACGTATTTGGAAATTGGATTTCCGTCTATGAACCGAGGCAAAAGATAGTCCTCAACCGATTCGAGACGCTCTAGCCCGCCCCTCAGGACCCAGACTCAGGTGGGCCCTTGGATCCTCAGGGCCAGTCCACCGATGTGGATTAAACTTAAACCCTGGACATGCATTTCCCCACCCTATGGGGTGTAAGTCTGGTCCGTCTGCCGACCAGAATGCATCGGCCGAAACCGATATAACCGAGGCGCCTCGCAACAGCAACAACCACATAAGTCAAACTCGTCAGGGCGTGTAAAACCACTGACGCCACTTCTAGCTAGAAAGAAACGCATGCCCTCCCTGACGTCCTCTCCCGTTTTTGGTTCACAACCGGGGTGTGAGGCTCGCGAATTCACGTTACACAAAGCTGTGCCACACTGGCTGTGCTTTGATCATCACCACGAGACTTTGCTTTTCAACAGAAGCCTCGATCAATTGCCACTCAGGCATGCCACACAGGCAATTCACTCCATGCGTTTGATATCCATCAATATATAACCCCTGAGCTCGTACGTCTCAGAGAAGGGCGTTAAGCAAGAGAATAAATTCTCCGCCGCCAAACAGATATATATTTAATAGAGATCAATCACACAGACTAAAATCCAATGTCAGACACACAGTCCATTTACAAGTCCGTTCTGGGTCTGAACGAAACCGGAGGCACCTAGTACCTCGCATATCCATCGATCTCCAAGTACGTCTGGACGATCACAAACTGTTTCCATCTTCTTGGGTGTACAGCCCAATCAAGATCATCAGTAATCACCCAAACGACGTGAAGACTTCCGGTCTTCGACCATCGTCTTCATCTTCGACACCACGTCGAATCAGTTATTCAGAATGGGATAAACCCGGTCTTTCTGAATAACTCGCGTATATATTATAAAAGTGTTACACAAACACAACATACGCCTCATTCCAATTCAGAATATTCTTTTATTCAAATATTCCTATACTTTGGGAAAAGTTCCCATTAATTTTATCCAAGATAAATTCTTTGAATTTATTCTTTAATCTCCTTTGAATATCAATTCAAACTAGTCGGGATTAGCGAACCACACCGAAGTAATCATTTATTTTATTTCCCAATCCCAACCTATTCATCCCATGAAGTAAAACTGGTAGTACTTCATATCTAACACCACAGTGTTATCGGTAATTCAATTACCATTTCACGTTCAAATCTAATTAAAGATTTAACTATCGCCTGGAGTAAAACTGGTGATACTCCATTCTCGATCTTTTCAATCTAATTAAAGATTCATTAAAACTCCACTTAGTTTTAATCTTTAACTGGGTTAAAGAATCAGTGTCATTTAAAACACGGTTCACGATAAACCCAAAATCACATTCCATTAATTATCGGGTTAAAGAACAAGTGTTATTTAAAACACTGTTCACGATAAACCCAAAAATCAATACCAATTCAATTCCAATTAAATATCGTTTAATTGGTACACTTCATTAAATCTAAATAAAAAGATTTAATCTTTTCTCAACTGGGTTCAAGAACGGTGTTAGTGAAGACACCATTCACGACAAACCCAAATCACATTCGATATTCAATACAAGGTTCTGAATAGAAAATATATCGGCTTATATTCAATATCAAATTCTACGACTAACAAATGTCGTATTGGAAATAACGATATAAATATATATCTTTCAAATTTCCATGACAACACCTGTATAATCACGAATTCCAACACCGAAATATTCCGAAGACAATTTCGATTCAAATCCACTCCAATGCAATCATTGGAAATTCTGGTTATTTTTAAAACCCCTTTCAAATTCAATTTATTTATTAAAAATAAATAGAATTATAATTCTAGTTCAAAACTAGTTCATTTCGATAAAAATCTATTTTTATCTTTTCAAATATGGAGTTTTTCATCCCAAATCTTCACAAATCATTTCTTATGATTTTACACAAATTATTACTATTTTTAATAATTTTATCAAGGCCCATACAGTCGATTTCCATCAACGGCCATCGAACTGCACTTACAGCGACCTTTTTCAAATTTGATTTGGACATAATTCCAAATCCAACCGTTAGATTTCAAATTTCTAACATTCGCTAGAAAGCTCTTTTCGATACGAACCCAACGGTTCCAGTTTTAGGAGAATCCGACGGTCGGATCTCCCGTAACGTCCATTTGAAATCAATGGTCGAAATTCGCGAACTGCCGCGGCGCGGCGCGTTCTATTCAGGCCATTATATTATATATAATATATATAATATATACTTCATCGATTTTTTTTATTTAAAACGAATTATATAAATAGTTTTAAAATTCGTTTCAAAATCTATTTCAACTTCCATCTCAATTCAAAGCAAATTTGAATTCTTCTCTATAAATTCGTTTTAAAATTCATTTCTATTCAATTCAAATTTCAATTCAATTTGAATTCATTTCAATTTGCTTTCAATTCATTTTGAATTCGTTTTCAATTCAATTCATTTCGAAATCGCTTTCAATTCAATTCACTTCGAAATCACTTTCAATTCAATTCATTTCGAAATCACTTTCAATTCAATTCATTTCGAAATCACTTTCAATTCAATTTATTTCGAAATTGTTTTCAATTCAATTCACTTCGAAATCACTTTCAATTCAATTCACTTTGAATTCGTTTTCAATTCAATTCACTTTGAATTCGTTTTCAATTCAATTCATTTCGAAATCACTTTCAATTCAATTCACTTTGAATTCGTTTTCAATTCAATTCATTTCGAAATCACTTTCAATTCAATTCACTTTGAATTCGTTTTCAATTCAATTCATTTCGAAATCACTTAAAATTGATATAAATATCGTTCACGTCAAAATGGCGTCAATCTAATCAACACGGCTTCATAAATTTCTATTTTCAAATATTCTATTTCAAATATTTCTTTTTCAAATATTTCTTTTTCAAAACTGGAATGAGGCCCAATCAATTACCATATAAAGTTAATTATATGGATTTGCATACAACACATGTATATAATAGCATTGAAAATAATCAACCATCAACCAAAGTGCACTACACTGTATAAGCATCAAATATAGATATTCAACGCTTATAACAGCCTGTCAATCAATCGATCGACATATTTAATCAATCAGGATGAGTGAACTTCAAATTTCATCCCAACACCCGTGTGGGGTTTCAAACAATCAAACAAAGATTTTATTTGTGCAATTGGGCGATGTGTAAAATTTATCGACCCAATCAATATCAGTCAAATCAGTGTATATACAAACAAATCGGCCGATTTGTTTATAACTATTCATTTATTCACATTCACGTTAAAAATTATATTTTTAACGACAAAACATTTTATTTCAACCTATGAATTTCTATTCAATTCATTTACACAATAAAATGATATTTTTATTTTCTAACACATTTTAGAAAATTTCGGCGGCATAACGGCACGATACTAGAAACGGGACAAGGCCTAGCCTTATCCCCGGTCTAGTGAAGGCCCACGCCATTCACACATCAATCAAATAAATTAGTTATGCAAACCACAAAATTTGGAGTAAGAGTCTAACCTAGCCTTACTCCTTCGCCTTATAACGGCGCACGTCTAATCCTAACCAATTTATCGATCAGGATTATTCACACCACAAACCACATTCAAACCAATATCGCAATCAATCACCAAACAGTCAAACAAACAAGTCCATGGTCTGTGGACGATTGTGTCGGGTGCTACTAAGCACCGTCTGCATCCTAGTATATATATAACTAGAAAAATAAATTGAAAGGTGAGAAATTCTCACATATAGCTATCCTAGCTCCACGGCTCTTCATTTGCATAAGTCTTCGTCGTTTCGCCTTTTTGTCACCTTCGTTGCTGCTTTCACTACATATGTAAAAATCGAATTTTGGCTTCGTTATTCAATATATAAAAATCGAATTTTTACTTCGATGTTCAATATATAAAAATCGAATTTTTATTTCAAAGTTCAATATATAAAAATCGAATTTTTATTTCAAAGTTCAATATATAAAAATCGAATTTTTATTCTTCAAAGTTCAATATATAAAAATCGAATTTTTATTTTGATATTCAATATATAAAAATCGAATTTTTATTTCAAAGTTCAATATATAAAAATCGAATTTTTATTTCAAAGTTCAATATATAAAAATCGAATTTTTATTTCAAAGTTCAATATATAAAAATCGAATTTTTATTCTTCAAAGTTCAATATATAAAAATCGAATTTTTATTCTTCAAAGTTCAATATATAAAAATCGAATTTTTATTTTGATATTCAATATATAAAAATCGAATTTTTATTTCAAAGTTCAATATATAAAAATCGAATTTTTATTTCAAAGTTCAATATATAAAAATCGAATTTTTATTTCAAAGTTCAATATATAAAAATCGAATTTTTATTCTTCAAAGTTCAATATATAAAAATCGAATTTTTATTTTGATATTCAATATATAAAAACTAATTTTACTTTGATATTCAATATATATAAGTCTTTTCTTCACGTTATTAAAAATCTAATTTTTTTTTTACATAAGGAAAAACCTAACCTTTGATTTAAATAAAAAGCTAAACTTTGTTTTAAATAAAAAGCTAAACTTTGATTTAAATAAAAAGCTAAACTTTGATTTAAATAAAAAGCTAAACTCACTGTTGTTCCTTTTCAGAGGAGGTGGAGGCTGCTGGAGGTGGCGCTGGTGGTGGGGATGGTCGGCAGAGGTCATGGCGGTCAGAGTAGCAGGCAGAGGCGGAGGTGGGGCATGGGCGGCGCGGTAGTTGCCGCAGTCGGAAAAGGGGGCTCGCGAAGGGTCCCTGGCTCACCCAATTTAAACAACGGAAGGGATTTGGGGGGGGGGGGGGCTCGAACGTCGAGCCAAGCAGGAGGGAGGGCGTCGCCATCTTGGCGGACGTGGCATCGCCAGCGCGCGGCGGCGCTTGAAGATTGGGAGGGGATGGTGTCGGGTTTCCTAGGGCACGAGTTTTTTTTTTTTTTTTTTTTTTTTAGAAATGACTGTCGGGGAAGAAAAGAAGGGGGGGGGGTTTATAAAACTTATATTATTTAATTTATTTATTTTTAATTGAAAAAGGTTGACTTTCACAAACGACCTCTAAACGAGGCCCACCTCCTGTCGTCCATAGCGTTTTACCCCCATTCCGAACACAATGGGACATGTATCGTAAGCTGATTCGGCTGTTACAATCAGTTTTCGTTAAATTTACATTTAAATCCTTATATTGAATTTTAAACGTACATTTCAAATTACCGGGGTCACATACTAACTAGAAAAATTCCAGAAAAATATTTTCTAGCTTCGTATTGACGATACGGTCCTAACAAAACTAGTTTCGTCGAATTCTGAGACCGTTGGAAAAATGGCCAATTTCCAGTCGATTAAAATCAACTGAAACTGGTCAAACGCGTTTTCCTTTGCCACGCTCACATATTGATTCGAAAAATTATGAAATTTGAAACCTAGCAATAACTTTACATCACGGACCCAACAAAACTGGTTTCGTCGAAATCCGAGGACGTTTGCAAAATGTCCATTTTTAAGGGCCTGAATTCCATAGCGACTATTCAGAATTTTCAACTGGACATATCTTATCATTTCTAAGATGAAATCTCAGTTTGTTAACTTCGTTACAAAGATATAGTTATACAGATTCAAATATTTCTTGTTTCGTTCAATTCTGACTTATATTGAATTCTGTATATTCATTTGAAATTAGAAATCGAATTTTCGAACTACCGCGCCATTTTCTATTCCTTTTATAATTATATATAATTATTATATATTCTAACGACGACGTATATAATATATACGTCGAATTCTATTCAAAATAAATTTCTCGTCGATATTATTTAAAATAATTCATTTTAAATATTCAAAATCCGCTAAAATTGCCAAAATAAAAATTTCAAACTGGCTCGCATTTTACGGGTTGTTACAATCTCCCCCACTTAAAACTTTTCGTCCCCGAAAAGGAACAAAGTCGAAAGTGGTTTGATTATTCAGCTCTACATTCGATTTGGCTTTCATTCTCCAATTTTTCAGTTTCTGAGAATTTTCTAAAATTTCAAAAATTTGGCTAACACCCTAAATTTTCGAAAAATTTCGCCATAACCTCCCCTGCAATGGGAGCATCGGGGAATTTCAAATAGCTTCCCCGGTCCTTCAGATCTCAAAAAGAAAAAGAAAAAGCCAAGCGGCTAGCCAATAGGCTCACAAAATCATCGTCACCCAAACAAAACAGGAAATTATGTAGTAAACATGTACCTATTTGTCGGGCAAACAAATTTTATTCTCTGCTCTAGCCTCCATGCTATGACCTGTTCAATGATATACATGTATATGCAAGCAAATGCAACCAATTTTCAATATAATTCAATATTTGGTTCAATTAGACATAATGGTTCAAAATTAGCAAACAAATGAACAAACAACACAAACATCAATCAATTAGTGAATTTAACGTTTCAAATTCATAATTTTGATACATATACAGAAAACCTTGTTTTTGATGCCAATTCACAACAATAAGCCCTATCTATTTTTGATTTGGTTCTCACACCAGTCTAATGGAAATATATAGAAAATCACACCTTCGAAACTCGAACATAAATTCGGATGATGATCGATCAATCATCAGAACCATTTCCGGGTGTCTAGAATGTGATTCTATATCTATCCAATATATTAAAATTTCGAATATACGTTCATGACGCGTATATACAAAACCTTTATATATTAGATTGTCCATATTCAAAATAAATAGATAATCAAATACGAATAATTGATTTAAGTTTTCAAAACAAAAATTTGTTTTCACTTTCAAAATATACCCTTCTCACTCGTTCTAGGATACTACTGATCATATCTCTAACGAGTCATTCTCATTGGATATAGCTAATCCAATATCTGATGAATTCTTTCGTACGGTTCTAATGTGCCTTGTTCTCTGCTTTGTAAACCAAAGCTCTGATACCAACTGTGACGGCAAAAAATTTCGCTCGGTCCTAACCAGTCGCTAAACCGACCCAGACCGTTCGAAACGCCCTATCGTTTGAGAACACGACAAATCAGAATGCATACAAAAGAACGTTTCATTGTTTATTACAACAATGCATCAGATTACAAGAATATACAGAGTATAAAAGAATATTACACAGAAATATCAGAGATTTAAATTAGATTTAAATACATCGCAGCGGAAAATAATACAATACACAACTAGAAGAGATATACGGATACAAAGCTTTCCGGATATCATTCCAGCTGTAAACCAGGATCCTGTGAATATAAATCTGCAAAACCAAAACTACTAGCTGCCCGTGTCAAAATAGGGGCACCCAGAGTTTAGGTTAAAACAATAAACTCCAGGTCAGTCATGTGACTGGTGTGAGAACTAAAACAGTTATTAATCTTTATTTTTAAAGTTAGGTAAATCAAGGGACCACGCCGCATAACACGGAACGGGTTTCCTCCCAAGAATACCAGTGCATAAAACAAACAGCGCAATGCTAAATAAAGAAAAATGAAACTGTTATAAGACCCAGGTCCCATCACACAATGCAACGCAGCCGAGGATAGGGTTTTCGCTTATAAAAGCCAAAGAATGCTTGATACGTTTAAAACAAATCATTTGATATTATAATAAGTGCATAGTGTATAAAACAACTTCAATCATAAATATCAATCATAGGCGGCATGAATGCCCCATCCCACTATGTCGCCATACTAGGTTTTACAATTAAAACCGCAAATGTCACGTATTTGGAAATTGGATTTCCGTCTATGAACCGAGGCAAAAGATAGTCCTCATCCGATTCGAGACGCTCTAGCCCGCCCCTCAGGACCCAGACTCAGGTGGGCCCTTGGATCCTCAGGGCCAGTCCACCGATGTGGATTAAACTTAAACCCTGGACATGCATTTCCCCACCCTATGGGTTGTAAGTCTGGTCCGTCTGCCGACCAGAATGCATCGGCCGAAACCGATATAACCGAGGCGCCTCGCAACAGCAACAACCACATAAGTCAAACTCGTCAGGGCGTGTAAAACCACTGACGCCACTTCTAGCTAGAAAGAAACGCATGCCCTCCCTGACGTCCTCTCCCTTTTTTGGTTCACAACCGGGGTGTGAGGCTCGCGAATTCACGTTACACAAAGCTGTGCCACACAGGCTGTGCTTTGATCATCACCACGAGACTTTGCTTTTCAACAGAAGCCTCGATCAATTGCCACTCAGGCATGCCACACAGGCAATTCACTCCATGCGTTTGATATCCATCAATATATAACCCCTGAGCTCGTACATCTCAGAGAAGGGCGTTAAGCAAGAGAATAAATTCTCCGCCGCCAAACAGATATATATTTAATAGAGATCAATCACACAGACTAAAATCCAATGTCAGACACACAGTCCATTTACAAGTCCGTTCTGGGTCTGAACGAAACCGGAGGCACCTAGTACCTCGCATATCCATCGATCTCCAAGTACGTCTGGACGATCACAAACTGTTTCCATCTTCTTGGGTGTACAGCCCAATCAAGATCATCAGTAATCACCCAAACGACGTGAAGACTTCCGGTCTTCGACCATCGTCTTCATCTTCGACACCACGTCGAATCAGTTATTCAGAATGGGATAAACCCGGTCTTTCTGAATAACTCGCGTATATATTATAAAAGTGTTACACAAACACAACATACGCCTCATTCCAATTCAGAATATTCTTTTATTCAAATATTCCTATACTTTGGGAAAAGTTCCCATTAATTTTATCCAAGATAAATTCTTTGAATTTATTCTTTAATCTCCTTTGAATATCAATTCAAACTAGTCGGGATTAGCGAACCACACCGAAGTAATCATTTATTTTATTTCCCAATCCCAACCTATTCATCCCATGAAGTAAAACTGGTAGTACTTCATATCTAACACCACAGTGTTATCGGTAATTCAATTACCATTTCACGTTCAAATCTAATTAAAGATTTAACTATCGCCTGGAGTAAAACTGGTGATACTCCATTCTCGATCTTTTCAATCTAATTAAAGATTCATTAAAACTCCACTTAGTTTTAATCTTTAACTGGGTTAAAGAATCAGTGTCATTTAAAACACGGTTCACGATAAACCCAAAATCACATTCCATTAATTATCGGGTTAAAGAACAAGTGTTATTTAAAACACTGTTCACGATAAACCCAAAAATCAATACCAATTCAATTCCAATTAAATATCGTTTAATTGGTACACTTCATTAAATCTAAATAAAAAGATTTAATCTTTTCTCAACTGGTTTCAAGAACGGTGTTAGTGAAGACACCATTCACGACAAACCCAAATCACATTCGATATTCAATACAAGGCTCTGAATAGAAAATATATCGGCTTATATTCAATATCAAATTCTACGACTAACAAATGTCGTATTGGAAATAACGATATAAATATATATCTTTCAAATTTCCATGACAACACCTGTATAATCACGAATTCCAACACCGAAATATTCCGAAGACAATTTCGATTCAAATCCACTCCAATGCAATCATTGGAAATTCTGGTTATTTTTAAAACCCCTTTCAAATTCAATTTATTTATTAAAAATAAATAGAATTATAATTCTAGTTCAAAACTAGTTCATTTCGATAAAAATCTATTTTTATCTTTTCAAATATGGAGTTTTTCATCCCAAATCTTCACAAATCATTTCTTATGATTTTACACAAATTATTACTATTTTTAATAATTTTATCAAGGCCCATACAGTCGATTTCCATCAACGGCCATCGAACTGCACTTACAGCGACCTTTTTCAAATTTGATTTGGACATAATTCCAAATCCAACCGTTAGATTTCAAATTTCTAACATTCGCTAGAATGCTCTTTTCGATACGAACCCAACGGTTCCGGTTTTAGGAGAATCCGACGGTCGGATCTCCCGTAACGTCCATTTGAAATCAATGGTCGAAATTCGCGAACTGCCGCGGCGCGGCGCGGCGCGTTCTATTCAGGCCATTATATTATATATAATATATGTAATATATACTTCGTCGATTTTTTTTATTTAAAACGAATTATATAAATAGTTTTAAAATTCGTTTCAAAATCTATTTCAACTTCCATCTCAATTCAAAGCAAATTTGAATTCTTCTCTATAAATTCGTTTTAAAATTCATTTCTATTCAATTCAAATTTCAATTCAATTTGAATTCATTTCAATTTGCTTTCAATTCATTTTGAATTCGTTTTCAATTCAATTCATTTCGAAATCGCTTTCAATTCAATTCACTTCGAAATCACTTTCAATTCAATTCATTTCGAAATCACTTTCAATTCAATTCATTTCGAAATCACTTTCAATTCAATTTATTTCGAAATTGTTTTCAATTCAATTCACTTCGAAATCACTTTCAATTCAATTCACTTTGAATTCGTTTTCAATTCAATTCACTTTGAATTCGTTTTCAATTCAATTCATTTCGAAATCACTTTCAATTCAATTCACTTTGAATTCGTTTTCAATTCAATTCATTTCGAAATCACTTTCAATTCAATTCACTTTGAATTCGTTTTCAATTCAATTCATTTCGAAATCACTTAAAATTGATATAAATATCGTTCACGTCAAAATGGCGTCAATCTAATCAACACGGCTTCATAAATTTCTATTTTCAAATATTCTATTTCAAATATTTCTTTTTCAAATATTTCTTTTTCAAAACTGGAATGAGGCCCAATCAATTACCATATAAAGTTAATTATATGGATTTGCATACAACACATGTATATAATAGCATTGAAAATAATCAACCATCAACCAAAGTGCACTACACTGTATAAGCATCAAATATAGATATTCAACGCTTATAACAGCTTGTCAATCAATCGATCGACATATTTAATCAATCAGGATGAGTGAACTTCAAATTTCATCCCAACACCCGTGTGGGGTTTCAAACAATCAAACACAGATTTTATTTGTGCAATTGGGCGATGTGTAAAATTTATCGACCCAATCAATATCAGTGTATATACAAACAAATCGGCCGATTTGTTTATAACTATTCATTTATTCACATTCACGTTAAAAATTATATTTTTAACGACAAAACATTTTATTTCAACCTATGAATTTCTATTTAATTCATTTACACAATAAAATGATATTTTTATTTTCTAACACATTTTAGAAAATTTCGGCGGCATAACGGCACGATACTAGAAACGGGACAAGGCCTAGCCTTATCCCCGGTCTAGTGAAGGCCCACGCCATTCACACATCAATCAAATAAATTAGTTATGCAAACCACAAAATTTGGAGTAAGAGTCTAACCTAGCCTTACTCCTTCGCCTTATAACGGCGCACGTCTAATCCTAACCAATTTATCGATCAGGATTATTCACACCACAAACCACATTCAAACCAATATCGCAATCAATCACCAAACAGTCAAACAAACAAGTCCATGGTCTGTGGACGATTGTGTCGGGTGCTACTAAGCACCGTCTGCATCCTAGTATATATATAACTAGAAAAATAAATTGAAAGGTGAGAAATTCTCACATATAGCTATCCTAGCTCCACGGCTCTTCATTTGCATAAGTCTTCGTCGTTTCGCCTTTTTGTCACCTTCGTTGCTGCTTTCACTACATATGTAAAAATCGAATTTTGGCTTCGTTATTCAATATATAAAAATCGAATTTTTACTTCGATGTTCAATATATAAAAATCGAATTTTTATTTCAAAGTTCAATATATAAAAATCGAATTTTTATTTCAAAGTTCAATATATAAAAATCGAATTTTTATTCTTCAAAGTTCAATATATAAAAATCGAATTTTTATTTTGATATTCAATATATAAAAATCGAATTTTTATTTCAAAGTTCAATATATAAAAATCGAATTTTTATTTCAAAGTTCAATATATAAAAATCGAATTTTTATTTCAAAGTTCAATATATAAAAATCGAATTTTTATTCTTCAAAGTTCAATATATAAAAATCGAATTTTTATTCTTCAAAGTTCAATATATAAAAATCGAATTTTTATTTTGATATTCAATATATAAAAATCGAATTTTTATTTCAAAGTTCAATATATAAAAATCGAATTTTTATTTCAAAGTTCAATATATAAAAATCGAATTTTTATTTCAAAGTTCAATATATAAAAATTGAATTTTTATTCTTCAAAGTTCAATATATAAAAATCGAATTTTTATTTTGATATTCAATATATAAAAACTAATTTTACTTTGATATTCAATATATATAAGTCTTTTCTTCACGTTATTAAAAATCTAATTTTTTTTTTACATAAGGAAAAACCTAACCTTTGATTTAAATAAAAAGCTAAACTTTGTTTTAAATAAAAAGCTAAACTTTGATTTAAATAAAAAGCTAAACTTTGATTTAAATAAAAAGCTAAACTCACTGTTGTTCCTTTCCAGAGGAGGTGGAGGCTGCTGGAGGTGGCGCTGGTGGTGGGGATGGTCGGCAGAGGTCATGGCGGTCGGAGTAGCAGGCAGAGGCGGAGGTGGGGCATTGGCGGCGCGGTAGTTGCCGCAGTCGGAAAAGGGGGCTCGCGAAGGGTCCCTGGCTCACCCAATTTAAACAACGGAAGGGATTTGGGGGGGGGGGGGGCTCGAACGTCGAGCCAAGCAGGAGGGAGGGCGTCGCCATCTCGGCGGACGTGGCATCGCCAGCGCGCGGCGGCGCTTGAAGATTGGGAGGGGATGGTGTCGGGTTTCCTAGGGCACGAGTTTTTTTTTTTTTTTAGAAATGACTGTCGGGGAAGAAAAGAAGGGGGGGGGGTTTATAAAACTTATATTATTTAATTTATTTATTTTTAATTGAAAAAGGTTGACTTTCACAAACGACCTCTAAACGAGGCCCACCTCCTGTCGTCCATAGCGTTTTACCCCCATTCCGAACACAATGGGACATGTATCGTAAGCTGATTCGGCTGTTACAATCAGTTTTCGTTAAATTTACATTTAAATCCTTATATTGAATTTTAAACGTACATTTCAAATTACCGGGGTCACATACTAACTAGAAAAATTCCAGAAAAATATTTTCTAGCTTCGTATTGACGATACGGTCCTAACAAAACTAGTTTCGTCGAATTCTGAGACCGTTGGAAAAATGGCCAATTTCCAGTCGATTAAAATCAACTGAAACTGGTCAAACGCGTTTTCCTTTGCCACGCTCACATATTGATTCGAAAAATTATGAAATTTGAAACCTAGCAATAACTTTACATCACGGACCCAACAAAACTGGTTTCGTCGAAATCCGAGGACGTTTGCAAAATGTCCATTTTTAAGGGCCTGAATTCCATAGCGACTATTCAGAATTTTCAACTGGACATATCTTATCATTTCTAAGATGAAATCTCAGTTGGTTAACTTCGTTACAAAGATATAGTTATACAGATTCAAATATTTCTTGTTTCGTTCAATTCTGACTTATATTGAATTCTGTATATTCATTTGAAATTAGAAATCGAATTTTCGAACTACCGCGCCATTTTCTATTCCTTTTATAATTATATATAATTATTATATATTCTAACGACGACGTATATAATATATACGTCGAATTCTATTCAAAATAAATTTCTCGTCGATATTATTTAAAATAATTCATTTTAAATATTCAAAATCCGCTAAAATTGCCAAAATAAAAATTTCAAACTGGCTCGCATTTTACGGGTTGTTACAAAATACATTCGATAAATATCAGAGATTACAATATATTACATAGCAGCGGAAAATAATACAAAATACAACTGAAGAAGATACACGGATACAAAGCTTTACGGATATCGTTCCAGCTGTAAACCAGATTCCTGTGAATATAAATCTGCAAAACCAAAACTACTAGCTGCCCGTGCGGAAAATAGGGGCACCCAGAGTTTAGGTTAAAACAATAAACTCCAGGTCAGTCATGGGACTGGTGTGAGAACTAAAACAGTTATTAATCTTTATTTTAAAGTTAGGTAAATCAAGGGACCACACCGTATAACACGGAACCATTTTCCTCCCAAGAACACTAGTGCATAAAACAACAGCGCAATGCTAAATAAAGAACAATGAAGCAATTATAAGACCCAAGTCCTATCACACAATGCAACGTAAGCCGGGGGATATGGTTTTACCTTATAATAGCCAAAGAATGCTTGATACGCTAAATTTCATGTTTTAAATTTTTTAATCAGACTCCAACTGCAAATTAGTAGGAGAACGATTCCCTAAGTATTAACCCCGAAGGCCGAAACCAACATCAGACTAATACCCAGGAAACCACCCATCTTAGCTCGTTTTCAGTTAGTTTCTAATTTTATATACAATCATAAATATCAATCATAGGTGGCATGAATGTGCCATACCACTATATCGCCATATGTAGGTACAGAATCAAAACCACAAAATGTCGTACTGGAAGTTGGGTTATCATTTATGGTATGAACCGAGGCTAGGGATCGTCCTCACCGATTCGAGACTGTCTAGTCCGAGTCTCAGGAACAGTCGCAACTGCCCCTTGGATCGTCAGGGCCAGTCCACACGGAGTGGATTATTATGCCTGAACAATACGTCTCCCGGCCCTATGGGGCGTAAATGAGCCAACGAATGACTCCATCGGCTTCACATAGTCACTGATATATCTGAGGCGCCTCGCAATAGAAATAACCACATAAGTCAAACTCGTCAGGGTGTGTAAAACCACTGACGCCACTTCTAATTAGAAGGAAACACTTTCCCTCCCTGAGGTCCTTCTCCCGTTTTTAGTTCATACCGGGTGTGAAACTCGCGAATTAAACGTTACACAAAGCTATGCCACAAAGGTCGTTCTTTGATCATCAACCACAAGACTTTTCTTTTCAACAGAAGCCTTGATCATTTGCCACTTAGGCATGCCACACAGGCAATTCACTCTATGCGTTTGATATCCATCAGTATATAACCTCTGAGCTCATACGTCTCAGAGAAGGGCATTAAGCAAGAGAATAAATTCTCCGCCGCCAAACAGATATATATTTAATAGAAATCAATCACACAGAATAAAATCCAATGTCAGACACACAGTCCATTAACAAGTTCGTTCTGGGTCTGAACGAAACCGGAGGCACCTAGTACCTCGCATATCCATCGATCTCTAAGTACGTCTGGATGACCACCAACTGATTCCCTCCTCTTGGGTGTACGGCCCAATCAAGATCATCGGTAATTATCCAAACGACGTGAAGACCTCCGGTCTTCAACCACCGTCTTCATCTTCGACTTATCGTCGTAACAGTTATTCAGAATGGGATAAACCCGGTCTTTCCGAATAACTCGCGTATTTAATAAACAAGTGTTACACAAACACAACATACGCCTCATTCCAATTCATCAGTCACTAACCGTAAATTAATCAAGAGAATAATTCCACAAATATTAACCCCGAAGGCCGAAACCAACATCAGATCAATACACAGGAAACCATTCTACATAACTAATCTCCAGTTAGTTTCGAAATTTCACATTCTTAGGGAAAGGTTCCCATAAATTTTATCAAAGATAAATTCTTTTAAATTTGTTCTTTAATCTTCTTTTGAATATCAATTCAAACTAGTCGGGATTAGCGAACCACACCGAAGTGATCATTTATTTTATTTCCCAATCCCAACCTATTTATCCCATGAAGTAAAAATGGTCATACTTCATATCTAACACCACGGTGTTATCGGTAAATTCAATTACCATTTCAAGTTCAAATCTAATTAAAGATTTAACTATCGCCTGGAGCAAAACTGGTGATACCCCATTCTCGATCTTTTCTATCTAATTAAAGATTCATTAAAACTCCACTTAGTTTTAATCTTTGACTGGGTTAAAGAATCAGTGTCGTTTAAAACACGGTTCATGATAAACCCCAAAATCACATCACATTTCAATCAGTCCTTAACCGTAAATTAGCGAGTGAGCAATTCCCTAAGTATTAACCCCGAAGGCCGAAACCAACATCAGATCAATACCCCAGAATCCATTCAAATTAACTAATCTGCAGTTATTTTCTGATTTCCTTAACTCCTTTGGGTTTAAGAACAGTATTATTGAAGATACCGTTCACGACAACCAAAAATCACATTCCATTAACTATTGGGTTAAAGAACAAGTGTTATTTAAAACACTGTTCACGATAAACCCAAAAATCAATACCAATTCAATTCTAATTAACTATTATTTAATTGATACACTTCGTTAAATCTAAATAAAAAAATTTAATCTTTTTCTCAACTGGGTTTAAGAACAGTGTTAATGAAGACACCATTCACGACAAACCCAAATCACATTTGATATTATATACAAGGCTCTGAATAGGAAATATATCGGCTTATATTCAATATCAAATTCTACGACCAACAAATATCATATTAGAAATAACGATATAAATATATCTTTCAAATTTCCATAACAATATCTGTATAATCACGAAATCCAACATCGAAATATTCCGAAGACAATTTCGATTCAAATCCATTCCAATGCAATTATTGGAAATTCTGGTTATTTTCAAAACCATTTCAAATCCAATTTATTTATTTTAAAAATAAATAAATTATTATTCTAGTTGAAAACTAGTTCATTTTGATAAAAATCTATTTTTCCACTTCAAATATGGAGTTTTTCGTCCTGATTTTTCCCAAATCATTTCTTATGATTTCACACAAATTATTTATATTTTTTAATAATTTTATCAAGGCCTGTACAGTCGATTTCCATCAACGGCCATCGAACTGCACTTACAGCGACCATTTCCAAATTTGATTTGGACATAATTCCAAATCCATCTATTAGATTTCTAATTTCTAATGTTCATTGGAAAGCTCTTTTCTATACGAACCCAATGGTTCCAGTTTCAGGTGAATCCGACGGTCAGATCTCCCGCAATATCCATTCGAAGTCAATGGTCGAAATTCATGAACTGCCGCACCGTGGCGCATTCTATTCAGGCCACTATAATATATATATATAATATATATATATATATATATATATATATTTCGTCAATTTCCTTTTAAAACGTATTTTATAAATCATTTTAAGTTCGTTTCCGAAACGATTTCAACTTCATTTCAAATTCAAATCAAAATCAAAATTTTCCTTATAAATTTGTTTTGAATTCATTTCAAACCTATTTCAATTCAAATCGATTTTTAATTCAATTTCAATTCATTTTCAATTCAATTCAATTCAATTTCAATTTGAATTCATTTCTATTCAATTTCAATTCGAATTCTAATTCGTTTCAATTCAATTTAATTTCAATTCGAATTCATTTCTACTCAATTTCAATTCGAATTCATTTCTATTCAATTTCAATTCGAATTCTAATTTGTTTCAATTCAACTTAATTTCAATTCGAATTCATTTCTATTCAATTTCAATTCGAATTCTAATTCGTTTCAATTCAATTTAATTCGAATTTCAATTCTTTTCAATTTATCAGATTTTGAAATCACTTTAGATATTTATTGTAAAATGAATAAAATCGACAAAATTCCCATTCGTGATAAAATGGCGTTTAACTACTTAACACGGCTTCATATATTTCTATTTTCAAATATTTTATTTCAAATATTTCTTTTCAAATCTTTTATTCAAGTATTCTATTCAAAACTGGAATGAGGCCCAATCAATTACCATATAATGTTAATTATATGGATTTTCTACAACACATGTATAAAATAACAACGATAAATAATCAACCATTATCCATAGTGCACCGCACAACTACATAAGCCTTAAATATAAATATTTAATGCTTATAACAGCCTGTCAATCAATCGATCGACATACAACTAATTATTGGGATTAGTGTATGTCATATATCATCCCAATACCCGTGTGGGATTTTCAAACAATCAAACACAGATTTTATTTGTGCAGTTGGGCGATGTGTAAAATTTATCATCCCATTCAATATCAGTCAAATGTGTGTATATAAACAAATCGTCCTATTTGTTTATATTTATTTATTCACATTCATGTTAAAAATTATATTTTCAACTATAAAATATTTTTAACTACATAAATATTTTATTTCATTTCACATCACACAATCAACTACACATCAAAATCAAACAAACAAGCATACAAGCCGTCCATGGTGTGTGGACGACGGGTGTCGGGTGCTACTAAACACCGTCTGCATCCTAGTATATATTTTTGACTAGAAATTTAAATTAAAGGTGAGGAGTTCTCACCGACTAGCTAATCCAAACGCCACGGCTCTTCTTATGTAGAAATCTTAGTCGTACGCCTTTTGTCAATTTCGTTGCCCGTAGCCACTACATATATAAAAATCACATTTTTAATTCGCTCTATATGGATAAAAATTCTATTTTTACGTCACTACTATATAGATAAAAATTCTATTTTTATAACGGTGTTCATATAATAAAGATTATATTTTTATCACACTATTCTCTATATAAAAATTATATTTTTATATCGCTCTTCTTCCAATAAAGAATATATTTTTATAATGCTCCTTCCTATATAAAAATTATATTTTTATATCTACTTCTAATATAAAGATCGAATTTTTATATCATTGCTATAAAAATCCCATTTTTATTTCAACATATATATAATAAAAATCAGGTTTTTACTTCGCTACACATATAAGGATCAAATTTTTACTATCTATATAATATAAAAATCATATTTTTATTATCATACATATATAAAAATCGTGTCTTTATATCGCTACATCTAGAAAGATATCCTCTTTATATATATTAAAAATCAAATCTTTATTCATTTCAAAATCAAATCTTTCTTAAACAAAGATCTTATCTTTTCAATTTAAAACAATGTTCCTCTTCTATCAAACCGATTTAAACCTCCCCCTATCCTTTTTCATTCAAAAAACTGAAATTTTATTTTAAAACTAGCTACTGTGATTAAATAAAATAAAAACTATATAAATAACATTAAAAACTTACAATTGATTAAAGAGGAGGGCTTGGGCGAGGTCTCGCGCGCATCGAAAGGGGGGCTCGAGCTGGGGAGGAGGGTGGTTAGGGCGGTGGCGGCTCGGTGGTTAAGGCGGTGGCCTGATTGTGGAGTGGTGGGGCGATTTGGGCGAGGAGGGAGAGAATGGGAGGAGGTCGAGGTGAAGGAGAAGGTGGCGTAGAGGGCGCCGATGCCCTCGACGGTGGCGGTGGAGGTTGAGCGATGGGGGGGGGGGGGGCTACGTTCTCGTCTCCCTTTTTTTTAATCTTTCTGAATGAATGAAACGGGGGGGGGGGGAGATAAAGGGGGGTGGTAGTTGACTTCTTTTATTGTTTAATTTAATTCCAAAAAGCAACTTTAAATTTTGACCTCGAAATCGAACCCATCGCCTATCGTCCATAGCTAATTACCCCCATTCCGAACACAGTGGAATATGTATCGTAGGCTGATTCGCTTGTTTCGACCAGTTTTCGTCAAAATCAAAATATAACTCTATATATTGAATTTGAACGCGCATTTCATTTTATTAGGGGCACATACAAACTCGAAAAATTCCAGAAAAATATTTTCTAGCTTCGTATTGACGATACGGTCCTAACAAAACTAATTTCGTTGAATTCTAAGACCGTTTGAAAAATGGCCATTTTCCAGTCGATTAAAATCAACCGAAACTGGTCAAACGCGTTTTCCTTTGCCACGCTTACATATTGATTCGAAAAATTATGAAATCTGAAATCTAGCAATAACATGACATCACAGATCCAACAAAAGTGGTTTCATCGAAAACGGAGGTCGTTTGCAAAATTTCCATTTTTAAGGGCCAGAATTCCAGAGCGATTATTCTGAATTTTCAACTGGACGTAGCTTTTGATTCCCGCAATGAAATTTCAATTTTTCGGATTCGTTCGAAAGATATTCTCAAATAGATTCAAATATTTTTGGTTTCTTTTAAATCTGGCTTATTTTGTACCCGGTACATTCATTTGAAATTTGAAATTGAATTATCGAACTACCGCGCCATTTTCAATTCCTTTTATAATTATAATTATATAATTATATTCTAACGACGATCTATATAAATATATATACGTTCGAATTCTATTCAAAATAATTTTTTCGTCATTATTATTTAAAATAAATCATTTTAAATAATCAAAATTCATTAAAATTTCCAAAATAAAATTTTTAAATTGGCCCAGATTTCCGGGTTATTACAATCTCCCCCACTTAAAACTTTTCGTCCTTGAAAAGGAACGAAGCCGAAAGTTGTTTCACAAACCAACTCAACTTCCAGTATTTTCACTACGGCTTAAGTTCTTCAACTTTTCAGTTTCTAAGAACTTTCCAAATTTTTCAAAAATTTGGCTAACACCCTAAATTTTCGAAAAAATTCGCCATAACCTCCCCTACACCGGGGACTTCAGGATATTTCATATAGCCTCCCATGGCCTTCTTCAATCCAAAAGAAAAAGAAAAAGCCAAGCGGCTAGCCAATCGGCTCATAAAATCATCATCACCCAAACAAAACAGTAAATTATGGTAAACATGTACCTATTTGTTGGGCAAACAATTTTATTCTTTTGCTCTAGCCTCCTTGCTATAACCTGTTCAGTGTAAGTACATGTATATGCATGCAAATGCGACTAATTTTCAACACAATTCACTATTTGATCAATTTGCTAAATGGTTCAAATTTTAATTAATCAAACAATAATCAAACAACACAACCATCAATCAATTAATTGATTATCATTTCAAATTCATAGCTTTGATACATAGTCAAAAAATCACATTTTTGATGCCAAATCACAACAATAGGACCTATCTAATTTTGGTTCTCACACCAGCCAATTGGAAATATATAGAAATCTCACTTTCGAAACACGAAAATAAATTCTAATAAAGACGTGTCAATCATTAGAATCATGTCCGAGCGACTAGAGTGTGATTCTATATCTATCGAATATATTTGAGGCTTCATTACACGTGGATCAGACGTATACTGAAATCTCTATATATTTGATTGCCCAAATCAATATAAATAAATAATCAAATACGTATAATTGAATTAAATTTTCAAAACAATTTTTTTTTCATTTTAAAAATATACTCTTCACACTCGTTCGAGGATACTATTGATCCCATGTCTAACGAGTCATTCGCATTGGATATTACTAATCCAATTTCTGATGAATTCTTTCGTATGGTTCTAATGTGACTTCTTCTCTGAGCTTTGTAAACCACAGCTCTGATACCTAATGTAAGGACCCGTGACTTCCCCGGTAAGGAAAGAGCGGATACTTCGAGAACAAGCCACAAAAGAACGCAGACAGAAGAACATTTCATTGTTTATTACAACAATTCCATCAGAATACAAGAATAAACAGGGTATAAACAAATAAAATACATTTGATAAATATCAGAGATTACAATATATTACATAGCAGCGGAAAATAATACAAAATACAACTGAAGTAGATACACAGATACAAAGCTTTCCGGATATCGTTCCAGCTGTAAACCAGGTTCCTGTGAATATAAATCTGCAAAACCAAAACTACTAGCTGCCCGTGCGGAAAATAGGGGCACCCAGAGTTTAGGTTAAAACAATAAACTCCAGGTCAGTCATGGGACTGGTGTGAGAACTAAAACAATTATTAATCTTTATTTTAAAGTTAGGTAAATCAAGGGACCACGCCGTATAACATGGAACGGGTTTCCTCCCAAGAACACCAGTGCATAAAACAACAGCGCAATGGTAAATAAAAAACAATGAAGCTATTATAAGACCCAGGTCCTATCACACAATGCAACGCAAGCCAGTGGATAGGGTTTTACCTTATAATAGCCAAAGAATGCTTGATACGCTAAATTTCATGTTTTAAATTTTTTAATCATACTCCAATTGTATATTAGTAAGAGAACGATTCCCTAAGTATTAACCCCGAAGGCCGAAACCAACATCAGACTAATACCCAGGAAACAACCCATCTTAGCTTGTTTTCAGTTAGTTTCTGATTTTATATACAATTATAAATATCAATCATAGGCGGCATGAATGTCCCATACCACTATGTCGCCATATGTAGGTATACAATCAAAACCGCAAAATGTCGTATTGGATGTTGGGTTATCATTTTTGGTATGAACCGAGGTTAGGGACCGTCCTCACCGATTAGAGACCGTCTAGTCCGAGTCTCAGGAACAGCCGCAATTGCCCCTTGGATCGTCAGTGTAATGACCCGGGCTTTTCAGTTATAGAATATTTAATTTATTTAAATAAGAATGTGAATGAATTAGAAGTTGTATAACTTAATTTCAGAAGATACGAGTTATAAAATTTAGCTGAATTGAAAACAGAATTTAATATGGAGTTTAAATTGAATTCGAAGCATATGAAAATTCATATTTTTATAGGAGCGATAATATTAATTCGATTTCAAATACAAGTGAAAATAAAGACTTCGCAAAACAGATTTGGAATTTGAGGAAACCAGTTTTGTTGAGTTCGGAGTATAGGAATATAGCAGACTGTCAAATTTCATGGAATTCAGATTTGATATGAAACTGTACGGGCTTAAAAGGCGAACGTGATTATAATGGGTTATAATAATGATAAACGTAGTAATAGATTGATTATAGATCAATATAAAAATCAGTGCAAAAATATCCTATGTCATTGTGTGGATGTAAAGAAGGCCACGCCCTTCATTTGGTTTCAGCCGCACAAAACGCTTAGTCCACAAACAAAGCCGTGGGTTCATAAAAAATCCACAAAGAAATAAAAATAAAAATAATATCCAACCCTTATAAATACCCCTACCTTAGACATTAAAACCTAATTCCTCTTTTCCATCTTCTGTAATGAAAAGCAAATAGAGCTGCCACTTTCATTATCCATTTCTAAATTAAATCAAACTCATATGTTGATGAAATTCAACGTCGTTGGCTCCATTAGCTTCATGTGTGATTGGGCTTCATTTTAGTACCCTTAGTTCCTCCTGCACACAGTTTTTGGGAAGCTCGACCTTTCTTTGTCCAGTGAAAACCAATGTGGCGCGATGACCTACTGGGAGTCGGAGGCTAGTTTAATGGTGGTGTCGAACTTCGGTGGAGGAGCAGTTTCGAGCTCGACCTTTGTGACGGCCCGCCCCGCACCAACCGACATTTACTCCAAAAGTGCGCTGTACACATGTCCAGTTAGCACGGGACGGTCGCCAGAAGAAAAAGAAAGAAGAAAATGGACTAATCAAGGAACCTGTAGAATGTCTCACAGCGCATAGAACAAAATATAATAATAAAATACTTGACATAAAACAGAAGAGACAGTGCATAAGCTAAAAACCAGAACTGAGCATCATAGCAGCGGAAATCCAAAATATAGCTTATTACAACTTTTCAAACTGTCTCAAAACAAAAGCAAGATAAAGGAGGTACACTACTAATGCCCAAGTAGTGACCACCAACGACACAGGGAGAATATCTATATATCATACGTGGAAGCCTCCTGCTCGCCTCCGAATCAGCTACTCGCGCATCACCAGCTAACCACAACCTGTCTCTAGTCTGCTCGTGTGAGCACCCAGAGTAATAAGAAGAGACATAAAACTCTGGGTCAGACATAAAGCCTGGTATGAGCGATAAGCATCTAAACAGAATAATAACAGGTATAATCCAATCATACCTGAACCTGGACCTGCAACCAAAGAGTTAGCACTACATACTGTACAACACTCTAAGGTGCCCTTTCAAATGGTGTAAAGATAACGGGGGTGGGTGTGTGCATGTCATAGTGATGTCAAACAATCAAACATAGCAAGCATCCTCACATCTCTCACTCAGTGCGTAAAGCATACGATACCCACTACCTTGGTCCTCTAATCCTTTGGGCCATGACGGAATCCAATCCCGTGTAACTATCACTACAAGCCCACTATCCATCTCTCAGTGGTGGAACAAAGTTATGAATACCGACAACCCCTTTGCACACGTCCCGCAGCAAAGCCCAACCATGAAGTGACCTCATTGGTTCCCAACTGGTTCCGGGATCCTGAGCTCTAACTTCCATTTGGACTACCTTTTCATCTCGGGTTATTGGTCATCACCATCGAATTGGATCGGATCGGCCTTCCACATTCTTCATCAGATCGGATCGGCCTCATCTGGTTCGGATCGCGGTTTGCCCTCCCCAAGCAAGGTTATTGGCTCCTTCTTCCACTCGTGGTCGATCGGATCGTGGACCCCTTTCGGATCGTGCTCCATGCTCCTTGGCGTCGGTTCGTGGCTTCATCTCCAGGTCAGATCGTGACCAACTTCGGATCGCGACTCGTGGATCGTGGGTGCATCGGATCGGGTTCCATCTCCACGCGGATCGGGTCGTAGTGCTCATTCGCGATCCGGATCGAAGTACTTCAGTTCGGGCACCGCGCTGCATCGATTCGTCTCGTGGGTCTAACCACGATCGGGTCGAGTCGTAGGAGGAATAAGCGATCCGATCCGGGTCAACTTCCAGCGACGGTTTACACGCCTCTCGACGGCGTTTTTGACCATTCTAACTATTGAAATCAGTCACAAAGCACATCATACAGTCATAGCAACATGTATAAACATCCACAAACAGCAAAACAACAATATGATATGTCAAAATGGATCAAACATACCCAAAAATCCATATTTCCCTCTTAAGCATGTTTAAGCAAATCTAACGATAGGATTAGCAAAACTTATCCAAATTAGCCAAATTTTCTAACAGAGGCCTAAAACAATATTTCATAATTTCTGAATATTTTTCCAGATTTTTAACATGCATAATTTCACTAAATATCACTAATCACCCCTTAATCCCCCAAATTCCGGGATTTGCAAAATTAGTCGAAATTAACTCAAATTCATATCAGAGGCATAAAATGATGTTTTAAAATTTTAGGAATTTTTCTAGATTTTTCTGAGCCATAATTTCGCTAATCTTCGCTAATTACCATAATTAGCCATAATTAGTGAGGAACTATGCAAATCACTCACCTTAGCCACAAACAAACTTTAGATCTGAAATAATCTCTGATTTGGATCCAATCCCTATGTGTTCCAGCAGCTCTCTCTCTGATTTGGTGCTACCCTTCCTTGATTTGATGTAGTTTTGCTTAATCTTCGATTAGAAAGTGATTAGAGATGATTTGGGATGAAATTAGAAGGTGGAGGCCATTGCTAGAGCTTGAAGGAGGTAAGTGGCGGCTGGAAAAATGAGTCTAAAACCGAAATCCTAACCCTAGCAGCCCTTAAATATCCCAAATCCCGAAATCTCCCATTGGGCTTAGTTGCTAATCACCCGGTTAAGCTCGATTAGCTGTTTTTCACCTTCTAAACCTTGTTTCAACCATATCTCCCAAACGGTAAGTCCGTTTGGCTAATGTAACCACTCTACGGAAAGAGAAACCATCATTCGAATCCAAGGGAAGTGGTTTCAGTTCAAAATTCCTTTCCAGTCAAAAGTTATGGCCAAAACAGTACCAACTAGGGGCAAAACGGTCATTTAAAAATCGGCAAAAACCATGAACATGGGAAATGACCCCAATAATCGTCTCCCAAAGTTACATGACCATACGACTTCATATGTGAAAGAAATAAATATTCTACGATCCTATGATGCGTAGAATGCGGGTCGTTACACTCTTCCCCCCTTAAGAAATTTCGCCACCGAAATTCCCTAACCAAAACACACAAAGGGTTCCGCATGCCTGTCAACCATAAAACAACAATCAACATGCAAAACAAGTCTATCCTAACATGCGGTTTACTAACAAGGGAATAAACTATCACTACCAAAACCTTACTAGGCAAAGAGTTCTGGATACTTCTTCCTTATATCCTCCTCTGTTTCCCAAGTACAGTCTTTTTCATTCTCACCCCACTGGACTTTGACTAGTTTCACCGCTTTCCTTCGAAGCTGCTTCGTATCGTTCCCAACAATACGCATAGACTTGCGGTTCTTAACCGCCTCGGGTTCAACCTCACTATTGTCCAACTGATCTGGTGAAATAGCCACATTAGGGTCTTGCACAAACTTCCTTAACTGGGAAACATGAAATACGTTGTGAACTCCCGCCATCTTGTCAGGTAGCTCTACTTCATATGCCAAATTCCCAACTTTCTCGAGGACTAGGAATGAGCCAACAAATCTTGGTGCTAACTTACCTCTCCAACCAATCCGAATCACATTCTCAATGGAGAGATCCTGACGAACACCAAGTCGCTAACGAAGTATTCCAAATTCCTTCGTCTCTTATCGAGATAAGCCTTCTGCCTATCTTTATCCCTTCCCAGTAGTAAATCTGCTCTATGTCTCAATACATCTTGTTACCACTGGGATGTATAGTCAATTTCGAGTGATGATATGCTCTAAGCACTTCACCTCTCATTCCATCTACGTTGGGTACAACTAGTCCCTTATTCTTTCGAAGCCACCCTTCTCGATCAAACCCTTACTTGATCATTCTCTTTCCATCGATACCCATCTCTACCCTAGAGATGGTTTCCAATAGATTAGGATCGTCCATCTAACTGGAAACAATCCCCTCAATCAAAATCGATCTAATCGTCAAGCTTACTAGCGTTTCTGAATCCAATTCAGTCTTGGGTCTGAAATCATATCCTGTGACATACTCTAGTTGCTTCCATCCTAGAAACAAAATCCCTAAACTGGCATGTCTCTTACTCAATGCAACTAGTACTGCACCCGAATCCTTTACTATGATCACTCTGCCCCATGGAGTCATGGCGACTCCACTGCACTGATCCATAGCCACTAGACCTTTGCTATGTCCACTCTGCCCCATGAAGTCATAACAACTCCACTGCACTGGCTCATAGCCTTACTAATCCTTTACTATGTCCACTTTGCCCCTCGAGTCACAATGACTCTACTGCACTGGCTCATAGTCCTACTACAATCACTTTGTTCCCCATCGCTGGAACCCTACAGGTGATAGTCTACTCAAGAGAAGAAAGATAGGAACAAACATAGTAACCATAACATCCATCAAACAAATCCTATCTATCACCTGCTAAAGTCATAATCACATCGACACCTACATGATTGGTCTAACCAATCCCAATATGTCGATTCCAGTCTGTCTGGTCCAACCAACATCACTAACTAATGGAATCCCAGCCCCCATACATACACCGATGCCTACTTGACTGGTCCAACCAATCCCAGGCTAATGGAAGCCCCGCCCCCCTTCGGACTACCGTACGTCCAACGTACGTTTATCCTCCAAGGATAATTAAACTAATGGAAGCCCAGCCTCCAATCGGACTACCGTACGTCCAACGTACGTTTATCCTCCAAGGATAACTAGATCACGTCCAACGGATCCAAGGTAACGGGCGTCCCCAGATACCCCTGCTTTTAGTCCTCCTAAAATACTTGAGTCCAACCCAAGTCTATCCATTATCTTGCTGCCCTCTCGAGTCTAACTCGAGCTGAATCCAATTCCTTGCAGCCTCCTCGAGTCCAACTCGAGTCAATCTATAACTCAGACCCAGTCTTGAGTATCCATTAGTGACCAACTCTAGTCCAACGTGAGTCGTCTCCCTATTCGTTGCATCTCCAAGATCAACGAACACCTATTTTCTTTTACGAGTTCAAGTCCAACTTGAATCGCTCTAATCTTCGATGTATCATCCATGATCAACGAACACATCCTATTCCTTCAAAATTCTACTATCCAATAGAGAACATCAATATAGGGTCCTAAACAATCCATTACTTTGCATCTTTCCCGAGTCCCACTTGAGCAATCTCATAACCCTATCGAGTCTAACTCTGGGCAGTCTATACCATTGAACAGTCTCATCATGTTCCGTCTGCCCATCACTCCTCGAGTAAACCAAGTTATCATCCAATGAAAAATCACAGCAACTATTTACCCCTCATGCAACCCATCCTAGTCGAAATCGACATTCCCCAAGCACAAGCCCCAAAGGCCTAAACCAATATCAGACAAGCACCCAAGGAACATCTCCTCCGAGTTCAGACAATCCACCTGAGGTGATACTAGCAAAACAATCTAGCACTGGAATACTTATTTGCCTCCCAGAGACAACTAGAACTTATTACAACAGTAACCTCTTAGCTTCCTTAACTCCAGTTACTATCGCCATCACTAGATAGGTACCTAATACCACCCTATTCCTTTGGAGTAGATTGACTCCCCAAAATAATGCTAAACCCAGTAAAGCCCAAAACAAAGCAATCACAAGGAAACATACATCCATGACTTGATAAGACCACTTTAACAAATCATGCCAAAACTAGTCGAACCACCAATCAGGTTCGTCACTACTAAAGGTCTTTCGACTAACTCAGGTTTGTCAAACAAAACCCGATCAAAACATCTTAAATAGAAAGCATACGTCGAATAACGACACCTTTTTCCTTCTATGCCGCAGTTGGGGCATTTGACGAAGAAGGAACAGCGTCGATAGCATACGCTTTCACAATCTGCTTCTCCCTAGGAGGTTGTGGGCAATCATCCTTGTGATGTCCCGCCTGGCCGCAGTTAAAGCACTTCCTTTCCCCAGGCTTTTCTCGATAATCTCTGGCGTAATGGCCCTTCTGGCCACAACTAAAGCATTCGCCATCTTTCTTGTTTTTCTTATCCTGACCATCCTTGGTCGGGTTCTGCTTCCTCTTGTTCTGAGAATTCTTCTTGCCTTCACCGCCTGCTTGCGGCTTTGGCTCCTCTGCAGATGCCGTAGCAACCTCAGTCTTTGACTTAGGGAAAAGGGTCTCTGACCTTAATGCCTTTCCTACAATAGACACGAACGTCTCATCGATATGGTTTATAAGTCTTTCCCCTAAGTACCCATCCAAGCCAGTTATGAACTTCTCGTTCTTCTTTTCGACTGTATCAATAAGGGACCATCCATATTTCGATAAAGTGTCGAATTTAGCGATATACTCCGAGACTGCTTTACCGTTCTGCTTAAGCTCCAAGAACTTCCTGAACAGTTCCGATTTATGAGCAGCTGGAATAAACTTATCACAAAAGCGAGTCTTAAACTGATTCCAAGTAACTTGATCTTCTGGAGTAGCTGTTCTAATGGCATTCCACCAGTTCATCGCTCGCCCTTGCAGCTGACGAGACGCTAGCCTTCTTTTCATCGCATCCTCAAGACCCAAGTCGTCGAAGATACGATCACAGCTATCCAACCAATCCTGAACATCTGTGGCCGAATCCATTCCGTGGAACGGCTTCCCACCAAGGTTAGTGTAATCCTTGCACAACTTGGCGAAATCGACCCTAGTCGCCTGCACTACTAGACCACCACCATTTCCGGGATTGGGAACTACTCCCTGAACATCTCTAAGCATGTCTCTCATGAAGTTAGTGAACATTGTCCTCATGTCAGGAGCATTCCCATGGTTGTTCCCTCTACCAGCACCTCTAGGATATCGGCTCATCGTTAATCTGTAAAAGGGGAAGCGATTAACGATCCCATAGTGGTGCTAGTGCAGTACGACTTCATTCTTATACTACCAATAGTATATATATATATATAGCTTTTGAAATCCAAATTAATCACAAATACGCGCTCTCATATACGTACTATCTCTCCTTAGTGTCTTTCCCTAGGTTCACTACACAACCTAGAGTTCTGATACCAAGTGTGACGGCCCGCCCCGCACCAACCGACATTTACTCCAAAAGTGCGCTGTACACATGTCCAGTTAGCACGGGACGATCGCCAGAAGAAAAAGAAAGAAGAAAATGGACTAATCAAGGAACCTGTAGAATGTCTCACAGCGCATAGAACAAAATATAATAATAAAATACTTGACATAAAACAGAAGAGACAGTGCATAAGCTAAAAACCAGAACTGAGCATCATAGCAGCGGAAATCCAAAATATAGCTTATTAAAACTTTTCAAACTGTCTCAAAACAAAAGCAAGATAAAGGAGGTACACTACTAATGCCCAAGTAGTGACCACCAACGACACAGGGAGAATATCTATATATCATAAGTGGAATCCTCCTACTCGCCTCCGAATAAGCTACTCGCGCATCACCAGCTAACCACAACCTGTCTCTAGTCTGCTCGTGTGAGCACCCAGAGTAATAAGAAGAGACATAAAACTCTGGGTCAGACATAAAGCCTGGTATGAGCGATAAGCATCTAAACAGAATAATAACAGGTATAATCCAATCATACCTGAACCTGGACCTGCAACCAAAGAGTTAGCACTACATACTGTACAACACTCTAAGGTGCCCTTTCAAATGGTGTAAAGATAACGGGGGTGGGTGTGTGCATGTCATAGTGATGTCAAACAATCAAACATAGCAAGCATCCTCACATCTCTCACTCAGTGCGTAAAGCATACGATACCCACTACCTTGTTCCTCTAATCCTTTGGGCCATGACGGAATCCAATCCCGTGTAACTATCACTACAAGCCCACTATCCATCTCTCAGTGGTGGACCAAAGTTATGAATACCGACAACCCCTTTGCACACGTCCCGCAGCAAAGCCCAACCATGAAGTGACCTCATTGGTTCCCAACTGGTTCCGGGATCCTGAGCTCTAACTTCCATTTGGACTACCTTTGCATCTCGGGTTATTGGTCATCACCATCGAATTGGATCGGATCGGCCTTCAACATTCTTCATCGGATCGGATCGGCCTCATCTGGTTCGGATCGCGGTTTGCCCTCCCCAAGCACGGTTCGTGGCTCCTTCTTCCACTCGTGGTCGATCGGGTCGTGGACCCCTTTCGGATCGTGCTCCATGCACCTTGGCGTCGGTTCGTGGCTTCATCTCCAGGTCGGATCGTGACCAGCTTCGGATCGCGACTCGTGGATCGTGGGTGCATCGGATCGGGTTCCATCTCCATGCGGATCGGGTCGTAGTGCTCATTCGTGATCCGGATCGAATTACTTCAGTTTGGGCACGGCGCTGCATCGATTCGTCTCGTGGGTCTAACCACGATCGGGTCGAGTCGTAGGAGGAATAAGCGATCCGATCCGGGTCAACTTCCAGCGATGGTTTACACGCCTCTCGACGGCGTTTTCGACCATTCTAACTATTGAAATCAGTCACAAAGCACATCATACAGTCATAGCAACATGTATAAACATCCACAAACAACAAAACAACAATATGATATGTCAAAATGGATCAAACATACCCAAAAATCCATATTTCCCTCTTAAGCATGTTTAAGCAAATCTAACGATAGGATTAGCAAAACTTATCCAAATTAGCCAAATTTTCTAACAGAGGCCTAAAACAATATTTCATAATTTCTGAATATTTTTCCTGATTTTTAACATGCATAATTTCGCTAATTATCACTAATCACCCCTTAATCCCCCAAATTCCGAGATTTGCAAAATTAGTCGAAATTAACCCAAATTCATACCAGAGGCATAAAATGATGTTTTAGAAATTTAGGAATTTTTCTAGATTTTTCTGAGCCATAATTTCGCTAATCTTCGCTAATTACCATAATTAGCCATAATTAGTGAGGAACTATGCAAATCACTCACCTTAGCCACAAACAAACTTTAGATCTGAAATAATCTCTGATTTGGATCCAATCCCTACGTGTTCCAGTAGCTCTCTCTCTAATTTGGTGCTACCCTTCCTTGATTTGATGTAGTTTTGCTTAATCTTCGATTAGAAAGTGATTATAGATGATTTGGGATGAAATTAGAAGGTGGAGGCCATTGCTAGAGCTTGAAGGAGGTAAGTGGCGGCTGGAAAAATGAGTCTAAAACCGAAATCCTAACCCTAGCAGCCCTTAAATACCGCAAATCCCGAAATCTCCCATTGGTCCTAGTGGCTAATCACCCGGTTAAGCCCGATTAGCTGTTTTTCACCTTCTAAACCTTGTTTCAGCCATATCTCCCAAACGGTAAGTCCGTTTGGCTAATGTAACCACTCTACGGAAAGAGAAACCATCATTCGAATCCAATGGAAGTGGTTTTAGGTCAAAATTCCTTTCCAGTCAAAAGTTATGGCCAAAACAGTACCAAGTAGGGGCAAAACGGTCATTTAAAAATCGACAAAAATCAAGAACATGGGAAATGACCCCAATAATCGTCACCCAAAGTTACATGACCATAAGACTTCATATGTGAAAGAAATAAATATTCTACGATCCTATGATGCGTAGAATGCGGGTCGTTACAACCTTGAGGTGGGGAGTCGATGGAGATTCTAATGGAGGAGTTGGAGGGTAGTTACTGTAGGGGTGCAGTTCTGTTCAGCGTGAGATCTGGCGAACTCGTCTTCTGTTTTGGGGGAAACCGAGTTCAACGTTAAAGGTGGAATTTGGCTTTGTTGTTTGTGCTAGCGTGAAGGATGATGAGGTAATCGAATCAAGTAAGAAGGGGCGGGATGTAAATTTTGTTTGTGGTTTGTTGAAAGGTGAAGCAGAAGTAAGAGGGGACTGACATGCGAATACAAAGGGTACCGTATTCCTTTATTTCAGTTTTATATCATACATGGTTGATTACTGTGAATTACAAAACCATAAACAAGGAGAGGTGAGTCTGGCTTTCAAAGAAGGGTTGGGACCAATGGAAGGCCAGAGTGGAAAAGAGGGGATAGACTGTTTTTGAAAGTGAAGTGTCAGACTGTGTTGAGTCAACACGTGAACAGTTGGGCATGTGTTTATATAACTGAAAATGAGGCATCGGCCAAAACAGTAAACTAAAGGTAATATTAGTTAAAAACAAGTCTTGAATCTGAAACAAAGGAAAACTAGTTTGGTTTGAATGTGAACAGTGAGTGAATTGGTGGGAAGCAGTTTAAAGCGTGTATGGGTACTGAAAAGAAGCGAAAAGGAAACAACAGAATTGGGTCAAAAGAAAATAAGGTGAATGTTGGACAGAAGTATGTTGGGAACGAGGTAG
Source organism: Allium sativum (assembly GCA_030737875.1). Lineage (NCBI taxonomy): Eukaryota > Viridiplantae > Streptophyta > Magnoliopsida > Asparagales > Amaryllidaceae > Allium > Allium sativum. Next base: position 860,384,289 of record CM060918.1, on the reverse strand, counting down.
AAGGACGTGAGGGTAAAACAAAGTGGGTATTTGCTTCATAAACACTAAGGCTATTGGGAAGGAGTTGTTTGTGAATTCAGTTGGGCATTTTAGGGAATGATCGTGGTCTGTAAAATCGTTGGAAACCCAAAGGAAATGGACACAATCCTTTGAATTTCTTTTCACAGGAGTCCGACGAAATAAGCTGCGACAGAATCTTGGTAATGAATCGAACATTCTGGAATTGTGGTGACGGAATTTACACTATATGAAACTAACTGGGGGTGGATGGGAGCTAGTTTGAATTTATGGCGAAATAAACTATTTGATTCAAATCAAACAACAGTTTATCGTTCTTTAACGATTAACTGCCAAAGTGAGTAAAACTCACCAGCTCTGTACAGTTATATTTTTATAACGTACTTTTAGAACTGTTAGATATTGATTGACTATTGTGTGTAGATTGGTTGATTGAACTGCTAGTCAGTTAGTTGAAATTATATATATATATATATACAAATATATATATATATATATATATATATATATATATATATATATATATATATATATATATAAACCGTTAAATATATGTTGATGTTGTTTATCAGAACATTTCATATCGAAATGAATTTGATGTATATTATACTGTGTAACATATGTGGATACAGGGATACAGGTTGGAGGGATCCGACTGGATTCCTCAACATTTATTTTACTGTTTTCATATATTGTGATATGTGATGTGATGTATATCTGTAATGGGTTATGTGTGTTAGAATGATATTTATCATTTGTTATTCGATATTTTAAATATCATAAGAAACCCTGGGATGTAAAAAGGAATATTTCAATGTATGTTGAAATAAAGGAATTTTATAAAATCAACCGATTTTATAAAAAGGAAATAAATTTGAAAATAAAGCATTTATAAAATCATAGGATATTATAAAGGAGGATATTTGTTTAGAAAACAAATAGGATATTATAAAAAGGAAAACATTATTAAAAGGGAATCTGTATAAGTGGATAAACGTTGGTAAAAGGAAATCTTTTTTTTAAATGGATAAACGTTGTTAAAATGGAAAATCTTTGTAAATCAATAAAGTAATCGAATATTAGTATTCGAAAGGAGTTAATCAAAAAGGAGTTGAATCAAATAAGTTATTCAGTTAGAGTTAATCAAATAGAGTTAAAACAATATTAGAAACTCACTAGAGATTAGTTAAGTCGAATGGTTTTCTGAGTGTGGATCTGATGTTGGTTTCGGCCTTCGGGGTTTATACTTAGAGATTTGTTCTCTTACTAGTTTATAGTTAGGGAATAATAGTTGTGGAATGATAGTGATGCGTTAATGAGGACTGGAAATGTTTTCCCATGTTAATAACGTATATTTTCTAAATCATTGAAAATAAGGAATGTGGATATATATATATATATATATATATATATATATATATATATATATATATATATATATATATATATATATATATATGTTTTGATGATTGGATCGATAATTCCATTTGGAATTTAGATCGTTGTTTCTACACCGACATGTTTTCATTGATAGTTAAATCACAGACTATCAAAGTTTGACCATTTTAACGTTGTTAATATGGAGAGACCGGTTGGATTCTTATCCAAAGAACCACTCCGTATTGGCATAAGCGTTGCGAATATGCCGAAGAAAATGGAAGACGGAGTAAAGTGCAAGGGATGTTGTATAAATCTTAGATAACAATGGACTAGGATGGATGTACTGAATAGTGCCTTCGGTTTCGTTCAGTCCCAGAACGAACGTATATGGATGAGTGTCTGACAGAATATTTCCAATGATCGAATGGGTTGGTCTGTATAAATATATATGGTGGCAACAGATTTATTCCCTTAGCATAACATCCAGAATATTTGTGTAAACCAATTAGTGATTAACGGATTTGATAATGTGGCATTCAAAGTGATCGTGTTATAAATGAATGGGAAGTAATCGTAGCCTCTAGCCTCAACATCCGGTAAATGACAAAAATCGGACAGGCAACATGGCTAAGCCGGTCGCACCGAAGTAGGGTGTATAATCACCTATCTAGAGAATATTCATTTGCTTCTTTAATCTATCAATGCTGTCCCATATATATATATATATATATATATATATATATATATATATATATATACGGGAAACGGTTGCTGATCCCAACCGTTGGTGATGTAAATTCGACACACTCAAGCGAAATGAGTGGTCGGTCATGTGTGGCTGAGTTGCAAGATGTTCTTGTTGAACTCCAGTGTATCGTTCCTAGAGTACACTGATCAAAAGGTGGTTCCATACCTTGTTATAGTTAGAAATCCATTTCCCAATACGTGCTTGTGGTTTTGATTGTATACTATATATGTAGAATGTGAGATGAAAGCGTTTCTTCTAGATGATTATTATATTGCGGTTGATAAACATTGTTATAATATCAAAAGGTTTTTGATATAAAGATTTGGGATTCTCATAAGGGAAAAACCCATTCCGTTATACGGCGTGGTCTTATGAGATATTGTAATAACCCGGAAAATACGAGCCAATTAAAATTTTTTAAATTGATTATTTCAAAGGAATTTGAACCATTGAGATGGAATATTTCAATAAAATAGTGAATTAGAAATAGTGAGTCAGTTTGAAAATTTGAATTCAAACTTTGACTGACTATGCAGGGTGGAAAATATAACGGATTTTAGCGAAACCAAAAATATTTAAATCTGTTAGTCAATACCTTTCTAACGAATCTGAAAAATCGAAGTTTCATAACGGGAATCAAAAGTTATGGCCGAATGAATTTTCAGAGGGGTCGGTATATAGAATATAGCCCTGGAAAATTGATATTTTGCATACGACCTCAGAATTCGACGAAACCACTTTTGTTGGGTCCGGGATGTCAAACTATTGCTAGGTTTCAAATTTCATAATTTTTGAAGCTAGTATGTGAGCGTGGCAAAAGAAAATGTGTTTGGTCGATTTCTGTTAAATTGGATCGACCAGAAAATGGCCATTTTTCAAACGACCTCAGAATTCGACGAAACTAGTATTGTTGGGACCGTAGCGTCAAAACATAGCTAGATTTATTTTTCTGGAATTTTTCGAATCAGTTTGTGGCCCTAGCAAATTGAAATGTGTGCTCAGAGTTAAAAATTAAATGTTTTATACTTTAATTTGAAAAATAACTGACTGTAACAGTCGAATTGGCCTACGACACATATCCCATTGTGTCCGGAATGGAGGTATTTAGCTAGGGGAGATAGTCGTAGGGTTTAAAAAGGAGTTCGTTTAAGAAAACACTATTTAAAAATTTTAATATAGTCTCGGCCAATCATATTTTTCTATTCATAATTAAAAAAAAAAATAACAGAAACCCCCCCCCCCCCCCGACCCCGACATCGACGGCGGAAGCCCTCTTTCACCTTCCCAGGCGATTAACGATCGCCACGGCCAGAATTAGCTCCTCCCCCAGTTCAACTTTTTGTAGTTCTCCCTCCCCTCTTCAAATCCATATAAGGAGCTCCCCCTATCGTCGCCTCTACGCCGAGATATCCACCTCCAAACTTCCGACCTTCAAGCCGCCGCCGCCGCCGTTCTGCGCCACCGAGTCCCACCAGACCACCGCGCGCCTGTAGCTCTCTCGAAGCTCTTCCACCTCCAACTTCCTGATCGTCCACTCGTGTCCCGGTTCTCGCGAAAACCGCAAACCTAGTTTTGAAGCTTTCTGAAAGTGCGTTTTTCTTTGATCTTTACACTTTGAAAAATCATATCTTTTTGGTGTGTTGACGAAATTCGATGAAACAGGAAACATCGAGACCGCAAGGAAGCTCTCTACCCAATAGAAGAAGCTGCGGATTTTTCTGACATCGTATCGATTTTTAGCGCTCAGAAAACCAAGGTGAGAAATCTAAATTAACGTGAAATTGAATGGAAAATGTCGTGTATAATTTATATAAGCGAAATATAAATTACATACGTGTTGTATACCTCATGTACATGCGTAGTGTAAGCTATATGAGCGAAGTATGAATTTTTACATGCATAGAATAATTGATATATGTGTTGAAATGCTAGTGAAATATAGCAAATATATTATATATATATATATACTCCCCTCGTCCACAAACCATGGACGATATTTATTGTGGTGAATTGGTGTGAAATATTGGGTGAAAAATACGAATGGTTGAATAATTGTCTGTGGTTGATATTGTTTGGTTGTGGTTGAAAAATACCCATTGGTGATTGAAATGAATTGGAAATATTTGTGGAAATAAAAATAAACATGCCGCCTGCGTGCGAATTAGATGCATGAATCCCCATTGTCAAAAACCGCGAGGTTTTAAGGTAGAGCGAGGAGCCGTACTAGGGACGGTGCCGGTTTTAACTACCCTGCCGTTATGCTGCCGAAATTTTGAATAATCTTTGTGTGTTAGAATTATTTTCATATGTTGAAATTATTTTACATGCATTGAAATTAAAGCCATATATTGAAACTATGTCCATGTGTGGAAATATTCATGTGTTGAAAAGTGTTGTGTGAAAATTAAACTCATTAGTGAATGAATGAAGTGTTTAATCAATAAAAATCACATTTTTATATATATATGAAGTATGCAAAATATTCGCCTTATATAAATAGTTTCAACAATCAAAATTTCATCTTTCTAATATGAACAACATAAATAAAATGTCCATGTGTGGAAATGCTCATTTGTTGAGAAGTGTGTGTAGTGGAAATATTCATGTGTTGAATAAAAAGATTGAACAATAAAAATTACATTTTTATTGAAACTATGAAGTGTTGAAACCATACATTGGTTGAATAAATATTTTAAATGATAAAAATATCCTTTTTATCATATGTGTGATATGCTGAAGATATGCGGACGTTGAAACAAATATTTGTGATAGAAATATTATTTTTAACATGCATGGGAATTAAATAAAATAGTCATGTGTTGAAATCTATTTTAGTTCGCCAAAATTATCATCTTTGAAATGTGAAGTGTTAAAAATAGCCACTTGTTCAAATAAACGTGCATGAGTTGAAATATACATTAACTAGCTAATGATATGATTTTAGCCTATGCATGCAACATTCGAATGAATGGTGTTTTTAAACGAAAGCAAATCAAATATGCAATTGAATGGAAAATGATAAATGTTAGAAATTGTATATATGTACACGCATATCTATTGAACAGGTTAAAGCAAAAGGGGCTAGAGAAGAGAAATAGAATTTTGTGCCCGACAAATAGGTACACATTTACAGCTTTGTTTGGGTGATGATTTTATGAGCCTGTTGGCTAGTCGCTTGGCTTTTTCTTTTTCTTTTTGATATGAGACGCCCGTGTGGCTATTTGGGAATTTTCCCAGACCCTCCCGTACAAAGGAGGTTATGGCGAAATTTTCCAAAAATTAAAGGCGTTAGTGAAATAATTGAAGTGGAAACGATATTGGAATTTTTGAATGAACTATATTTATATAAATATAAATAGAACTAAAACGAAACGTGGCCGTGCAGTTCATATTTTGAAACCGTGATTTCAAACGACTAGTGCGGAAGATCCAACCCTTGGATTTTTCCGAAACCTCAACCATTGGGTTCGCCTTCGAAATATCTTTCCAACGGCACCAACTTTGTGAAGATCCGACGGTTGGATTGTCTGGAATGTTTAATTCAAAACTGAAGAAAAACAGCGCCAGAAACGATTATATTTATTTATATATATATAAATATAATTAAATTAAATCGAATAACGACGCTGCAGTTCGTAAATTGAAATCGTAACTTCAAATGGTTGGTGTGGAAGATCCGACCGTCGGATTTTCCCAAAACTGAAACCGTTGGGTTCGTTTTGAAATGACCTTCCTAATGATGTAAAATTTGTGAAGATCCAATGGTTAGATTTTCATATATGTGTAAAACAAAATTAGTGGAAAGCAGCGCCAGCGCATCGACACGTCCTGAAACGTCGTTTAATTAAATATGGCCATTTTAAATTAAATAAAAATGGCGATATATCGTTATAAAATATTATGGACGATATAGAGTGGAAATAAACCAATTTTGTTGTGTTTGCTTGATATGTGATGGTTGAATGTATTTGACATGAAAATTATAACTAAATAACTGAAATGTGAATGTTGAATGGTCCAACCATGTGATTAATTGATTTGAAAATCTAAATATACGTAGGTTATTTGAAAAGGCCGAGTTTATCTCATTTCGAATAATCGATCGACGTTGAGAAGTCGAAGAGTCGAAGACGACGGAAGACCGACGATCTCCACATTGGATGGATGGGCGCTACTGATGCTCGTGATTGGAGTAGCTACCATGAAGGAATTGAAGTAGTAGCCGTCCAAACATAGTGTTGATTGTACGGGTATGCGAGGAATTGGTGCCTCCGGTTTCGTTCAGACCCAGAACGAACTTGTAAATGGACTGCGTGTCTGACATTGGATTTTGTTCTGTGTTGATTGAACTCTGTTAAATATATATCTGTTTGGCGGCGGAGGATTTATTCTCTTGCTTAACGCCCTTCTCTGAGACGTACGAGCTCAGAGGTTATGTATTGACAGAAATCAGTCGCATGGAGTGGATTGCCTGTGTGGCACGCCTAAGTGGCATATGATCAAGGCTTCTGTTGCAAAGCAATATCTTGTGGTTGATGATCAAAGCATGGTTTATGTGACGTAGCATTGTGTATAACGTGAATTCGCGAGCCTCACACCACGGTATGAGTCAAAAACGGGAGAAGGACCGAAGGAGTGCATGACGTTTCTTTCTAGCTATGGTGGTGTCAGTGACCTCCCAGCCCTGACATTTATATCTACTTTTCACCTGTGTGGTTGTTGGAATGCGAGGCGCCTCGATTATAGGTCTGAAAGGACCGGGAAACGTGTGTTCAGGAATAATTAATCCTCAAAAGTAAGAGAGGACCGGCCTTGGAGGATCCAGGGGATTGCTGTGTGCGGTCCTGAGGCATTTGCTAGAGTGTCTCGAATCGGAGAGGAGCTTGCCCTTTGCCTCGACTCATGAAGGAATCCAATTTCCATTACGAAATATGCGGACGTGATTGTATTACTAGTATGGCGACATAGTGGTATGGGTCATTTATGCCGCCTATGATTGATATTTATGATTGAAATCGCTTTTGAAACATATATGCACTAGTAATAATATCAAGCACTTTTGTTTTATTCGTATGAAGCATCTTTGGCCATTATAAGGTAAAAACTCTATCCTCCGGCTTGCGTTGCATTGTGTGATGGGACCTGAGTCTTATAATGGCTTCATTTTATAAAAAGCATTGCGTTGATTTAATCGTTTGTTTTATTTCATGCACTAGCACTCATTGGAGTAAACCCGTTCCGCGAAAGTGGCGTGGTCCTTTGATTTGCCTTATTATTGTTGTTAATGAATTGAGTAGATTTCTCATACCAGTCCCATGACTGACCCGTAGTTTGTTTCACCTTGCAAACTCGAGTGCCCTCATTTTCACACGGGCAGCCTAGTTACAGGTTTCTGATGCACCTTTCGGCTCATGGCGAGGCTTGACTACACTGTGCTGACTTGGATTTTCTCCGCCATTATTGTATCTATATTATGATTCCGCCACTGGCGATGTAGACTGATATTCCTTTTGTGTACTCTTTATGTATGATTCCGCCTCGGGCGATGGTGACTGATTATTTATCATTATGCACTAAGTTGTATCCTGTACTGTGCTTCTCTGATGTGATGATATCTATATGATTCCGCTGTCGTATGTGTGTAAATTATTCTATTTTCTGTTTATGCTATTATCTGTGATCTGCTAATGATGATTAATGTGTTATATTCCAATGATTATCCTTAACACCGTGTCACGGGGTTTTGGGATCGTCACAGATATCGTTTACTTGTTCAAATTGTTTTAAACTGTTTTACTCATACCAGTACCATGACTGACCCGGAGTTTACTTTGTTTTGTTCTACCTAAACTCTTGGGTGCCTAAATTTGTACGGGCAGTCAAGTAGTTCATGATTTTACAGATACACTAGGAGAGCTTGGAGCAGGAGGCTTCATGATTTTATAGCTATTATTATTTCCGCTGTTGTTGTAAGTGTTGTACTCTGAAATGTTATTATATACATATACTGTTTGTATTTCAAAAGTTATGTTATATTTTATTCATTCCGCTATGAGATTCGTGGTTACTCTGATGATTATGTTCTTCTTCTTCTTCTATTCTAATAGTTCTATCTTATCTATCCTCTCCCTCTATCTTCTTTCTATTAATTTCTTGAATTTCCAGTGCAATTTGGGGCTGGACTTGTGTTATATGGTCAGCTCAAATTGGACCGGATTTTCGGGTCATTACAGTTGGTATCAGAGCTTAAGTTAAGTGAATTACCTTGGCTCTGTGGCGTGACTAAGTATAGATGGGGTTAGTAATACCCTAGACTGAGATTGAGTGTATATATACGAGTGAACGTATTTGTTATTTGATATAAAAATTTGTTTTATATTGTGGAGCTTTATTGGTTGAGTGGCTTATGAATTCTGGTCGATGGTGGGGCACCACAATATCGATAAGGGTTTCTAAACACTCGAATACAATGGGTCGACACGGTATGTTTTGAAAGCGGGTGAATGAAGTAATTTTACCCGAATTATATTTTGATAAAAAGAATGGTTAAGATTTTAATCATTATAGTATATTGGATGTGTTGGTTGTTATTTAATCGAATGAGATTATAATTGAAATGGTTATATAAATGACCAAATAGAATTCGTATAAGTATAATATATGAGAATTTTAAAATCCTGGGAGGTTTTAAATGTGTTTACAAACATTGGAAGGATATTTTGAAATAGTTTCAAAATGGAAAATGTTTAAGAATGGTTTTGAAATTGATATAGTATTGAACTCACTTCGATAAACTTGGAAATAACCCTGATGAGTGTGGCCACATCATCAGTGTTCATTTTCGAGTTCTAAGTGACGGATTACCACCAAAGGTTTTGTTTTTGAATTGTTTGAGGAAAAACAAGTTGTTTAGAAATTCAAAGGTTTTGAATTGGTATTAAGATTTCAAATTGATTTAAAATAAACCCAGGGATTTAAATTCCAGAATGAGATGGTAAAAGTGAAAAATAAACTAAAATTTAACTTGAACTAAGTTAAATAAAATTGGATTTGATTAGTGAATAATCTGGAATGGTATTGGGATTGGTGAGTTAAAATTTTAAAAATCGAGAATGGAACTCGAGTTAAGAGTGAGATGTGATTTGAGGATATAAACTGTTTGGAGTTGATTGGTATGGCATGCTATATGCAGAATTGGTAACAAGTAGATGGGATATAATGATATGCCGGACAAAAAGGTACCGGTGTAATGACCCGCATTGGCAGAGGTATTATGATTAATTAATTTAATTATATCAATGGTGATATAGTGAATTTAATGGTCGTTGAATTTAAATAACGATGAATATTTAATTTAAAATAATATATTTAATTCTGAAATAATCAGAATTGGCTGAAATGGCGATATGGTGTGAACTGGATCAGCTGTGATGTTTAATTCAGCTTGGAATTTGAAGTAGAATAACAAATATATTATTTGAACGATAGTTTGAACGTATAATTATATTATAATTAAAATAGAGCTTGAAATGGCGCGGCAGTTCGCTATTTGGCGATTTGAACTTCAACTGAATGTACAAGATTCGTTTCAAGCCGGATTTCTGTGAAACAAGAAACGTGTGGAGCTGGTGGAGTATATCTTTCTAGTGGAAGAGAAAAATCCAGATTTCGTCGTGTAGATTTTGAGATATGTCCAAATGAAATTCTAGAAAAGTCGTTGTAGAATTCCTTTATAATATATAAAGGAATTATTTATATTTTGAAAAAGGAATTTCAATATAAATCGAATATCGGGTTGACCCAGATTTGAAATATCGAGTTGTAAATCCCATTGGAGTCGTATGGTATTCCACTGTGAATATATACGATAATATTTATTTATAAATATTTTATTTAATTTTATTTAAAAATATTTATATATTTAAATGGTCATCCAGAGCTTTAAAAATAGCCGGTTTTACAAACGAAGTCGAAATTCGACGAAACTAATTTTGTTGGATCCGCAATGTCAAATAGTTGTTAGATTTCCAGTTTCGTGATTTTTAGAGTCACTGTGTGGTCGTACGGATTTTTAGAGTGAAAAAACAGTCAGTATTTTGACAGTTAAAAATATGTTGTGTGGGCATACGAAGTCGGAATTCGACGAAACCAGTTTCGTTGAGACCGTAATGTCGAACTCTAGCTACATGTCCAGTTTGTGATTTTTGGGTGTCATACGTAGTCGCAGAGATTTTTTGAAGTCGGATACAAGAAGAGATTGGAGAAAATAAAATATAAAATAAATTCAAAAATATCTCCCCTCATTTTCTATGGTCACAAACAAGCCACACACCCTCTGTCTACAACCACAAGTGGTACCAACCCAAATTCTCTATATAACCGTATACACCCAAGACAGTAGCAAAGAAAAATCAAAATATATCCCAATAAAAATCTATAAATCGAGACTCGAACATCATGGTAATCCCTGATGGAAACTCTTCAGGTCTATACACATTTGGTAAAGTTCGACACAGTTTTCAGGTCCGGGTTTTTGCTTCAGCGATGTTAGGGTTCCAATTTGTGGCGAATGCAATCATGAATTCATGGAATCGAGTTCGAATTCTGGTTTAACATCAAGAACCGCACCTCTGTGACCTTTTGGGGGTAATTCCGACACAATTTCCGTCGCTGTCTACTACAGGAGTTTCGTTCGACGCGAGCAGGTGGGTGGGGTTCGAGTTCTACAATTTTGGTAGGAGGGGCTAGGGAATTTGATGAGGGAAATATTAGTGATTTTTCTGTGATTTTTAAAGTAAAGGGGGTGGAGGGATTTGGAGATGAAATCGGTAGTGGAAGTGAATAGGGGTTCGACGGGATAAATGAGTTGGGGAAGATGAAGAAATGGGGCGGGTCTGAAAGGAAACGGGCCGACAGAAAGGGGGCAAGGCCCATTTGATTTTAAGCCAAGTTTTTAATTCAATTTAAAGATTTATTCAAACTTGTAAATTAAATTTCTCCTTCATACGATATCAGAATGAAGAACCGTAAGTTGCGTTGGGATCATATGGACGGACACTTCGCAATGGAACTGACCGCAAGTCAATTGGAGCTCATTACAATTTATGGCGAAATAAATTGTCCGACTGAATCAAATAACGCAAACCGTTATTTAACGATTAAAGCGCCAAAGTGAGTAAATCTCACTAACTCTGAACAGTTTATAATTTCATGTTGTATTTTTAGAACTGTTAGATATTGGCTGATTGACTGTATGTGACTGTTTGATTGAACTGCTAGTCAGTTAGTTAAATTTCTATATTGATTCTGTTTAACAGAATGTATCATATAGAACTGAAAATGATGTTATCTATATTGTTTAACATCTGTGATGCAGGGAAACAGGTTGGAGGAATCCAACTGGATTCCTCAACATTATTTTACTGTTTTCATATATTGTGATATATGATGTGTTATATAATATGTTATGGATTATGTGTGTTAGAATGATATTGATCGTTGTTATTCGATATTTTTAAATATCATAAAAGACCCTGGGATGTAAAAGAAGTATTTCAATGTATATTGAAATAAAGAGATTTTATAAAATCAACAGATTTTATAAAAGGAAATATTTCGAAAGTAAAATAAAGGAAAATGGTTTTTTAAAACAAATAGAGTTTTATAAAAGGGAAATCATTTGTAAAGTGAAGAACTGTTACTAAAAGTAAATCTTTATAAATGAATAGTTTGGAGAATAAAGTAAAAGGAGTTAATCGATGTTAGTTTAATCGATTAGAGTTAAAGCAAAGGAGTTAATCGATGTTAGTTTAATCGATTAGAGTTAGAAGTAAAAGTAGTTAATCGATGTTAGTTAATCGATTAGTGATAAAGTTAAGAGGAGTTAATCGATGTTAGTTAATCGATTAGTGATAAAGTTAAGAGGAGTTAATCGATGTTTGTTAATCGATTAGTGATAAAGTTAAAAGGAGCTAATCGATGTTAGTTAATCGATTAGTGATAAAGTTAAGAGGAGTTAATCGATGTTAGTTAATCGATTAGTGTTAAAGTAAAAGTAGTTAATCGATGTTAGTTAATCGATTAGTGTTAAAATAAAAAAAAAGTTAATCGATGTTAGTTTAATCGATTTGTGTTAAAGTAAAAGGAGTTAATCGATGTTAGTTAATCGATTAGTGTTAAAGTAAAAGTAGTTAATCGATTAGTGTTAGAATAAAAAAAGTTAATCGATGTTAGTTTAATCAATTTGTGTTAAAGTAAAAGGAGTTAATCGATGTTAGTTAATCGATTAGTGTTAAAGTAAAAGTAGTTAATCGATGTTAGTTTAATCGATTAGAGTAAAAGAAAATGAGTTAATCGAATATAGTTATTCGAATAGAAGCAAAAGAGTTAATCGAATATAGTTTATTCGAATAGAAAGTAAAAGGAGTTATCGAATATATTTTATTCGAAAGAAGTTAAGTGAAATGAGTAAATCAATAGTGTTAGCCCAATAGATTTAATTGATAAGGGTTAATCGAATAGAGTTAAGTGAAAAGAGTCAATCGAATATAGCTATTCGAAGAAGGTTAAGTAAGGAAGTTAGTAAAGGTGATATAAAGTGAACTTTGCCTATTTTAAAGTTAGAAATGTTGTTCAGTTAAGGTCTGAGAGGTAGTTCTACCCCAACTTGATTGGCTTCGTTTTTAACTAAGGAATAGTTAGGGTTCGGCAGTAAAGGAAATGGTTTGAGTTGGCATCGCGATGGTATGTTTAAACATCTGTCTAAGTCCAATGAAGAAGCTTTGGAAATGTTTTCCAAGTAAGAAACCAGAAATGTTTTCTAATAAAGAAAACAAGAAATGGAAATGTTTTCCATTGTTAATAACGTATATTTTCCCAATTTAGAAAATAAGGAATATTGAACGTAGGGAAACATGAGATAAGTAAATTAATGAACTAAAGAGATGAATGTTGAATGATGTTTGATCGATATAATTTCCATTTGGAAATAATATCATTGTTTGCACACCTATTTTTATTCGATAGTTAAATCACAGACTATCGAAGTTTTGACCATTTTAATGTTGTTAATATGGAGAGACCGGTTGGATTATTATCCGAGGAACCACTCTGTATTGGCATAACCGTTGTGAATCATATATGCCAAAGGAAATTGAAGACGGAGTTATGCAAGGGCTATCCTGTTTACAGAATAGTGCCTTCGGTTCATCCTGTTCCTGGATGACTTGTATGGATGGATGTTTGACAGAGTAATTCCAGACGATCACGTATATTGATTTCTCCAACCGTACCAAGAGTGGAAGCGGAGGAGGAAACTTCTTTTAGCTAACACATAATGTATTGTTGTAGACGTCAATCGGTGATTTGATGGATTAGACGATGTGGCATTCAAAGTGAATCTAGTATGATGATAAAGCGTAGCTTCTAGCCTCATCATCCGGTAAATGACAGAAATCGGGCAGGCAGCATGGCTAAGTCGGTCGCACCGAAGTAGGGTGTATAATCACCTGATCTAGAGTTTCATTTACTTCTAAAAATCTATTGTTGATTCTGTCCCATTCGGGAAACGGTTGTTGATCCCAACTGTTGGTGATATACATTCGATACACTCAAGCGAAATGAGTGGTCGGTCATGTGTGGCCGGGTTGCAAGATGTTCTTGTTGAACCCAGTGTATTCCTCTCTAGAGGTACACGAGCGAAAGGTGGTTCCATACCTTGTCATAGTTGGAAACCCATTACCCAATACGTGCTTGCGGTTGTGATTGTATACGATATATGTAGAACGTGAGATGAAAGCGTTTCTACTAGATGATTATATATATTGTGGTTGATAGACATTATTATAATATCAAAAGGGTTTTTGATATAAAGATATTTTGGATTCTCATAAGGGAAAAACCTGTTCCGTTATGCGGCGTGGTCTTATGAGATATCGTTTACTTGTTCAACTGTTTAAACTGTTTTACTCATACCAGTGCCATGACTGACCCGGAGTTTACTTTGTTGTTTTCCCTAAACTCTTGGGTGCCTAAATTTGTACGGGCAGTCAAGTAGTCGGGATTTACAGATATACTGGAAGAGCTTGGAGCAGGAGGCTTCAGGATCATATAGCTACAGTTTATTTCTGCTGTGTTGTAAGTGCTGTACTTTGATAATGATATGTATATTCAACTACCAAGTTTGTATTTCAAAGTTATGTTATGAAATATATTTATTCGTTCCGCTGTGAGATTCGTGTTACTCTGATGTTGTGTTCTTCTTCTTCTTCTATTCTAATTTTCTATCTTATCTTTCCTCACCCTCTAATTTCTTTCACTAATTACCAGGATTTTTCGATGTTTTGGTTATCGACATCGTGCTTATGTCGATAACCAAAGTCACCGAAAATCCGGGTCGTTACAGTTGGTATCAGAGCCAGGTTAAGAATTACTTGGCTCTGTGGCGTGACTCGGTAGAGATAGGGTTAGTAATACCCTAGATTGAGTTTGAGTGTATATATACGAGTGAACATATTTGTTATTCAATATAAAAAAATTGTTTTATATCGTGGAGATTCATTGGTTGAGTCGTTTATGAGTTCTGGTCGATCAGTTTGATCCACTGTATCGGTAGGAGTTACTAAACACTTGAATACGATGAACCGTCATGGTATGTTTTGAAAAGAGGGTAAATGAAAATAAGTTTACCCAAAGTATATTTTGATATATATTGGATATATTGGTTGTTATTATAATCGAGTAAGATTATAAATTAAATGGTTATGTAAATAACCAATTAGAATTCATATAAGTGAAATACGTGAAATCAGATGAGTTAAATCTGAAATTTAAACCAGAATAGAAGTTAAGACTCTGGAGAATTGGATAAGTGTTTGTAAATGGATTAGGATTGAAAATAAGGAAAATTCAAGATCCTGGGAGATTTTAAATTGTTTTACAAGCAGTGTGAATTATATTTTGAAATGAATTTCAAAGTGGAAATGTTTAGAAATGGTTTTATAGTATTGAACTCACTTCGATCGCTGGGAAATAGATTCTGATGATGACAGCTGCATCATTAGTATTCATTTTCGAGTTGTAAGTGCGAATTACTACCAGAGATACTGTTTTGAATTTGTTTTGGGAAAGACAAGTGTGTTGAATTTCAAAATGGGATTTAAAATATAAATTGGAATTTTTAAATAGATTTGAAATATTAACTTGTTTTAAAAGAAATAAAACGAGAAGTTCCTTTATAAACGAAGTTTATAAATAGTTCTTTTATAAACGAAGTTTATAAAATGAAGTGAATAGAATTATCATTGGATAATTCAGAAATAAAAATACAAGTGTGAAATTGAAAGGGAAATCTATTTTCAAAAGGCAGAAATATCGATTCCAAAAAGAATCAAAATCGAGACTTATGTAAAGATTGAATAAAGAAAATTTGAAATAGAAATTGAATATGTGAAATTCAATGGAATTGAAATAGAATTTAAATAAGGAAATTCAAATGGGATTTGAATATAGAAATTCAAATGAGATTTGAATAAAGAAGATTTAAATAATGGAAAATTGAATGTAGAATGCATATAGAGTAATAATAGGATTCAAATATAGAAATTCAAAGGGAGTTTGAATATATGAAATTCAATGGAATTGAAATAGAGTTTGAATATATCAATTCAGATATAGAATTTGAAAAGAGGAAATTCGAATATAGAAATCGAATAGAATTTGACATATGAGAAATCGAATAGAATTAGACATATGGAAAAAATCGAATAGAATTTGAATAAGAGAAGTGACATAGAGATTGAATAAAGGATTTAAAAAGGAATTTCAATATTTGTAATTCAAATTGAATATAGAAATTTAAAGGAGTTTAAATATATGAAATTCAAATAGAATTTGAATTAGGAAAATTCAAATAGAAGTGAAAATGAAATTTGAATAAAGCAGATTCCAATAGAATTGAATTTGAAATTTGAATATAGAAGATTCAAATAGAATTGAAATGAAATTCAAATATAGAATTTGAATAAGGAAATTGAAACGAAATTCAAATATAGAAATTGAATAGAATTAACTAAGTCGAGAGGAATTAGTTTATCGAGTTTTGAAGTTGAAGTTGAACTTTGAAAGGTGGATTGGATCTGTAAATGGATATTCGAAATCGAATATAGAACATAAAATTGAAATGGAATTCAATTAGTGGATAAACAAGTTAAACATATATTTGAACATGTATATTCAAATAAAAATGTGAAATGGGCAAACCAGTAATTTGAAAATCACTTAACGAACTAAGTTAAAATGATTGGATTAAGTGGAATGAATTAGAAATGTATGGATATATATGAGATAGGTATGGATAAGGTATAAAGGTTTATAAATAGATTACTCGACAAAAGGTATGTATTTAATTCATATATGAGATTTTATGCGCCGTATCGGCAAGCCGCTTGGCTTTTTCTTTTTCTTTTGGATTGGTGAGGGCCATGAGAGGCTATTTGAAATATCCCGATGCTCCTAGTACAAAGGAGGTTATGGCGAATTTTTCCGAGAATTTAAGGAGTTAGAATATTTTTAAGATAATTTGATAGTTAGAATCAACGTATCGATATATATATATAGAAGTCGATAAGGAAATGAACTTGGAAATAGAATAGTGAAATAAAAAAGGAAGACCAAGAATAAAATCTAGTAAGAATAGAAAGAGGAAGTGTATAGGTGTTTAAAGGTGAATAAGTAGTTGTATGGTATTGATTATTCGAGTAAGTAGTCATATCTGTTTTGACGTTATAAATGTTATTCAGTCAAGGTCTGAGAGGTAGTTATACCCCAACTTGATTGATTTCGTTATTAACCAATAAATAGTAAGATTTCAGGCTCGAAGATCAATGTTGAATAAGAGTTAGTTGAATATAGTATTTGGGTGGTCGTAACGATGTTTTACACAACATCCGTTTTAACCCAAATAAGTGTAAGCTTGGAAATTGATGTTAAACATTTCCTAAGTATAGAAATAAACGAGATCGGAAAAGAGATAAGTAATTGGAATATTTTCCAGTTATAAATAGCATATATTTTCTAAAGTTTAGAAAATAAAGGAAGGCGATATTCAGAAATGTTTTCCCAATAACATAAAAGGCCAATATGGTTATTGAAAATATTTGGTTAACAAATATTGACAAAGGAATAGAGAAGTGATTTAACTAATGGAATATTGATTAAGGGCTCAGTTGAATTTCAAAAAGGAAAATTTGATTTTTGAAAAAGTAAACTGTTTAAAATTCCCAGGAAGAGACTGTTTGAATTAAGAACAAATGTAAATAGAAGTTTGCGAAAGTAAGCTGAAATTGAATTGAAACAGTTAAGTGAAAACTGAATGGAAATAGAACGATATCAGGAAAAATTTATTCTTGAATAAAATTGGATTGTCGAGATAAGAATCTAAAATGAAAATTGGATTGGGAAGTTAAGATTTTGAAATCGAGAATGGAACTCGAATTTGTAATAAAATTCGACTTAGGATATAAGCGAATGGTTGTGTCGTGGATAAAAGAAGATGGGGATTTGATTGGGATAACCCTTGTATCCGCTAAATTTAATAACAGGTGGAAGGGATATAATGATATGCCGACAAAAGGTACAAGTTTATATTTCATATGATATGAGATTTTGATGAGCTGAATTGGCAAGCCGCTTGGCTGTTTGATTTTCTTTTGGGTTGGAGATGCCCTAGAGAGGCGAGTTGGAGTTTGACCGATTGACCAGTACAAAGGAGGTGCTGGCAAAAAATTTCGAAGAGTTAAGGCGTTAGAAAATTTTCAGGATATTTGAAAATTTTCGTTGATAAGAATTAATTAATAATTTAATTGAAATTAAATTGGTTCAGTTGCAACTGAAGATAAGAAGTGAAAAAATGTGTTCTAAACAGTCGATAGGGTCGTCCCCTACTTTTTAGCAATTTCGAGGACGAAATTATTTTAAGTGGGGAAGATTGTAATGACCCGCATTGGCAGAGGTATTATGATTAATTAATTTAATTATATCAATGGTGATATAGTGAATTTAATGGTCGTTGAATTTAAATAATGATGAATATTTAATTTAAAATAATATATTTAATAATATATTTAATTCTGAAATAATCAGAATTGGCTGAAATGGCGATATGGTGTGAACTGGATCAGCTGTGATGTTTAATTCAGCTTGGAATTTGAAGTAGAATAACGAATATATTATTTGAATGATAGTTTGAACGTATAATTATATTATAATTAAAATAGAGCTTGAAATGGCGCGGCAGTTCGCTATTTGGCGATTTGAACTTCAACTGAATGTACAAGATTCGTTTTAAGCCGGATTTCTGTGAAACAAGAAACGTGTGGAGCTGGTGGAGTATATCTTTCTAGTGGAAGAGAAAAATCCGGATTTCGTCGTGTAGATTTTGAGATATGTCCAAATGAAATTCTAGAAAAGTCGCTGTATAATTCCTTTATAATTTATAAAGGAATTATTTATATTTTAAAAAAGGAATTTCAATATAAATCGAATATCGGGTTGACCCAGATTTGAAATATCGAGTTGTAAATCCCATTGGAGTCGTATGGTATTCCACTGTGAATATATACGATAATATTTATTTATAAATATTTTATTTAATTTTATTTAAATATATTTATATATTTAAATGGTCACCTAGAGCTTTAAAAATAGCCGGTTTTACAAATGAAGTCAGAATTCGACGAAACTAATTTTGTTGGATCCGCAATGTCAAATAGTTGTTAGATTTCCAGTTTCGTGATTTTTAGAGTCACTGTGTGGTCGTACGGATTTTTAGAGTGAAAAACAGTCAGTATTTTGACAGTTAAAAATACGCTGTGTGGGCATACGAAGTCGGAATTCGACGAAACCAGTTTCGTTGGGACCGTAATGTCGAACTCTAGCTACATGTCCAGTTTGGTGATTTTTGGGTGTCATACGTAGTCGCAGAGATTTTTTGAAGTCGGATACAAGAAGAGATTGGAGAAAATAAAATATAAAATAAATTCAAAAATATCTCCCCTCATTTTCTATTGTCACAAACAAGCCACACACCCTCTGTCTACAACCACAAGTGGTACCAACCCAAATTCTCTATATAACCGTATACACCCAAGACAGTAGCAAAGAAAAATCAAAATATACCCCAATAAAAATCTATAAATCGAGACTCGAACATCATGGTAATCCCTGATGGAAACTCTTCAGGTCTATACACATTTGGTAAAGTTCGACACAGTTTTCAGGTCCGGGTTTTTGCTTCAGCGATGTTAGGGTTCCAATTTGTGCCGAATGTAATCATGAATTCATGGAATCGAGTTCGAATTCGGGTTTAACATCAAGAACCGCACCTCTGTGACCTTTTGGGGGTAATTCCGACACAATTTCCGTCGCTGTCTACTACAGGAGTTTCGTTCGACGCGAGCAGGTGGGTGGGGTTCGAGTTCTACAATTTTGGTAGGAGGGGCTAGGGAATTTGATGAGGGAAATATTAGTGATTTTTCTGTGATTTTTAAAGTAAAGGGAGTGGAGGGATTTGGAGATGAAATTGGCAGTGGAAGTGAATAGGGGTTCGACGGGATAAATGAATTGGGGAAGATGAAGAAATGGGGCGGGTCTGAAAGGAAACGGGCCGACAGAAAGGGGGCAAGGCCCATTTGATTTTAAGCCAAGTTTTTAATTCAATTTAAAGATTTATTCAAACTTGTAAATTAAATTTCTCCTTCATACTATATCAGAATGAAGAACCGTAAGTTGCGTTGGGATCATATGGACGGACACTTCGCAATGGAACTGACCGCAAGTCAATTGGAGCTTATTACAATTTATGGCGAAATAAATTGTCCGACTGAATCAAATAACGCAAACCGTTATTTAACGATTAACGCGCCAAAGTGAGTAAATCTCACTAACTCTGAACAGTTTATAAGTTCATGTTGTATTTTTAGAACTGTTAGATATTGGCTGATTGACTGTATGTGACTGTTTGATTGAACTGCTAGTCAGTTAGTTAAATTTCTATATTGATTTTGTTTAACAGAATGTATCATATAGAACTGAAAATGATGTTATCTATATTGTTTAACATCTGTGATGCAGGGAAACAGGTTGGAGGAATCCAACTGGATTCCTCAACATTATTTTACTGTTTTCATATATTGTGATATATGATGTGTTATATAATCTGTTATGGATTATGTGTGTTAGAATGATATTGATCATTGTTATTCGATATTTTTAAATATCATAAAAGACCCTGGGATGTAAAAAAAGTATTTCAATGTATATTGAAATAAAGAGATTTTATAAAATCAACAGATTTTATAAAAGGAAATATTTCGAAAGTAAAATAAAGGAAAAATGTTTTTTTAAAACAAATAGAGTTTTATAAAAGGGAAATCATTTGTAAAGTGAAGAATTGTTACTAAAAGTAAATCTTTATAAATGAATAGTTTAGAGAATAAAGTAAAAGGAGTTAATCGATGTTAGTTTAATCGATTAGAGTTAAAGCAAAGGAGTTAATCGATGTTAGTTTAATCGATTAGAGTTAGAAGTAAAAGTAGTTAATCGATGTTAGTTAATCGATTAGTGATAAAGTTAAGAGGAGTTAATCGATGTTAGTTAATCGATTAGTGATAAAGTTAAGGGGAGTTAATCGATGTTAGTTAATCGATTAGTGATAAAGTTAAAAGGAGCTAATCGATGTTAGTTAATCGATTAGTGATAAAGTTAAGAGGAGTTAATCGATGTTAGTTAATCGATTAGTGTTAAAGTAAAAGTAGTTAATCGATGTTAGTTAATCGATTAGTGTTAAAATAAAAAAAAGTTACTCGATGCTAGTTTAATCGATTTGTGTTAAAGTAAAAGGAGTTAATCGATGTTAGTTAATCGATTAGTGTTAAAGTAAAAGTAGTTAATCGATGTTAGTTAATCGATTAGTGTTAGAATAAAAAAAGTTAATCGATGTTAGTTTAATCGATTTGTGTTAAAGTAAAAGGAGTTAATCGATGTTAGTTAATCGATTAGTGTTAAAGTAAAAGTAGTTAATCGATGTTAGTTTAATCGATTAGAGTAAAAGAAAATGAGTTAATCGAATATAGTTATTCGAATAGAAGCAAACGAGTTAATCGAATATAGTTTATTCGAATAGAATGTAAAAGGAGTTATCGAATATATTTTATTCGAAAGAAGTTAAGTGAAATGAGTAAATCAATAGTGTTAGCCCAATAGAGTTAATTGATAAGGGTTAATCGAATAGAGTTAAGTGAAAAGAGTCAATCGAATATAGCTATTCGAAGAAGGTTAAGTAAGGAAGTTAGTAAACGTGATATAAAGTGAACTTTGCCTATTTTAAAGTTAGAAATGTTGTTCAGTTAAGGTCTGAGAGGTAGTTCTACCCCAACTTGATTGGCTTCGTTTTTAACTAAGGAATAGTTAGGGTTCGGCGGTAAAGGAAATGGTTTGAGTTGGCATCGCGATGGTATGTTTAAACATCTGTCTAAGTCCAATGAAGAAGCTTTGGAAATGTTTTCCAAGTAAGAAACCAGAAATGTTTTCTAATAAAGAAAACAAGAAATGGAAATGTTTTCCATTGCTAATAACGTATATTTTCCCAATTTAGAAAATAAGGAATATTGAACGTAGGGAAACATGAGGCAAGTAAATTAATAAACTAAAGAGATGAATGTTGAATGATGTTTGATCGATATAATTTCCATTTGGAAATAATATCATTGTTTGCACACCTATTTTTATTCGATAGTTAAATCACAGACTATCGAAGTTTTGACCATTTTAACGTTGTTAATATGGAGAGACTGGTTGGATTATTATCCGAAGAACCACTCTGTATTGGCATAACCGTTGCGAATCATATATGCCAAAGGAAATTGAAGACGGAGTTATGCAAGGGCTATCCTGTTTACAGAATAGTGCCTTCGGTTCATCCTGTTCCTGGATGACTTGTATGGACGGATGTTTGACAGAGTAATTCCAGACGATCACGTATATTGATTTCTCCAACCGTACCAAGAGTGGAAGCGGAGGAGGAAAATTCTTTTAGATAACACATAATGTATTGTTGTAGGCGTCAATCGGTGATTTGATGGATTAGACGATGTGGCATTCAAAATGAATCTGGTATGATGATAAAGCGTAGCTTCTAGCCTCATCATCCGGTAAATGACAGAAATCGGGCAGGCAGCATGGCTAAGTCGGTCGCACCGAAGTAGGGTGTATAATCACCTGATCTAGAGTTTCATTTACTTCTAAAAATCTATTGTTGATGCTGTCCCATTCGGGAAACGGTTGCTGATCCCAACTGTTGGTGATATACATTCGATACACTCAAGCGAAATGAGTGGTCGGTCATGTGTGGCCGGGTTGCAAGATGTTCTTGTTGAACCCATTGTATTCCTCTCTAGAGGTACACGAGCGAAAGGTGGTTCCATACCTTGTCATAGTTGGAAACCCATTACCCAATACGTGCTTGCCGTTGTGATTGTATACTATATATGTAGAACGTGAGATGAAAGCGTTTCTACTAGATGATTATATATATTGTGGTTGATAGACATTATTATAATATCAAAAGGGTTTTTGATATAAAGATATTTTGGATTCTCATAAGGGAAAAACCCGTTCCGTTATGCGGCGTGGTCTTATGAGATACCGTTTATTTGTTCAACTGTTTAAACTGTTTTACTCATACCAGTCCCATGACTGACCTGGAGTTTACTTTGTTGTTTTCCCTAAACTCTTGGGTGCCTAAATTTGTACGGGCAGTCAAGTAGTCGGGACTTACAGATATACTGGAAGAGCTTAGAGCAGGAGACTTCAGGATCATATAGCTATAGTTTATTTCCGCTGTGTTGTAAGTGCTGTACTTTGATAATGATATGTATATTCAAGTACCAAGTTTGTATTTCAAAGTTATGTTATGAAACATATTTATTCGTTCCGCTGTGAGATTCGTGTTACTCTGATGTTGTGTTCTTCTTCTTCTTCTATTCTAATTTTCTATCTTATCTTTCCTCACCCTCTAATTTCTTACACTAATTACCAGGATTTTTCGATGTTTTGGGTATCGACATCGTGCTTATGTCGATAACCAAAGTCGCCGAAAATCCGGGTCGTTACAACCGGTCTATATTTCGTATGAGTTTGGTGATTTATGAGCCGAATTGGCAAGCCGCTTGGCTGTTTGATTTTTCTTTGAGTTGGAGAAGGCCTAGAGAGGCGAGTTGTGGTTTTATCGATAGGGCTGTACAAAGGAGGTTATGGCAAAATTTTCCAGAAATTCCGGGTGTTAGAAAATTTTCAAAATTTTTGAAAATTTAGTAAGTCGGAATGAATTAATATGTTAATCGGAATTTAAGTGGTTCGGTTGAAACTGAAGTTAAGGGGTAAACTGATAAATATTTACTCAGTAGATAGGGCCGTCCTCTAACTTAGCAATTTCGAGGACGAAATTATTTTAAGTGGGGAAGAATGTAATGACCCGGGCTTTTCAATTATAGAATATTTAATTTATTTAAATAGGAATGTGAATGAATTAGAAGTTGTATAACTTAATTTCAGAATATACGAGTTATAAAATTTAGCTGAATTGAAACCAAAATTTAATATGGAGTTTAAATTGAATTCGAAGCATATGAAAATTCATATTTTTGTAGGAGCGATAATATTAATTTATTATCGAAGGATAGAAGTGTGTTGAAATCGACTGGTATTAATTCGATTTCAAATACAAGTGAAAATAATGACTTCGCAAAACAGCTATTGAATTTGAGGAAACTAGTTTTGTTGAGTTCGTAGTAAAGGAATATAGCAGACTGTCAAATTTCATGGAATTCGGATTTGATATGAAACTGTACGGGCTTAAAAGGAGAACGTCATTATAATGGGTTATAATAAAGATAAACGTAGTAAAAGATTGATTATAGATCAATATAAAAATCAATGCAAAAATATCCTAAGTCATTGTGTGGATGCAAAGAAGGCCACGCCCTTCATTTGGTTTCAGCCGCACAAAACCCTTAGTCCACAAACAAAGCCGTGGGTTCATAAAAAATCCTCAAAGAAATAAATATAAAAATAATACCTAACCCTTATAAATACCCCTACCTTAGACATTACAACCTAATTCCTCTTTTCCATCTTCTATAATCAAAAGCAAATAGAGTCGCCACTTTCATTATCCATTTCTAAATTAAATAAAACTCATACTTTGATGAAATTCAACGTCGTTGGCTCCATTAGCTTCATGTGTGATAGGGCTTCATGTTAGTACCCTTAGTTCCTCCTGCGCACAATTTTTGGGAAGCTCGACATTTCTCTGTCCAGTGAAAACCAAGGTGGCGCGATGACCTACTGGGAGTCGGAGGCTAGTTTAATGGTGGTGCCGAACTTCGGTGGAGGAGCAGTTTCGAGCTCGACCTTGAGGTAGGGAGTCGATGGAGATTCTAAAGGAGGAGTTGGAGGGTAGTTACTGTAGGGGTGCAGATTTGTTCAGCGTGAGATCTGGCGAAGTCGTCTTCTGTTTTGGGGGAAACCGAGCTCGACGTTAAAGGTGGAATTTGGCTTTGTTGTTGTTTGTGCTAGCGTGAAGGATGATGAGGTAATCGAATCAAGTACGAAGGGTTGAGACCGATGGAAGGCCAGAGTGGAAAAGGGGGGACAGACTGTTTTTGAAAGTGTAGTGTTAGACTGTGTTGGGTCAACACGTGAACAGTTGGGCATGTGTTTATATAACTGAAAATGAGGCATTGGCCAAAACAATATAACTAAAGTTAATATTAGTTAAAAACAAGTCTTGAATCTGAAACAAAGGAAAACTAATTTGGTTTGAATATGAACAGTGAGTGAATTGGTGGGAAGCAGTTTAAAGCGTGTATGGGTACTGAAAAGAAGCGAAAAGGAAACAACAGAATTGGGTCAAAAGAAAATAAGGTGAATGTTAGACATAAGTATGTTGGGAACCAGGTAGAAGGACGTGAGGGTAAAACAAAGTGGATATTTGCTTCTTGAACACTATGGCTATTGGGAAGGAGCTGTTCGTGAATTCAGTTGGGCATTTTAGGGAATGAATGTGGTCTGTAAAATCGTTGGAAACCCAAAGGAAATGGACACGATCCTTTGAATTTCATTTCACAGGAGTCCGACGAAATAAGCTGCGACAGAATCTTGGTAACGAATCGAACATTCTGGAATTGTGGTGACGGAATTTACACTATATGAAACTGACTGGGGTGGATGGGAGCTAGTTTGAATTTATGGCGAAATAAACTGTTTGATTCAAATCAAACAACAGTTTATCGTTCTTTAACGATGAACTACCAAAGTGATTAAAACTCACCAACTCTGAACAGTTATATTTTTATAACGTACTTTTAGAACTGTTAGATATTGATTGACTGTTGTATGTAGATTGGTTGATTGAACTGCTAGTTAGTTAGTTGAAATTATATATATATATATACAAATATATATATATATATATAAACCGTTAAATATATGTTGATGTTGTTTATCAGAACATTTCATATTGAAATGAATTTGATGTATATTATACTGTGTAACATCTGTGGATACAGGGATACAGGTTGGAGGGATCCGACTGGATTCCTCAACATTTATTTTACTGTTTTCATATATTGTGATATATGATGTGATGTATAACTGTTATGGGTTATGTGTGTTAGAATGATATTTATCATTTGTTATTCGATATTTTAAATATCATAAGAAATCGTGGGATGTAAAAAGGAATATTTCAATGTATGTTGAAATGAAGGAATTTTATAAAATCAACCGATTTTATAAAAAGGAAATAAATTTGAAAATAAAGCATTTATAAAATCATAGGATATTATAAAGGAGGATATTTGTTTAGAAAAAAAATAGGATATTATAAAAAGGAAATCGTTATTAAAAGGGAATATGTATAAGTGGATAAACGTTGGTAAAAGGAAATCTTTTGTTTAAATGGATAAACGTTGTTAAAAGGGAAAATCTTTTTAAATCAATAAAGTAATCGAATATTAGTATTCAAAAGGAGTTAATCAAAAAGGAGTTGAATCAAATAAGTTATCAATTAGAGTTAATCAAATAGAGTTAAAACAATATTAGAAACTCACTAGAGATTAGTTAAGTCGAATGGTTTTCTGAATGTGGATCTGATGTTGGTTTCGGCCTTCGGGGTTTATACTTAGAGAATTGTTCTCGTAGTAGTTTACAGTTAGGGACTAATAGTTGTGGAATGATAGTGATGCGTGAATGAGGACTGGAAATGTTTTCCCATGTTAATAACGTATATTTTCTAAATCATAGAAAATAAGGAATGTGGATATATATATATATGTTTTGATGATTGGATCAATAATTCCATTTGGAATTTAGATCGTTGTTTGTACACCGACATGTTTTCATTGATATTTAAATCACAGACTATCAAAGTTTGACCATTTTAACGTTGTTAATATGGAGAGAGCGGTTTGATTCTTATCCAAAGAACCACTCTATATTGGCATAAGCGTTGCGAGTATGCCGAAGAAAATGGAAAACGGAGTAAAGTGATATTAGATAATAATGGACTAAGATGGATGTACTGAATAGTTCCTTCGGTTTCGTTCAATCCCAGAATGAACGTATATGGACGAGTGTCTGACAGAATATTTCCAATGATCGAATGGGTTGGTCTGTATAAATATATATGGTGGCAATGGATTTATTCCCTTAGCATAACATCCAGAATATTTGTGTAAACCAATTAGTGATTAACGGATTTGATAATGTGGCATTCAAAGTGATCGTGTTATAAATGAATGGGAAGTAATCGTAGTCTCTGGCCTCAACATCCGGTAAATGACAAAAATCGGACAGGCAGCATGGCTAAGTCGGTCGCACCGAAGTAGGGTGTATAATCACCTATCTAGATAATATTCATTTGCTTCGTTAATCTATCAATGATGTCCCATATATATACGGGAAACGGTTGCTGATCCCAACAGTTGGTGATGTACATTCGATACACTCAAGCGAAATTAGTGGTCGATCATGTGTGGTTGAGTTGCAAGATGTTCTTGTTGAACTCCAGTGTATCGTTCCTAGAGTACACTGATCGGAAGGTGGTTCCATACCTTGCCATGGTTAGAAATCCATTTCCCAATGCGTGCTTGCGGTTTTGATTGTATACTATATATGTAGAACGTGAGATGAAAGCGTTTCTGCTAGATGATTATTATATTGCGGTTTATAGACATTATTATAATATCAAAAGGTTTTTGATATAAAGATTTTGGATTCTCATAAAGGAAAAACCCGTTCCGTTTTGTGGCGTGGTCTTATGAGATATCGTTTACTTGTTCAAATTGTTTTAAACTGTTTTACTCATACCAGTCCCATGACTGACCCGGAGATTACTTTGTTTTGTTCTACCTAAACTCTTGGGTGCCTAAATTTGTACGGGCAGTCAAGCAGTTCAGGATTTTACAGATACACCTAGAGAGCTTGGAGCAGGTGGCTTCAAGATTTTATAGCTATTATTATTTCCGCTGTTTTTGTAAGTGTTGTACTCTAAAATGTTATTGTATACATATACTGTTTGTATTTCAAAAGTTATGTTATATTTTATTCGTTCCGCTGTGAGATTCGTGGTTACTCTGATGATGATGTTCTTCTTCGTCTTCTATTCTAATAGTTCTATCTTATCTATCCTCACCCTCTATCTTCTTTCTATTAATTTCTTGAATTTCCAGTGCAATTTTGGGTTGGACTTGTGTTATTTGGTCAGCTCAAATTGGACCGGATTTTCAGGTCATGACAGTCAGGGCCAGTCCACGCAAAACGGATTATTATGCCTGAACAATACGTCTCCCCACCCTATGGGGCGTAAATGAGCCAACGAATGACTCCATCGGCTTCACATAGTCACCGATATATCTGAGGCGCATCGCAATAGCAATAACCACATAAGTCAAACTCGTCAGGGCGTGTAAAACCACTGACGCCACTTCTAACTAGAAGGAACCGCTTGCCCTCCTTGAGGTCCTTCTCCCGTTTTTGGTTCATACCGGGTGTGAAACTCGTGAATTAAACGTTACACAAAGCTATGCCACAAAGTCCGTGCTTTGATCATCAACTAAAAGACTTTGATTTTCAACAGAAGCCTTGTTCATTTGCCACTTAGGCATGCCACACAGTCAATACACTCTATGCGTTTGATATCCATCAGTATATAACCCCTGAGCTCGTACGTCTCAAAGAAGGGCGTTAAGCAAGAGAATAAATTCTCCGCCGCCAAACAGATATATATTTAATAGAAATCAATCACACAGAATAAAATCCAATGTCAGACACATAGTCCATTTACAAGTTCGTTCTGGGTCTGAACGAAACCGGAGGCACCTAGTACCCCGCATATCCATCGATCTCCAAGTACGTCTGGACGACCACCAACTGATTCCCTCCTCTTGGGTGTACGGCCCAATCAAGATCATCAGTAATTATCAATACGATGTGAATACCTCCGGTCTTCAACCACCGTCTTTATCTTCGACTTATCGTCGTAACAGTTATTCAGAATGGGATAAACCCGGTCTTTCCGAATAACTCACGTATATAATAAATAATTGTTACCCAAACACAACATATGCCTCATTCCAATTCATCAGTCACTAACCGTAAATTAATCAAGAGAATAATTCCCAAAATATTAACCCCGAAGGCCGAAACCAACATCAGATCAATACACAGGAAACCATTCTACTTACCTAATCTCCATTTAGTTTCTAAATTTCACATTCTTAGGGAAAGGTTCCCATAAATTTTATCAAAGATAAATTCTTTTAAATTTATTCTTTAATCTTCATTTGAATATCAATTCAAACTAGTCGGGATTAGCGAACGACACCAAAGTGATCATTTATTTTATTTCCCAATCCCTACCTATTTATCCCATGACGTAAAAATGGTCATACTTCATATCTAACACCACGGTGTTATCGGTAAATTCAATTACCATTTCACGTTCAAATCTAATTAAAGATTTAACTATCACCTGGAGCAAAACTGGTGATACTCCATTCTCGATCTTTTCAATCTAATTAAAGATTCATTAAAACTCCACTTAGTTTTAATCTTTGACTGGGTTAAAGAATCAGTGTCATTTATAACACGGTTCACGATAAACCCCAAAATCACATCACATTTCAATCAGTCCTTAACCGTAAATTAGCGAGTGAGCAATTCCCTATGTATTAACCCTGAAGGCCGAAACCAACATCAGATCAATACCCCAGAAACCATTCAACTTAACTAATCTCCAGTTAGTTTCTAATTTCCTTAACTCCTTTGGGTCTAAGAACCGTATTATTGACGATACCGTTCACGACAACCCAAAATCACATTCCATTAATCATCGGTTTAAAGAACAAGTGTTATTTAAAACACCGATCACGATAAACCCAAAAATCAATTCCAATTCAATTCCAATTAAATACCATTTAATTGGTACACTTCATTAAATCTAAATAAAAAGATTTAATCTTTTTCTCAACTGGGTTTAAGAACAGTGTTAATGAAGACACCATTCACGACAAACCCAAATCACATTTGATATTATATACAAGGCTCTGAATAGGAAATATATCGGCTTATATTCAATATCAAATTCTACGACCAACAAATATCATATTAGAAATAACGATATAAATATATCTTTCAAATTTCCATAATAATATCTGTATAATCATGAAATCCAACATAGAAATAGTCCGAAGACAATTTCGATTCAAATCCATTCCAATGCAATTATTGGAAATTCTGGTTATTTTCAAAACCATTTCAAATCCAATTTATTTATTTTCAAAATAAATAAATTATTATTCTAGTTCAAAACTAGTTCATTTCGATAAAAATCTATTTTTACCCTTTCAAATATGGAATTTTTCATCCCAATTTTTCCCAAATCATTTTTATGATTTTACACAAATTATTTTTATTTTTAATAATTTTATCAAGGCCCGTACAGTCGATTTCCATCAACGGCCATCGAACAGCACTTACAGCGACCTTTTCCAAATTTGATTTGGACATAATTCCAAATCCAACCGTTAGATTTCTAATTTCTAATGTTCATTGGAAAGCTCTTTTCGATTCAAACCCAATGGTTCTGGTTTCAGGACAATCCGACGGTCAGATGTCCCGCAATATCAATTCGAAGTCAATGGTCGAAATTCACGAACTGCCGCAGCGCGTTCTATTCAGGCCATTATATATATATATATCATTGATTTCCTTTTAAAATGTATTTTATAAATCGTTTTAAATTCGTTTTCGAAACGATTTCAACTTCATTTCAAATTAAAATCAAAATTCAATTTTTCCTTATAAATTCGTTTTGAATTCATTTCAAATTGATTTCAATTAAAATTGATTTTTAATTCAATTTCAGTTCGTTTTCAATTCAATTCAATTTCAATTCGAATTCATTTCTATTCAATTTCAATTCGAATTCTAATTCGTTTCAATTCAATTTAATTTCAATTCGAATTCATTTCTATTCAATTTCAACTCGAATTCTAATTCGTTTCAATTCAATTTAATTTTGATTCGAATTCATTTCTATTCAATTTCAATTCAAATTCTAATTCGTTTCAATTCGATTTCATTCGAATTTCAATTCTTTTCAATTTACCAAATTTTGAAACCACTTTCGATATTCATTGTAAAACGAATAAAATCGACAAAATTCCCGTTCGTGATAAAATGGCGTTTAACTACTTAACACGGCTTCGAATATTTCTATTTTCAAATATTTCTTTTCTAATCTTCTATTCACATATTCTATTCAAAATTGGAATAAGGCCCAATCAATTACCATATAATGCTAATTATATGGATTTTCTATAACACATGTATAAAATAACAACGATAAATAATCAACCATCATCCAGAGTGCACCGCACAACTGCATAAGCCTTAAATATAAATATTTAACGCTTATAACAGCCTGTCAATCAATCGATCAACATACAACTAATTATTGGGATTAGTGTATGTCATATATCATCCCAATACCCATGTGGGGTTTTCAAACAATCAAACACAGATTTTATTTGTGCAGTTGGGCGATGTGTAAAATTTATCGTCCCATTCAATATTAGTCAAATGTGTGTATATAAACAAATCATCCTATTTTTTTATATTTATTTATTCACATTAATGTTAAAAATTATATTTTCAACTATAAAATATTTTT
This sequence comes from Allium sativum, assembly GCA_030737875.1. Lineage (NCBI taxonomy): Eukaryota > Viridiplantae > Streptophyta > Magnoliopsida > Asparagales > Amaryllidaceae > Allium > Allium sativum. The sequence goes on along the minus strand of CM060918.1, from coordinate 860,352,853 downwards.
AACTACATAAATATTTTATTTCATTTCACATCACATCACACAATCAACTACACATCAAAATCAAACAAACAAGCATACAATCCGTCCATGGTCTGTGGACGACTGGTGTCGGGTGCTACTAAACACCGTCTACATCCTAGTATATATTTTTAACTAGAAATTTAAATTAAAGGTGAGGAGTTCTCACCGACTAGCTAATCCAAACGCCATGGCTCTTCTTATGTAGAAATCTTCGTCGTACGCCTTTTGTCAATTTCGTTGCCCGTAGCCACTACATATATAAAAATCACATTTTTAATTCGCTCTATATGGATAAAAATTCTATTTTTACATCGCTACTATATAGAAAAAAATTCTATTTTTATAGCGGTGTTCATATAATAAAGATTATATTTTTATCACACTATTCTCTATATAAAAATTATATTTTTATATCGCTCTTCTTCCAATAAAGAATATATTTTTATAACGCTCCTTCCTTTATAAAAATTATATTTTTATATCTACTTCTAATATAAAGATCGAATTTTTATATCATTTCTATAAATATCCCATTTTTATTTCAACATATATATAATAAAAATCAGGTTTTTACTTCGCTACACATATAAAGATCAAAATTTTACTTTCTATATAATATAAAAATCGTATTTTATTTATCATACATATATAAAAATCGTGTCTTTATATCGCTACAACTAGAAAGATCTCCTCTTTATATATATTAAAAATCAAATCTTTATTCATTTCAAAATCCGAACTTTCTTAAACAAAAATCTTATCTTTTCAATTTAAAACAATGTTCCTCTTCTATCAAACCGATTTAAACCTCCCCCCTTTTTCATAAAAAAAACTAAAATTTTATTTTAAAACTAACTACTGTGATTAAATAAAATAAAAACTATATAAATAACATTAAAAACTTACAATTGATTAAAGAGGAGGCCTTGGGCGAGGTCTCGCATGCATTGAAAGGGGGGGCTCGAGCAGGGGAGGAGGGTGGTTAGGGCGGCGGCGGCTCGGTGGTTAAGGCGGTGGCCTGATTGTGGAGTGGTGGGGCGATTTGGGCGAGGAGGGAGAGAATGGGAGGAGGTCGAGGTGAAGGAGAAGGTGGAGTAGAGGGCGCCGATGCCCTGGACGGCGGCGTTGGAGGTTGAACAATGGGGGCTGCGTTCTCGTCTCCCTTTTTTTTATCTTTCTGAATGAATGAAACGGGGGGGGGGGGGGGGAGATAAAGGGGGGTAGTTGACTTTTTTTGTTATTTAATTTAATTCTAAAAAGCAACTTTAAATTTCAACCTCGAAATCGAACCCACCGCCTGTCGTCCATAGCTAATTACCCCCATTTCGAACACAATGGGATATTTATCATAGGCTGATTCGCTTGTTCCGATCAGTTTTCGTCAAAATCAAAATATAACTCTATATATTGAATTTGAACGCACATTTCATTTTACTGGGGGCACATACTAACTCGAAAAATTCCAGAAAAATATTTTCTAGCTTCGTATTGACGATACGGTCCTAACAAAACTAATTTCGTTGAATTCTGAGACCGTTTGAAAAATGGCCATTTTCCAGTCAATTAAAAAATCAACCGAAACTGGTCAAACGCGTTTTCCTTTGCCACGCTCACATATTGATTCGAAAAATTATGAAATTTGAAACCTAGCAATAACATGACATCATGGATCCAACAAAAGTGGTTTCGTAGAAAACCAAGGTCGTTTGCAAAATTTCCATTTTTAAGGGCCAAAATTCCATAGCGACTATTCTGAATTTTCAAATGGACGTAACTTTTGATTCCCGCTATGAAATTTCAATTTTTCGGATTCGTTGGAAAGATATTCTCAAGTAGATTCAAATATTTTTGGTTTCGTTAAAATTCGGCTTATTTTGCACCCGGTACATTCATTTGAAATTTGAAATCGAATTATCGAACTACCGCGCAATTTTCAATTCCTTTTATAAATTATAATTAAATAATTATATTCTAACGACGATCTATATAAATATGTACATTTGAATTCTATTCAAAATAAATTTTTCGTCATTATTATTTAAAATAAATCATTTTAAATAATGAAAATTGAATAAAATTGCCAAAATAAAAATTTTAAATTGGCCTTGATTTCCGGGTTATTACAATCTCCCCCACTTAAAACTTTTCGTCCCCGAAAAGGAACGAAGCCGAAAGTTGTTTCACAAACCAACTCAACTTCCAGTATTTTCACTACGGCTTAAGTTCTTCAACTTTTCAGTTTCTATGAACTTTCCAAATATTTCAAAATTTTGGCTAACACCCTAAATTTTCTAAAAATTTCGCCATAACCTTCCCTACACCGGGGACTTCAGGATATTTCATATAGCCTCCCATGGCCTTCTTCAATCCAAAAGAAAAAGAAAAAGCCAAGCGGCTAGCCAATCGGCTCATAAAATCGTCATCACCCAAACAAAACAGTAAATTATGGTAACCATGTACCTATTTGTTGGGCAAACAATTTTATTCTTATGCTCTAGCCTCCTTGCTATGACCTGTTCAGTGTTAGTACATGTATATGCATGCAAATGCGACTAATTTTCAATACAATTCACTATTTGATCTATTTTCTAAATGGTTCAAATTTTAATTAATCAAACAATAATCAAACAACACAACCATCAATCAATTAATTGATTATCATTTCAAAATCATAGCTTTGATACATAGTCAAAAAATCACATTTTTGATGCCAAATCACAACAATAGGCCCTATCTAATTTTGGTCCTCACACCAGTCAATTGGAAATATATTGAAATCTCACTTTCGAAACACGAAAATAAATTCTAATGATGACGTGTCAATCATTAGAATCATGTCCGAGCGACTAGAGTGTGATTCTATATCTATCGAATATATTTGAGGCTTCAATACACGTGGATCAAACGTATACTAAAATCTCTATATATTTGATTTCCAAAATCAATATAAATAAATAATCAAATACGTATAATTGAATTAAATTTTCAAAACAAAAATTGTTTTTCATTTTAAAAATATTCTCTTCACACTCGTTCTAGGATACTATTGATCCCATCTCTAACGAGTCGTTCCCACTGGATATTACTAATCCAATTTCTGATGAATTCTTTCGTATGGTTCTAATGTGTCTTGCTCTCTGAGCTTTGTAAACCAAAGCAGTGATACCAAATGTAAGGACCCGTAACTTCCCCGGTATGGAAAGAGCGGATACTTCGAGAATAGGCCACAAAAGAATGCAGACAGAAGAACATTTCATTGTTTATTACAACAATTCCATCAGAATACAAGAATAAACAGAGTATAAAGAAATAAAATACATTCGATAAATATCATAGATTACAATATATTACATAGCAGCGGAAAATAATACAAAATACAACTTAAGAAGAAACACGGATACAAAGCTTTTTGGATATCGTTCCAGCTGTAAACCAGGTTCCTGTGAATATAAATCTGCAAAACCAAAACTACTAGCTGTCCGTGCAGAAAATAGGGGCACCCAGAGATTAGGTTAAAACAATAAACTCCAGGTCAGTCATGGGACTGGTGTGAGAACTAAAACAGTTATTAATCTTTATTTTAAAGTTTGGTAAATCAAGGGACCACGCCGTATAACACGGAACGGGTTTCCTCCCAAGAACACCAGTGCATAAAACAATAGCGCAATACTAAATAAAGAACAATGAAGCTATTATAAGACCCAGGTCCTATCACACAATGCAATGCAAGCCAGGGGATAGGGTTTTACCTTATAATAGCGAAAGAATGCTTGATACGCTAAATTTCATGTTTTAAATTTTTTAATCAGACTCCAACTGTAAATTAGTAAGAGAACGATTCCCTAAGTATTAACCCCGAAGGCCAAAACCAACATAAAACTAATATCCAGGAAACCACCCATCTTAGCTTGGTTTCAGTTAGTTTCTTATTTTATATACAATCATAAATATCAATCATAGGCGGCATGAATGTCCCATACCACTATGTCGCCATATATAGGTATACAATCAAAACCGCAAAATGTCGTATTGGAAGTTGGGTTATCATTTATGGTATGAACCGAGGCTAGGGATCGTCCTCACAGATTCGAGACTGTCTAGTCCGAGTCTCAGGAACAGCCGCAACTGCCCCTTGGATCGTCAGGGCTGGTCCACACGGAGTGGATTATTATGCCTGAATAATACGTCTCCCCGCCCTATGGGGCGTAAATGAGCCAACGAATGACTCCATCGGCTTCACATAGTCACCGATATATCCGAGGCGCCTCGCAATAGAAATAACCACATAAGTCAAACTCGTCAGGGCGTGTAAAACCACTGACGCCACTTCTAACTAGAAGGAAACTCATGCCCTCCCTGAGGTCCTTCTCACGTTTCTGGTTCATACCGGGTGTGAAACTAGCGAATTAAACGTTACACAAACTATGCCACAAAGGTCGTGCTTTGATCATCAACCACAAGACTTTGATTTTCAACAGAAGCCTTGATCATTTGCCACTTAGGCATGCTACACAGGCAATTCACTCTATGCGTTTGATATCCATCAGTATATAACCCCTAAGCTCGTACGTCTCAGAGAAGGACGTTATGAAAGAGAATAAATTCTCCGCCGCCAAACAGATATATATTTAATAGAAATCAATCACATAGAATAAAATCCAATGTCAGACACACAGTCCATTTACAAGTTCGTTCTAGGTCTGAACGAAACCGGAGGCACCTAGTACCCCGCATATCCATCGATCTCCAAGTACGTCTGGACGACCACCAACTGATTCCCTCCTCTTGGGTGTATGGCCCAATCAAGATCATCAGTAATTATCCAAACGACATGAAGACCTCCGGTCTTCAACCACCATCTTCATTTTCGACTTATCGTCGTAACAGTTATTCAGAATGGGATAAACCCGGTCTTTCCGAATAACTCGCGTATATAATAAACAAATGTTACACAAAAACAACATACGCCTCATTCCAATTCATCAGTCACTAACCGTAAATTAATCAAGAGAGTAATTCCCCAAATATTAACCCTAAAGGCCGAAACCAACATCAGATCAATACACAGGAAACCATTCTACTTAACTAATCTCCAGTTAGTTTCTAAATTTCACATTCTTAGGGAAAGGTTAACATAAATTTTATCAAAGATTAATTCTTTTAAATTTATTCTTTAATCTTCTTTTGAATATCAATTCAAACTATTCGGGATTAGCGAACCACACCGAAGTGATCATTTATTTTATTTCCCAATCCCAACCTATTTATCCTGTGAAGTAAAAATGGTCATACTTCATATCTAACACCATGGTGTTATCGGTAAATTCAATTACCACTTCACGTTCAAATCTAATTGAAGATTTAACTGTCGCCTGGAGCAAAACTGGTGATACTCCATTCTCGATCTTTTCAATCTAATTAAAGATTCATTAAAACTCCACTTAGTTTTAATCTTTGACTGGGTTAAAGAATCATTGTCATTTAAAACACGATTCACGATAAACCCAAAAATCACATCACATTTCAATCAGTCTTTAACCGTAAGTTAGCGAGTGAGCAATTCCCTAAGTATTAACCCCGAAGGCCGAAACCAACATCAGATCAATACCCCAGAAACTATTCAACTTAACTAATCTCCAGTTAGTTTCTGATTTCTTTAACTCCTTTGGGTCTAAGAACAGTATTATTGAAGATACCATTCACAACAACCCAAAATCACATTCCATTAATTATCGGGTTAAAGAACAATTGTTATTTAAAACACTGTTCACGATAAACCCAAAAATCAATACCAATTCAATTCCAATTAACTATTATTTGATTGGTACATTTCATTAAATCTAAATAAAAAGATTTAATCTTTTTCTCAACTGGGTTTAAGAACAGTGTTAATGAAGACACCATTCACGACAAACCCAAATCACATTTGATATTATATACAAGGCTCTGAATAGGAAATATATCGGCTTATATTCAATATCAAATTCTACGACCAACAAATATCATATTACAAATAACGATATAAATATATCTTTCAAATTTCCATAACAATATCTGTATAATCACGAAATCCAACATTGAAATATTCCGAAGACAATTTCGATTCAAATCCATTCCAATGCAATTATTGGAAATTCTGGTTATTTTCAAAACCATTTCAAATCCAATTTATTTATTTTCAAAATAAATAAATTATTATTCTAGTTCAAAACTAGTTCATTTCGATAAAAATCTATTTTTACCCTTTCAAATATGGAGTTTTTCATCTCGATTTTTCCCAAATCATTTCTTATGATTATACACAAATTATTTCTATTTTTAATAATTTTATCAAGGCCCGTACAGTCAATTTCCATCAACGGCCATCGAACTGCACTTACAGCGACCTTTTCCAAATTAGATTTGGACATAATTCCAAATCCAACCGTTAGATTTCTAGTTTCTAATGTTCATTGGATAGCTCTTTTCGATACGAACCCGATGGTTCCAGTTTCAGGAGAATCCGACGGTCGGATCTCCCGCAGTATCAATTCGAAGTCAATGGTCGAAATTCACGAACTGCCGAAGTGCGGCGCGTTCTATTCTGGCCATTATATATATATATATATATATATATATATATATCTATATATATATATATATATATATATATATATATATATCATCGATTTCCTTTTAAAACGTATTTTATAAATCGTTTTAAATTCGTTTTCGAGACGATTTCAACTTCATTTCAAATTAAAATCAAAATTAAAATTTTCCTTATAAATTCGTTTTTAATTCATTTCAAATTGATTTCAGTTCAAATCGATTTTTAATTCAATTTCAGTTCGTTTTCAATTCAATTCAATTCAATTTCAATTCGAATTCATTTCTATTCAATTTCAATTCGAATTCTAATTCGTTTCAATTCAATTTAATTTCAATTCGAATTCATTTCTATTCAATTTCAATTTGAATTCATTTCTATTCAATTTCAATTCGAATTCTAATTCGTTTCAATTCAATTTAATTTCAATTTGAATTCATTTCTATTCAATTTCAATTTGAATTCTAATTCGTTTCAATTCAATTTAATTCGAATTTCATTTCTTTTCAATTTATCAGATTTTGAAATCACTTTCGATATTCATTGTAAAATGTATAAAATCGACAAAATTCCCATTCGTGATAAAATGGCGTTTAACTACTTAACACGGCTTCGTATATTTCTATTTTCAAATATTTTATTTCAAATATTTCTTTTCAAATCTTCTATTCGAATATTCTACTCAAAACTAGAATGAAGCCCAATCAATTACCATATAATGTTAATTATATGGATTTTCTACAACACATGTATAAAATAACAACGATAAACAATCAACCATCATCCACAGTGCACCGCACAACTGCATAAGCCTTAAATATAAATATTTAACGCTTATAACAGCCTGTCAATCAATCGATCGACATACAACTAATTATTGGGATTAGTGTATGTCATATATCATCCCAATACCCATGTGGGGTTTTCAAACAATCAAACACAGATTTTATTTGTGCAGTTGGGCGATGTGTAAAATTTATCGTCTCATTCAATATTAGTCAAATGTGTGTATATAAACAAATCATCCTATTTGTTTATATTTATTTATTCACATTCATGTTAAAAATTATGTTTTCAACTATAAAATATTTTTAACTACATAAATATTTTATTTCATTTCACATCACATCCCACAATCAACTACACATCAAAATCAAACAAACAAGCATACAAGCCGTCCATGGTCTGTGGACGACGGGTGTCAGGTGCTACTAAACACCGTCTGCATCCTAGTATATAATTTTAACTAGAAATTTAAATTAAAGATAAGGAGTTCTCACCGACTAGCTAATCCAAATGCCACGGCTCTTCTTATGTAGAAATCTTCGCCGTACGCCTTTTGTCAATTTCGTTGCCCGTAGCCACTACATATATAAAAATCACATTTTTAATTTGCTCTATATGGATAAAAATTCTATTTTTACATCGCTACTATATAGATAAAAATTCTATTTTTATAACGGTGTTCATATAATAAAGATTATATTTTTATCACAATATTCTCTATATAAAAATTATATTTTTATATCGCCCTTCTTCCAATAAAGAATATATTTTTATAACGCTCCTTCCTATATAAAAATTATATTTTTATATCTACTTCTAATATAAAGATCGAATTTTTATATCATTGCTATAAAAATCCGATTTTTATTTCAACATATATATAATAAAAATCAGGTTTTTACTTCGCTACACAAATAAAGATCAAATTTTTACTATCTATATAATATAAAAATCGTATTTTTATTAGCATACATATATAAAAATCGTGTCTTTATATCGCTACATCTAAAAAGATCTCCTCTTTATATATATATTAAAAATCAAATCTTTATTCATTTCAAAATCAAATCTTTCTTAAAAAAAGCTCTTATCTTTTCAATTTAAAACAATGTTCCTCTTCTATCAAACCGATTTAAACCTCCCCCCTTTATTCATAAAAAAAAACTAATTTTTTATTTTAAAACTAACTACTGTGATTAAATAAAATAAAAAATATATAAATAACATTAAAAACTTACAATTGATTAAAGAGGAGGGCTTGGGCGAGGTCTCGCGCGCATCGAAAGGGGGGCTCGAGCTGGGGAGGAGGGTGGTTAGGGCGGCGGCGGCTTGGTGGTTAAGGCGGTGGCCTGATTGTGGAGTGGTGGGGCGATTTGGGCGAGGAGGGAGAGAATGGGAGGAGGTCGAGGTGAAGGAGAAGGTGGCGCAGAGGGCGCCGATGCCCTGGACGGCGGCGGTGGAGGTTGAGCGATTGGGGGGGCTGCGTTCTCGTCTCCTTTTTTTACTTTATTTGTTTTTATCTTTCTGAATGAGTGAAACGAGGGGGGAGATAAAGGGGGAGTAGTTGACTTTTTATTATTATTTAATTTAATTCTAAAAAGCAACTTTAAATTTCGACCTCGAAATCGAACCCACCGCCTATCGTCTATAGCTAATTACCCCCATTCCGAACACAATGGGATATGTATCGTAGGCTGATTCGCTTGTTTCGATCAGTTTTCGTCAAAATCAAAATATAGCTCTATATATTGAATTTGAACGCGCATTTCATTTTACTAGGGTCACATACTAACTCGAAAAATTCTAAAAAAATATTTTCTAGCTTCGTATTGATGATATGGTCCTAACAAAACTAATTTCATTGAATTCTGAGAACGTTTGAAAAATGGCCATTTTCCAGTCGATTAAAATCAAACAAAACTGGTCAAACGCGTTTTCCTTTGCCACGCTCACATATTGATTCGAAAAATTATGAAATTTGAAACCCAGCAATAACTTGACATCACGGATCCAACAAAAGTGGTTTCGTCGAAAACCGAGGTCGTTTGCAAAATTTCCGTTTTTTGAAGGGCCCGAATTCCATAGCGGCTATTCTGAATTTTCAACTGGACGTAACTTTTGATTCCCGCTATGAAATTTCAATTTTTCGGATTCGTTGGAAAGACATTCTCAAGTAGATTCAAATATTTTTGGTTTCGTTAAAATCCGACTTATTTTGCACCCGGTACATTCATTTGAAATTTGAAATCGAATAATCTAACTACCGCGCCATTTTCAATTCCTTTTTTAATTATAATTAAATAATTATATTCTAACGACGATCTATATAAATATATACATTCGAATTCTATTCAAATTAAATTTTTTGTCATTATTATTTAAAATAAATCATTTTAAATAATCAAAATTCATTAAAATTGCCAAAATAAATTTTTTAAATTTGCCCAGATTTCTGGGTTATTACAAAAATGCCAGGGCTGTTCTGTTAACCCTAGATGGAAATTGCCCAAGATGGATTAATAGAACTGTACCTTCGATTTGTCCAGACCTAGGACAACTTGTAAGGACGAGTGTCTGATAGAGTATTTCCAAAAGGATTACGTACGTTGATTCCTTCAAACGTACGAAGTTGGTGGCAAAGAAGGGAAACTTCTTTAGCCTAACAATCTAAGTATTTTTGTGGGAACCAATTAGTGATTTCCAATGGATTTGACGATGTGACATTCAAAGTGATTGGTGGCCAGATGTTTTGAAAGATAATTCAAACCTCAAGCCTCACAACCGGGAATTGATAAAAAATTGGGCAGGCAACATGGCTATGTGGGTCGCTCCCATTAGTATGTATAATCACCTTTTTAGAGAAATTGCAATTGCTTCTTTAATCTATCAATGTTGTCCCTTTCGGGAAACGGTTGCTGATCCCAACCGTTGGTGATATACGTTCGATACACTTAAGCGAAATGAGTAGTCGGTCATGTGTGGGCCGGGTTGCAAGAAGTTCTTGTTGAACCCAGTGTATTCGCCTCTAGAGATACACTATTGGAAGGTGGTCCCATACCTTGTCATTTTGAAAATCCAATCTCCAATAAGCGCCCTGTGGTTTTTGATTTTATATTATATATTTAGCGTGAGATGCAAGCGTTCCACTAGATTCTATTTATTTGATTTAGACACTATTATAATATCACCAGATTTTGATATCAAAATGTTTTGGGTTATCGTAAGGTAAAAACCATCCGTGTTTATGTGTGGATTTGTCTTACGATTATCATTCCTTTCAAAGGATTTTTGAAAGTTAAACCGATGGTTGGAGTTTACTCACACCAGTCCCATGACTGACCTAGAGTTTATTTTGTTTTGTTTTCCATAAACTCTTGCATGCCAAAATTTGTATGGGCAGTCAGGTAGTCTGGATTTTTCAGATTCACTTAGAAGAGATGGAAGCAGGAGGTTTCACCAGTTAGCTATAGACTATCATATTTCCGCTGTGTACTATGTTGTATCTGGAAACAGGTGTTTATAATTGTTCCAGAAATAACTGTTGTGTTCTGATGAGGGTATGTATGTACAATTATTGATTTGTATTTCAACGTTTATGTTATCTAATATATTTTATTCGTTCCGCTGCGAGTTTGTGGTCTTCGTTTTCTTCTATTCTAGTATTTCTTCCTTTCTATTTCTCATCCTCTAGCTTCTTTCTAATAATGATTCGTATTTCTCTGCAATTTGGGTAGGGTTTTGGTGTTATTAGTCGACTCAAAGTGTACGGAAATTCGGGTCGTTACATGTACTTCTTAGCAACCTTATTGAGATCAAACACGGGTTGTGGAGGTTGTTGTGGCACTGTAGCTTCAATGTTATTGTCTGTTTCTACTTCTTCAAGATTGGGTTGATTTGGAGTGGCAGGGATCTCACACCTTCCTCTTCCTCTGCCTCTGCCTCTCCTACCTCTTCCTCTTCCACTCATGCTCTGTTAGCACTGCAAATGTTAAGAATAGAGTCAGGCCCACAGGAAAATATATTAAGTAAAGGTAAAGGCATAAAGACATGTGCATAATTAATGATGTGATGATCAAGTTATAACGCTATTCTGCTACACTAATTTTAGGACATTACTAATCCCTTCTCTAATGAGTTTCTCGTCTTAGAATAATACTGATTCTGTTTTTGATGAGTTGTTTAATGCGTTTAATACCAGAACTAAGATTAACCAATGCTATGATACCAAAATGAGACAACCCAAACTCCAATGCCATGGAAATAAGGGTAATCATTGGAATATAACACATTAATCACATCAGCAGATTGCGGATAATAGCATAACACATGAAATCATATAATAATATACATCATCCTAACAGAGGAATCATAAATGTCATCATCAGAGTAGCACAATTAGATGTTACAACTTAGTACACAAAAGAAATAATCAGTCTACATTGAGATCAACGGTACATATACATAAGATAGTACAAGCGGTAATGTCAACAGTCCAAAATACAAGTAAAATCTAGTCTTCGTCTTCAACCAAAAGAGCACCGCATGCTATGGTGCATATCCAAAATAAATCCAGCTACCTGATTACTTGGCTGCCCTTGTAAAAATAAAGGCACCCGAGTTTGGAAGTGAAAACAAACTACGAGTCAGTCATGGGACTGGCATGAGAAATCTTACTTAACTTATTATATAATAAGGCTAACCACAAGACCACGACGCTAACGTGGAAAGGGTTTACTCCATTGTATTGCCAGTGCATAAATAAAGTAAATCTTTTAAACAACACAATGATTTTTAGAAAAAATGAAGCCATTATAAGACTCAGGTCTCATCAGACAATGCAACGCCAGCTGGAGGATAGAGTTTTACCTTATAATGGCCAAATATGCTGGGTACGCATAAATCAAAAATCATTTGATACTATTACTAGTGTTTAGTCAGTTTAAAACACTTTTCAATATAAATGTATCAATCCTAGATGGTATAGCTACCATATACTTTGTCGCCATATATAGGTTTACAACCAACTCCGTAATGTCGTATTGGAAATATGATCTCCATCATGAGTCAAGGCTAGGGATGCCTCCTTCCGATTCGAGACACTCTAGCAAATGCCTTAGTATTACACACGGCGGGGCAACCCTGGATCTTGTAGGGCCAGTCCACACATACTTTATTGGACCGGTTATTCTTGAACACTAATTTCCTGGTCCTATCGGATGTATCCATTGGCTCCGTAGTGACCGATATACATGCGGCGCCTCGCATTCCATCATCCACACAGGTAAAAATAAATAAATGTCTAGGCTCCGTACCATGACACCACCCATAGCTAGAAAATAACGCATGCACTCCCTACTGTCCCTAATCCCATTTTTGGCTCGTACTGGGGCGTGAGGCTCGCGAGTTAACTCTACACACAAAGCTATGCCATTTATAGCCGTGCTTTGATCATCAACCACAAGACTCTGCTTTTCAACTAAGCCTTGATCACTTGTATCTCAGCATGTCACACTGACATTTCATGCCATGCGACTGATGTCTACTGATATATAACCTCTAAGCTCGTACGTCTCAGAGAAGGGTGTTAAGCAAGAGAATAAATTCTCCGCCACCAAACAGATATATATTTAATAGAAATCAATCAACACAGAATAAAATCCAATGTCAGACACACATACATTTACTAATTCGTTTTGGGTCTGAACGAAACCGGAGGCACCTTATTCCTTGTTCCATATGTCCAATACGGAAGAGATAATCTTGCATATCCGGACAATCAAAAAGTATGTCCAGACCACTACCACTATAACCTCATCAAGGGAGCTACCTATGTGAAGACTACTGGTCTTGCACCATCTTCATTATCTTCGACTTTTAGTTTCCATTCAATTATTTGAGATGAGAATTAACTCAGCCTTTTCAAATACTTAACGTATATATAGAATTTAGTCAATTCTTTGCATGGTTAAACTATTTAACATTCACGTTTAAATTCAATATAATAATTTCATGTCAAATACATCTAACCATAAAAAATATCTAATAAACTAATTAAAATTGGTTTATTTCCATTCCACTTCGTTTATAATACTTTAAAATGATTTATCGCTATTTTTATTTATATAAAAATAGCCCAATTTAAATAAACGACGCTTCAGGTCATTACACGGCCCTGACAATGTTTTGATTCAGATTTGAATTACACGTTTCTCAAAATCTAACCATTGGATCTTAACAAATTTAATATCGTTGGAAAGATCTTTCCAAAGCGAACCCAACGGTTCCAGTTTCGGGAACATCCGACGGTCGAATCTCTCGGTATAATCGTTTAAAATTACGATTCCAAAATGTGAACTACCACACGTGATTCGTTTAATTTTAATTTGTATTATATATAAATTATATAATTCATTCGACTCAAAACCATTTAATAGTTCAAATAATTGGCTAAAGCCTTTAAATTTCGAAAAATTTCGCCATAACTCCTTTGTTTGGGAGGGGTCTGAAAAATTTATTAGGTCGTATTAGGTACCCAATAAATCCATAAAAAGCATACATAATTTTTTTGTGACTTATCTATGCCCAAGGAAGAGTGTAAAGATCATGTCTCTAGAGATTATATCTCGTCACCTTGTCCAGTGTTGGAAAATAAATAATCCATGTGCCGTATCTAAAATCAAGAGAGACATGAATTATTGTCATCCCCAGATCCGTGTGGGGTTTTTATTAATTCCTGCAATTTACCGTTATATTTTATTTAGTCCATATCAGTCCTCACTTTAATCTGTAATTCAATCATCGCCATATGAGCGTCTTGCCTGTATGGTAATCCTAACCTCATCATACAAGCTCCAAATGCTTATATGGAACATGATATGCTATGACATCAATAATTCGTCTTCGGTTCAACCTGAAATGTATTCATCGCCATACAAGTCTCTCACTTGTATGGTAATTCCAATCTCGTCATACAAGCTCCAAATGCTTATGTGGTATATGATAGAGTATGTTATCTTCACATAGCATGTCATGTAGGGTAGTTCAAAATTAATTATTGCTATCTTATGGCGTAGTTTATAATCTCACACAGAACAACCATCACACCGCATCCAATGGCATTCACAGAAGTTTATATAATAATAAAATTGCGCATCTAGCTCATTAAGGTGTACCTATTTGTTGGATACACAAATAAATTCTTTACTCAACAGCAAATCCATTTACCTGTTTAGCATGTGTGTATATATGCATATTTAAGCTTAAAATAATTAGTGAACAAATATTTATTTCCATACATGACAATTTTATTCACTTCATACATATGTTAAAAATAATATTTTTAACGATATAATATTTATTTCAACACATTACTATTTTTAACACTTCATACTTATGTTAAAAATGATATTTTTAACGAACGAACATTTATTTTAACACAAAATCATTTTTAACACTTTATACTTATGTTAGAAATGACATTTTTCGCGAACAAAAATATATTTCAACACATAGCTATTTTTAACACTTCATTAACATGATAATTATGATATTTTTTAACTAACAAACATTTATTTCAGCACAAGGTTATTTTATATAGTTCATACGTACAATAAAAATGATATTTTTATTGTTTAAATAATTTATTAGAACAACAAATATTTTTTGTTGTTCATACATACAATAAAAATGATATTTTTATTGTTCAAAGATTTGTTCAACACAACAACTATTTTTAGTGGTTCATACATACAATAAAAATGATATTTTTATTGTTCAAAAAAATTATTCAACATAACAACTATTTTATATAGTTCATTTCAGAAAATTTTGACATTATAACGATAGGGTATTGTAGCACCAGCACAGTGTCTGAGCACTGCTCCTCTTCTAACCAAGGCTTGCACCATACATAATCATTCCATTCAATAATTCCATAATTCAATCCAACAATTCATCACAACCACAATCAATTAATCCCAATTTTATACAACGCATATATGTATTTTATATAGCATATATATATATTTTTAATATCACAATCACAATCAATATAAATCGTCCATGGTCTGTGGATGAGGGAGGTATACATACATATATATATATATATCCATTTCATTCAACATATATATGATTTATACAACGTATGTATAATTTATACATCGCTTGTATAATTTATACATCGCTTATATAATTTACACAATGCTTGTCCATTCCAATTTGAATTTAGAAATCTCACATTGGGTTCCACTCCTTCTAATTTGATGGCTAGCTACAAAAATCCTCCAGTCACTTCTAGAATGTAGTGTATGATGTCATAGTCCCAACGCTTCCTGTTTCATCGGATTTCGACAACGTATGAGCAAGATACTATTTTTATTCGCTAAATTTAAATAATCTATGGTTTTTAAACGTAGCAAAAAAATTAAAATATACCTTCTTCCTTATGATTAACTCCAGGTCACGTTTTCAACTTCGGGTTCAAAACTAGGTCTTGGGTTTGCTCAAAAACTAAAGCACTTGAGGACGATCAGATTACTGCACGCTGTCGGCCTAGGAGAGGGCTTCCCGGCGCCACCAGTGGCATTCAGCTCGATGGCGGCAGGGAGGAGGGAAAGTGGTGCAAACGGTGGCGGTTTGTGATGGGATTCCGATCAATATACTGCCCCAGAGAAAATTCCACCGTATGGATTTGAAGATTGGAGAGAGTACAACAATGTTGCTTCAGAAATTTCGTGATTTGCTTAGAGGATTTCGAGATCGAACGGGATCTTTGAAGGAGTGATTTTTCCACATTGAATGATTTAGATGGCAACGGGTTTTGACTGGGCGAATTAGGGTTGTGGGAGAATTCTAATTGGCCCATCCATGTGTATATTTATTTTATTTATTTTCTTTGATTCCAAAAATACCCATTAATCCATATGAACTCTGATTCAAACCCAATGGCTGTCGCCCATAGCTAAATACCCCTATTCCGGACACAATGGAATATGTTTCGTATGCCCATTCGACTGTTTCAGTCAGTTTTTCCTTAAATTAAAATATATAACGTTCAATATTAGATTTGAACATACATTTTAATTTACCGGGGCCACGCACTGATTCCAAAAATTCCCAAAAAAGTAATTTAGCTATGTTTTGACGATACGGTCCTAACAAAACTAAATTCATCAAATGTGGAGGACATTTGAAAAATGGCCTTTTTCTAGTCGATCCAATTCAACAGAAATTACCAAATGCATTTTAATTTACCACGCTCATATAATAATTCCAAAAATTATGGAATTTTAAACCTAGAAATAATTTGACATTCCAGATCCAGCAAAAGTGCTTTCATCTAAAACGGAGGTTGTTTGCAAAATGGTTATTTATAAGGCCTTTATAATTATTTAAAATCCAATTTTTAAATTCTAACACAATTTCTAACAAAATTTCCTTAAAATAAAAATTTCCTTAAAATAAAATTTTAAATTGGTTTTGATTTTCCGGGTTGTTACAATCTCCCCCACTTAAAACTTTTCGTCCCCGAAAAGGAAACAATAGTAAAGTAGGAAACAAAACTGAAATATAATATATTGTAAATGTACATTTCACTAAAGCTAATCAGAGATGTCCACTCTGCACTTGGGATAATCCTGGTTAATGTTATCTTTTGTTTCCCATGCACAGTCTCTAGGATCTCCGCACCACTGCACTTTGACTAAATGCACCCTCTTTTTTCTGAGTACTTTGGTATCTGTGCTAATAATTTTCAAAGGCTCTCTTCTCACTCCTAGACTTGGAGTAATTTTCAAATCTTACTGCGATGCATCTTCCAAGACCAAGTTTGGATCATGTACATGTTTGCGAAGTTGAGAAACATGAAACAAATTATGCACTCCTGGCAACAATTCTGGTAATTGAACCCTATAAGCAAGAGTTCTTATCCTTTCGAGTATAGGAAACATACCAATAAATCCGGTGCCAACTTCTCTGTCTTCCCGAATCGGACTACTCCTCTCATCAGAGAAACTTTCAAATATACATAATCACCAATATAAAATGCCAAATCACTTCTTCTAGAATCTTCATAACTCTTCTGTCGGCTTTGAGCTTCTTATAGTCGCTTCTTAATGAAATCGACTTTATCTAAAGCTTCTCGGATCATGTCAGGACCCAATACATGTCTATTTCCAGGTTCTACCCAACTTGCAGGATATCTACATGGTCTACCATTTAATGCTTCAAATGGTGACATTTCCAAGCTCGCTTGATAGTTTTTATTATATGAGAATTTAGCCAAGTGTAGGTGATCTTCCCACGATCCTCCAAAATCAAGAATACATTCCCGCAACAAATCTTCTAATATACGATTCACCCTCTCAGTTTGGCCATCTGTCTGAGGATGATATGCGATGGCAAGATTCTGCTTTGTTCCCAATTCTTCTTGAAAAGATTCCCAAAATTTACCAGTGAAAATCGGGTCTCTATCACGGACAATACTACTGGGCACTCCTTGTAGTCTAATGATTTAAAGTATATTTGTGCCAAACTTTGAGCTGTTCTAGTCGATTTGACAGGAATAAATGGGCAGTCTTCGTGAAACGATCTACGATCACTCATATGCTGTCATAACCATTCTTGATTCTAGGTAAACCATCTATGAAATCCATGGAAATTTGATCCCACTTCCAATGTGGAACCTCTAATGGTTGCAACAATCCTATGAGTTTCTGCTGATCACTCTTGACCTGTTGGCAAGTAGAGCACTTGCTAATATATACAAAAATGTCTCTTTTCATAAATCTCCACCAGAACGTGTGTTTGAGATCATGATACATCTTGCTTACTCCTAGATGGATACTAAGCTTGGACTTGTGACATTCATCCATTACTTCTCTTCTGAGCTCAGGAATATTCGAAACACAAATTTGGCCTAATAAACTCAAAACTCCCTTGTTATCAATCTGGAAACTCGAGGGTTCGCTTTCCTGAACTCTTTTACAAATTCTTTGAATAAATTCATTATCCTTCTAAAGAAAAATGATCTTATCAATCAATGAAGGCGTAATAATGAGATTAGCGATAATTGCGTTCTTTCTGCTGAGCGCATCAACTACAACTGTAGTGACCCGAAAATCCGGTAGAATTTTAGCTGACCAAAAACACAAGTCCAACCCCAAATATCACGGAAATTCGAACCATTAATAGAAAGAAGTTAGAGGGTGAGGATAGATAAGATAGAAACTTAGAATAGAAGAAGAAGAAGAACACAACATCAGAGTAACACGAATCTCACAGCGGAACGAATAACTTATAATATATATAACATAACTTGAAATATGCATCTGTACTTGAATATACATCAATATCAAAGTACATCACTTACAACACAGAAGAAATAACTATAGCTATATGATCCTGAAGCCTCCTGCTCCAAGATCTTCCAGTATATCTGTAAATTCCCGACTACTTGACTGCCCATACAAATTTAGGCACCCAAGAGTTTAGGGAAAACAACAAAGTAAACTCCGGGTCAGTCATGGGACTGGTATGAGTAAACAGTTCAAAACAGTTTCAGAAAACTAAATGATATCTCATAAGACCACGCCGTATAACACGGAACGGGGTTTTCCCTTATGAGAATCCAAACACTTGATTTATCTTTATATCAAAACTCTTTTGATATTATAATAATGTCTAAATCAAGTAGATAACAATCTAGTGGAACGCTTGCATCTCACGTTCCACATATATAATATACAATCAAAACCGCAAGCACGTATTGGGTAATGGATTTCCAACTATGACAAGGTATGGAACCACCTTCCGATCAGTGTACTCTAGGAACGATACACTGGAGTTCAACAAGAACATCTTGCAACTCAGCCACACATGACCGACCACTCATTTCGCTTGAGTGTATCGAATGTATATCACCAACGGTTGGGATCAGCAACCGTTCCTGTATATATATATATGGGACAGCATTGATAGATTAAAGAAGCAAATGAATATTCTCTAGATAGGTGATTATACACCCTACTTCGGAGCGACCGACTTAGCCATGCTGCCTGCCCGATTTTTGTCATTTCCTGGTTGTTGAGGCCAGTGGTTACGCTGTATCATCACATCAGATTCACTTCGAATGCCACATTGTCAGATCCATCGAAAATCACTAATTGACGTCTACAACAGTACATTACGTGTTAGCTAAAGAAGTGCCCTTCTCCGCTTCCACTCTTGGTACGGTTGAAGAAATCAATGTACGTGACCTTTCTGGAAATACTCTGTCAGACATTCATCCATACAAGTCATCCAGGAACAGGATGAACCGAAGGCACTATTTCTATTAATAGAAAAAGTCCTTGCACTCTACTCGGTCTTCGATTATCTTTATATAATCTGATTCGCACGCTACTGCCGATATGGAGTGTTTCTTTGGATAATAATCCAACCGGTCTCTCCATATTGACAACGATGGTCAAAACTTCGATAGTCTGTGATTTAACTATCGAATAAAAACAAGTGTTTCGGTAGTCGATGATTTAACTATCGAATAAAACAAGTGTTTCAATAGTTGATGATTTAACTATCGAATAAAACAAGTGTTTCGATAGTCGATGATTTAACTATCGAATAAAACAAGTGTTCATCCAAACATCCAACAATCACTGAACCTTTAATTAATATTCCATTAATTAAATCTCTTCTCTATTTCTTATCAATATTTGTTAACCAAATATTTTCGATAACCATATTGGCCTTATATGTTATTTGGAAAACATTTCCATATATCGCCTTCTTTTATTTTCTAAATTTTAGAAAATATATGTTATTTATAATTGGAAAATATTCCAATTACTTATCTCTTTTCCAATCTCGTTTTTTTCTATACTTAGGAAACGTTCATTATTCTATTTCCAAGCTTTGCACATATTTGGGTTAAAACAGATGTTGTGTAAAACATCGTTACGACAACCCAAATACAGTATTTAACTAATTCTTATTCCACATTGATCTTCGAGCCTGAATCTTGCTACTTGTCGGTATATCATGAAATCAACCAAGTTGGGGTATAATTACCTCTCAGACCTTGACTGAATAACATTTAACGTCAAAACAGACAAGACTACTTACTCGAATAATCAATACCATACAACTGATTATTCACCTTTAAACACATATACATTTTCTCTTTCTATTCCTACGAGATTTTTTTCTTATACTTCCCTTTTTAATTATACTATTCTATTTCTAAGTTCGTTTCCTTATCGACTTCTATATAATTTGATATGTTGATTTCTAACTATCAAATTATCTTAAAAATATTCTATCTCCTTAAATTCCCGGAAAAATTCACCATAACCTCCTTTGTACCGGGAGCATCGGGAAATTTCAAATAGCTATCGCGGTCCTTCTCATCTCAAAAAGAAAAAGAAAAAGCCAAGCGGCTTGCGATACGGCGCATAAAATCTCATATATGAATTAAATACGTACCTTTTTGTCGGGCATTCTATTTATTTCACTTCTATACTTTATTCCAAACCTGTCTCCTGTATATTTATAACTGCCCAATCTATTTAACTATACCAAATCGTTTTAACTCAATTTGTTAAATAAACTTGTTACTTAACTCTTCAGTCTATTTCACCTTCATATTTGAACATGACATGTTCAAATATATTTTAACTTGCATATTAACAAATTCTAATTATACTCATACTCTCGTTTCCTTATCGACTTCTTATTCAAATTCCAATTCAATTCTATTTGAATTCTCTTTATTTAAACTTCATTTGAATTCTACTTTCAAATTCTATAGTTTAAAGTACATTTGAATTCTATATTCAAATTCTATAGTTTAAAGTCCATTCGAATTTCTATATTCAAATCAATAGTTTAAAGTCCGTTTGAATTTCTATATTCAAATCAATAGTTTAAAGTCCGTTTGAATTTCTATATTCAAATCAATATTTTAATTCCTTATATTCAAAGTCCATTTGAATTCTCTGCATTATTTTATAAACAACGTTTATAACTTCAATTCAAATTCCACCTTTCCATTTATAAACAACGTTTATAAATTCAATTCAAATCCCATATTTTCATTTATAAACAAAGTTTATAAATTCGATTCAAATCCCATATTTTCCTTTCTAAACAAAGTTTATAAATTCGATTCAAATCCCATATTTTCCTTTCTAAACAAAGTTTATAAATTCGATTCAAATCCCATATTTTTATTTATAAACAACGTTTATAAATTCGATTCAAATCCCATATTTTCATTTATAAACAACGTTTATAAATTCGATTCAAATCCCATATTTTCATTTATAAACAACGTTTATAAATTTGATTCAAATCCCATATTTTCATTTATAAACAACGTTTATAAATTCAATTCAAATCCCATCTTTTCATTTATAAACAACGTTTATAAATTCAATTCAAATCCCATATTTTCCTTCCTAAACAACGTTTATAAATTCGATTACTTGTTTTATATACCTTCAAACAAGTTAATATTTTCTATAGTCTTATTTAAAATTCAAATTCTATTTATAAAAATAGAATTCCCCTTTTAAATTTCAAATACCCTCTTCAATATTTTTATAAATCAATATTCGAGCCCCAGGGATATTTTAAACAATCAAATCAACCAATTTTCAATCATTTGATTTTTAACACATCATATATGAATATATATGAAATCAAACAAACAACAACAGATAATATATTTTTGAGGAATCCAGTTGGATTCCTCCAACCTGTTTTCCTGCATCCACAGACGTTAGCACATAAATAATACCTATCCTGCTTCGAGGTAGGATATCGCGGTATAGAAGGTCATCCACTAATCATAGCGTGGGGCGTATAGGGTAATCATCCGCTATGAAACTGCGGGCACCCGCTAATGAAACTGCGGGAATCCAACCAAATCAATCACCCAATATATATATAATAGCCCTAAATAACTAATATATATTTTAAAACAATCAGACAACTTTCAAACAAGCACCGACAATTATTTTTAACTATATAAAAATAAATTCTAAATAGATGGTGAGTGAGGTTTTACTCACCAGGATGTTTGTTTGCGCCGAATACCCGATGAAGTCTATTATGTAGATTTGTACAGTGGTTCTTCTATTTCACTTGTTTGTATAAAATATCTGCTTTCCTAATTGCGAAGAGAATTCGTACACTGCACCAAACCCCAAATTGTAAATCGATGCTTAAATTACAAAGCAACTTCAAACTCAGCCTCGCCATGAATTTCATGTCGTTGCACCACTGTGCGTTCACTTTCAGACTGTTAAGAATGAAAACTTAACACTGAACTCCCTTTTGAAACCGCTATGAACATTCCACCAACGTTTGATTGGAATTGCATGACCATCCCATGGCATCGGCCCCTCCCAGAACTTCCTAATGGTATCATCCCTGTCACTCCCCACTGACAAAAACGAATCCCCAAAACTCGATCCTGCTTGCGTTCAACTCATCATCGGGTCCCTTCCTTGTATCGTGACTTCACCGGTTCTCCTTCAAAGTCCGACCTCGAGCTTCGAAACCTCCTAAATCGCGACTCCTAATTAGATCGATACCCATCAACGCGAGCTCAGGAGCGGTGTAAACTCCGTCTACAAACTCTTCCCCATATAGAGATGCCATTCGCGAGTTGTTTGCGAAGGTCGCTTTAGATCTGAATTCAAAATTGAGCTCAATACTTTCTTATTCTTCTGATGATGATTTCGCCGATCTGAAAGTAGATAAGGGGGAGCGACATCTCTAGTTTTCGATTTTGAGTAGGGTAGAAAAGGACTTCGCATTTGATTTTGAATGAGGCGGAATTTCCCCTTTTAGCTTTGTTCGATTTACATAAGAGTGCAGAACGAAGGGGATGAGGGAACGCGATTTATATAGAAGAGGACCTGGTATGCGTGGTCTTTTTTGAGCAGGAGAAAAGTAGTGGTGAGGAAAGGGGACAACGTTGTTTTATTTTGTGGAGGAGAAAGGGAGTACGTGGTTTAATCAGGGACCATAGATTTTATTTATTTATTTATTTTCCTTTGAATTGAACCGGTAACTTTTTTTAAATTAAATACTCATGAAGCCGAACTCCTTTCTGAACCAAACAAATGACATTCCTAGCGTTATACCACTGCTCCGAACTCACCGGGATAGGTTACGAAGTCAAATTCGATCATTTGTAGCCGATATTAATTTAATTCGATATAAATTAATTTCCGAACAATTAATTCCTGTGATAATAAATTAATATTCTTATTCAAATTCAAACAGAATTTTCTATTGATCATTTGAACTGTAATTAAATTCAGAATTAAATTTTAATTCAATCAACTTCGTATTCTGATAACTTGATATATTCGATATTAAATCGAAACTGATTATTAAACTGATAACTTAAATAAAAATTTCCACTTATATTATCCATCAAATATTTAAATTAAATATTAAATATTCAAAAATTAACCCATAAGGATCCGGGTCATTACAATCTTCCCCACTTAAAATAATTTCGTCCTCGAAATTGCTAAGGTAGAAAAAAAAGTGCTACAAACCCATTAACTTTTCAAAACTTATTTATGTTGATATTCAACATTTCAAATTTCCTTGCATAACTCTCTTTCGAATAGATCCCTATTCGATAACTCCTCCCTTCGAATAACTATATTCGATAATCTCTCTTTCGAATAACTAGATTCGAAAACCTTTCTTCGAATAAACTATATTCGATTTACTCTAATCAATTAACTCTATTGGATTTAACTCTTATCGATTTACTCCATCGAATAACTAAATTCGATAACTCCTTCGAATAACCAATATTCTATAACTCACTTCGATTAAACTAATCGATAACTCTTTTCGATTAACAAATAATTGATAACTCCTTCGATTTACTAATAATCGACAACTCCTTCCGAATAACCAGATTCGATAATTCCTTTCGAATAAACTATATTCGATCAACTTTAATTGAATAACTAACATTCAATTAGATCCAAATTCGATTAACTATGTTCAATTAACTCTATCTGGTTAACTCTTAATTTGAATAACAAATATTCGATAAATTCTAATTGAATAACTAATATTCAATTAACTCTACGGATTAACCCTAACTGATTAACTCTAATTGGTTAATTCTTACTCTAATCGATTTATTCTAACACTAATCGATTATTTCTAACTCCAGTCGACTTCTCCTATTCGAATAACTCCTATTCGATAGCGTTTATTCATTTATAAAGATTTACTTTTAGTAACGGTTCTTCACTTTAAAAATGTTCTCTTTAATAACGTTACTTCACTTATATAAGTGTTGTGTACCCCTTTTATTTAAAACTATCGGTGTTAAAAACCAATATCTCTTCTCTATATAAGTTCAGACTTATATATTCCATTTATCGAATGATAAATATTTAATTTAATTTATAAACTGTTATTTATAAATTAATCCTTTCTATTTATCCGTTAAAAAAGATTTCCATTTTCTATTCATCTTCTAAATATTCCTTTGATTAAATTCTATTTATTTAACAAATAAATAACTCATTTATAACATTCTATTTATTTAACAAATAAATATTTCCATTGAATCTATTAGTAAATGTTTTACAAATATTTCCTTTTTAAATTCTATTTGTAAATGTTTTTACAAATATTTCTCCTTCTATTTGTTTGCACATAACTTCCTTTGTATTTGTGTTACAAATATATTTCCTTTATATTTCCCAATTCATATTTCAAAATTCCTTTGAAGTTATATAAATATATACATATATTTATACCTATCCCAAATTCAAAACATTTGAATTTTCAAACAACTTGTTTCTTTCAAACAAATTTCCATCAAAACTTTTCTAAGGCAGCAATTCATCACTTAGAAACTCGAAAATGAACACTGATGATGTTGCGACCATCATCAGAATTATTTCCCAGCCACTGAATGAGTTCAGTGCTTTATTTCTTTCAAACTCCATTTAGAAAAATATTTTCCAAACTCCCAGGATTTTAAATTCTTAATTCTGGTTGGAATTCAATTTCAATTTATCACATTTGTATATTTGATTTCAAATACAAATTCCACTTGGTTATATATAACTATTTCATTTTTATAATCTAATTTGATTATAATCCTAACAATCAACTTAACTATTTAAAAACAATATAGTGTCCAATCTCCTGTTCAAGTGTTTATAAATTCCTATCGACTTCGTGGCGTCCCACGATTCGACCAAAATTTATAATCCACTCAACAGACTAGTCAACACAATATAAAACAGTTTTTATATCAAACAAAAAAATACGCTCTCTCGTATATATATACACTCAACTCATTCTAAGATACTACTGATCCTATATCTAATGAGCACATTTCCACACAGCCTAGCTATTCGCTCAACCTAAGCACTAATACCAACTGTAGTGACCCGAAAATCCGGTAGAATTTTAGCTGACCAAAAACACAAGTCCAACCCCAAATATCACGGAAATTCGAACCATTAATAGAAAGAAGTTAGAGGGTGAGGATAGATAAGATAGAAACATAGAATAGAAGAAGAAGAAGAACACAACATCAGAGTAACATGAATCTCATAGTGGAACGAATAACATATAATATATATAACATAACTTGAAATATACATCTATACTTGAATATACATCAATATCAAAGTACATCACTTACAACACAGCAGAAATAACTATAGCTATATGATCCTGAAGCCTCCTGCTCCAAGCTCTTCCAGTATATCTGTAAATTCCCGACTACTTGACTGCCCGTACAAATTTAGGCACCCAAGAGTTTAGGGAAAACAACAAAGTAAACTCCGGGTCAGTCATGGGACTGGTATGAGTAAACAGTTTAAAACAGTTTCAGAAAACTAAATGATATCTCATAAGACCACGCCGTATAACACGGAACGGGTTTTTCCCTTATGAGAATCCAAACACATGATTTATCTTTATATCAAAAATCTTTTGATATTATAATAATATCTAAATCAAGTAGATAACAATCTAGTGGAACGCTTGCATCTCACGTTCCACATATATAATATACAATCAAAACCGCAAGCACGTATTGGGTAATGGATTTCCAACTATGACAAGGTATGGAACCACCTTCCGATCAGTGTACTCTAGGAACGATACACTGGAGTTCAACAAGAACATCTTGCAACTCAGCCACACATGACCGACCACTCATTTCGCTTGAGTGTATCGAATGTATATCAACAACGGTTGGGATCAGCAACCGTTCCCGTATATATATGGGACAGCATTGATAGATTAAAGAAGCAAATGAATATTCTCTAGATAGGTGATTATACACCCTACTTCGGAGCGACCGACTTAGCCATGCTGCCTGCCCGATTTTTGTCATTTCCTGGTTGTTGAGGCCAGAGGTTACGCTGTATCATCACATCAGATTCACTTCGAATGCCACATTGTCAGATCCGTCGAAAATCACTAATTGACGTCTACAACAGTACATTACGTGTTAGCTAAAGAAGTGCCCTTCTCCGCTTCCACTCTTGGTACGGTTGAAGAAATCAATGTACGTGACCTTTCTGGAAATACTCTGTCAGACATTCATCCATACAAGTCGTCCAGGAACAGGATGAACTGAAGGCACTATTTCTATTAATAGAAAAAGTCCTTGCACTCTACTCCGTCTCCGATTATCTTTATATAATCTGATTCGCACGCTACTGCCGATATGGAGTGGTTCTTTGGATAATAATCCAACCGGTCTCTCCATATTGACAACGATGGTCAAAACTTCGATAGTCTGTGATTTAACTATCGAATAAAAACAAGTGTTTCGATAGTCGATGATTTAACTATCGAATAAAACAAGTGTTTCGATAGTTGATGATTTAACTATCGAATAAAACAAGTGTTTCGATAGTCGATGATTTAACTATCGAATAAAACAAGTGTTCATCCAAACATCCAACAATCACTGAACCTTTAATTAATATTCCATTAATTAAATCTCTTCTCTATTTCTTATCAATATTTGTTAACCAAATATTTTCGATAACCATATTGGCCTTATATGTTATTTGGAAAACATTTCCATATATCGCCTTCTTTTATTTTCAAAATTTTAGAAAATATATGTTATTTATAATTGGAAAATATTCCAATTACTTATCTCTTTTCCAATCTCGTTTTTTTTCTATACTTAGGAAACGCTCATTATTCTATTTCCAAGCTTTGCACATATTTGGGTTAAAACAGATGTTGTGTAAAACATCGTTACGACAACCAAAATACAGTATTTAACTAATTCTTATTCCACATTGATCTTCGAGCCTGAATCTTGCTACTTGTCGGTATATCATGAAATCAACCAAGTTGGGGTATAATTACCTCTCAGACCTTGACTGAATAACATTTAAAGTCAAAACAGACAAGACTACTTACTCGAATAATCAATACCATACAACTGATTATTCACCTTTAAACACATATACATTTTCTCTTTCTATTCCTACGAGATTTTTTTCTTATACTTCCCTTTTTAATTATACTATTCTATTTCTAAGTTCGTTTCCTTATCGACTTCTATATAATTTGATATGTTGATTTCTAACTATCAAATTATCTTAAAAATATTCTATCTCCTTAAATTCCCGGAAAAATTCGCCATAACCTCCTTTGTACCGGGAGCATCGGGAAATTTCAAATAGCTTTCGCGGTCCTTCTCATCTCAAAAAGAAAAAGAAAAAGCCAAGCGGCTTGCCGATACGGCGCATAAAATCTCATATATGAATTAAATACGTACCTTTTTGTCGGGCATTCTATTTATTTCACTTCTATACTTTATTCCAAACCTGTCTCCTGTATATTTATACCTGCCCAATCTATTTAACTATACCAAATCGTTTTAACTCAATTTGTTAAATAAACTTGTTACTTAACTCTTCAGTCTATTTCACCTTCATATTTGAACATGACATGTTCAAATATATTTTAAATTGCATATTAACAAATTCTAATTATACTCATACTCTCGTTTCCTTATCGACTTCTTATTCAAATTCCAATTCAATTCTATTTGAATTCTCTTTATTTAAACTTCATTTGAATTCTACTTTCAAATTCTATAGTTTAAAGTACATTTGAATTCTATATTCAAATTCTATAGTTTAAAGTCCATTTGAATTTCTATATTCAAATCAATAGTTTAAAGTCCGTTTGAATTTCTATATTCAAATCAATAGTTTAAAGTCCATTTGAATTTCTATATTCAAATCAATATTTTAATTCCTTATATTCAAAGTCCATTTGAATTCTCTGCATTATTTTATAAACAACGTTTATAACTTCAATTCAAATCCCAACTTTCCATTTATAAACAACGTTTATAAATTCAATTCAAATCCCATATTTTCATTTATAAACAACGTTTATAAATTCAATTCAAATCCCATATTTTCCTTTCTAAACAAAGTTTATAAATTCGATTCAAATCCCATATTTTCCTTTCTAAACAAAGTTTATAAATTCGATTCAAATCCCATATTTTCCTTTCTAAACAAAGTTTATAAATTCGATTCAAATCCCATATTTTCATTTATAAACAACGTTTATAAATTTGATTCAAATCCCATATTTTCATTTATAAACAACGTTTATAAATTCAATTCAAATCCCATCTTTTCATTTATAAAAAACGTTTATAAATTCAATTCAAATCCCATATTTTCCTTTCTAAACAACGTTTATAAATTCGATTACTTGTTTTATATACCTTCAAACAAGTTAATATTTTCTATAGTCTTATTTAAAATTCAAATTCTATTTATAAAAATAGAATTCCCCTTTTAAATTTCAAATACCCTTTTCGATATTTTTATAAATCAATATTCGAGCCCCAGGGATATTTTAAACAATCAAATCAACCAATTTTCAATCATTTGATTTTTAACACATCATATATGAATATATATGAAATCAAACAAACAACAACAGATAATATATTTTTGAGGAATCCAGTTGGATTCCTCCAACCTGTTTTCCTGCATCCACAGACGTTAGCACATAAATAATACCTATCCTGCTTCGAGGCAGGATATCGCGGTATAGAAGGTCATCCACTAATCATAGCGTGGGGCGTATAGGGTAATCATCCGCTATGAAACTGCGGGCATCCGCTAATGAAACTGCGGGAATCCAACCAAATCAATCACCCAATATATATATAATAGCCCTAAATAACTAATATATATTTTAAAACAATCAGATAGCATTCAAACAAGCACCGACAATTATTTTTAACTATATAAAAATAAATTCTAAATAGATGGTGAGTGAGGTTTTACTCACCAGGATGTTTGTTTGCGCCGAATACCCGATGAAGTCTATTATGTAGATTTGTACAGTGGTTCTTCTATTTCACTTGTTTGTATAAAATATCTGCTTTCCTAATTGCCAAGAGAATTCGTGCACTGCACCAAACCCCAAATTGTAAATCGATGCTTGAATTACAAAGCAGCTTCAAACTCAGCCTCGCCATGAATTTCATGTCGTTGCACCACTGTGCGTTCACTTTCAGACTGTTAAGAATGAAAACCCAACACTGAACTCCCTTTTGAAACCGCTATGAACATTCCACCAACGTTTGATTGGAATTGCATGACCATCCCATGGCATCGGCCCCTCCCAGAACTTCCTAATGGTATCATCCCTGTCACTCCCCACTGACAAAAACGAATCCCCAAAACTCGATCCTGCTTGCGTTCAACTCATCATCGGGTCCCTTCCTTGTATCGTGACTTCACCGGTTCTCCTTCAAAGTCCGACCTCGAGCTTCGAAACCTCCTAAATCGCGACTCCTAATTAGATCGATACCCATCAACGCGAGCTCAGGAGCGGTGTAAACTCCGTCTACAAACTCTTCTCCATAAAGAGATGCCATTCGCGAGTTGTTTGCGAAGGTCGCTTTAGATATGAATTCAAAATTGAGCTCAATACTTTCTTATTCTTCTGATGATGATTTCGCCGATCTGAAAGTAAATAAGGGGGAGCGACATCTCTGGTTTTCGATTTTGAGTAGGGTAGAAAAGGACTTCGCATTTGATTTTGAATGAGGCGGAATTTCCCTTTTTTAGCTTCGTTCGATTTACATAAGAGTGCAGAACGAAGGGGATGAGGGAACGCGATTTATATAGAAGAGGACCTGGTATGCGTGGTCTGTTTTGAGCAGGAGAAAAGGAGTGGTGAGGAAAGGGGACAACGTTGTTTTATTTTGTGGAGGAGAAAGGGAGTACGTGGTTTAATCAGGGACCATAGATTTTATTTATTTATTTATTTTCCTTTGAATTGAACCGGTAACTTTTTTTAAATTAAATACTCATGATGCCGAACTCCTTTCTGAACCCAACAAATGACATTCCTAGCGTTATACCACTGCTCTGAACTCACCGGGATAGGTTACGAAGTCGAATTCGATCATTTGTAGCCGATATTAATTTAATTCGATATAAATTAATTTCAGAACAATTAATTCCTGTGATAATAAATTAATATTCTTATTCGAATTAAAACAGAATTTTCTATTGATCATTTGAACTGTAATTAAATTCAGAATTAAATTTTAATTCAATCAACTTCGTATTCTGATAACTTGATATATTCGATATTAAATCGAAACTGATTATTAAATTGATAACTTAAATAAAAATTTCCACTTATATTATCCACCAAATATTTAAATTAAATATTAAATATTCAAAAATTAACTCATAAGGATCCGGGTCATTACAACAACATTGGCCTTCCCTGGGGTATACAAAATATCTAGATCGGATGCCGCAATAAATTCTAACCAATGCTGTTGTCCCAAATTCAAAACTTTCTCGGTGAGCAAATACTTCAATAACTTATAGTACGTATATAATTCGAACTTCTCACCCAAAAGATAGTGCCTCCTTATTTTCAAAGCAAACAGGACGACTAACTAGTCTAGATCGTGAGTAGTATATCTCTTCTCATGCGGCTTCAACTGACGGCTAGCATAAGCAACTACTTGGCCTCTTTGAATTAATACCGCACCAACACCTTGAAGAGAAGCATCTGTATAGACTGTCAAATTTTGATTTCCATCGACAACAGTCAACATTGGAGCAGTAGTTAACCTTAATTTCAGCTCTTGGAAAGCTGTCTCACAATCAGTCGTCCAATTAAACCTTGCATGCTTCTTTGTAAGCTTCGTTAATGGACAAGATAGCTTCGAAAAATCTTTAATGAATTTCCAATAATAATTAGCCAATCCTAGAAAAATTCTGACTTCTATGGGCGTGCTAGGCTATTTCCAATCTTGAATGGCTCCGATTTTGCCCAAATCTACTGAAATTCCATCCTTCGATAGTACATGACCGACGAATTTTACTTCTTCTTACCAAAATATGCATTTAGAAATTTTGGCTTTATAGACGTTCTTTCTCAGAATCATCAACACTTTTCTAAATGTTTCACATGCTCGCTAGACGACTTAGAGAAAATTAAAATATCATCAATGAAAACCAGCACAAATTTTATTTTATGCATCACGAAAAACTTTGTTCATTAAATCAACAAAATAAGCTGGAGCATTATATAAGCCGAACGGCATTACAAACCACTCATAAAATAAGTCTGGACCTCCGAAAGGTGTCAAAAGAACACATTCTTCGGCAATACGCAGTTGATGGAAACCTGTAGCTAGGTCCATTCTAGAAAATGCTTGCACTATAACGGTCCGCGAGATTTTCGACCCCGAAAATTGACATAAATACCATGTTAATGATTCAAGTATCGAAAATACCGGGTCAATCTTAGAAAGAAGTTAGAGGGTGAGAAATAGAAAGAAAGAAATTTAGAATAGAAGAAGAAGATTACAACCGAACAAAATCAGAGTAACACGAATCTCATAGCGGAATAGCTAAAATATAATGTATACCATAACCTTGAAATACAAAACTGAATTTGTTTACACATACCATATCAGAGTATAACTCATATACATCACAGCGGAAATAATCCCTAAATAACTTATGGTGAAGCCTCCTACTTCGAGCTCCTCCAAGTGTATCAGTTAAATCTTGAAACACTTGTCTGCCCACATAAATTTGGGCATATAAGAATTTAGGAAAACACAAACAAAATAAACTCTGGGTTAGACATGGGACTGGTGTGAGTAAACTCCAACCATATTGTTTAACTATGAAAATCCTTTTGGAAGAAAAGGATAATAGTAAGACCAGCCCACACATAAACGTGGACGGTTTTTATCTTGCTATAACCCAAAAAAAATTTAATATCAAAATCCAATGATATTGTAATAAGTCTAATCAATATAAATAACCAAACAGTAGAATGCTTTCATCTCACGCTCTATATGTATAGTATAAAATCAAAAATCGCCGGGCGTTTATTAGAGATTGGATTCCAGCTATGACCAGGTATGGTACCACCTCCCGATCAGTGTACTCTAGAGGGGATACACTAGGGTTCAACAAGAACGTCTTGCGACCCGGCCACACATGATCGCCCACTCATTTAGCTTGAGTGTAGCAAATATATTGTCACCCAAGATTGTTGGCCATCCAACCGTAATCCGAAGATATAGAAACGAAAAGAACAAATATGAATTTTCTTAAGATCGATGACAATACACCCTGCTTGGGCATGACCCAACTAGCTATGCTGCCTAGCTGATTTTTGTCATTCCTTGGTTACGAGGTTAGAGGCTATGTCCATCTTTTCAGAACATCTGGCCGCCATTCACTTTGAATGCCACATCGTCAAACCCGTCAAATCACTAGTTGATATTACCAAAAATATTACGGGTATAAAACCTAAGACAAACGAATTCCTCCGCCACTAGATGTAATCCTTGGAAAGATCGTCTTATGTGATCCGTTATGAATACTCTGTCAGACATTCATCCATACAAGTGGTCATGGGACTGGACTAACAAAAAGCACTATGCTGGAACAGAACGACCCTTACATTTCACTCCGTCTTCAATTATCTTCAGCATAATCTCACTCGCAACGCCTATGCCTATACGAAGTGGTTTTCGGATAATAAATCCAACCAGTCTCTCCGTATTGACAACGATTGTCAAAACACTTCGATAGTCGGTTATTTAACTATTGAAGTAAAAACAAACATCCATTCAAATGTATAATTAAACATCACATAACCACTGGTCCCTTTTAATTAACATTAATATTCACATAATCACTGGCCCCTTTTAATTAACATTAATCTTCCAACTTCTCATATCTTTCCAAATATTTCTCAAAAACCCATTATCCCTTTTTCGGTTCTTTGGAAATCAATTCCAAATATTATAGATTCTTATTTCCCAATATTCCAAAATATATATTATTAATGTCTGAAAACATTTCCATCTCCTTTTGCCTTTCTTATTTCCCGCACATTAGAAAATAAACAATATTAAATTGGAAGTATTTTCAATTCATACATTCCATTGTTCCCTTTTTTAACTAGTTTACAAATTTCCATAAATCATTCTTGAAATTATATCTCTAAATTATTATTAATAATAATTGTTTCCTTTCATTTATAGCACTTCGTACAAACCTCATTACTTGGTTTTATAACACAAGTTATTATATCTAATATAATCGAAATTCAATTCCTATTTTAAAAATAGATTCTTCCTTTTAAAAAATCAATATTCTTTTCAAATATGTTCATAGTATTTAAATATTAATTTCTTCAGGGCCTAATGTTGTTCAAATATTTCAAGCACACAATAATTAATCAAATACTATCAGTTATATCATACAGTGCAATTTATGAAATAAAATAATGATATAATTGTTGAGGAATCTAGTTGGATCCCTTTGTCCTGTTTTTCTTGCATTCATAGATCTTTGTCAACATGAATAACATTAATTTCATATCAATATGAAATATCATGGCAGTTGGAAATAATATTTAACGAAGTGTTTGTATGTATAACTATATCTATAAATCCAACCAAAACAACCATCACACATCATCCAATCATCATTTATCAATATTTAATATTGTTTATAATATTATAAAAATGAATAGAGTTAGTGAGTTTACTCACCTTGGTCGTTACCGTTAAATAACGATTAACGTTCCTTAGATTTGGTCGGACGTTGTATTCTGCCTAAAATTATAACGTGCTCCAAATCTCTTCAAATCGACCCCGGTACGTAGTCTGCGACCATACGATCATAATTGTATTAGAATTGTCAGATTCTGTTAACATATCACCAAGTTATAAATGTTGATTTTAAATAAATTTTAGTTAACCAAATTTAAATAAGAATAATTAACCTTTAATTTAATTATATCACTTACTTCAATACCATTCTAATTATTCTCCTGGCTGTTTATCTAAACCCGCTACTTGCCATTACATTGCCATTGATCCCCTTTTACTGTTGATTCACGCACGTTCAACCATTCCGTGATGCTTGTCCTCCCTTGCTTGCTAATTCAAAATAGCTATTTGGGCCATTTCCCCCTTTTTCTTCATCAGGTTAATGTTAAAAAAAAAAAATACTAGCCCGTCATCCTATCTCGTAACTGATCCGTATGCACGTACAGTGCCTTCTCCTCCAACAAAAAGGCCCGCCTTCAGTTATTTATTCTCCACCATTTTAGCAAATTTTGTACCACTTCCATTACACCATGATAACCCCCCATGCACGCACCACACCCTTTCTCCAGACCGCTCACAGCAGCTGATGTCCCCCAGCTCGAAACACTCCACTTAGACGTGCCATACACAGTCAACTCATGGCATTCCTCAACAAATGCGAAAACATAAACAACATCACCATTGTACTTCCGTTCTGTTCATCATCAATATCTCCAAACACCTACCGACCTCTCCCCTTTAGATTCTCCTTCCTCCTACACACTCCGCAAAGCACGTGCACGAACCATTCTTACGCTGCCACCGTCCTCACGCGACTTCCCGACCATGATCCCACGCTGAAACCCACCTACTCTTGCTTCAGATCCTTCTTCACTCTCCAGCGTTATGCAGCGTCGCCAAGCTTCAGTCCAGTCAACCCCGCCAAAGACCCCCCTTGTCTGACGCTAACTCATTTTTGCCCAGAAATCATGGTAGTGATTTTCGTTCCAGTCACTAAAATAATCACTTTCTTTTCAAAAAAAACTGCTGTCACTCCAATTCATTTCCATCCACACACACTCAGCACTACACCGCGTCACTCCCTTCCTCACGTAGTGCACAGTGAACACAAAGGAAGCTCCTTCATGCAACAACTACTCTACGACGTGCATCTCCACACAGTGCCCCTCCTCGACAACCTCTACTAGCTATCATGTTCCCAATGACGCCCATGTATTCACCAATCTTGGACTTGAACGCTGGTCGTCGCCTATTTCGGTCTCGCCATGGGTAACGGCCTACAACTTCTCCTTGCTGTGGTGTATTGTATCGGGTTTCCAACTCTACTTAGCTTAGGATTTTATTTTATATTTTTTCTTTTTCTTGCTTTTTCCCAGGTTTTCAAAAAAGAGAGAAAACATTGTGCTTTTATAGATGGAGAAAACTTCACTATTAAGGAATTGATAGTAGGTTAGGTACAGTATTAGTTTAGACTAGGTTAAATTTCAAAGTAGGAATGGACATAACTTACATCTTAGGTTGGTTCCACGTACAAATAGGTTTTGAAAAATAAATCAGGGTATTTAATTACAGTATGGACATATTAGGAGGTGTATTGTTTGATGTTCTTGTAGTCGATTGGCAGGTAGGAGGCTTCATTTGGTGAAAGATTATGTATTTCAACTTACAGCTATGTAATCCATTAAATACTTGATGGAAACTGTCACATTTCAAGTATTTCTAGCCTATACAAGTTCGCGTAGAATTAAAGAC
Source organism: Allium sativum (assembly GCA_030737875.1). Lineage (NCBI taxonomy): Eukaryota > Viridiplantae > Streptophyta > Magnoliopsida > Asparagales > Amaryllidaceae > Allium > Allium sativum. The sequence goes on along the minus strand of CM060918.1, from coordinate 860,316,524 downwards.
CATGGTATAGAGAAACCATACAATTAAAAGCAATGGACTAGTTAAAAGGGAGCAGTGCATATATAGAGATTTTTATTTGTTGAGTTAAAAAGTTTAGCGTACCCTGTTGTATAAAATTTTGTTCATTTACGGACCTCTACGGACAAAAATAAAAATACGGTCATGTCCAACGAGGTGCCACGATCCCAAAAATACAATAACATAGACTAATTAGCTTATTCTGTGAAACCACAAAATGCTAATGTAGGATGTAAAATACTCCAAATAAAAAGTTGCTTATTTTCCAAAATAAAATTTATAGTTAAATTCTAAAAATTAAACTATAACTACGTCTCAAACGGCTTGTCTAAAATCGAAACCAATAACTAGTTATATTCAAATAACCAAACCATTATATTAAAATAATTAAATTATTTAATTATTAAACTACTAAAATTGCGGGACGTTACATCCCTTTCCCTTTAATAGAATTTCGTCCTCGAAATTACCAAAGTAGGAAAATGTTGTAATCCCTATTATAACCAGGTTATAAATCCTTTATTTTGCTTCTTATGCCTAATTTCAACTGAACTACTTTATTTTCAATCTAAAATATTAATTCCTTATTAACAAATATTTCAGACATTCTGAAAATTTTCTAACTCCTTAAATTTCCAAGAAATTTCGCTAGCATCTCCTCCACATGGGTCAATCTACACTACTACAACTTGCCTCTCTGGGCCTTCTTCAATTTAAAAGAAAACAAAACAGCCAAGTAGCTTGACCAAAATAGCTTACAAATATCTCATATCTAATATATATAAACGTATAGCTTTTTTTTGGGCATCCAACTCTTTCTCTTCCACTTGATACCACTTCAGTTTATACTCTTGCATTCCAAATATTGATCTCCAGTCAATTCATCCTTAACCAATAATTTGCTTAACGTCCAAGCCAATTTCTAGATCAAATTTCCAGTTCCAATCTAAACTCCAAATCCTTATGCAACAGTCCAATTTTACAACCAAGTTTTGGTTCCATTCCCGAATTTTACTACCCAAATTCAATAAGTTTTCCAAGTTGAATTTATTTTATCCACTTTTGCCCTTTCAATCTACTTAAATCATGAGTTAAATTTAAATTTTAGAAGTTTTAAACTCTTGAGTCTTATTTCAAATTAGTATGAAATCATATATACATAATAGTAGCAATTCAAAACATTTGAATTTTGAAACAATTTATTTCCTTAAAACAACTCAAAACAAAATCTTTGGTAGTAATCTATCACTTAAAAACTCGAAAATTACACTGATGATGCGGCCGTCATCATCAGAATTATTTTCCAATGATCGAAGTGAGTTCAATGCTATATTAATTCAAAACTTATTTTAAAACATATCCGTTTTGAAATTGCTTTAAATTACCATTTTAAATATTTGAAAAACAATTTCAAATCACCAGGATCTTAAAATGTCCTTATATAATCCAAATTTAATTTTTAAACTCCATTCCCAATTTTCGGGATTTTAATTCCAAATCCTGATTTAATTCGAAACTTAGTTCATCTGATCTTATAAATACTCTTATACGAATTCTTAGTGGTTATTTATAACCATTTCAATTATAATCTTATTCGATTATAATAACAACTAACACATCCAATATATATTATAATAATTCAAAATATATACTTCTTTTTATATCAAAATATACTTTTGGTAAAATTATTTCATTTACCCTCTTGCAAAATAATACTATGTCGAATAACTCTGTTAAGAAATCAGAAAAACTTTTCGATATAATGTGCACTATATCGAACAGAATTTTTAAAACGCTCGACAAACCAGTCAACACAATATAAACTATTTTCAATCAATCTACAACTATGTTCTCATATATACACACTCAATCTTATTCTAGGGTATTACTAACCCTATCTCTACTGAGTCACGCCACAGAGCCATGGTAATCACTTAACCTTCAGCTCTGATACCACTGTAACGGCCCGCATGATTTTCGACCCCGAAAATCGACATAAATACCATGCCAATGATTCAAGTATCGAAAATACCGGGTCATTAATAGAAAGAAGTTAGAGGTTGAGAAATAGAACGAAAGAAATTTAGAATAGAATAAGAAGAAGATTACAAACAAACAAAATCAGAGTAACATGAATCTCACAACAGAACGAATAAAATATAATGTATAACATAACATTGAACTACAAAACTGAACTTGTATACACATACCATATCAGAGTATAACTCATATACATCACAACAGAAATAATGTCTAAACAACTAACGGTGAAGCCTCCTGCTTCGATCTCCTTTATGTGTATCTGTAAAATCCTGAAACACTTGTCTTCCCGTAAAATTTGGGCACCTAAGAGTTTCAGAAAACACAAACAAAATAAACTCTGGGTCAATCATGGGACTGGTGTAAGTAAAATCCAACCATATTGTTTAACTTTAAAAATCCTTTTGGAAGAAAAGGATAATAGTAAGAGCAGCCCACACATAAACATGGACGGTTTTTACCTTACTATAACCCAAAACATTTATGATATCAAAATCCAGTGATATTATAATAACGTCTAATCAATATAAATAACCAAATAGTAGAACGCTTGCATCTCATGCTCTACATGTATAGTATAAAATCAAAAACCGCAGGGCGTTTATTGGAGATTGGATTCCAGCTATGACAAGATATGGGACCACCTCCCGATCAGTGTACTCCATAGGGGATACACCGGGGTTCAACAAAAACGTCTTGCAACCCGGCCACACATGACCGACCACTCATTTAGCTTTAGTTTAGAGAATATATTGTCACCCACGGTTGTTGGACGTCCAACCATAATCCGAAGATACAGAAATAAAAAGAAGAACAAATATGAATTTTCTCTCGATCGATGACAATACACCCGCTTGGCTATGACCCAAACAGCCATGCAACCTGGCCGATTTTGTCATTTCCTAGTTGTGAGGCAAGAGGCTACGTCTATCTTTTTAGAAAATATGGATACCATTCACTTTGAATGCCACATCGTCAAACCCGTCAAATCAATAGTTGATATTCCCAAAAATATTACGGGTATAAAAGCTAAGAGAAACGAATTCCTCCACCACTAGACGTAATCCTTGGAAAGATCGTCTTATATGATCCGTTAGGAATACTCTATCAGACATTCGTCCATACAAGTTGTCCTGGGACTGGACAAATAAAAAGCACTATTCTGGAATAGAACAACCCTTGCATTTCACTCCATCTTCAATTATCTTCGGCATAATATCATTCGCAATGCCTATGCCCATACGGAGTGGTTTTCGGATAATAAATCCGACCGGTCTCTCCCTATTGACAATGATTGTCAAAACACTTCAATAGTCGGTTATTTGACTATCGGAGTAAAAACAAACATCCATTCAAATGTATAATAAACATCACATAATCACTGGCCCCTTTTAATTAACACTAATATTTACATAATCACTTGCCCTTTTTAATTAACATTAATCTTCCAACTTCTCGTATCTTCCAAATATTTCTCGAAAACCCGTTTATCCCTTTTTCGGTTCTTCGGAAATCAATTCCAAATATTATAAATTCTTATTTCCCAGTATTCAAAAATATATATTATTAATGTCTAAAAACATTTCCATCTCCTTTTACCTTTCTTATTTCCACCACATTAGAAAATATACCATATTACATTGGAAGTATTTTCAATTCATACATTCCATTGTTCCCCTTTTTAACCAGTTTCCTAATTTCCATAAATCATTCTTGAAATTATATTTCTAAATTATTATTAATAATAATTGTTTCATTTCATTTATAACACTTCTTATAAACTCCATTACTTGTTTTTATAACACAAGTTATTATATCTGATCTAATCGAAATTCAATTCCCAATTTAAAAATAGATTCTTCCTTTTAAGAAAAACCGGATTCTTTTCTAATATTTTCACAGTATTTAAATATTAATTTCTTCAGGGTCTAGTGTTATTCAAATATTTCAAGCACACAATAATCAATCAAATATTATCAGTTATATCAGACAGTGCAATATATGAAATAAAATAATGATATAACTGTTGAGGAATCCAGTTGGATCCCTCCGACCTGTTTTCCCTGCATTCATAGATGTCAGTCAACATGAATAACATTAATTTCATATCAATATGAAATATCATGGCAATTGGAATTAATATTTAACTAAGGGTTTGTATGTATAACTATATCTATAAACCCAACCAAAACAACCATCACACATCATCCAATCATCATTTAACAATATTTAATAATGTTTATAATAATATAAACATGAATAGAGTTAGTGAGTTTACCAACCTTGGTCGTTAACCATTAAATAATGATTAACGTTCCTTAGATTTGGTCAGACATTGTATTCTGCTTAAAATTATACAGTGCTCCAAATCTCTTCAAATCGACCCTGGTACGTAGTCTGCGACCATACGATCATAATGGTATTAGATTTGTCAGATTCTGTTAACCTGTCACCAAGTTATAAATGTTGATTTTAAATAAATTTTAGTTAACCTAATTTAAATAAGAATAATTAACCTTTAATTTAATTATATCACTTACTTAAATACCATTCTAATTATTCTCCGGCCTGTTTATCTGAACCCGCTACTTGCCATTACATTGCCATTGATCCCATTTTACTGCTGATTCACGCACGTTCAACCATTCCATGATGCTTGTCCTTCCTTGCTTACTAACTCACGACAGTTGTTTGAGCCGTTTCCCCCTTTTTCTTATTTGAGCTTAATGTTAAAACAAAAAACTGGCCCATCATCCTATCTCATAACTGACCCGTATGCACGTACAGTGCCTTCTCCTCCAACAAAAAGGCCCGCCTTCAGTTATTTATTCTCCATCATTTTATCAATTTTTGTACCACTTCCGTTACACCATGAAAACCCCTACGCATGCACCACACCCTTTCTCCAGACCGGTCACAGCAGCTGACGTCCCCCATCACGAAAACTCCACTTCGACGTTCCATACACAGTCAACTCATGGCCTTCCTCAATAGAACACGAAAACATAAACAGCATCACCGTTATACTTCCGTTCTATTCATCATCAAGATCTCCAAACACCTACCAACCTCTCCCCTTCTGATTATCCGTCCTCCTACACTCTCCGCGAAGCACGTTCACGCACCATTCTTACGCTACCACCTTCTTCATGCGACTCCCCGACCACAATCCCATGTTGAAACCCACCCATTCGTGCTTCAGACCCTTCTTCACTCTACAGTGTTATGTAGCTTCGCCAAACTTCAGTCCAGTCAACCCCGCCAAAGACCCCCCTTGTTTGACGCTATCTCATTTTTGCCCAGAAATCATGGTAGTGATTTTCATTCTAGTCACTAAAATAATCACTTTCGTTTCAAAACAAACTGTTGTCACTCCGATTCATTTCCATCCACACACACTCGGCACTACACCGCGTCACTCTCTTCCTCATGTAGTGCACAGTGAACACAAAGGAAGCTCCTTCATGCAACAACTACTTTACGACGTGCATCTCCACACAGTGCCCCTCCTCAACAACCTCTACTAGAAACCCTGATCCCAACGACGCCCTTGTATTCACCAATCTTGGAGTTGGATGTCGACCGTAGCCTATTTCGTTCACGCCATGGGTAACGGCCTGCAGCTTCTCCTTGCAATGGTGTATTGTATCCGGTTTCCAATTCTACTTAGCTTTGGATTTTATTTTATATTTTTCCTTTTTCTTGTTATTTCCCTGGTTTTCGCAAAAGAGAGAAAGCACTATGCATCTATAGATGGGGAAAACTTCACTATTAAGGTATTGATAGTAGGTTAGGCACAATATTAGTTTAGGCTAGGTTAAATTTCAACGTAGGAATAGACATAACTTACATCTTAGGTTAGTTCCACGTACAAATAGGTTTTGAAAAATGTCTCAGGGCATTTAATTACGGTATGGAGACATGAGTAGGTATACTGTTTGATGTTCCTATAGTCGATTGGCAGGTAGGAAGTTTCATTTGGCGAAAGCTTATGTATTTCAACTTACAGCTATATAATTCATTAAATACTTGAGGAAAACTGTCACGTTTCAAGTATTTCTAGCCTATACAAGGCTGCGTAGAATTAAAGACCATGGTATAGAGAAACCATACAATTAAAAGCAATGGACATATTAAAGGGGAGCAATGCATATATAGAGATTTTTATTTGTTGAGTTACAAAATTTAGAGTACCCCATTATATAAAATTCTATTCATTTACAGACATCTACAAACAAAGATAAATATACGGTTGTATCCAACGAGGTGCCACGATCCCAAAAATACAATAACATAGACTACTTAGCTTATTCTATGACACCCCAAATGCTAATATATGGTGTAAAATACTCCAAACAAAAAGTTGTTTATTTTTTGAAATAAAAATTACAGTAAAATTCTAAAAATTAAACTATAACTACGTCTCAAACGGCTTGTCTAAAATCGAAACCAATATCTAGTTATATTCAAATAACCAAACCATTATATTAAAATAATTAAATTAATTAATTATCCAACTACTAAAATTAAGGGACGTTACATGCGCTCCATTCAAACGATCTAATAAATCATCTATGCAGGGTAATGGATATTTATTCTTCAATGTTTGATTGTTGAGGTCTCGGTAACCAACACATAATATGAGAGTATCGTCGGACTTTGGAATGAACACTGCGGCTGCTCCCCAACACGAAAAGCTAGGCTTGATTAGACCTTTCCATAGCAATTGTTGATTTTGATCGCCCAATTCTTCTTTCTCTTTCAATGTCATTCTTCGAATAATGTGCACATCTGGCCTTCACTCGGAATTAAAACGATCCTGAAGCTAATTTCTCTTCGCGGAGGTAAGCTATCAACTTCTTCAAACTCATCCACATAATATCTAGCTACAGGAATATTATCAATAGATGGAGGAGTAACTTCTAGAGCAGACCAAATTTCTTTTCTATCTGTTTATGAGCCATGGCATGGTATAACCATAATATTTCCAACTTTTGTTTTAGTTTTAACTATTCTTTCCGCATATTTAACTTTGGCCTCATATTTTGTTAACCAATCTAGTCCAAGTATGATATCGAACTCAAAAAAATCCATAATGATCAAAACAAAAGAAAACCGGAAATAAGAAGAGGAGACTAGCACTTTACAATATGAACCAAGAACTATAGACCCTCCTATCGGATTATTAACCCTAATCGATTCGTTAAGATTTCTTGGTTTTAACTTTAAATTTTTAACTGTGTTACTTGAAATGAAACTTCGTTATGCACCAGTTTCAGATAATATTGTAACAGGAATATTTTTAATAGTAAGGGTACCTCCCAAAACATCGGGTTTACTTGGTCCTCCAGAAGAAGCTGGCGCATTTCAATTACTTCGGTGAAGGGAAGCTCGACGTGTGCGGTCACTCAATTGTGGTACCTCCTCAAAAGACCGTTTATGAATCACTTATTCTTCCCAAGTGTGTCCTGAATCAATTCGGGTGCATAGAGGGAGAGATCTTAAAATTTGTTCAGATACTCATGAATGGTCCGATCCCCTTGCTGGAGATTAACAAACTCATCATGCAAGTGCTCGACTTCTTGTTGAGGGACAAACTTTTCATTAAAAATTTCCTTGAACCTAGCCCATGTCATATTGACATCAATGTCTCCAACAGTCACTGCCTCTCACCATATTAAAGCCTCATCCTTAAACAACCAAGATGCCATGAACCTCTTCCTGCGGTCTTCCAACTCTAGGCCCGTGATGATCCGTTCACACGACTTTAACCACGCTTGAGCCTCGGTTACTGTTCCACGGCCAGTGAATGTCACACCTCCTAGATTCTTATACTTCTTAGCAACACTATCAAGATCAAACATGGGTTGTGGGGGTTGTTGTAGCACTGCAGCTTCAATATTATTGTATGTTTCTACTTCTTCAAGATTGGGCTGATTTGGAGCTGCGGGGATCTCACTCCTTCCTCGGCCTCTGCCTCTCCTACCTCTTCCACTCATGTTCTGTTATCACTACAAATTCTAAGAAAAGAATCAGGCCCACAGGAAATATGTCTTAAGGAATGGTAAAGGCATAAAGACATGTACATAATTAATGATGTGATGATCAAGTTATAATGTTATTCTGCTGCACTCATTCTAGGACATTACTAATCCCATCTCTAACGAGTTTCTCATCTTAGAATAATACTGATTCTATTTTTGATGAGTTGTTTAATGTGTTTAATTCCTGAACTAAGATTAAACAATGCTCTGATACCAAGATGAGACAACCCAAACTCCCGTGCCATGGAAATAAGGATAATCATTGGAATATTACACATTAATCACACAGCAGATTGCGGATAATAGCATAACACATGAAACCATAGAATAATATACATCATCATAGCAGCAGAATCATAAAAGTCATCAACAGAGTTGCACAGTTATAGGATACAACTTAGTACGTAAAACAAGTAATCGGTCTACATCGAGATCAGCGGTACATATACATAAGATAGTACATGCGATAATGTCAATAGTCCAAAATACAGATAAAAGCTAGTATTTGTCTTTAGCCAGAACAGCACCGCATGTTATGGTGCATATCCAAAATAAATCCAGCTACCTAATTACTTTGCTGGCCATGTTAAAATAAGGGTTCCCGAGTTTGCAAGTGAAAACAAACTGTGAGTATATCATGGGACTGGTATGAGAAATCTTACTTAACTTATTTAATAATAAGGCTAATCACAGGACCATGCCGCTAATGCGGAACGGGTTTACTCCATTGGATTGCTAGTACATAAATAAAGTAAATCTTTTAAACAATGCAATGCTTTTTAGAAAGAATGAAGCCATTATAAGACTCAGGTCCCATCACACAATGCAACGCAAGCTGGAGGATAAAGTTTTACCTTATAATGGCTAGAAATGCTCAGTACGTATAAAACAAAAATCATTTGATATTATTACTAGTGTCTAGTCAGTTTAAAACACTTGTCATTATAAATGTATCAATCCTAGACGGGATAACTACCATATACTATCTTGCCATATATAGGTTTACAATCAAATTCGTGATGTCGTACTGGAAATTGGATCTCCATCATGAGTCAAGGCTAGGGATGGCTCCTTTTGATTCGAGACACTCTAGCAAGTGCCTCGGGATTACACACTGCGGGGCAACCCTGGATCCTGTAGGGCTGGTGCACACATACTTTAGTGGACTGGTTATTCCTGAACACACATTTCCCGTTCCTATCGGAACTATCCATCGGCCCCGTAGTGACAAATATATCCGAAGCGCCTCGCATTCCATCATCCACACAAGTAAAAATAGATAAATGTCTGGGCTCCATACCATGACACCATCCATAGCTAGAAAGAAGCACATGCACTCCTACGGTCCCTAATCTCGTTTCTGACTCATACCGGGGTGTGTGGCTCGCGAATTAAAGCTACACACGAAGCTATGCAATTTAAAGCTGTGCTTTGATCATCAACCACAAGACTATGCTTTTCAACAAAAGCTTTGATCACTTGCATTTAAGCATGCCACACTGACAATTCACGCCATTCGACTGATGTCTATCGATATATAACCTCTAAGCTCGTACATCTCATAGAAGGGTGTTAAGCAAGAGAATAAATTCTCTGCCACCAAACAGATATATATTTAATAGAAATCAATCAACAAAAAATATAATCCGATGTTAGAGACACATCCAGTTACTAGTTCGTTCTGGGTCTGAATGAAACCGGAGGCACCTTATTCCTCATTCCATATGTCCAATATGGAAGAGAGGCCCTCGCACATCCGAACAATCAAAAGTACGTCCGGACCACTACCACTGTAACCTCATCAAGGGAGCTACCCATATCGAAGGCATCAATAGCAATCCATATGATGTGAAGATTACCGGTCTTGCCCCATCTTCGTTATCTTTGACTTTTAGTCGTCATTCAATTATTTGAAACAAGAATTAACTCGGCCTTTTCAAATAATTCACGTATATATAGAATTCAGATCAATTCTTTCCATGGTTAAACTATTTGACATTCACGTTTCAATTCAATAAAATAATTTCATGTCAAAAACATCTAACCATCCAAAATATCTGATGATGACATGCCAATAATTTCATATATTTAATTATCATTCCAATATTTTTATTGATTATATTAATAATCAAACATCACAACCAGCAATCAATTTGTTAATTTGCTTTTCAAATGCATAATTTTAACATACATATATCCAAAATCATGTTTTTGATGCCAAATCACAACAATAACCCTATCTAAATTTTGGTTTTCACACCAGTCAATTGGAAATATATAGATATCCTACTTTCGAAACTGGAACATAAATATTGATGATGACATGCCATCATCAGAATCATCTACGGGTGACTAGAGTGTGATTCTATATCTATCCAACATATTTGAGGCTTCGAATACACGTTAATTATATGTATATTCAAAATCTTCATATACTTGATTGTCCACAATCAATTTAGAATAAATATTCACATACGAATAATAGATATAAATTCAAAATTATAATCGTTTTCATTTTTATTTTTAGTAAATAATACTCTTCCAACTCATTCTAGGATATTACTGATCCCATCTCTAACGAGTCATTCTTATTGGATATTACTAATCCAATCTCTGATGAATTCTTTCGTTTGGTTCTAATGTGTCATGTTCTCGAGCTCTGTAAACCAAAGCTCTGATACCAAACTGAAGCGACCTAAACACCCCCTTACGGGAAAGCCCGGATTGAGTTGAGAACACGATAAATCAAAATGCAAAACGACATAACAGTTCATTGCTATTACAACAATTTACATCAGAGTACAGGAATATAACAGAGTATGAATAAATAATATACAGCAAAAAATATCAGAGATTTAAATTACACTTAAATACATAGAGGTGGAAAATTAATAAATAACACAACTGAAAGAAATACGCGGATACAGAGCTTTCTGAATATAGCTTCAGCTGTAAACCAGGATCCTGTGAATATAATATCTGCAAAACCAAAATTACTAGCTGCCTGTGTGGAAAATATGGGCACCTAGAGTTTAGGTTAAAACAATAAACTCCAGGTTAGTTGTGGGAATGGTGTGAGAACTAAACAGTTATTAAATCTTTACTATAAAAATAAAGTAAATCAAGTGGCCACGCCGTATAACACGGAACGGGTCTTATCCCAAGAATACCAGTGCATAAAACAAACAGCGTAATGCTTTTTAAAAAAATGAAGGTATTATAAGACTCAGGTCCCATCGCACAATGCAACACAAATCGCAGGATAGAGTTTTCCCTTATAATAGCCAAACATGCTTGGTACGTTTAAAACAAATCATTTTGATATTACTCTAAGTCAAAATCACTTCAAATATAAATGAATCAATCATAGACGGCATAGTATCTCATGCTACTATGTCACCATACTAGGCTCTACAATCAAAACCGCACGATGTCATACTGGAAGTTGGATTCCGTAGATGAACCAAGGTAAGGGATCGTCCTTACCAAATTCGAGGCAATCTAGCCCGTGTGTTCAGGATTAGTCGCAATTGCACCTAGAGCCACAGGGCCGGTCCACACTTACATTAGTGGATTATATTTCTTGAACAATGTGTTTCCCTGCCCTATGGGGCTTAACTCTGGTCAGTATGTCGACCATATCCATCCATCCACCCCGCAGTGACCGATATATCCGAGGTACCTCGCTTTCCATCATCCACATAAGTAAAAATGTCTGGGCTCCATACCATGGCACCACTCCTAGCAAAAAAGAAATGCATGTTCTCCCTGGATCCTCTCCCGTTTTTGGTTTATACCGAGGTGTGAGGCTCGCGAATTAACGCTATACACAAAGCTATGCTATTTAAAGCTGTGCTTTGATCATCAACCACAAGACTCTGCTTTTCAACAGGAGCCTTGATCATTTTTCATCTCAGCATGCCACAAAGGCAATTCACGCCATGCGACTGATGTCTATCAATATATAATCTCTGAGCTCGTACATCTCAGAGAAGGGTGTTAAACAAGAGAATAAATTCTCCGCCACCAAACAGATATATATTTAATAGAGATCAATCAACACAGAATAAAATCCAATATCAGACACACATCCATTTACTAGTTCATTCTGGGTCCGAACAAAACCGAAGGCACCTTATTCCTCATCCCATATGTCCAATACAGGAGAGAGGTCCTCGCATGTCCGGTCGATCTCCAAGTACGTTTGGACGATCACCACTTATTACCTTGTCTTGGGTGTACAGCCTAATCAAGACATCAGTAATCATCCAAACGATGTGAAGACCTCTGGTCTTCAACCACCATCATCATTGTCGACTTATCGTCGAATCAGTTATTCAGAATGGGTATAAACCCGGCCTTTCCAAATAACTCATGTATATTATAAACAAGTGCTACACAAACACAACATACGCCTCATTCCAATTCAGAATATTCTTTTATTTAAATATTCAAATCATTAGGGAAAGGTTCCCATTAATTTTATTAAAGATAAATATTCAACATACGCCTGGAGTAAAACTGGTGGTACTCCATTTTCGATGATTTCCCAAATTTGATAATTTAAATTATCACATTCAGATTTCAATCTAATTAAAGATTCATTAAAACTCCATTTATTTTTAATTTTCCAACAATCAATATTAATGATTATTTAATTTTGGGAAATCGAACATGTCACATTAACAATCTACACCGTACCACTGATTTCTGCCGATATATAACCTCTAAGCTCATACGTCTTAGAGAAGGGTGTTAAGGAAGAGAATAAATTCTCCACCACCAAACAAATATATATTTAGCAAAGATCAACAATAAAGTTCGAAATACAATGCTAGACATGTAATCCTATCATTAACTGGGTTAAAGAACCTATGTCATTTAAAACACAATTCACGATAAAAACAAAATCACATTCTATTAATTATGGAATCTTCACGGAAAACATATCAATATATAATGGGTATCAATTTCCATATCCAACTAATAATATAAATGCAATAACGACAAAGCCTTTTAAATTCCATATATATTAATAGTCCTCCTCCAAAGACACTTCGATTATTACCAAATCAAATTCCATTCAACTCCAATTTAATATATTAAACTGGAAAACTTTACTTTGGAAAATTTTCATTAAATCTTAATTAAAAGATTTATAAATTGCAAATCACATTTCACTGTTAATCGGGTAAAATAATAAATGTCGTTAAAAGCAAAGTTCACAATAAACGTAATTCACATTCCATTTTTATTCCAATTACAAAATATGATTGGAAACTCTAATAATCTCAATTTAAAATATTTATTCTTTTCACATGGGGTTTAAGGACAGTGCTATTTAACACACCATTCACAACAAACCCAAAATACAATTCTTTTATTCAATTCCAATTTAATATTAATTAATTGGAAAACTTCACTAAATCTTAATTAAATGATTTATTCTAAACTCAACTGGGTTAAGAACAGTGTTATTTAAGACACAATTCACGACAAACCCAAAATCCAATTTAAAATTAAAACTAAATCACCATGGTTGGGGGCCAGCCAACCGAACTGATAGCATACATACATAAATAAAAAGGGACTACCGAAGGCATTTGATTTCTCCAGATCAGGTAATGATATACCATTTTGATGGGTGCGACCCACATAGCCATGCGACCTACCCGATTTTATACCATTTCCCGGTTGATGAGGCTAGAAGTTAAGCGTATTCTTCAGCATAGCATATCTCCATCCACTTTGTATGCCACATTGTCAGATCCGCCAGATATCACTAATTGATGTCCACAAAAATACCTTGGGTGTTAATTTGAGAGAATGTCCATTCTCCGTCATCAACTTGGTACGTTTGAAGAAATCAATATCCGTGACCCCTTTGGAAATACTCTGTCAGACACTCATCCATACAAGTCATCCAGGAACAGGATGAACCGAAGACACCCTCCTACCACATCCTATATAGGTATCACCCCAAGGATCAGTAGCGAGTAGTCCTTGAAATCCGAAGATTTCAGCGGTGACAGAATCATCGTATGTCTCCAGGGATCAGCCAGAGATTGCAAGTGATTCTTCCGTTTTATGAAGATCCACGGTCTTCGATTTCTTTAGCTTAATTAGCATCCTCCACGTATTCATATTTATTGGTCAGAATGGTTTTCGAATATAAATTCGATCCCGGTCTTTCCATTCCAATAATCGTATGGGCAAGATTTGATAGTCGGTTATTTAACTACCAAATAAACAAAAGGAAATGGATCTACTGGTTGAGCACATAACATCACTTGGCCTTTTTAATTTAAAATAATTAATGAATGGTTTATTTAAAACTTCTAAATCTTTCAACACAGTAATCACTTTGTATATTAAATATACAAATATTCTCAAACCATCTCCTTTTAATACATAGAAAAATATCTTATAATCATATTTTCTATTTAAAATCATTTTAAATCATTCGCTATGACATTTCTTATTATCCAAAATCGGGAAATCGACTCGACTCTTATCATTAATGAAACAATCGTTACAATATCTACTTTTTGTTTCGTTAGTTGAAACAGTAATCGTCACTTATTTCTTTAGAATAACTCATTCTAAACTCATCTCTTTAATTTGAAATTATCATTATATTTTCATAACTCCTTTTGTTACCTTGATTACGAAAATATCATTCCATATTTTCTAGCCCATTTTATTACCATTACTTTGGAAATATTAATAGATAGTTTCCCAACTTATTTTATTTCCTTTAATTTGAAATCTCATTAAATTTATTAACCAATTCTTCGAATAACGTCGAATTATTATTTCTCATAATAAATCGCTTTTAACATCTTTAACATTACAATTAATATCATCCTACGGTAATCCTGAAGTCGTGCAAGTTGAGGTATTTTAATTACCTCTCATACCTTGATCGACAACATTCTTATCTTAAGATAGATACAAATCGTAATTCAAAAACTCATATTTAATCTAATACCAACAATTACCATTTCACTATTTTATGTAAAATACGGTTTAATAAAACCTTCTTACATTTGAAATCTCCTTTTTAAAAATACTATTATTAACTAAATTCATTGATTCAGTAAATGATAAATAAAATATCAACTTTTAAACCTCATCTTCTTTAAACTATTTGTTTCATTATCAGGATTTTATTACAAATCCTTTTACTCGATCTTTTACCAAATTCAAATACAAATTCTTTGTTTCTAAACATTTTAATCATTTCCTCTTTGGAAACCTACTTTCGAAACTCATCCATTTCACTTAATGTGACTATAAAATAACGTTAATTTAAATTAGTGCTTTAACTCTCCGTCTCCTTTATCAACTCGTTTGTACAATTCAGGTTTAATATAAAACCCTTTTTCCATCTTGATTTCCTTTATTTAATTCCAATGTTATGTAACATTTAATTTAAGCTTATCGTATTTTCTTAAAATAACTTTATAACTTCATTTACCATATTCGTTTTAAATATAAACCCGTTTATAAACCCACTTTGAAATCCAATTATATTTTGTTACTAACTTCGATCACATACTTAAACGAACTTCATTTAAGAAGAGATTTCTTTAAATTATTATTAGTTTACTTTATCATTAACTGGAATAAATTTTCCTTTCTTAAAATCTCTTTAAGTTAAACAACTATTCACTAAATTACTCCATTAGATTAATCAGTACAACTTAATTTAATTTAAAGATCAATTTCCGTTAAAACAGTTGGCTTGGTCAATTTTAAAACATGATTATTGTTGATCAACTCTAACTTGACCTTTTCTTTTAAATTAATAAATAATATTATTAATTTAAATAAATCTCATTTATTAATCATTACATTAATCCTTGCTCACTTGCGTCGCACATGGCACGTGCTTCGCACACGGTCTATTTTTGATACAAAAACGGTATTTTTTGTTAAAACAATCATTATATGCGTGTGCTTCGCAAACGGTATATTTTTGGTATAAAAATGGTATTTGTTGTTAGAACAATCATTATATGCATGTGCTTCGCACACGGTCTATTTTTGATACAAAAATGGTATTTGTTGTTAAAACAATCATCACCTGCGTGTGCTTTGCACACGGTCTATTTTTGATAAAAAAATTGTATTTGTTGTTAAAAAAATCATTATATGCGTATGCTTTGCACACGGTCTATTTTTGATACAAAAATGGTATTTGTTGTTTAAACAATCATTATATGCGTGTGCTTCGCACATGATATATTTTTCTTTGTATAAACTTCAATTTAAATAATATATTTAAATTTCTATATTCAGTTATAAAATAATTTTTATAACTTCATTTCTAATGATTCACCTAACGATAAATCAATCTTTATAAAATGATTCTAATTTAGGTCATCTACTGTCAATTTCTCAATCAATAATTCCCATTGGTTAATAAAACAATAACTGTTGAATTTGGATTCAACAATAAATCATCCAATCATATTTAGTAAATAATTCATATGATGATAATATAAAATAACATGAATAATCAATTCAACCGAGAACGGTCAATAAATTACAACAGTTCTATCACCCAATCAAATTCAATACGTTTAGATTATAATAAACGTAACCAACAAGTTAAGTTACCACCATTGGAAATAGTCGTTAAAAATAACGATTTGGTTTGATTAAATTAAACGAACGTTTAATTTAAATCAATTATAAAGTATTCAATATATGTGCAAACAATCATCAAATCATTCAACAACAAGCAAACATCGCACACAAATATTTAAACCCGACTTATATAAATATAAGTGGGGAACTGAGTGAGTTAAACTCACCTCGGATTAATTTTGTCGTTGACACGCTTGTTTTTAATTAAATTAAACAGCCGTTTGATTTAGTTAAAAATTTATGTGCTACCAATCCTGACCAGACCAGCTTCGGCAATAGTGCTTTTCAATATGGTTCCGACACCTTTTGCTTTATTTCATTCTTTTCATATGTTCACATGGTATATGGAGTATAAGCTATAGTTTAATTAAATTTAATAATCACTTTAATTTAAACTAAATAGATCGTTAGTTTCTTACGTTGCTTACGCGTAGTTGATCGGACCAATTAACTCCACATCTTCTGTTTAGTTCCAGGTAGTACACCATCGCTCAACGTCTCACCAACACACCGCTTACTACAAACTACCGAACATACCGCATGCTATAAACTTCCATATCCCACTTTGTTCAACTTCAAATATGCTCACCGCTGCTTTGTTTCATTGACTTCCTTTTTCTTTTCTTTATTGTATATTTTTTTCTTCTCTTTTTTCATATATATTAAGGCCCAAAGCCCATGCTTTGTACAAAAAGAATTCAGACCACATCCCTACTTGATACTTAGAGCACAACCAACAATGGCTTGTTCAGTTACTAAACAAGCCACGGAGCAACCAGGTGTGGCTTGTTCACTCACCCGTGGCTGGTCTGTGGCTAGTTTTGAGTCCTCCGTGGCTGGTTCACCCAACAGAGACTGGTTCTTATAACGGCAAACTGTTTGCCGTTATAAGATTATAACGGCAAACACTTTGCCGTTATAAGATTATAACGGCAAAGTGTTTTCCGTTATAATCTTATAACGGCAAACAGTTTGCCGTTATAAGAACTAGTCGTTGCAACACCAACGGCTAGTTCACTTACTCCCTATAAACCACCCTATCTCCTTCTTCTTCCTCCTCCACACAACCACTCCACCTTCCCAACTTCTTCATCAACAAAATGTATTCGTCTGCACCCAAGCGAAGCGGGAAAAAAACCATAAACAAGAAACTCATGTCCCAACCACACTAGTCATCGTATGCCATGCAACGGTCAATCCAACAACAGCAACCGTTGCAGCCATCTCACGAATATGGCTACTCGCCGTATTCAAATTATCCATACCGTTCACCGTACCAACCACTCGGTCCTCCTAATTTTCCTCCCATCCAATCGTCCGTCCCGCCATAGTTTTACCAACGACCGCCCGGGGTAGGCGTGTACGACGATCATTCGTCGTATATGTCAATGATGATGCAGACCGAGCAAAGTCAACAACCTCACCTAACACCGCAACAGACCAAGGTTCGTGACCGCGAAGCAATGCAAAATCTGCAAAGACAGTTTTCGTATGGGTATGTCTCTCCTACTACCGAAGAAAATGTTGGGACTTCTACGGAGGAGGAGGAGGAAGATGCAAATGAGGAAGTAAATGTTACAAATTCTGAAGAATTGAATGAAGAATACGTTGCACCTATCAGTCCCGAATATAACCAAAAGAAGAAGAAGAAGGTGAAGTCTTTAAGGAGCATTTTCAGTAAACGACACCAAACCGAAGTTGAATCGGAGCCGAATCACGGAATAGAAGATATTGAGGATGATAATGCTGAAGGGGAAGATATACCAGCGGATGGAAGAAGAAAACAATGTAAGTTTACTTCTGAGCAGTACGTTTCACTTGCTAAATCGTGGATACGCATTTCACAAGACAGCATTGTTGGAAATAATATGAAAGGTGAGAAATTTTGGGAAAGAGTAGCAGAGTTCTACAATTCGTTGGAAGCGAGGAATAGAACATGGGCATCACTTAGAGGTGGTTATAGAGTTATGAATGCCGCGTGTCAGAACTATCTTGCAATACTGACAGCCTTGGAGAACAGACAGCAAAGCGGTGCTGCACCTTATGACGTTGTAAGTACCGTAGATTACTTTGAAAAATAACTTACTATACTATGATCGATTAGTTAGAAATGACATACGCTCATACAATATCCACTTTGTGTTACAGATTGAAGAGTCACGAAAGGCCTACCAGCAAAAGTATTGTCATCCATTTAAATTCCAAGACTGTTATGAGCTTCTATCTAGGTTGCCGAAGTGGAAGAACCCCAGCAACTTCATGTTTGAGCAGCAGAACAAAGCTAGAAGGATGAACTACTCTGATTCTAGTCCAGGAAGTGGCCCGAGTTCGCAAGAAAGAAACCCTTTATTTGGAAGTAGTGATGGACGACCTGTCGGCAGATCCAAGGCAATTCAGCTGGAGCAACGAGGTGCAGAGTTTGCTAGATTTATGGAAACAATGGAGAGTTCATGTAAGGCAACAAAAGAGCATAGAGCTCGATTTTCGGTGGAAAGAAACCGTAGCGACGAAGATTTCCAAAAGGCAGTTAGGGATGATCGAGAGCTCCGCAGACAAGAACATGCGGAGAAACAAGCCATGGAAGAAAAGAAGCTGGAGGAGCAGAAAGCTTTGGCGCGAGAGAATAATTATGTTAAAATGATTACATGTGATTTTAGTAAGCTTACCCCTCTACAGCAAGAACTAGTAGCCGAGCAGATTGGAGAGTATAGAAAAAACAAAGGAAGCAGAAGCGGAAGCGTTAGTGGCTCGTATATGGACTAGCTATGTATGTTGGGTTAAGTTGTAATATGATTGTGAACTGTTTGTAGTATTTATGTGCTGGTGGGTGTTTATGTACTAGCTATATATGTTGGGGTGAGTTGTAATATGATTGTGACCTGTTTCTAGTATTAATGTAGTAGTTGTTGTTTATGTACGAGCTGTATATGTTGGGTTGAGTTGAAATAATGATACAATCTACAATATGATTGGAAACCACATTTATTGACTCAAGTACGCACTAATAGATAGTTCAAATGATACATAGTACACGACTACACACTGATACATAATTCTAGTACCAACTACTGATTCCGACTATTCCTTCCTTTATGCGCCCACAAATGTTCCACCAACTGGTCACGCAATTGGAAGTGTGCAGCTTGATCTTCAATGTGTTGAACCATATCAACATATTCTTCCATTGAGTTTACATCTTTATGGGGTTTTGCATTTGAGCCCGTAAACATGTCAGGATAATTAGACATTTGATTCTTATATCCGCCTCTTTCAGACTCCCCAATCATGTTATGTATTATTATACAAGCATACATGATTTCTGAAAGCACTCTTGCATCATGAAAACGAGTAGGATTTCGTAAAATATGAAATCGGGCTTGTAAAACACCAAACGTACGTTCGATGTCCTTTCTGTAGCTAGCTACTTTTTCAGTGAAATACCTTTCTTTATCATTTGATGGAACTTTGTACCCTTGCATCAAAGTTCTCCACTTTGGGTATATTCCATCGACTAGGTAGTACCCAGTTTTGTGTTCGATATTACCAAGTTTATATGAAACATCTGTTGACAATCCGTTAGCAAGTTCTGTGAAAAGATGTGATTGTTTTAAAACATTTATATCATTCAATGAACCTGGGACTCCAAAAAAAGCATGCCAAACCCATAAATCATCTGTTGCTACTGCTTCAAGGATCATTGATGGCACTTTCTTATGTCCGGTGAACATTCCTTTCCATCCCGTTGGGCAGTTTTTCCAAGCCCAATGCATGCAATCTAAACTTCCAATCATACCTGGAAATCCTCTGGCTTCTGCCCTGCGTAGTATCCTGGTTATATCGTTAGGTCCAGGCGTCCGTAGATACTCCTTCCCAAACTCTGCAAGAACTATTTTACAGAATTCTTTCAGACACTCTATTGCTGTTGATGCTGCGATTCTGAAATATTCATCCATTTGATCGCCAGATGTTCCATAGCTTAACATCCTCAACGCCGAGGTGATTTTGATGTGTGGTGAATGGCCGATTTCTTGTGCTCCGTTCAGTCTATAAGTGAAATATGGATTTGACTGGAGAAGTTTAAGATATATTTTTGAGAAAATAGCCGGACTCATACGGTAACGACGGCGGAACAAAGTTATATCAAAGGTTGGATTGTCGATGAAGTAATCCCTCATTAGTCTTTCATGTCCATCCTTTTAGTCTCTCTTATACCGTCGGTCAATCCGGCCATGCATGCTACCCCGATGGTTGCTAGTTGAGCCTTCAGCGAAATAATTGGAATACGCAACCATTGCGTGCTGTTCCAGCTCCTCCTCCGTCTCTTGCTCCACTTCTAGTTCGGAATTATCAGTTTCATTCTTCTTGTTTTTGTAGTAATGGTAGTATAGATTTGGATCCATTGCTTGCTTTTTTATAAGTTGAGTTTCGTTGTTATCTCTAAGCGTATCCGAATGAGAGATATATATAAGTAGGGATGGTAAACTAAATATCTCTGACATAGAGTACATGTAGGCAATAATGGGTGGCAATAATGGTTCCAACATGATGGTTCTGTCATTGAGTAGTCAATTCAGATAGTTGTTGTGATGTGAAAGGTTGGCACTAAATGGTTGGCAATAATGGTTCTGTCATTGAGTACTCAATTCGGACTGTTGTTGTGATGTGAAAGGTTGGCACTAATTGGTTGCCAATAATGGCTCTGTCATTGAGTAGTCAATTCGGCCAGTTGTTGTGATGTGAATTTTGGACATTTAAAATAGAATATTTTAAATAATATCGATGAGAAATTTATTTTGAATATAATTCGAACGTATATATTATATACGTCGTCGTTAGAATATAAATAATTATATATAATTATAAATAGAATTGAAAATGGCGCGGTAGTTCGATAATTCGATTTCAAACTTCAATTGAATGTACCGGGTGCAAAACAATCTGGATTTTAGTGAAACCAAAAACATTAGGATCTAATCGAGAATATCTTTCCAATGAATCCGAAAAATCAAGATTTCATAGCGGGAATCAAAAGATATGTCCAATTGAAAATTCTTAACAGTCGCTATGGAATTCAAATTTCAACTGACGATAGTACATGCGAACTAGCTCAATCAAAGCATGGAGTAGGAATTAGTAACTTCATTAAAATGCATTTTACGTTTAGTCTTATGGGCGTCGCCTGATGTTCAATCGCAACTGCTCATTATCACTTCGAACACGTCTATTTTCCCGTTCGAGTTCGTTACAATATGTTATTCCCCGAGGACACAAAGGCTGGTCTATCCATTCCGTGTAATTGCAACCATTTGGAAAGGCTGGGCATCGCTGAATGCGCCGACCTATATTGTTTCCCTCTGCTTGAACCACAACTTCAACCGCGTACCCGCAGTAGCAATGAACTGGATAGGAATCAACTATTTGTTCCTGCAGTGGTACACGAAAGAACTCTGCTTCCCGAGTTGACTGATTGACAGCTTGTTCAGATGATACTTGAACAGGTGGGACTTGAGTTTCATATGGAGGTTGAACGTTCAGCTGTTCGTACGACGGTTCAGTTTGCGGTCTAATTTGGTTTAGGAACTGAAATTCGTCTTGAAGCTCCTGTAGCCTCATTTCGTTGTATGCCTGTTCCTCGGAGTCTGTAGAAGATGACCACGAAGACATCTTCAGTGAGTTCTAATAGAAGGATGTGCTCTAAGAATGAGAACGAAGGTGTTTGAGTGCGGTAAGTTGTGACTAAGTAACATATGTATATATAGCTGCAATATTAGTTATGGTGTGAATGGTCACTAGCTACACTTTGTGATTTTCAAAGCTTGTGCAGGTAAACAAACAAAATACTGATGTAACCGGTCACTGGTACGACTGTAGGGAACACTGTAGGGAATCTGCTTTTTAGTGATAAAGTGTATCGAGGACGACCCCCTGTGGCTACAGACTGAGAGCTGGACTATATTCCAACAACTCTCGACAAAGAGTGACATGACGCCACTGTCACATAAAAGATGACTGCACTATGCGAACTGTGCAAGACGTGACCAGTCAATGTGCTACAGTCCGTCGACCAACTACAGATGGTTACGAAACGTTAATACATTTCAAACAACACATACAGGAACTAGAATAGCAGAACATAGTAACATCAAATAACGATACAAGTGATACGATACAAGCGATACGATACAAGTGATAGGTTGCGTAACGATACAGTACATATTAGCATAACATAAAATATTTAAATCCTAATTTAATCCACGTTGGAGTCGATAATTTGAATTACTTAGGTCGTTAACTTGATTTCGCAGCTTTCTTATTTCTTCCTCTAGTTCCAAAGCATACGTAATTGCTCGACGGGGAAAGCGATCATCTATCCACTATCCGAACTCGCATCCGTTGTTTCGTACTGGACAAGTATAATATCGTCGTCCAACGTCTTTTCCATGACGGACGACTAATTGCGGTGCTTCAAAACCACAAAAGCATACAATATTTGCAGATTGCACCTCGCCTTCTTCAACCGTGGCTCTTACACGAGGAATTACAAGGTTAGCCCTACGGTCATGTTGTCGTGCTGGATTGTCTTGCTGATTGCTTATTTCCATTTCGTGCATTCCTGCTTCGAGCTCTAATTGTCGCACCTCGTCATTGTGTCGCTCTTCCATTTAAATATACCACTCGGTTGGTTCTCTAGATGCGGACGGATTAGGAATTGATGGTCCAGAAATAAGGTCCGTGTAATTGTAAGAAGATGGATAAGAAATTGGCATGACTACGCTCTAAGTAGATGGATAGGGTTTTAGTGAAACGACATTCGATATATGTAGGAGGAGATGCAGTTACCAATGCATAAAGGAGTTTGCCGTTATAAAAATATAACGACAAATTGTTTGCCGTTATAAAAATATAATGGCAAACTGTTTGCTTTTTTATTTTATAGCCGTTGCGCCCCAACGGCTACATAAACGGTCGCAATCCCTCCCATTATATATCAACCTACCTCCTCCTTCTTCCACACTAACACACTACCTTTTCAACTTCAAGTTGTACAACCCAAAAAATGTCTTCTTCTGCACCCAAGCGAAGCGGAAAAAAAGGTGTAAGCAAGAAACCCCTATCCCAACACCAACAGTATTCAAATGACGATGCTCATTCCGTTTATCAAAGAGCTGGAAAAGAAATTGTACGCGAAGGGAAGGTTTCCGAGCCACTAGGGACGATTGGATCCAACCCTGTTTGCTATTGTGGACAAGTGTCGGTCGTTGTTGTTGACGAGACCGAAACAAATGCCGGTCGTCGATTTTTCGGTTGTGAAGCCTTCAACGACCACATGAATTATCCTGATGCCATTGATTGTTGTTGCTTTAAGGAGTGGATTGACCCTCCCATTTGCGAACGTGGACGTCAGTATGCACTCGAAGCACAAGCAGAAATAAGACGCTTGAGCAAGAGTAATGCCGGTAAGACAAGAGATGGTCCTTTCCCTAAACCATGGTAGGTGTACGTGTTTGAATTTGATGCTGGTGTGCTCAGTTGTTGTAGTTTGTATGATTATGGTTTGGCATTTCCTTCTGTTCTACTAGTTGTCATTGTTCCAGTTGTTTTAATTGCTCAATAGTTGTACTAGTTGTTGAAGTTTGTATGATTATGGTTTGTCAATAGTTCTACTAGTTGTCATGATATTATAGTTGTTTTCATTATGTCGCAAGCAGAAATAAGCCACCTGGGAACGGCCCATTTTTCGTAACCATTTCGTGAATTGAAATGGTTAAAGCACTGGTGGACGACCCTTTTTTTGGTGCTGGTGGTCTCTTCCGAATTAAATGACAAGAGTATACGAAATTAATAGTAATGGCACCATTTTTCGTTCTGCAATGATGTGACTGGACAATGTAGAGAATCTAACATAATATCACGAGGTTAATAGTACATGCCAACATTTCTTGTGATGGCACCATTTATCGTGCTGCAATGATGTGACCGGACACTGTAGGGAATCTAACGTAATATCATGAGATTAATAGTAAATGCCAACATTTCATGTGATGGCACCATTTTTGGTGCTGCAATGATGTGGCCGGACATTGTACAGAATCAACCATAATAACACGAGAACCCTGTAAACCGTATTCAAGTATGTTGAATTGTAAATGTTGGTCGTACATTGCCCTTATATGTACTCCATATCTGATAATCCATCTCATACCTTCTACAGCTTCAAGCAGCACTGTTGTAGAGTAAAGGGAGAAAATTTATTTTCTTGTTTTCTTAAAGGTAACGTTTATTATCAACAAAATTCGTACTTCTAGTTACTCTACTAATTCTACTGATGCACAGGTTACATGGACAATTCAAAAATAAGTGATGAAGAAATGGGAAGGATTTTTGATGAGTACGAACGAAACTTAGTGAACGATAACGAAAAAGGTTTAGTTCATGATACACAAGTTGAAGAGGTGCCCGTCGCGATTCAGCATCGAGCGGTTACAGCTCCGCGTCCTTCTCCAGTAAATCAACGACCTAGTAATAGTGCTTGTAATAATTCTCCTACTCCAGATTTTTCGTCTAAGGATTTGCTGGCCCTCGTAAAATCCTATATTGAGGTTGAAAAGAGAGATGAGTTGCTAATGCAAAGTGGAGGGGGTTTAACATATGAAGAAAGATGGGCAATAATCACGAGGCTATACAACAACCATCGTTCCCGGCCCACTACACGAACATCGGTTGAAATCCAAATGGCCAATCGTCATTTTGCAGACGCTTGTGATCGGTACACAAAGATTATCGAAACTGTTGAAGACGAGAACATATTTAAAACAAATCAAGCAACATATGATTCTCGTTACCTTTTCGAGTATGGTGAGGAGTTCGTTGGTTACGAAGCGTATAAACTACGCTACAGTTGGTTGACCCGCATTGGAACTGAGTAGGCTTATGGTATTGTGATTTTATTGTTGTTTTACTGTCTATTTACTTTGCTGTTTGTGCGTAGAATATGGAGTTATATGTAAACCTTGTTATGTTGGCGTGCTGTTTAAGAATTTTGCATTTCTACACGAGAAGAGGGAAACCTTGTTCAGCATCAAATTCAAACGTTATTACATTCCAAATAACACTTACAGGAACTAGAACAACATAAGATACCGGCTCTACACAAAAACATTCTCTACACATAAATACAGTGTCTACACATAACCAAATGTAGTCTCTACACAGAAACATAATCAAAACGTACACAAAATACATCGAAAGCACATAATAGCGGTAGTCAACAAATACAGAACGCATACTCAAACAATAGGAACATACAACTGACAACTGCGAAAACGTAAAACATCGAAAGTACATAATCAGGGTAGTGAACAAATACAGAACGTCTACTCAAACAACAAGAACAGACAACTATCAACTAGGAATACGTAGAACAACAAAAGTACATAACAGTGGTAATACAACAAAAGTACATAACACTGGTACTCAAAAAATGCAGAATGTCTACTCCAACAGTAGGACCATACACCTGACAACTGCGAAAGTACATAAAAGTGATAGTAACTCACTCGTCCGAGTCATCTGAATGTGTACGTGGACGTGTGCGGCGCCGATGACGTCTCTCATGATCACCAACATCTGGAGGCTGACTGGACCCAGCACTAGACCTATGGTGGTAATACATATGCAAGTCCTGAAGTCTCTTGCGCTCTGCCTCAAGCTGGGCCTCTAAATGCGCCTGCTGCTGTCGTGCCTCCTCTGCAACACGACGTAGCTCACCATCATAGTAATCTAGGCTACGCTTATGCTCTATATAGCCCGTATGCCTAATCCCCATTTGCATATCATACAGATCATGATATGATACCTGTGTAGGATCCGGGTAATCGTGATGGGCCAGAGGATGAAACACGTCAACGTAACGATCCGGTCCAATGGTGGGCACTACCATGGTCCATCCAAAATGACTGGCGGCCGCCACATGATCAGCTGCACGAAAACTCTGACTGGACTGGGTAGGTGGACGTATGCCGTGTCGTATAGCAGATGGCCCTACTAAATCAATCGATGCTACATGCGTAATCGTATCTGAGGACCCGGTGAAAAATCTACGCCAGAAGGTAAGGTAACACTCCCCGATAATAACAAAGCTCTCAGCCGTCCACCAGCCTGCTGTCCTGGCTATATCTAGCTGCTCCGTTGGGTAAATAATACACCGATAAGTATGTGGGTGTGGATCATCCGGAATAGCATCGAAGTCATACAACTGTCTCCAGCACCTCTCACCAAGATACCAATAAGCACCTAGCGCCACGGGAGAAGATATAAGTGGAAATCTCCATCCGGCAAGCATCCTAGCAATCTGTATGATCTCAAGATCGATGGATGTACTCTGCTCAAATGGATGCCATAGAATCTGATCCCTATACATCCTCAGCTCAATCTGGTTATGGGCAACGGGAAACACATGGCGTGACTCATTATCTCTGGGCCCCTGGTTGTCCGCAGTCCAAAAGCATATACGGGGGAAAAAGGTCGATGGGTCAGCAATACGGGTGATAAAATGAAAGTTCCTAGAGTACTCAAAGTACCAATACTGTAACAACTCCCAGAATCCAAATAAAGAAACCTGAGAATCAGTGATGGTGCACTGCATGTCGAGACATCTGTATAGGTATGCAAGGATAGGTGTGCCCCAATCATATAAAATCGCCACATCGGCATTTATCTCAGCCGCGACCGCAAAAAACCCCACAGGAACGCTACTGCTCGAAGAACTAAAGAAAAGGTTACCCATAAGGTATAACACAAATAATCGAGCAAGCTCCAAGTCGTCATCAACAGAGTAGTACTCGAGTATCCTGTCCATAGCCGCACGGATCGCGCTCACTCTAATAGCGCCTTCTGCCTGATACGACGTAGCAGAAACTTCCAAATGAGGCAGTAGATCATGAACAAGTGCACGATCATGCAATCGACCATCGTCATAAGGCAGTTGAGTATAAGCACTTACTCCAATGCTAATACCAGTAAGCATGGAGAAATCAAGCGGTGTAAGTCCTAACTCACCACAAGGAAAGTGAAATGTGTGGGTGGTTTTGTACCACCGTAGAGCAATGGCCGCACACAATTGGACATCGGCATTTATAACATGGTTTATTCCTAAAATAGCAAATCGCACAATAAGATAAAATATGACTACTAAATTATCCACTTATTTCATTAAAAGGTCTATAATATTACCTAGAAAAAATTGAAATCCAAGAGCATGTAACAGTCCTGCGACGCCCTCCTTACCCGCCAAGTGTGCATGATAATATCTAAGTGTGGTCGCTAACGAACCACGTGGACGTATATTCCGCGACTGTTAACGGTTCAACAAAATGTTATACCATCTACCCAATATATAACACTCAAAGAATACTATGTAAATAATACTAAAAATACTTACAGCCAAACTCGACTGCGTGCTAACGTGTACTTCGTCATCTGGAAGAATGCGAAAGTTGGATAGCGCAGGAAGCTTCGCGGCGCTAAGGTTCATATCCACATAGCCATCGAGTTGGCCCTCTCTAGCGGCAACTGATCCAACACCCCTACGTGCCCTGCCTGCTCGTCCGCCTCTACGCCCGCCACGTCCCCGATGACCGCCTCCCTGTTGCACCTCTGCTTCTTCGTTCTCCATGTTTTCAGCGGCTACAAGTAAGTCTTCTATTCCGAGCACTGGCTGTTGGCCACTACCACCTTCACCACTCCCGCCGGCGCCACGATCGTCGCCGTGCATGAATTTTTTGGCGAAATTTTTTAGTAATCTAGCCATATTTTCGAACTAATATCTCACACAAGCTAGTTAATTTGGTTAAAAACTGACGGATTAGTGAATTGGTGGAGAAAATTGGGTGAAAAATGGGGGAGGAAAATGGGTTTTCGGGTTTGAAGAAGGAGAAAGAGAAATGGAGCAGAGGAGGGGTGGCGGCGAGGGTTTTGGGAGGGTAACATTATAACGGCAAACACTTTGCCGTTATAATGTTATAACGGCAAACACTTTGCCGTTATAATATTACAACGGCAAAGACTTTGCCGTTGTAATATTTATAAAGGCAATATCTTTGCCGTTGTATCCCCACTCCCCAACCAGTCCGTGGCTGGTTCTCCCCTTCTGGGTGCTCGGCTCGTTGGACCAGTTTCAGAACATGAGAGAGAATAACTGAACAGAACAGATGGTTGGTTATGGTCTTATGAAATGGATCCTCTTGTTCTTGTGCACTGGGCAATCTTCTCCCCCAAAATGTAAAACGCATGCCCCTCTGAAACCTTCCTCCCACCTGCATGTGCCCCACTAAATTAACCACGTCCTTGAATGAATTCGCACCCGAACCCTAAAACACAATACTGCTTCTTTCCTTCTCTTCTATTCTGTTGTTCCATTTCGTTAAACCAATCTTTCTTCTTCTCCCTTCAACCATTCTCAGAATTGAAACAAACGACATAGTCCTCTTCACAAACTCCACCATTCTCTTAAATCGAGATCAACAGTCTATATTCCTCTCCTCTTTCAAACCGCGAAGCGCAACCGCCGGCTTAAACCCATGCAACCGCCGCCATGTTCAACCAGACCTCATCCCCATGACTGTCGCTGCGGTGCAACTTCCGGATCCCTTCACTGTTCGAACCCGCACCCTCCTCCCCCTTGAGCGCTACATGCCAACATCCAAAACCACGTATACACCGCATACACTGGCTACCGAAGTTCCGCCATTCATGCTTGCTAACCTCTTGACTGCCATTTCACCACCAACTTCGCCACCAGTATGCGCTTGAACCCACCTCCACAGTTCCAAGACACGCCCAGCCCCAACCATTTCGTGTACCTCCTTCTATCACCCACAAGACCCACCTGAGCACCACCAAACAATTCAGAGGCCGCCACCGTCCTTTCTTAGTTTTCCAGTTGAATACTTCGGGGTTTTCTGTCATTTTTGTTTTTTTTTGTTTTTTTTGTGGGTTCGGTTGTCTGGTTCAAGGAAGAAAAGAGAATCACGGGTATAAAAATAAAGAAGAGGAAGTGGGTCTCTCATCAGTACAGTTTAATTACTTAGACAAGGTTTGGACGAGGGTTTCGAACTTAAATATGGGGGTAGATATTCGGTTTTGAGGAGTTAAAGCTTTTATGTGGATGCAAAAATTTTAGTTTCTAGTTTGTTTCCTAGAACCAAAATGAGAATAGAAAATGCATGTGTATTTATAGTGGTGAAAGTTTGGGGGCCATGGCATTGGAAAGCTTGGCTGTGAAGAAATTTGCACGTAGGGTAGACAGTTGTTAGGGACCTAGGGTAGGGTTGTAGAAATTGATTAGAAAATATACTGCTGCTTTAACTGTAGGGATGATTTTCGATTCCCATCAACTTGTGGAGAATTACTAGTACAGGTAGGGGCATGTGCATGGTTTAAATGAGTTACATGATAAGATGGAGTGAAGGGACTAGGCATTATGTAGCATGTAGGCTACACTGTAAATAGGTTGGCATTTATATTTTTGTATAGCCTGAGCTGTTCGTTTAGAGTCTCCAGGCATACAAATTTAGATCGGTTGGATTTTTCTTGTCAATACCAAGGATTAAGCAATGTTTTACTGTCAATAAAAGCAAAGTTCAAATATATTTTATGGTTTTTATTTTCATTTTTTAGGTACGTTCGCTTCTACATGGTTATTAAATCTTATCGATGTTTAACACTGAACGCTAAATATACGCACAGTGTCATACCAATTCCAAAAATAACGAAACTAGACAAACTGCTATATCTTGATATTTCAGATCCAAAGGAACTAATTTTGTTGAATTCCGACTTTGTTTGTACAATGACATTATTCTAATTTCAATATATTAGTCGGTTCACTTTTAAATATCGTCCGTTGATAAAATAACTCCAATTGACTCCAAACTGGAAATCCAACAATAATTAGCTATACGTATTCCAATAAAATTCGTTTCGTCGAAAACGAAGATTGTTTGGAAAATAGCTATTCATACGGCTTATATAATATCGATAAATTAAAAATTAAATTCAAACAATTAAATTAAATAATAATAAAATATTATTATCGAATATATCCAAATAATATATCACTTAAAATTTAACCAGTATGAATTTACAACTCAATATTAATATTCTTGAGTTAAACGATACTCAAATCTATAGAAATTCCTTATTCAATTATTAAATAAATGATATAATTTATAAACAATTTTCACTGCAACTATATCAAATATTGATTTGGATATAACTTACAATATATATGGTAAAATTCCGATTTTTCTCTTTCATTGGAAAATTATAAACAATTAGATTCCAACGTTTCTTGTTTCACAGAATTTCGATGTAAAATGGATTTTGTATAAACAATTGAAGTTCAAAACCGAGTATTACGAACTACCGCGACATTTCGAGCTTGTTTTATATCAAATATAAATATAAACGTTCTACCGTCGTTAATTTAACGAATTCAACATTAAAATCCATAAATAATTCAAAGATCATATTTAAATTATATTTAAATATTCGAATTCAAATAGTCGAAAAATCCGGGTCGTTACAAAAATCTACAACCCTTCTTCATTATTTTTAACTTCAGGCCAACATCCTCTTATTGGAGCTCCACCCTTAGGGTTCCTCCTTGCCACATCGTCGTTGCAGCAAAGGGTGATCGCCGGTGCCCACAAGAACCGCCTTCAAAGCCTCCACGCGCAACCAACGTGGGCCCACTCGATGCCACCATCACTACCCAATTTCAAGTGAAAGTCGGCCACTTTGCATAGCGATTCCGCCCAAAATTGTACACGAGAACCCATCATCCATGTATGTACTTAAAGAGCTCGGATAGCCCTTCAAAACTTTCTAAAGTACATATGTTTAATTTTGCGTGTAGAAGGAGAAAATTTAGGGAGAAGGAATCAACGTTTTATGTCGTATGTTTTAGAGCAGCGGCGGCTTTGAACGGTAATGAAGATTATGGTTTAAAATATATATATATATATATATTAAATTCTTTTAAATCCAAAAGTACATGTTTATCATATGAACTCCAAATCGAACCCAACGATTGTTGCCCCAGCCAAACATCTGAGACAACCCCACTTCCCGTACTGACGGAGAAAAGTGTAATCTTTGGAATATTACACAAGAACAGATAATAGCAGAACAGAATTAGATAAATACACCAGATAATGAACATTAGAATATACTGGATAAAAGTAATCATCAGAGTTACACAGTATACAGGATCTTACTTAGTACAAATGCAGTTCGACTATACATATATGTCTACAGCGGAAAACAAACATAATATGTATAATAGGAGCTGAACAACATAAAAAGAGATAAATGATAGAATCCATCTTCAGCTCCAGCTATCCAGAAAGAGCCAGCTAAACCTGAATACAAGGCTGCCCGTGTAGAAAAAGGGGCACCCAAGTTTGAAAGTGAAACAAACTACGAGTCAGTCATGGGACTGGTATGAGAAATCTACTCAACACATTTATAATATGGCTAATCACAGGACCGCGCCACTTTCGCCGAATGGGTTTACTCCATTGGATTGCCAGTGCTTTAAAAACAAATCTTTCTTTTAAACATCGCAATGTTTTTTTTATATAAAAATGAAGCCATTATAAGACTCAGTTCCCATCACACAATGCAACGCAAACCGGAGGATAGAGTTTTACCTTATAATGGCCAAAATATGATTGATATGAATAAAACAAAAGCAATTGATATTATTACTAGTGTTTATATGCTTCAAAAACAATTTGAATCATAACTATCAATCATAGACGGCATGGGTACCACATATCATGTCGCCATATATATATACAATCAAAATCGCACAGTCACGTATTTGGAAATTGGATTTCCGTCATGAACCAAGGCAAAAGATAGTCCTTACCGAATTCGAGACGCTATAGCCTGGCCCTCAGGAATAGCCGCAACTGCCCCTTGGATCGTCAGGGTCGGTCCACTGATGCAGATTATTATGCCTGAACACTGCGCTTTCCCGCCCTATGGGGTGTAAACGAGCCAACGAATGGCTTCTTCGGCTTCACATAGTCACCGGTATATCCGAGATGCCTCGCAACAGCAACAACCACATAGGTGAAAAGTATATAAATGTCAGGGCTGGTAGGTCACTGACACCACCCTAGCTAGAAAGAAACGCATGCCCTCCCTGAGGTCCTTCTCCCGTTTCTGGTTCATACCGGGTTGTGAGGCTCGCGAATTCACATTATACACAAAGCTACGCCACACAGGCAGTGCTTTGATCATCACCACAAGACTTTTCTTTTCAACAGAAGCCCTGATCATTTGCCACTTAGGCATGCCACACTGGCAATTCATGTCATGCGACTGAAATCCACCGATATACAACCTCTGAGCTCGAGCGTTCCAGAGAAGGGCGTTAAGCAAAAGAATAAATTCTTCGTCGCCAAACAGATGTATATTTAATAGAGATCAATCAACATAGAATAAAATCCAGTGTCAGACACACAGTCCATTTACAAATCCGTTCTTGGTCTGAACGAAACCGGAGGCACTATATACCTCGCAAACCCATCGACCACCACGTACGTCTGGACGATCACCACTCATTATCCATATTTCGGGATGCCTCCCAATCAGGACCTCGGTTACCATCCAAACGAGGTGAATGAGACGACCCGATTTCCCGTTCTCACGGAAACAAGGTTATCTTTGGAATATAACACAGAAACAGATAATAGCAGAACAGAATTAAATAAATACACAAGAATGAACAACAAAATATACTGGATAAAAGTAATCATCAGAGTTACACAGTATACATGATCTTACTTAGTACAAATACAGTTCAGCTATACATAAATGTCTACAGCGGAAATAAACAAAATATGTACAATAGGAGCTGAACAGCATAAAAAGAAATAAATGATAGAATCCATCTTCGGCTCCAGCTATCCAGAAAGAACCAGCTAAACCTGAATACAAGGCTGCCCGTGTAGAAAAGGGACACCCGAGTTTGAGAGTGAAACAAACTACGAGTCAGTCATGGGACTGGTATGAGAAATCCACTCAACACATATATAATTGGCTAATCACAGGACCACGCCACTTCCGTGGAACGGGTTTACTCCATTGGATTGCCAGTGCTTAAAAACAAATTTTCTTTTAAACATCGCTATGCTTTTTATAAAAATGAAGCCATTATAAGACTCAGTTCCCATCACACAATGCAACGCAAACCGGAGGATAGAGTTTTACCTTATAATGGCCAAAATATGATTGATACGAATAAAATAAAGGCATTTGATATTATTGCTAGTGTTTATATGTTTCGAAAACAATTTCAAATCATAACTATCAATCATAGACGACATGAGCGTCCCACGCCACTATGTCGCCAAATATCTATACAATCGAAACCGCATCGTCACGTATTTGGAAATTGGATTTCCGTCATGAACCAAGGCAAAAGATAGTCCTTACCGAATTCGAGACGCTCTAGCCCGTGTCCCAGGATCAGAGCTCGAGTGACCCTAGGAGCGACAGGGCCGGTCCACCGATGTGGATTAAAATTCCTGAACAATACGTTTCCCCGCCCTTTGGGGCGTCAACGAGCCAACGAATGACTCCATCGGACCCGGATCGTCCGATCAAACCGAGGCGCCTCGCAACAGCAACAACCACATAGGTGAAAAGTATATAAATGTCAGGGCTGGTAGGTCACTGACACCACCCTAGCTAGAAAGAAACGCATGTCCTCCCTGAGGTCCTTCCTCCCGTTTTAGGTTCATACCGGGGTGTGAGGCTCGCGAATTTACGTTATACACAAAGCTACGCCACACAGGCGGTGCTTTGATCATCACCACAAGACTTTGCTTTTCAACAGAAGCCCTGATCACTGCATCTTAGCATGCCACACAGGCAATTCACACCGTGCAACTGATGGCTATCAATCACACAGAACAAATTCCCATGTCGGACACACAGTCCATTTACAAGTCCGTTCTGGGTCTGAACGAAACCGGAGGCACTAAATACCTCGCAAACCCATCGACCAACACGTACGTCTGGACGATCACCACTCATTATCCATATTTCGGGATGCCTCCCAATCAGGACCTCGGTTACCATCCAAACGAGGTGAAGATCTCCGGTCTTCGACCATCGTCTTTATCTTCGACTTTCAATCGTCGGTCCATTATTTGAAATGAGAATTAACTCGGCCTTCTCAAATAATTCACGTATATTTAGAATTTCAATTCAATTTATTTCAATGGTTAAATTATTTGACAACACCAATTTTGTTCTTTAATGTAATTTTCACACCAAACACATTCAACCATCAAATATCACATAAATCAAGCAAATTCAGTTTATTTCCATTCCATATCGCTTATGATATTTTATAACTATTTATCGCTATTTTTATTTATTTTAAAATAGCTAATTTATTCAAAACGACGCTTCGGGCCATAAGGCGGCCGTGGCGCTGTTTTTCTTCAGATTTGATTTACACATATCTGAAAATCTAACCGTTGGATCTTCACAAAATTTACATCATTAGAAAGGTCTTTTCAAAACGAACCCAACGGTTCCAGTTTCGGGAAAATCCGACGGTCGGATCTCCCGGTACAATCGTTTGAAATTTCGATTTCAAAATACGAACTGCAGCGTCGTTATTCGATTAAATATAATTATATTTATATATATAAATAAATATAATCGTTTCTGGCGCTGTTTTTCTTCAGATTTGAATTAAACATTCCAGACAATCCAACCGTTGGATTTTTACAAGGTTGGTGCCGTTGGAAAGATTATTCCAAGGCGAACCCGACGGTTGAGGTTTCGGGAAAATCCAATGGTCGGATTTCCCGTACTAGTCGTTTGAAATCAGGGTTTCAAAATACGAACTGCACGGCCTCGTTTTGTTTTAATTTTATTTATATTTATATATTTATATAAATATAGTTCATTCAATGATTTCCATATCGTTTTCACTTCAAATATTTTTCTAACGCCTTAAATTTTGGAAAAATTTCGCCATAACCTCCCCTGCACCGGGAGCATCGGGAAATCGCAAATAGCGTTCCCGGTCCTTCTAATCTCAAAAAGAAAAAGAAAAAGCCAAGCGGCTAGCCAACAGGCTCAAAATCATCACCCAAACAAATCAGTAAAGGTGTACCTATTTGTCGGACACAAAATTTTATTCCTCTTCTCTAGCCCCTTTGCTATAACCTGTTCAATGAATATTGCATGCACATATATATACAGTTCTTATCATTTATCAATTTCTATTCGACTTCATATTTGATTTCTATTTGGTTTAAAAACTCCATTCATTCTAATGTTACATAAATAGGTGCAAATCATTTAATTAGCTAATTAATGAATATTTCATCTCTTATATGTTTATTTTGAACAAGTGGCTATTTTTAACACTTCACGTTTCAACGATTTATGCATACAATAAAAATGCGATTTTTATTGTAAAACAATTCATTTCAAAACACTATTTTTCTATATAGTTCATATAGGTGACAAAATAGGACTTTTATCATAAAACAATTTATTTCAAAATATGAATACCATTCAACACATGAATTTCTAAACAACGAATGAATATCAATTCAACACATGAATGTTTTCTGTGGTTTCTATATATAGATAAAAATGTGATTTTTATTATCGAACAATTTATTTCAAAATATGAATACCATTCAACACATGAATTTCTAAACAACGAATGAATATCAATTCAACACATGAATGTTTTCAATGGTTTTTATATATAGATAAAAATGTGATTTTTATAATCGAACAATTTATTTCAAAATATGAATACCATTCAACACATGAATTTCTAAACAACGAATGAATATCAATTCAACACATGAATGTTTTCAATAGTTTTTATATATAGATAAAAATGTGATTTTTATTATCGAACAATTTATTTCAAAATATGAATACCATTCAACACATGAATTTCTAATCAACGAATGAATATCAATCCAACACATGAATGTTTTCTATTCAACGAATAAATATAGTTTAAGCAAATGAAAATAATTCAAACACACGAATACTATTCAAAATTTCGGCAGCATAACGGCAGGGTAGTTAAACCGGGACCGTCCCTAGTACGACTCCTCGCTCTACCTTAAAACCTCGCGGTTTTTGACAATGGGGATCATGCATCTAGTTCGCACGCAGGCGGCATGTATATATTTATTTCATTTCCACAAACTAATCCTATGTGGTTTCAACCAAATATTTCACAACCACAAATGGGTATTTTTCAACCTCAAACAACCAATATCAATCACAAACAATCCCAAACAACCATTCGTTATCAACCAATTATCACAACCATTTCAATCAATAAATATCGTCCATGGTTTGTGGACGAGGGGCGTATATATATATATATATATATATATATATATATTTATATTTATATATAGCAATTCACTTTTACTTCACACATATATAATATTTTTAAATCAGAAATCTCACCAATAGCTATCCAACTTCACGACACTTCCTTAGAGAAATCTTCGCCTTTTTGTCGCTTTCGCCCGTATTCTCTACACATGTAAAAATCGAATTTTTACTATGTTATTCAATATATAATTATATGATTTTCTACTTCGACCTTCAATATATAAAAAATATGATTTTTCTTTTTAAAGAAATCAGTCTTCAATACCTTTTTTAAAAATCAGTTTTTTTATAACTTTAAAAATCAGTTTTTATATCTTTTTAAAAATCAGTTTTAAACTTTAAAAATCAGTTTTTAAACTTTAAAAATCAGTTTTCATATCTTTT
The DNA here is from genome assembly GCA_030737875.1 of Allium sativum. Classification (NCBI taxonomy): domain Eukaryota; kingdom Viridiplantae; phylum Streptophyta; class Magnoliopsida; order Asparagales; family Amaryllidaceae; genus Allium; species Allium sativum. The sequence goes on along the minus strand of CM060918.1, from coordinate 860,278,914 downwards.
AAAAATCAGTTTTTAATATTCAACAAAATCAGTTTTTAAACTTTAAAAATCAGTTTTTAATTTTAAAACAAAATCAGTTTTAAATTTAACCAAATCAGTTTTTAATATTCAACAAAATCAGTTTATAATATTCAACCAAATCAGTTTTTAATATTCAACCAAATCAGTTTTTAATATTCAACAAAATCAGTTTTTAATATTCAACCAAATCAGTTTTTATACTTTTTTTAAAAAAATCAGTTCAGTTTTTACATTCTTTAAAAATCAATTCAGTTTTTACATTCTTTAAAAATCAATTCAGTTTTTACATTCTTTAAAAATCAATTCAGTTTTTACATTCTTTAAAAATCAATTCAGTTTTTAAACTTAAAAAAAAACTGTTTTTAATCTTTAAAAAAAATCTGTTCGGTTTTTAATCCTTTATAAAAACTGTTTTTTTTAAAATTCAGTTTTAAAAATCTTTAAAAAATCAGTTTTAGAAACCTAATTAAAATCAGTTTATAAATCCTTAAAAATCAGTTTTAAAATCTTTTATAATAATCAGTTTTTAAATCTTTATAATAATCAGTTTTTAAGGAATAAATAAAAAAGAAAATAAATAAATAAAAAAAATAGAAAATGCTCACCGATGTAGCTGCGAAGGGGGGGGGGAGCGCGGCTCGTCTTCGTCGGCGGCAGAAGGAGGAGCAGGCGGCGGCTGGGGGTTCGAGAATTGGGGGTCGCGATGCTCCTGGAGGCTCGCGCGATCTGGGGGGGCTTCGGGTCTTCGATCGATGGAGGGGGGGTGAAGATGGGCGGCCGCGGCGCTTCAGGGGGGCGGCTGTCGATAGGTATTTAGGGTTTTTTTTTCTCTTTCTGGTTGTAATCGAATGAACGGGGGGGGGGGGGGGGGACAGTACGAAGGAAAAGGGAGGGAGATTTTTTTTTTATTTAATTATTTAATTTAGCAAAGAGTTGACTTTTACGTACGACCTCGAAACGAGGCCCACCGCCTATCGTCCATAGCGTTTCACCCCCATTCTGAACACAATGGGATATGTATCGCAAGCTGATTTGATTGTTACAATCAGTTTCCTTTTGAATTTTCATTTAAATCATTATATTGAATTTTAAACGTACATTTCAAATTACTGGGGCCACATACTAACTAGAAAAATTCTCGAAAAATGTTTTCTAGCTTCGTATTGACGATACGGTCCTACCAAAACTAGTTTCGTCGAATTCTGAGACCGTTTGAAAAATGGTCAATTTCCAGTCGATTAAAATCAACTAAAACTGGTCAAACGCGTTTTCCTTTGCCACGCTCACATATTGATTCGAAAAATTATGAAATTTGAAACCTAACAATAACTTGACACTACGGATCTAACAAAAGTGGTTTCGTCGAAATCCGAGGTCATTTGCAAAATGTCCATTTTTAAGGGCCTGAATTCCATAGCGACTATTCAGAATTTTCAACTGGACATATCTTTTGATTCCCGCTATCAAATTTCGATTTGTCAGATTCGTTGGAAAGATATTATCAATTAGATTCCATTATTTTTAGTTTCACTAAAATCCGGATTGTTTTGCACCAGGTATATTCAATTGAAGTTTGAAATCGAATTATCGAACTACCGCGCCATTTTCAATTCTACATATAATTATAATTAATTATATTCGTTTTCAAATGTCGATTCAAACTCAGTTTTCATCGCCATTATTTAAAATATTTATTTTAAATAATTAAAATCCATTATTTTAGCCAATTTAAAATTTTTAAATTGGTTCAGATTTTCTGGGTCGTTACAATCTCCCCCACTTAAAACTTTTCGTCCCCGAAAAGGAATAAAGTCGAAAGTGGTTTGATAAATCTACAATCCCACAATACAACAACCAATCCAATTGTTTTTAACCTTTCAAAAATATACTAATCTATTTTCATACTCCTTAGAAATCATTCAGACTATATAATTAAAAGTGCACATCCATGAAAAGAAAATTTCAACAGATTAGAGAATTAAATGGTAATGCAAAGTAGGGTAAATGTACCTTGCACCGGAGTCATTCAGAGATATCTACTCGGCATCTAGGATAAGCTTTCTGAATGCTCTCCTCAGTTTCCCAAGTACAATCTCGCGGATCTCCACTCCATTGCACTTTGACTAAGTGAACCTTCTTGTTCCTCAGCTCTTTGGTTTCTTTGCCGATAATCTTTAGCGGCTCTCGCCTCACAGCTAATTCTAGAGTAATTTCAATATCCTGCTGAGCTGCTTCTTCCACGATCAAGTCTGGATCATGAACGTGCTTTCGAAGTTGAGATATGTGAAATACATCATGAACTCCAGGCAACCATTCAGGCAGTTTGACCCTGTAAGCGAGAGTTCCAATCCGTTCCAGAATAGGAAACGGACCAATAAATTTAGGCGCTAACTTTCCAGTTTTACCGAACCTGATAACTCCTCTCATCGGCGATACTTTCAAATATACATAGTCGCCAACTTCAAAGGATATATCTCTTCTTCTTCTATCGGCATAGCTCTTTTGCCGGCTTTGAGCGGCGAGTAATCGCTTTTTAATAAAATCGACTTTGTCGGCAGCTTCGCGAATCATATCAGGACCCAACACAAGTCTATTTCCAGGCTCGACCCAACAAACAGGAGATCGGCAAGGTCTACCATATAATGCTTCGAATGGCGACATTGTCAGGCTCGCCTGGTAGCTGTTGTTATAAGAGAATTCAGCCAAATGCAGATGGTCTTCCCATGATCCACCGAAATCTAGAATACAAGCCCGCAATAGATCTTCTAGAATGCGATTCACCCTCTCAGTCTGACCGTCTGTCTGAGGATGATAAGCGGTGCTTAGGTTTAACTTCGTTCCCAGCTCGACTTGAAATGCTTCCCAGAATTTTCTAGTGAATATTGTATCTCTATCACTTACTATACTTAGAGGCACTCCATGTAGTCTAACTATTTCCCTGAAGTAAATCTGCGCCAGACTCTGAGCAGTTCTGTTTGATTTGACAGGTATAAAATGGGCGGTCTTCGTGAAGCGATCTACGATCACCCAAATACTGTCATTCCCTTTTTTGGTTCTGGGCAGACCATCAATGAAATCCATAGAAATATGCTCCCACTTCCAACCAGGAACTTCCAGTGGTTGTAATAATCCAGCCAATTTCTGTTGGTCGCTTTTGACTAGTTGGCAAGTAGGGCATCGACTAACATATATTGAGATGTCTCTTTTTAACGACTTCCACCAGAATGTGCGTTTGATGTCGTTATACATTTTATTCACACCCAGATGGATACTGAGCTTAGATTTGTGACATTCATCAAGCACATCTCTTCTGAGTTAAGGAATTTCTGGAACGCAAATTCGCCCTTCTAACCTCAGAATCCCTTCGCTGTCTAACTGGAAATCCGAAGCATTGCCTTCACGAATTCGCTGACTTATTCCTTTGATAAATTGGTCGTCTTCTTGGAGAGCCGATATCTTATCAATCAACGAAGTCGCAATGATGAAACTGACGATCATTTCATTCTTTCGGCTTAGCGCATCGGCCACGACATTGGCTTTCCCTGGAGTGTATATAATTTCAAAGTCATATGCTGCATGAAACTCCAGCCAACGCTGCTGCCTCAAATTTAAGTCCTTCTGAGTGAACAAATACTTTAACGACTGGTGATCTGTAAACAGTTCAAATCTCTCGCCCAGAAGATAGTGTCTCCAGATTTTCAAAGAGAATATGATAGCCAATAGCTCAAGATCATGAGTTACATAGTTTTTCTCGTGTGGCTTCAGTTGACGGCTAGCATAAGCAATTACTTGGCCTCTTTGCATTAACACTGCGCCAAGGCCTTCTCTAGAAGCATCAGTCCAGACTTTTAGATCTTGGTTGCCATCGATAATGGTTAACACCGGAGCAGTTGTTAATCTCAACTTTAACTCTTCGAAAGCTTCCTCGCTCTCCTGAGTCCATTTGAACTTAGAATGCTTCTTTGTAAGCTTCGTTAAGTGACCAGATATCTTCGAAAAGTCTTTAACGAACATCCGATAATAGCTAGCCAATTCGAGAAAACTGCGGACTTCAGTGGGAGTACTGGGCTGTTTCCAATTTTGAATAGCGGTGATTTTGCTTAGATCCACAGCGATTCCATCTTTCGATACGACATGGCCCAGAAATTTCACTTCATCTTGCCAGAATATACATTTGGAAAACTTGGCTTTCAATACATTCCTTCTGAGGATTTCTAGAACCTGTTCCAGATGCTTTTCATGTTCGGCCTTTGATTTAGAGAAGATTAGAATATCATCAATAAATACCAGAACAAATTTATTCAATACTCCTCTGAATACCCTGTTCATTAGATCGACGAAGTAAGCAGGGGCGTTACATAAGCCGAACGGCATTACTAACCACTCGTAGAATAAGTCGGGGCCTCTGAACGCTGTCATTGGAACACACTCTTCGGCAATTCGAAGTTGATGGAAACCTGTAGCTAGGTCCATTCGCGAAAATACTTGTGCTCCATTTAATCGATCCAACAAATCATCAATCCGCGGCAATGGATATTTGTTCTTTATTGTCTGTTTGTTCAGATCACGATAATCCACACATAACCGTAGAGTACCGTCAGATTTTGGGACAAATACCACGGCTGCACCCCAGTCAGAGAAACTAGGCCTGATCAGACCTTTCCATACTAGCTGTCGTGTTTGATTGTCTAATTCCTCCTTCTCTTTCAAGGACATTCTTCGAATAGCGTGAACTACCGGCCTTGCATTTGGAATTAAAGCAATTTTGAAATCTATTTCTCTCTGCGGAGGTAAGCGAACGACTTCCTCAAACACATCCGCATAATCCTTGACGACAGGAATATCTTTAATGAGGTCAGGAATATTCTCAGTGATTTCAGGGATATTTTCTATTTGGGCTGGAGAAACATCGAGAGCTGACCAGAAATCTTTTCTATTTGAAGTCGGGCCTTCACATGGTATGGTTATATAATTCCCCGATTGGGCCTTTGCTTTAACCACTCTCTCGGCGCATTTAACTTCAGCTTCATATTTAGTTAACCAATCCAATCCCAAAATAAGATCGAATTCATTAAAATTCATGATGATAGAGATAATAGGGAATTTATAGCAAGAACAAGAGATAGGTACTGCACAAATCCAACTGAGATTGATGGAACCTCCCACTGGATTTTGGACAGTCATTGGCTCTTTGAGCTTCTTCAAATTCAAATCCAGTTTCTTGACTGCACTCTTTGCAATAAAGCTTCGCGACGCGCCTGTGTCAAACAGTACTTTAACTGGAATGTTTTTGACATTGAGCGTGCCTTCTAAAACATCAGACCTTTCCTGAGCAGACGAGGAGGCAGGTACTTCTACCACTTCATTTACATGTACTGCCTTAGGCTTTCTGAATAGCGGGCAGGCCTTTGAAAGATGACCGGACTGATAGCATTGACTGCACTTTCTATTCTCTTGAAATCCCTTCTTGGATTGAAACCCGCCTCTTAATCGCTTCATTAAGGGTCCGCAGTTAATCGACTAATGCCCTGGCTTCTTACAGTTACTGCATATGGTAGTCGTTCCTTGCCCTTTCTCAGATTCAGCCCTTTTGCGATTGGCACCGGGCTTTTTACGGATCTCAGACGTCGTACTAGCTTCAGGAATATCAGTTTCCGACTCTGCTATGTCACTAGAACTGACTTCTTCTTCGTCGCATAACATTCCTTTCTTATGGAGATCTTCATACTGATAGGCCATATAAATCATTTCTGAAAAAGGAAGCTTCACATGCCCTAATACTTTATTCTGGTATTTCCTTTGAAGCCCGTGAATAAATCTCATATTTTTCCTCTTCGGATTTTGAATTAGATGAGGAGCAAAGTGAGAAAGTTCATTGAATTTCTTATGATATTCTGGGATGGTCATATCTCCTTGTATTAGATAAGAAAATTCATCACATAGGCGCTCAGTCGCTTCGGGAGGGGTAAATCATTCCAAGAAAATAACTTTGAATCTATCCCAGGTGATATCACCTTCTAGATTATCTTTAATAACTGAATCCCACCAAAACAAAGCTTCATCTTTGAGAGCCCAGGAGGCCAGTAATCTTTTCTGGTTATCCCTCAGCTTTAATGCTTCGAAGATTTTCTCAGCCGAACGAATCCAAGCTTGTGTTTTCATAATTGCTTCTTCACCCGAAAAGGGTTTTCCACCCAAATTTCTATACTTCATGAATAGAGCTTCAATATCCGGGTTAGTATTACTTCTTCTGTTTCTGGCACTCATTTTCTAGTTCTTCTGCAAACAGCAGATCAAGTGTCAGGTCAACAGAAAAGATATTTCAAAATATAGAGACAAATACTTGAATGTAAATGTGTCTATCGAGGTGTAATTTCATTCTGCTTTACTCATACTAGGATATTACTGATCCTATCTGTATAGAGTTACCCGTCCTAGAACACTACTGGTTCTATTTCTGACGAGTTCGTTCAAATGTTATATTCCAGAACTAAGCTTAACCAAAGCTCTGATACCACGTTGGGACGACCCGATTTCCCGTTCTCACGGAAACAAGGTTATCTTTGGAATATAACACAGAAACAGATAATAGCAGAACAGAATTAAATAAATACACCAGAATGAACAACAAAATATACTGGGTAAAAGTAATCATCAGAGTTACACAGTATACAGGATCTTACTTAGTACAAATACAGTTCAGCTATACATAAATGTCTACAGCGGAAATAAACAAAATATGTACAATAGGAGCTGAACAGCATAAAAAGAAATAAATGATAGAATCCATCTTCAGCTCCAGCTATCCAGAAAGAACCAGCTAAACCTGAATACAAGGCTGCCCGTGTAGAAAATGGGCACCCGAGTTTGAGAGTGAAACAAACTACGAGTCAGTCATGGGACTGGTATGAGAAATCCACTCAACACATATATAATTGGCTAATCACAGGACCACGCCACTTCCGTGGAACGGGTTTACTCCATTGGATTGCCAGTGCTTAAAAACAAATCTTTCTTTTAAACATCGCTATGCTTTTTATAAAAATGAAGCCATTATAAGACTCAGTTCCCATCACACAATGCAACGCAAACCGGAGGATAGAGTTTTACCTTATAATGGCCAAAATATGATTGATACGAATAAAATAAAGGCATTTGATATTATTGCTAGTGTTTATATGTTTCGAAAACAATTTCAAATCATAACTATCAATCATAGACGACATGAGCGTCCCATGCCACTATGTCGCCAAATATCTATACAATCGAAACCGCATCGTCACGTATTTGGAAATTGGATTTCCGTCATGAACCAAGGCAAAAGATAGTCCTTACCGAATTCGAGACGCTCTAGCCCGTGTCTCAGGATCAGAGCTCGAGTGACCCTAGGAGCGACAGGGCTGGTCCACCGATGTGGATTAAAATTCCTGAACAATACGTTTCCCCGCCCTTTGGGGCGTCAATGAGCCAACGAGTGACTCCATCGGACCCGGATCGTCCGATCAAACCGAGGCGCCTCGCAACAGCAACAACCACATAGGTGAAAAGTATATAAATGTCAAAGCTGGTAGGTCACTGACACCACCCTAGCTAGAAAGAAACGCATGTCCTCCCTGAGGTCCTTCCTCCCGTTTTAGGTTCATACCGGGGTGTGAGGCTCACGAATTTATGTTATACACAAAGCTACGCCACACAGGCGGTGCTTTGATCATCACCACAAGACTTTGATTTTCAACAGAAGCCCTGATCACTGCATCTTAGCATGCCACACTGGCAATTCACACCGTGCAACTGATGGCTATCAATCACACAGAACAAATTCCCATGTCGGACACACAGTCCATTTACAAGTCCGTTCTGGGTCTGAACGAAACCGGAGGCACTAAATACCTCGCAAACCCATTGACCAACACGTACGTCTGGACGATCACCACTCATTATCCATATTTCGGGATGCCTCCCAATCAGGACCTCGGTTACCATCCAAACGAGGTGAAGATCTCCGGTCTTCGACCATCGTCTTTATCTTCGACTTTCAATTGTCTGTCCATTATTTGAAATGAGAATTAACTCGGCCTTCTCAAATAATTCACGTATATTTAGAATTTCAATTCAATTTATTTCAATGGTTAAATTATTCGACAACACCAATTTTGTTCTTTAATGTAATTTTCACACCAAACACATTCAACCATCAAATATCACATAAATCAAGCAAATTCAGTTTATTTCCATTCCATATCGCTTATGATATTTTATAACTATTTATCGCTATTTTTATTTATTTTAAAATAGCTAATTTATTCAAAACGACGCTTCGGGCCATAAGGCGGCCGTGGCGCTGTTTTTCTTCAGATTTGATTTACACATATCTGAAAATCTAACCGTTGGATCTTCACAAAATTTACATCATTAGAAAGGTCTTTTCAAAACGAACCCAACGGTTCCAGTTTCGGGAAAATCCGACGGTCGGATCTCCCGGTACAATCGTTTGAAATTTCGATTTCAAAATACGAACTGCAGCGTCGTTATTCAATTAAATATAATTATATTTATATATATAAATAAATATAATCGTTTCTGGCGCTGTTTTTCTTCAGATTTGAATTAAACATTCCAGACAATCCAACCGTTGGATTTTTACAAGGTTGGTGCCGTTGGAAAGATTATTCCAAGGCGAACCCGACGGTTGAGGTTTCGGGAAAATCCAATGGTCGGATTTCCCGTACTAGTCGTTTGAAATCACGGTTTCAAAATACGAACTGCACGGCCTCGTTTCGTTTTAATTTTATTTATATTTATATATTTATATAAATATAGTTCATTCAATGATTTCCATATCGTTTTCACTTCAAATATTTTTCTAACACCTTAAATTTTGGAAAAATTTCGCCATAACCTCCCCTGCACCGGGAGCATCGGGAAATCGCAAATAGCGTTCCCGGTCCCTCTAATCTCAAAAAGAAAAAGAAAAAGCCAAGCGGCTAGCCAACAGGCTCAAAATCATCACCCAAACAAATCAGTAAAGGTGTACCTATTTGTCGGGCACAAAATTTTATTCCTCTTCTCTAGCCCCTTTGCTATAACCTGTTCAATGAATATTGCATGCACATATATATACAGTTCTTATCATTTATCAATTTCTATTCGACTTCATATTTGATTTCTATTTGGTTTAAAAACTCCATTCATTCTAATGTTACATAAATAGGTGTAAATCATTTCATTAGCTAATTAATGAATATTTCATCTCTTATATGTTTATTTTGAACAAGTGGCTATTTTTAACACTTCACGTTTCAACGATTTATGCATACAATAAAAATGCGATTTTTATTGTAAAACAATTCATTTCAAAACACTATTTTTCTATATAGTTCATATAGGTGACAAAATAGGACTTTTATCATAAAACAATTTATTTCAAAATATGAATACCATTCAACACATGAATTTCTAAACAACGAATGAATATCAATTCAACACATGAATGTTTTCTGTGGTTTCTATATATAGATAAAAATGTGATTTTTATTATCGAACAATTTATTTCAAAATATGAATACCATTCAACACATGAATTTCTAAACAACGAATGAATATCAATTCAACACATGAATGTTTTCAATGGTTTTTATATATAGATAAAAATGTGATTTTTATTATCGAACAATTTATTTCAAAATATGAATACCATTCAACACATGAATTTCTAAACAACGAATGAATATCAATTCAACACATGAATATTTTCAATAGTTTTTATATATAGATAAAATTGTGATTTTTATTATCGAACAATTTATTTCAAAATATGAATACCATTCAACACATGAATTTCTAATCAACGAATGAATATCAATCCAACACATGAATGTTTTCTATTCAACGAATAAATATAGTTTAAGCAAATGAAAATAATTCAAACACACGAATATTATTCAAAATTTCGGCAGCATAACGGCAGGGTAGTTAAACCGGGACCGTCGCTAGTACGGCTCCTCGCTCTACCTTAAAACCTCGCTGTTTTTGACAATGGGGATCATGCATCTAGTTCGCACGCAGGCGGCATGTATATATTTATTTCATTTCCACAAACTAATCCTATGTGGTTTCAACCAAATATTTCACAACCACAAATGGGTATTTTTCAACCTCAAACAACCAATATCAATCACAAACAATCCCAAACAACCATTCGTTATCAACCAATTATCACAACCATTTCAATCAATAAATATCGTCCATGGTTTGTGGACGAGGGGCGTATATATATATATATATATATATATATATATATATATATATATATATATATATATATATTATTTATTTATATATAGCAATTCACTTTTACTTCACACATATATAATATTTTTAAATCAGAAATCTCACCAATAGCTATCCAACTTCACGACACTTCCTTAGAGAAATCTTCGCCTTTTTGTCGCTTTCGCCCGTATTCTCTACACATGTAAAAATCGAATTTTTACTATGTTATTCAATATATAATTATATGATTTTCTACTTCGACCTTCAATATATAAAAAATATGATTTTTATTTTTAAAGAAATCAGTCTTCAATACCTTTTTTAAAAATCAGTTTTTTTATAACTTTAAAAATCAGTTTTTATATCTTTTTAAAAATCAGTTTTAAACTTTAAAAATCAGTTTTTAAACTTTAAAAATCAGTTTTCATATCTTTTAAAAATCAGTTTTTAATATTCAACAAAATCAGTTTTTAAACTTTAAAAATCAGTTTTTAATATTAAAACAAAATCAGTTTTAAATTTAACCAAATCAGTTTTTAATATTCAACAAAATCAGTTTTTAATATTCAACCAAATCAGTTTTTAATATTCAACCAAATCAGTTTTTAATATTCAACAAAATCAGTTTTTAATATTCAACCAAATCAGTTTTTATACTTTTTTAAAAAAAATCAGTTCAGTTTTTACATTCTTTAAAAATCAATTCAGTTTTTACATTCTTTAAAAATCAATTCAGTTTTTACATTCTTTAAAAATCAATTCAGTTTTTACATTCTTTAAAAATCAATTCAGTTTTTAAACTTTAAAAAAAAACTGTTTTTAATCTTTAAAAAAAATCTGTTCGGTTTTTAATCCTTTATAAAAACTGTTTTTTTTTTAAATTCAGTTTTAAAAATCTTTAAAAAATCAGTTTTAGAAACCTAATTAAAATCAGTTTATAAGTCCTTAAAAATCAGTTTTAAAATCTTTTATAATAATCAGTTTTTAAATCTTTATAATAATCAGTTTTTAAGGAATAAATAAAAAAGAAAATAAATAAATAAAAAAAATAGAAAATGCTCACCGATGTAGCTGCGAAGGGGGGGGGGAGCGCGGCTCGTCTTCGTCGGCGGCAGAAGGAGGAGCAGGCGGCGGCTGGGGGTTCGAGAATTGGGGGTCGCGATGCTCCTGGAGGCTCGCGCGATCTGGGGGGGGCTTCGGGTCTTCAATCGATGGAGGGGGGTGAAGATGGGCGGCGGCGGCGCTTTAGGGGGGCGGCTGTCGATAGGTATTTAGGTTTTTTTTTCTCTTTCTGGTTGTAATCGAATGAACGGGGGGGGGGGGGGGGGCAGTACGAAGGAAAAGGGAGGGAGATTATTTATTTATTTTTTATTTTTATTATTATTTAATTATTTAATTTAGCAAAGAGTTGACTTTTACGTACGACCTCGAAACGAGGCCCACCGCCTGTCGTCCATAGCGTTTCACCCCATTCTGAACACAATGGGATATGTATCGCAAGCTAATTTGATTGTTACAATCAGTTTCCTTTTGAATTTTCATTTAAATCATTATATTGAATTTTAAACGTACATTTCAAATTACTGGGGCCACATACTAACTAGAAAAATTCTCGAAAAATGTTTTCTAGCTTCGTATTGACGATACGGTCCTACCAAAACTAGTTTCGTCGAATTCTGAGACCGTTTGAAAAATGGTCAATTTCCAGTCGATTAAAATCAACTGAAACTGGTCAAACACGTTTTCCTTTGCCACGCTCACATATTGATTCGAAAAATTATGAAATTTGAAACCTAACAATAACTTGACACTACGGATCTAACAAAAGTGGTTTCGTCGAAATCCGAGGTCATTTGCAAAATGTCCATTTTTAAGGGCCTGAATTCCATAGCGACTATTCAGAATTTTCAACTGGACATATCTTTTGATTCCCGCTATCAAATTTCGATTTGTCAGATTCGTTGGAAAGATATTATCAATTAGATTCCATTATTTTTGGTTTCACTAAAATCCGGATTGTTTTGCACCCGGTATATTCAATTGAAGTTTGAAATCGAATTATCGAACTACCGCGCCATTTTCAATTCTATATATAATTATAATTAATTATATTCGTTTTCAAATGTCGATTCAAACTCAGTTTTCATCGCCATTATTTAAAATATTTATTTTAAATAATTAAAATCCATTATTTTAGCCAATTAAAATTTTTTAAATTGGTTCAGATTTTCTGGGTCGTTACAGTGAAGATCTCCGGTCTTCAACCGCCGTCTTCATCTTCAACTTTCAATCGTCGGTCAATTATTTGAAATGAGAATTAACTCGGCCTTTTCAAATAATTCACATATATTTAGAATTTCAAATCAATTTATTTCAATGGTCAAATCATTCGACAACACCAATTTTGTTCTTCAATGTAATTTTCACACTAAACACGTTCAACCATCAAATACCACATAAATTGAGTAAATTCAGTTTATTTCCATTCCATATCATTTATGATATTTTATAACGATTTATCGCTATTTTTATTTATTTTAAAATAGCCAATTTATTCAAAACGACGCTTCGGACCATAACGCGGCCGTGGCGCTGTTTTTCTTCAGATTTGTATTACACATCTCTGAAAATCTAACCGTTAGATCTTCACAAAATTTACATCATTAGAAAGATCTTTTCAAAACGAATCCAACGGTTCCAGTTTCGGGAAAATTCGATGGTCGGATCTCCCGGTATCATCGTTTGAAGTTTCGATTTCAAAATACGAACTGTAGCGTCGTTATTCGATTAAATAAAATTATATATATATATATATATATATATATATATATATATATATATAACTGATTCTGGCGCTGTTTTTCTTCAGATTTGAATTGAACATTCCAGACAATCCAACCGTTGGATTTTTACAAAGTTGGTGCCGTTGGAATGATATTTCCAAGGCGAACCCAACGGTTGCGGTTTCGGGAAAATCCAATGGTCGGATTTCCCGCACTAGTTGTTTGAAATCACGGTTTCAAAACACGAACTGCACGGCCACGTTTTGTTATAATTTTATTTATATTTATATATTTATATAAATATAGTTCATTCAAAGATTCCTATATTGTTTCCACTTCAAATATTTCACTAACGCCTTTAAATTTTGGAAAATTTCGCCATAACCTCCTTTGTACGGGAGGGGCTGGGAAAATTCCCAAATAGCCACATGGGCGTCTCATGTCAAAAATAAAAATAAAAATCCAAGCGGCTAGCCAACAGGCTCATAAAATCATCACCCAAACAAAACAACAAATGTGTACATATTTGTCGGGCACAAAATTTTATTCCTCTTCTCTAGCCCCTTTGCTATAACCTGTTCAATAAATATGCATGTACATATATACAGTTCTTATCACTTATCATTTTCCATTCAACTTCATATTTGATTCAATTTGGTTTAGAAACACCATTCATTCTAATGTTGCATGCATAGGAAAAAATCATATCATTAGCTAATTAATGAATATTTCAACTTATGCATATTTATTTGAACGAGTGGCTATTTTTAACACTTCACATTTCAACAATTCATGTATATAATATAAATGTGATATTTATTGTAAAACAATTCCTTTTGAAACACTATTATTTTATATAGGTAATAAAAATAGGATTTTTATTATAAAATAATTTCTTTTAAAACGAGATTATTTTACATAGTTCATATAGATGATAAAAAGGTGATCTTTATTATAGAACAATTTATTTCAAAATATGAATACAATTCAACACATGAATTTCTAATCAACGAATGAATTTCAATTCAACACATGAAAGTTTTCTATTCAACGAATAAATATAGTTTCAGCAAATGAAAATAATTCAAACACACGAATATTATTCAAAATTTCGGGAGCATAACGGCAGGGTAGTTAAAACCGGGACCGTCCCTAGTACGGCTCCTCGCTCTACCTTAAAACCTCGCGGTTTTTGACAATGGGGATCATGCATCTAGTTCGCACGCAGGCGGCATGTATATATTTATTTCATTTCCACAAACTAATCCTATGTGGTTTCAACCAAATATTTCTCTACCACAAATGGGTAATTTTCAACCACAATCAATCAATACCAACCACAAACAATCCCAATCAACCATTCGCTATCAATCAATTTTCACACCAATCACAAACAATAAATATCGTCCATGGTTTGTGGACGAGGGGCGTATATATATATATATATATATATATATATATATAGCAATTCACTTCTATTTCAACATATATATAATTTTTACAGCGCATATACAACTTATACATCGAACGTACAACTTATACAATGCTTATACAAGAGCTGTACAACGCTTATATAACTCATACATCGAACGTACAATTTATACATCACCGTTTTCCATATCGTTTATAAATTAGAAATCTCACTTTGGGTTCCACTCCACCAAAAATAGCAGAAGGCTCAGAAAAATATGCGGTCTCTTCTAGAATGTAGAAGACGTCCACACGAGTCCACTATCTCTTGTTTCACTGAATTTCGATAACACAGCAAAAAGATATGATTTTCCAAAGTTTGCAATGGTTTAAAGGTGTTAAAACAGTTGAAAATAAAACAAGTAGTATACCTTGCTTCGAGTTTCAAAACTAGGTCAGCGATTATCTCGAAATCCGAGCGACTAAAGGATGATCGGCCGATGCCACGACGTAGGGCTCCGAAACCCGCGCCAGGGGGTCCCCACCGCTGTCAACTCGATCGCGGCTGGAGGGAGGAATCGAGCGAGGTACGGCGGCACTTCAGAGCGTCAGATCTTGCGAAATACTGAACGAGGGAGGGCGAATCCTATATGGATTTGAAGAGGAGGCTCGGATCTTCAAAAAGTTCCAAAACGGTGTGTAGTTTCGTTGAGAGATGGAAGAGAAAAAGAGGAGGGAAGAATCAGAGGTCTTTCGCCGTTGATCGAGAGGAGCGGGAGAGAGAAAAGAGAGTGAGAGAGAGATGAGGTGGCCCAATGAGAATATTTTATTTATTTATATATTTTTAAATTTCGAAAATACCCTCTTTCACTTACGAACCCCAATCCAGACCCAACGACTGTCGTCCGTAGCATTTTACCCCCATTCCGAACACAATGGGATATGTTTCGAAGGCCCATTCGAAAGTTTCAGTCAGTTTTCCTTCAAATTAAAATATAAAACATTCAATATTCGATTTGAACGTACATATCAATTTGCCAGGGCCACAGACTGATTCGAAAAATTCCAGAAAAATAAATCTAGCTATGTTTTGACGATATGATCCCAACAAAACTAGTTTCGTCAAATTTTGAGACCGTTTGTAAAATGGCCCATTTCTGGTCGATCCAATTTAAATGTAAATGACCAAAACTCATTTTCCTTTGCCACGCTCACATACTAGCTTCAAAAATTATGAAATTTGAAACCTAGCAATAACTTCACATCCCGGATCCAACAAAAGTGGTTTCGTCGAATTCCGAGGTTGTATGCAAAACGGCCAATTTCACGGGTTATATAAATTCCATAGTGACCTTTCTGAAAATTCATTTGGCCATAAATTTTGCTTTCCGCTATGAAAATTCGATTTTTCAGATTCGTTAGAAAGGTATTCACTAACAGATTTAAATATTTTTGGTTTCACTCAAATCCATTTTGTTTTGCACCCGGTACAGTCCGATAAAGTCTGAATTTAAATTTTGAAACTACAGCGCCATTTCAGGCCTTGTTTATAATTAGAATTAATTATATTCGTTTTCAATTGTCAATTCAAACTCAGTTTTCATCGCCATTATTTAAAATATTTATTTAAAATATTTAAAATTCATTATTTTAGCCAATTTAAATTTTTTTAATTGGTTCAGATTTTCTGGGTCGTTACAACATCCCCATTCCGGACACAATGGGATATGTTTCGTAAGCCAATTCTATCGTTTTGATCGGTTTTTTTGTCAAAATTAAAATATAAATTAATGTACATTGAATTTGAATGCACATTTTAATTTACCGGGGCCACATACTGGCTCCAAAAATCACCGAAAAATAAATCTAGCTATGTTTTGATGATACTATCCTAACAATACTAATTTCATCGAATTTGGAGACCGTTTGAAAAATGGCCCTTTTCTGGTCCATCCAACTGAACTTAAATTGACAAAAAACGTTTTCTTTTGCCACGCTCACATATTAATTCCAAAAATTATGAAATTTGGAATCTATCAATAATTTGACATTCCGGATCCAACAAAAGTGGTTTCGTCGAAAATGGAGGTCGTTTGCAAAATGACTATTTTTAAGGGATATATATTATATTAAAATATATATAAATTCCACAGTGACTATTCTGAATTTTTAACTGGACAAAACTATCAATTTTTAAAGTGAAATCTTAGTTTCTTACATTCGTTAGAAAGATATAGTTAAACAGATTCAAATATTTCTTGTTCGTCCAATTATGACTTATATTGTATTTTGTATATTAAATTGAAATTAGAAATCGAATTTTCATACTGCTGCGCCATTTCAGGCTCGTTTTATAATTAAAATAAATTTATACATTCTAACTTCGATTAAAATAAATTTGTAGTCGTCATTATTTATAATAAATAATTTTAAATATTTAAAATCTATTAGAATAGCTAAAATATAATTTTAAATTGGATCTGAAAATCCAAGTTGTTATAAATGGGATCTTTAGTGGAGCGATTTTTTTGCGTTGGATGATTTAGAGGGCGGCGGGTTTTGACTGGGTGAATTAGGGTTATGGGAGAATTCTAATTGGCCCATTCATATATATATATATATATATATATATATATTTAATCTATTTATTTTCTTTAATTCCGAAAATACCCATTAATCCAAACGAACTCCAATTCAAATCCAATGTCTATCGGCCTAGTTAAATACCCTCACTCCGGACACAATGGAATATGTTTCGTAAGGCCATTCGACTGTTTCAGTCTTTAAATTAAAATATATAACTTTCAATATTAAAATTGAACGTACATTTTAATTTACCAGGGCCACACACTGATTCCAAAAATTCGCAAAAAATAAATCTAGCTATGTTTTGATGATATAGTCCTAACAAATCTAATTTCATCAAATTTGGAGGCCGTTTGAAAAATGGCCTTTTTCTGGTCAATCCAATTCAATAGAAATTACCAAATGCGTTTTAATTTACCACGCTCACATATTAATTCCAAAAATTACGGAATTTTAAATCTAGCAATAATTTGACATTCCGAATCCAACAAAAGTGATTTTGTTGAATATGGAGATCATTTGCAAAATGGCTATTTTATTGCCTTTGTTATTATTTAAAAATCCAACTTTTAAATTCTGACGCATTTTCTAACAAAATTTCCTTAAAATAAATTTTTAAATTGGTTCTGATTTTCCGGATTGTTACATTCCATTTCGGGCAGGGCTGGGCTTCGGTCCGCGGTTTTCATGGTTGGATCAACGGCCTGGTCCGACCAGGATACCACTGGTTTAAAGTGTGATAATCTGAAATCAAAACAAAGAATTGTAGTAAACGAAATAATAGTAATGAAGTGGAATACTAAATATAGGAAAATGGAAACTGATTTATCAAACTTGAAATTTGAAATATCCCTTATTTTCTGTATGGTTGATAAAAAAGGGGAATTAGGTGCGGATAGTTACTAAAAAAATGAAGTAACAATGTTTAAAAATTACTGATACTTAATGGTAATGTGTTTACCAATGGAAAATAATGCCAGTGCATGAAATTGTCTACATGCGAACTTAATGGCTTCATGTGTTTTTGATATGCCGCTTAAGTTGTGTATATCATTTGACTTTTTTTCACTATTGATGCGTTAATTTCTCAAAAACATACATCATTATATTGAATATTGAAATGAAGTTGTATATTAAACAATGATTTTTCTAACCTACTTCATGCAGCTGACAGGGGAATCACGGTGGAACTGGCTAATGATAATGGGATTTTCTACACCGTTCATCTTAACATTTTTGAATCGAACGGACTTAGCATAGTCCATACCTCCCTGTTCAATCATTTATAGTAATGTAATTATTTATAATTACACAGAATATAGAGGAGGATGGAAACTAAACTTACTTGCAAGGTTTTTATCCTTACCATTTTGTTGCTACTATCAAACTTGCCTTGTGCAGAACAATTCCAATTACTTCATTAAAATAAACTTTTCCAAGACTTCCTATGTTAACATCAATGCATAGAGTTATCCAATGCATATATACAATTATACTGCATTCACATTAACAATTATACTATATTAGTTAACATTTGCAGTTAAAAGTCATATATGTATATTACATGCACATCTTTACTAAGGGCATGTTGGTGACATGTCTGTTGAGACAGCAGATTGGATGGATGCAGGAATATGAGATAATTATTTCAAACAAGCTTTCATACAACATTACGACCCCAACGATTATGTTGACACTCACTAAGTTATCCCTGCAACAGAAATGCTACCATCACTTCAATTGGATCTCTTCTTTTAAGGAGGTCATGCAACAATCTATCCGTCAACATTTCAATGCCATCACCGATGATCCCAGAGTTCACTGTCTCTTCTTTTTCTTACTGTCACGTGAAGAGAAGCAAAGCATGGCCATTATTTCCAGACCCTTGCTTGACCCCATCAAACCCTAAAACCACTTACCCTTATGGTTTATAAAATATGTGATAAAATATCTGCTTACCACAAATTCCGTGGATGCTTCATCAATCAATCCACTAGTTGTAGACCCGCTGCTTGTGGGACCTTGTGAGTTCTACATATGGATCAAGGATACTTTGGCAGTATTTGAAGTAACTAAGAAGCAATTCATACTGTCATAAAAAGGTAAAAAGGTAGAAAACAAAGGATGAACATGTTAACAAGTTGAAATTGAAACCAATTATTTCTTCATGAAGCAATAAAGAAATATTGATGATGATAAATTGGGATCAAAATACTTTGGCAGTACAGATAATTAATACATGCTGGCTAGAAAAGATTTTAAAAAATGTGGGGAAATAAAGATCAGCACATTACTGAGCCAAAATGGGAATAGATCATCATATCATGTCTTTTGATGAAGATGTAGACATTATACACAATTAAACATAATTACACAGCAGGGTATTAGTCAAAATCATTTATAAATATGAGCATTAATGAAAAGAAACTCCAATCCTACAAAGATGAACTTATATATGTTGCAGCAAACAAAGATGTAGGTTGTGTTTTCAAACCGTGAATGAACAGGAAAATTAACGCGCATAAAACTTGATTTTGCAATAAAAACAGTAGATTCTAATGAACAAGCATTATATTTTGCAATGATAATTTTAGTCTGGTAAATCTAACCAAACGCTTCTCTTTTTTGCTTAAATAGCTTTCTACTCCTTTTTCTGATAAAAAATCAACAACAGGTTCGTCCAAGTGCCATTTCTTTCTCTTCCTGATTTTAAGGATAGTTTTTTGTTGATTCAATATAGAAGTTAAATAAAATCAGTGATAAATCAAACACAAACTAATAAAGTTGCACGAGCTAGAAACTATGATTATATCACATGTAAATATGTTATAAGCCGTCAAGATAGGATAAAGTACTGTATAGTTCAACCAATTTCAAACACACATGGCAGGGCATATAGAATGATAATTACCAAAAGAAAATGAATTTAAACAGAGAGACCAAGAATTTATTGGTGTTCTTTATGGCTTAACTCATATTAAGCTGCTGTAGCTTTTGTCTTACCATCCATTTGTTCATATGTGTGCTCAAACAGCTTGCATCTCTTACCATTTCTATTGCCATCTAAAAATTCAGACTTATTGTTTCTATTCCCAACATGCTTTCTTCCCATTTCACGGATTTCATGACACTTTAATATCCATGTATTTGCAGTTTAAGTGGAGTTGTAACTCTAAGGTCGCATCAAGTCCAAAATAACATTTGGTGACTTGTTGTTGCTTAGCAAATGACGGCAAAATGAAGGAGATTCTTTGACTATATCCATTTTCGTTTTGGATTGTCAACACCATTTTGGATGACTCCAAAAAAGAGAAGAACATTTATGATTACTATAAAAAAAATCTGCATCTGATTCCATAACAATAAAACTATAACTAGCATATAGTTCCCATAAATCAAAATGCATGCCACTTGACACATCAATGCTCAATAAAAAAAACCTATACGGACCTTAGAATTTTCATGAAAATGAATTTTACATCATGTTGCCTACGGTTTGTATCTAGTACAATCACTACCAACAGGTACATAACGTAAAAAGTAAAAAATCAAAATCAAGTTATGTATAAGGCAAGGGAGTTTAAATATTAGACCATAACCAACCATCCGTTCTGTTCAGTTATTCTATCTCTTGTTTTGAAACTGGTCCAACGAGCGGAGCAACCAGAAGAAGTAAACCAGCCACGGGTCAGGTAAAAGGGGGGTTACAACGGCAAAGTGTTCGCCGTTATAAGGTTACAACGGCAAACACTTTGCCGTTGTAACATTATAACGGCAAAGTGTTTGCCGTTATAATCCCCCCAGAAAACCTCCCCGCCGCCACCCCTCTTCTTCATTCTCCTTCTCCATATTTCAAACCCGAAAATCAAACCTCATCCCCCATTTTTCAACAAATTTTTTCCACCAATCCGTCAGCTTTGAACCAAATTAACTACCGTATTTGAGATATTCGTTCGAAAATATGGCCAGATTACTTAAAAATTTTGCCAAAAAAATCATGCACGGCGACGATGGTGGCACCGGGGGAAGTGGCGCAGGCGGGAGTGGTGCAGGGGGTAGTGGGGAACAACCAACGCTCGGAATAGAAGACTTGCTTGCAGCCACTGAAAACATGGAGAACGAAGACGTAGGGGCGCACGAGGAAGGCGACCATCGTGGACGTGGCGGGCGTAGAGGCGGACGAGCAGGCAGGGCGCGTAGGGGTGTGGGATTGGTTTCCGCTAGACAGGCCGATCTCGATGGTTTTCTGGATATGAACCTCAGCTCTGCAAAGCTTCCTTTCCTATCCAACTTTTGCATTCTTCCAGAAGACGAAGTACACATTAGCACGCAGTCGAGTTTGGCTGTAAGTATTTTTAGTATTATTTAAATAGTATTCTTTGAGTATTAGATATTGGGTAGATAGTATAACATTTTGTTGAACCGTTGACAGTCGCGGAATATACGTTCGCGTGGTTCGTTAGCGACCACACTTAGATATTATCATGCACACTTGGCAGGTAAGGAGGGGGTCGCGGGACTGTTACATGCTCTTGGATTTCAATTTTTTCTAGGTAATATTAAAGACCTTTTAATGAAACAAGTGGATAATTTATTAGTCATATTTTATCTTATTGCGCGCTTTACAATTTTAGAAATAAACCATGTTATAAATGCCGATGTACAATTGTGTGCGGAAATTGCCCTACGGTGGTACAAAACCACCCACACATTTCACTTCCTTGTGGTGAGTTAGGACTTACACCTCTTGATTTCTCCATGCTTACTGGTATTAGAATTGGAGTAGGTGCTTATCCCCCACTGCCTTATGACAATGGTCGATGGCGTGATCGTGCGCTTGTTCATGATCTACTGCCTCATTTTGATGTTTCCGCTGCGTCGTATCAGGCAGAAGGCACTATTAGAGTGAGCGCCATCCGTGCGGCCATGGACAACATACTCGGTCAGTACTCCATTGATGACGACTTGGATCTTGCTCGATTATTTGTGTTATACCTTATGGGTAACCTTTTCTTTAGTTCTTCGAGCAGTAGTTTGCCTGTGGGGTTTCTTGAGGTCGCGGCTGAGTTAAATGCCCATGGGGTGATTTTATATGATTGGGGCTCACCTATCCTTGCATACCTATACAGATGTCTCGACATGCAGTGCACCATCTCTGATTCTAAGGCTTCATTATTTGGATTCTAGGAGTTGTTATAGTATTGGTACTTTGAGTACTCTAGGAACTTTCATTTTGTCACTCGTACTGCAGACCCATCGACCTTTTTCCCCCGTTTATCCTTTTGGACTGCGGACAACCGGGGGTCCAGGGATGGTGATTCACGCCATGTGTATCCAGTTGCCCACAACCAAGTTGAGCTGAGGATGTATAGGGATCAGATTGTATGGCATCCATTTGAGAAGAGTACATCCATCGATCTTGAGATTATACAGATAGCTAGGATGCTTGCCGAACAGAGATTTCCACTTATATCTTATCCCGTGGCGGTAGGTGCTTATTGGTATCTTGGTGAGAGGTGCTGGAGACAGTTGTATGACTTCGATGCTATTCCGGATGATCCACGCACACATACATATCGGTGTATGATTTACCCGACGGAGCAGCTAGATATAGCTAGGGCAGCAAGATGGTGGACGGCCGAGAGCTTTGTTATTACCGGGGAGTGTTACCTTACCTTATGACGTAGATTGTTCACTGGGTCCTCCGACACGATTACACATGCTGCATCGATTGATTTAGTAGGGCCATCTGCTTTACGACACGGCATGCGTCCACTGTTGTCGAGGATATTTCCAGCCCAGCCAGACTTTTCGTGCAGCTGATCATGTGGCGGCCGCCAGTCATTTTGGATGGACCATGGCAGTGCCACCCATTGGACCAGATAGTTACGTTGACATGTTTCATCCTTCGGCCCATCACGATTACCCGGATCCTACACAGATATCATATCATGATCTGTATGATATGCAGATGGGGATTAGGCATACGGGCTATATAGAGCATAGGCGTAGCCTAAATTACTATGATGGTGAGCTATGTCATGTTGCAGAGGAGGCACGATAGCAGCAGGCGCATTTAGAGGCCCAGCTTGAGGCAGAGCACAAGAGACTTCAGGACTTGCAGATGTATTACCACCATAGGTCTAGTGCTGTGTCTAGTCAGCCTCCAGATGTTGGTGATGATGAGAGACATCATCGGCGCCGCACACGTATACGTACACATCCACCTTCAGTTGACTCGGACGAGTGACTTACTACCACTTTCATGTACTTTCACAGTTGTCAGTAGTATGTACTTTTTATGTATTACGTTTTCCTATTTGTTAGTTGTATGTCTTTGTTGTTTGAGTAGACGTTCTGCATTTGTTCACAACCACTATTATGTACTTTCAATGTATTATGTTTTCGCAGTTGTCAGTTGTATGAGTACGCGTTCTATATTTGTTGACTACCACTATTATGTACAATCGATGTATTTTGTGTATGTTCTGGTTATGTTTCTGTGTAGACACTGTATTTGGTTCTGTGTAGTGACTGTATATCTGTGTAGAGACTGTTTTTCTGTAGAGCCGGTATGTTCTGTTGTTCTAGTTCCTATAATTGTTGTTTGGAATGTAATAACGTTTGAATTTGATGTTGAACAAGATTGCCCTCTTCCGGTGTAGAAATGCAAAATTCTTAAATAGCATGCCAACATACCAAGGTTTACAGATAACTCCATATTCTACGGACAAACATCAAATTAAATAGACAGTAAAACAATAATAAAATCACAGTACCATAAGCCTACTCAGTTCCATAGCGGGTCTCGTCAACAGCGACGATCGACTCTTGTCCACAATGGCAAATAGGGTTGGATCCAATCGTCCGTAGTGGCTCGGAAACCTTCCCTTCAAGTACAATTTCTTTTCCATATCTTTGATGAACCGAAGAGGCATCTTCATTTGAATACGGTGACGAGTGCGCTTGGGACATAGGTTTCTTGCTTGCAGATTTTTTGCCGGTACGCTTGGGTTCAAACGAAGACATTTTTCTGGTTGTCACAAATGAATTTGAGAAGGTGGTCTGGTTGTGTGGAAGAAGGAGGAGGTAGGTTGGTATATAAATGGAGGGCTTGCGACCGTTTAAGTAGCCGCTGTGGTGCCATGACTATAAAATATAACGGCAAATTGTTTGCCGTTATATTTTTATACAAGCAATTTCTTTTCCTAGTGTGTAGGCCTGTCACTCTTTTTCTACAGTTTTCAGACCAGAGTGTGGTCATGTCACTCTATTTATAAAGTTAAGAACGCATTATATTACTGATAAAGTTGATGCATTATATATCCATACCAAAAATTTATCACATTTATCACCTACTTAGTGTTTATGTTGGGAATTGCAACATCTCTTTTTACAAATATAGCCCTGCTTTGTGTTCAAACGCAGCAATAAATACGCACCATGTTTATATCTCTATCAGAACAAAAACTCCTTACCCTTTGGATTCATTTCAATTGCTTAAGGTTTTGTTTTGTATTGAAGCTATGGACAACATGGAGATTGGCGATGAAACAATGAATAGTTGTTATGAAGAGTTTGAACGTTCAAGGAATAGTGTACAACACAACAAGCCTACGGTGGAATTTGGTGAAGGAGCACAAGTTCAGTCTAAATCAGTGAAGCCGAGTACAAAATCTTTTAATGCTCGATTGCGCGAATTTGTAGCAAATCAAAGACCTGGTAAGAAGATCGTATACGACGGACAAGAAATCGAGCCCATACATCCAATCGGTCCAACGCTACCTAGTGGAGCTTACCTTATTTGTTGTTGTTGCCAAAACTGAAAAAAATGTTGGCCGCCGATTCTTCGGATGTCCTGCCTTCGAAGACCATAGGTATTACCCCAATGATATTCGATGTTGTAATTTTATGCAGTGGATAGACCCCTCGATGTGCCAACGTGGACTTCAATATGCACTGGAAGCGCAAGACGAAATAAGGCGGTTGAACAAGATTGTTGCGGATGCAACTAGAGATGGCTATCTCAGAAATCGTTAGGATTTGGTTTTTCTTGATTGAAGATTTATTACTGTACTTTGAATTTGATGTTGCTATGTTCTGTTGTTCTAGTTCTTGTCCTGTAAGTGTTGTTTGAAATGTATTAGCATTTGAATTTGATCGTGAACAAGATTGTCGTCTTCTCGTTTCGAAATACAAAATTCTTAAATAACGCGCCAACATAACAAGGTTTGCAGATAACTCCATATTCTACGTAAGAACATAACGGGTCAACCAACTATAGCGCAATGACTGGTCAAGTCTTGCGTTCTTCGCATAGTGCAGTCATGTCATCTGGAAGATTCCATATAGTGTTCCCTACAGTGTAGCTTTTGACCATTCACACCATTACCAATCTTCCAGCTATATATACATATGTTAACTTACTCACAACATACAAAACTCAAACAAATTCTTCCCCATTCTTAGAGCACATCATTGGATTCGCACTCACTGAAAATGTCTTCGTGGGCAACATCTACAAATTCCGAGGAACAAGCTTACGAAAACATGAGGCTACAGGAGCTTGAAGATGAACTTCAGTTCCTAAACCAAATGAAACCGCAAACTCTACCGCCGTACGAACAAGTGAACGTTCAACCTCCACATGAAACACCAGTACCACCTGTTCAAGTATCATCTCAACAGGAGGTCACTCAGTCAACGTAGGAAGCAGAGTTCTTTCGTGTACCACTGCACGAACATGTAGTTGATTCTTATCCAGTTCGTTGCTACTGCGGGTATGCGGTTGAAGTTGTCGTTCGAGCAGAGCGCAACAATATAGGTCGGCACATGCAGCGATGTCCATCCTACCCAAATGGTTGCAATTACATGGACTGGATTGACCAACCTTTGTGTCCTCGGGGAATAGCATATGCTAACGAACTCGAACGAGAAGATAGACGTGTTCGAAGTGATAATGAGCAGTTGCTATTGAACATCATGCGACACCCGTAAGACTAAACGTAACATGCATTGTAATGAAGTTGCTAATGCCTACTCCATGGTTTGATTGAGTTAGTTCGCATGTACTATCGTCAGTTGTTGTGTCTTTATAAACTATTTTATCTTTGTGCTTATTGTTGTATCTCCTTATCCTACTCTACTATGACAAATCTTTCTCGTTAATATTATATTGGATATATAATTGATTTTATAACGAGTTTATTATATAAAATGACGTTTGAAAATATATATAGTTTATAATATAATTAAAATGAGCCCAAAACGCGGCGGTAGTTCGTAATTTTCAATACGAACTTTAACTGAATATACCGGATCCAGTATAGGGCAGAATTCTGTGAAACAAGAATCGTTCGGGTCGATTAGATTAATATCATCTATTGGGGGAATAAAATTGAGATTTCATGACATAGATTGTTAGTTATGTTCAATTTAAATTTTTAAATAGTCGCTATGGAATTTCGTTAATAAACGATAACATTTATTTAATTGAATATAAAGGAATTTATATACATTTGGATATCGTTTCAAACGTAAATTTCTGAAAATTTACAAAATCATTTATTACATAAATACAAAGGAAATTCTCCATTACTTTCACATTACAACAACTGTCTGAATTGACTACTCACTGACAGAACCATTATTATCCCAACCATTATGTTGGAACCATTATTGCCAACCATTCTTGGCTACATGTATTGCCAACCATTATTGCCAACATTTCACAGCACAACAGCAGACCCATTTGACTACTCAATGATAGAGATATTATCCACACCATTATTGCCAACCATTCTTGTCACCATGTATTGCCAACCATTATTGCCAACCTTTCACATCACAACAACTGCCCGGTTTGACTACTCAATGACAGAGATATTATGCCAACCATCCTTGATTATATATATATCTGTCCTACGTCTACACTCAGGGAGAACAACGAAACTAAATTTAAAAAAAAGAAAGCAATGGATCCAAATCTATACCACCATTACTACGAAGTCAATAATCAAACTGACGTATCCGAACTAGAAATGGAGGAAGAGACGGAGGAGGAGCTAGAACAGAACGCAATGGTTGGGTATTCCAATTATTTTGCTGAAGGCTCAATGACCAACCGTCGAGGTAGTATGCTTGGCCGGATTGACCGGGGGTATAAGAGAGACTACAAGGATGGACATGAAAGACTAATGAGGGATTACTTCATCAACAATCCAACCTACGATATAACTTTGTTCCGCCGTCGTTATCATATAAGTCTGGCAATTTTCTCAAAAAATGGAGGAAGAGATGGAGGAGGAGCTAGAACAGAACGCAATGGTTGGGTATTCCAATTATTTTGCTGAAGGCTCAATGACCAACCGTCGAGGTAGTATGCTTGGCTGGATTGACCGGTGGTATAAGAGAGACTATAAGGATGGACATGAAAGACTAATGAGGGATTACTTCATCAACAATCCAACCTACGATATAACTTTGTTCCGCCGTCGTTATCATATAAGTCTGGCAATTTTCTCAAAAATTTATCTTAAACTTCATCAGTCAAACCCATATTTCGATATAACTTTGTTCCGCCGTCGTTATCATATAAGTCTGGCAATTTTCTCAAAAAATGGTGGAAGAGACGGAGGAGGAGCTAGAATAGAACGCAATGGTTGGGTATTCCAATTATTTTGCTGAAGGCTCAATGACCAACCGTCGAGGTAGTATGCTTGGCCGGATTGACCGGTGGTATAAGAGAGACTATAAGGATGGACATGAAAGACTAATGAGGGATTATTTCATCAACAATCCAACCTACGATATAACTTTGTTCCGCCGTCGTTATCATATAAGTCCGGCAATTTTCTCAAAAATTTATCTTAAACTTCATCAGTCAAATCCATATTTCACTTATAGACTGAACGGAGCACAAGAAATCGGCCACTCACCCCACGTCAAAATTTCATCGGCGCTGAGTATGTTAAGCTATGGAACATCTGGCGACCAAATGGATGAATATTTCAGAATCGCAGCATCAACAGCAATAGAGTGTCTGAAAGAATTCTGTAAAACAGTTGTTGAACATTTCGGGCAGGAGTATATATGGACGCCTGGACCAAACGATATAAGTAGGATACTATGCAGGGGATAAGCTAGAGGATTTCCAGGTATGATTGGAAGTTTAGATTGCATGCATTGGCCTTGGAAAAACTGCCCAACGGGATGGAAAGGAATGTTCACCGGACATAAAAAAGTGTCGTTAATGATCCTTGAAGCAGTATCAACAGACGATTTATGGGTTTGGCATGCTTTTTTTGGAGTCCCAAGCTCATTGAATGATATGAATGTTTTAAAACAATCATATCTTTTCACAGAACTTGCTAACGGACTGTCAACAGATGTTTCATATAAATTTGGTAATATCGAACACAGAATTGGGTACTACCTAGTGGATGGAATATACCCAAAGTGGAGAACTTTGATGCAAGGATACAGAGTACCATCAAATTATAAAGAAAGGTATTTCACTGAAAAAGTAGCTAGCTACAGAATGGACATCGAACGTACATTTGGTGTTTTACAAGCCCGATTTCAAATTTTACGAAATCCTATTCATTTTCATGATGCAAGAGTGCTTTCATAAATCATGTATGCTTGTATAATAATATGTAACATGATTATGGAGTCTGAAAGAGGCGGGTATAAGAATCAAAAGTCTAATTATCCTGACATGTTTAAGGGATCAAATGCAAAACCCCATAAAGATATAAACTCAATGGAAGAATATGTTGATATGGTTCAATACATTGAAGATCAAGCTACGCACTTCCAATTGCGTGACCAGTTGGTGGAACATTTGTGGGCGCATAAAGGAAGGAATAGTCGGAATCAGTAGTTGGTACTAGAACTATGTATCAGTGTGTAGTCGTGTACTATGTATTAGAGTACTATCTACCAGTGTGTAGTTGGGTCAATAAATCTGGTTTCCAATCATATTGTAGATTGTATCATTATTTCAACAACCGGTACATAAATACTATAAACTGCTCACAATCATAATACAACTCAACCCAACATATACAACTAGTACATAAACAACAACTACTGCATAAATACTACAAACATGTCACAATCATATTACAACTCAACCCAACATATATAGCTAGTACATAAACACCCACCAGTACATAAATACTACAAACAGTTCACAATCATATTACAACTTAACCCAACGTACATAGCTAGTCCATATACGAGCCACTACCGCTTCCGCTTCCGCTGCCTTTGTGTTTTCCGTACTCTCCAATCTGCTCGGTTAGTAGTTCTTGCTGTAGAGGGGAAAGCTTGCTAAAATCACATGTAAGCATTTTAATATAATTCTTCTCTCGCATCATAGCTTTCGTCTCCTCCAGCTTCTCTCGTACCATTGTTTTCTTCTCCTCCTGCTTCTCTCGTAGCATGGCTTTCTTCTCCTCATGCTTTTCTCCTACCATGGCTTGTTTCTCCGTATGTACATGTCTGCGAAGCTCTCGGTCATCCCTAACTGCCTTTTGGAACTCTTCGTCGCTGCGGTTTCTTTGCACCGAAAATTGAGCCCTATACTCTTTTGTCGCCCTAGATGAATTCTCTATTGTTTCCATAAATCTAGAAAACTCTGCATCGTGTTGCTCCAGCTGAATTGACTTGGCTCTGTCAATAGGTCGTCCGTCACTAGTTCCAAATAAAGGGTTTCTTTCTTGCGAACTCGGGTCACTTCCTGGACTAGAATCAGAGTAGTTCATCCTTCTAGCTTTGTTCTGCTGCTCAAACATGAAGTTGCTTGGGTTCTTCCACTTCAGCAAACTAGATAGAAGCTCGAAACAGTCTTGAAATTTAAATGGATGACCATACTTTTGTTGGTAGGCCTTTCGTGACTCTTCAATCTGTAACACAAAGTGGAAATTGTATGAGCGTATGACAATTCTAACTAATCAATCATAGTATAGTAAGTTATTTTTCAAAGTAATCTACGGTACTTACAATGTCATAAGGTGCAGCACTGCTTTGCTGTCTGTTCTGCAAGCCTGTCAGTACTGCCAGATAGTTCTGACATGCGGCATTCATAACTCTATAACCGCCTCTAAGTGATGCCCATGTTCTTTTCCTCGCTTCCAACGAGTTGTAAAACTCTGCTACTCTTTCCCAAAATTTCTGACCTTTCATATTATTCCCAACAATGCTGTCTTGTGAAATGCGTATCCACGATTTAGCAAGTGAAACATACTGCTCGGAAGTAAACTTACATTGTTTTTTTTCCATCCGCTGCTAATCCTTCCCCTTCTGCATGATCATCCTCAATATCTTCTATTCCGGGATCTGGCTCCGATTCAACTTCGGTTTGGTGTCGTTTACTGAAAATGTCGTTTAAAGACTTCCACTTCTTCTTCTTTTGGTTATATTCGGGACTAATAGGTGCAACGTATTCTTGAATAAATTCTTCAGAATTTGTAACATTTGCATCCTCATTTGCATCTTCCTCCGCCTCCTCCGTTGAAGTTTCAACATTTTCTTCGGTAGTAGGAGAGACATACCCGTACGAAAACAGTCTTTCATGATTTTGCATAGCTTCGTGGTCATGAACCTCAGTCTGTTGCAGAGTTAGGTGAGGTTGTTGACTTTGATCGGTCTGCATCATCATTGACATATACGACGAATGATCGTCGTACATGCCCACCCCGGTCGGTCGTTGGTAAAACTGTGGCTAGGCGATAGAATGGATGGGAGGAAAACTAGGAGGAGCGAGTGGTTGGTACGGTGGTCGGTATGGATAATTTGAATACGGCGAGTAGCCATATTCGTGAGATGGCTGCAAAGGTTGCTGTGGTTGGATTGACCGTTGCATGGCATACGATGACGAGTGCGGTTTGGACATGACTGTCCTGTTTGCGGATTTTTCCCGCTTCGTTTGGGTGCAGAAGAAGACATTTTGTTGTTGAAGAAGTTGAAGTTGAGAAGGTGGAGTGGTTGTGTGGAAGATGAAGGAGGTAGGTTGGTATATAGGGAGGAAGTGCACTAGCCGTTGGAGTGTAACGGCTAGTGCTTATAACGGCAAAGTGTATGCCGTTATAAGCTTATAACAGCAAACTCTTTGCCGTTATAAGATTATAACTGCAAAGAGTTTGTCGTTATAAGCTTATAACGACAAACACTTTGCCGTTATAAGCACTAGCCCATGTTCAGTCAACCAGCCACGAACGAGCTCAAAACTAGCCATAGACTAGCCACGGGTGACTGAACAAGCCACACCTGGTTGCTCTGTGGCTTGTTTAGTAACTAAACAAGCCATTGTTGGTTGTTCTCTTAGCCTTCCAAAAAACACAGGTAACCAGGTCCTATAAGTTTGAGATATTTAAGAAACAAACATAACTACTAAGTCATGTGGGAGTTGATTGAGAAACACTATTTGATTCGCATACAACTATGAATTTATACCTTTAATAAGCTTGAACCAAAATTTGAACTTGCTGAAATAATAAAAGCAATACATGAGAATGAATCAATAAATAAAATAAAATACGCCTACCAATGAATAAGTAAAAATAATAAATGTAAGCAACATATGAGTATAAACACACAAAAGAAAATTTGTTGTAAATCAAATAACACTAACAGATGACACGAAAGAAGTTTACTCCTCATGAATATCCTCCCAGACAAAAACACCTCAAGCTTGAATTCCTCCATCCCATCGTGACCTGGTGGCACAGGCATGACCCACGTCATTCTTACATAATGCAAAACGAGATCGGACCAAGTAGAAATTTGTGAGGAGGTGCGATTGGACAAGAACAACATGTTGGCAGCCTTTGATTCCTCCGTTGATGATAAAAAAGAAAGATAGTTCAAACCTGATCAAATTAATTCAAGCAAGATAGGACCGAACAACAAGAAGCTTGAACAGGGGACACAGACGACAGGGAAAAAGTACAAAGAAAAGAGGTCGAATTAGGGATGAGAAAGGCAGATTAAGGAAAATTAGGGTTTAAGGCGACAGTAAAAGAAAAATAGGAAACTAAACACTTACGGGGAGGAAAAGATAAAACATATAAAGCAAAATGGAAGTAGGAGTAGATAACAGTAGGAAGAAATTGGAATTTTAAAAATAAGAAATGTCTGACTATAGCAAAATAAAAGAAGGAAGAAGGAGGTCGAGAATCCAGCCCCATTAAAGATTTTCATGATTCGTGGCTATTACCGCGTACGGTGATTAAGCAGTAGCTTGTAATAAATCAGAATAACACTGCCACTATAGAGTTAGTGCAGGAACTTTGCTACACCATTACTATGCCAATATGAATTTTTAAACAAACATAGACGTAGAAATGACTTAGGAGATTATCCACATCTTCGCTACACCGATAATTTTAACATAGTGAATTTACAACCGACTTTTATATGCATTAACTAATTTTCTGCATATTAAGGTTGGCATAGAAAAGGCATAGCAAATTACCTACAACTTTCATACGTCATGCGCTCTGCATTTTGGTGTAAAAATTGAGTAGGAAATTCTATGTAGAAAACTAAAGTGTTTTCTTATAATGAATGTTGTTGGATTCTTGAACCATTATCTCAAATGAAAGGCTTGCTTCTTATGGAGCTATGGATCGATTATTTGATGTGTTGTTTGTCGTAATGTTTCCTAGATATGACCTAGTGATTTCGATTTTTGGTGTTGTTTGTTTATTGGGTGTTTGAGGTTTGTGTGGTCTTCGTTGCTGGAGCAGATATTGGTGAGAGTGTTCGTCTTTAGTTAGACGATTGCGTCTGTTGTTTTACCTATGGTCCGACGGTTGTTTGATATAAATATTGTGGCGGTGTAGGAGTCGATCTCTCTGGAGTTTGGTTGTCTTTCATTTACTTTTTGGTGTTAGTGGGTTGATATATATTCAGGTGAGGTATTCGGGTATCAAGGTGATATATTCTACGTATGCAATCTATCCAGTGCTAGTATTTGTTGCCGATTAAGTTCTCTTAGAACTTTAGTGCTTCTTAAATGCATGAAGTGAGTTAAGGAGGGAACATGAATTTGATTGTTTGATTTGTGAGAGTCGTTGGTAAGTTGTTGTGCCAGCGTGAAAGAAGGTGCATTGACTGTTGGAGCTGAAGTTATTTTCTTGTGTAGCATTAGTTTCTGGTGGTGTCTTTTTTTGTTATGGTACAGTTCTTTAGTTAGTGTGTGTGATAGCTTAGACTACTTATGACTGAGTTAGTGTTTATAGGACTGTTTTCTGCCTATATAAGTAATTGTTGTAGTGCTATGTTTGTATATTTGTGACTTCCTGAACTGCTTGTAAGCTACTGTGTATTCATTTGCATCCCTAGATAGGTTCTCACCCTGCGTGGTGTACTCCTAGGACTGGGACATGTTTGTAGCAGGTAGTTGTTAGACCGAAATCTGGGCCTAACACCCAAATGCGGTGTGAAATCCTCATAATCACAAAATAAATGCAGAAAAAGCAGTAAAATAAAAGAGGACACACGATATTTTTATAGTGGTTCGGCTCAATCCAAGCCTACGTCCACTTTATAGTTTCTTAAATCCTAAGAAGCTATTACAGGTACAATTCTCTCGGTTTATACACGAAATCCTCGTGTTTACAATGAAAAGGGGAAAGAAATCATAAGATTATACATGGAATCCTCGCGTTATAATGTTGAATTTGGTTCCTTTGCTGCAGAAATTGCTTTGTAGAGAGCAATGGTGGAAGCTGTGTGGAGTTAGAGCCCCAAAAAGATCCTTGAAAATGCCTTCAAATGGTGTATTTATAGCTGTAGGAGAGCTTCTAGGAAGACTGGTTCGTGATGGGGTACGTGGCACCCGATCCGGAAAAGTAGGAGCAAAATGTGGCATGAGAATAGGTCAAAACAGTGCATGTATCAGCAGGTAAGGGGATCGGTTCGTGGTCATGGGAACGGATCGTGATATGGGCTCCACGAACTGAGGTCTGATCGTGAGTTGTATGGTGAAGCTGGTGTGTCACGGTCGGGTCGTGATCCGGAGGTGTGCCACGAGCCGAGGAGGGTGATCCGATGAGGGGCGATCCGAGGGTGCATGAGCCATACTCCGATCGTGTGACGCTTCATTGCTTTATCCAGGAAATTGCCAGATTACACCAGTTTACGGAAACGGGGATAACTTTCTAACCGTAAGTCCGATTGTGCCGAACCAAAGCTCAAACTGAAGCTAACTCAGAGATCTACAAGATTTACAAATCTTAGCTTCGTTATTACCGTTTCGGGCCCAAAAGAGGTCGTCTGATAGGAGTTTCGGGCCTTTCTTTGTTCGTGATGTGACTTTGACCAAATCACTGCCTGTCTTCTGACGATGTTCTCCATATCCGAGCGCGATGCTATCCAGATATTCAGTGTGACAACTTTTACCAAAAAGTGTGTCAACAAGTTTTCACCTAGAACATATCTTGTTGGTTGAAGAAAGATGTGTTCTGGATAGTCCAGGAAATCTATAAGCCATAGAAATTCGATAATGCCATGACCTTGCCGGGTCTGCCAGCTACAGATATAATCCATACCTGTAAAGAGATAAAGGAAAAACAAACATGCCAAATCCTGGCGATATTGTTCAAATTTTCTGAGCATAAACCATGCTTCGGCATCTAATGAGCAGAAACCATACTCAAGGGACATTTGAGTCATCCTGCCAAATCCTGGCAAGTGCCAACATTTCTAGGCATAATCCATACCCGGAAGTCCAAATTGAGTATAATCCATACCCGACTTCTTTTGTCACATCCTGACAAGACCATTTTTCGTTCCCAAGTATAATCCATACTTAAGATTCCAAAGTGAGTATAAACCATACTCAGACCTGAAGTAGAGCTACGCTTGCCACAGCCTGACAAGATAGTCCGTCCCTAGGAATAATCCGTACCTAGAGTTCCATAATAAGTATAAGCTATACTTTAACTGAAGTTGAGGATCCTGCCACATCCTGACAAGATACTTAAATTGTCCAAACATAATCCACGCTTGGAAAGTCCTTATTCAATTCAAAATGCAAAACCAAAGCAAATCCTGATTGGTTTGATACCGAGTCCAGAGCACACTTTGGGGATACATCCTAACCACATATGTGTGTACTCCGATTCAACCAATCAGAAAACCTAATGAAAGAAAAAACAAATCTTAAAGCCTAAGAAATGCAAAAAATGAAAGCTGATCTCATCCAGATCAGTTAATGATGAGCCCACGAGAGCTCGATCCAGGGTCATTCCCTCTCCGGGGAGCAAGAGGTGGAAGCGCAGGTGTTGTTGATGGTTTCACATACTCGGGAAGCTCTCCACGTCTAAACCGTTCCTCAATTAAATCACGAAGATATCTACACTCATTCGCGTCATGTTCGTCCATATCATGGAATATGCGTTGCTTTTCAGAATCGCGTTCTCTTTGCGATGGCTCCCTCCTGGGAGGCTTTGGGTAGGAGACAACACCGTTTGTGTCCATTTACATGTCAGAAAGTGAAGCAATGAGCTCAGTATACTTTTCATATCTGGGCCCTCTCCGAGGCTGAGTGTTGCGATCATTCTTGACAACGGCATTTCTTTTACCATTTCCAGAATCAGACAGTTCTCCATCTTTGAGCATGTTGACATCGAGAACTTTCTTCTCGGAAGTTGCATCTTCCTCACGCAGAAATCTATCCGATTGAAGGTAGAACTCGCTGAGATTCCATGGTGGGTCTCGGTACAAAGATTTCTTGAATTGAATGTTATCCAGAACGCCGGATACCGCTGCCATCAGTACCATCGATTGTTCAAGGCGATCAATTGATGCTGCTGCAACATTGAATCTTTCCAGAAAGGAACGCAGAGTTTCTCTAGTCCTCTGCTTGATTGTGGTGAGTGACATGATGTTCTTGGGTCGTGCGATGTGGACCCGAAACTGTTCGAGGAAGCGAGCGACTAACATATTCCAACTGTTGATTGATTTTGTTTCTAGCTGCCAAATCCACATGGCTGCTATATCAGTCAGAAAGAGGAGAAAACACTTAGCCATGACGTTTTCCAACACCGATTGAACTTCCATATGTCGTTTATAGCGCATGAGATGCACGGTAGGATCTGTCCTGCCGTTGTAAGGCTCTAGTTGTGGAAGTTTGAAATCCGGGGTATTGCGGGAATTCCTAATTTCCTGATTGAAAGGATTGTGATCGACGTCATCCACGTCATTCTGATAGGTCGGCCTCTCGAGAGGCGTTGAATTAGATCGGCGAGTTGATTGCCCTCAAAAAGTTGTTCCAAGTTGCCAAGATCAGAGCCGGTGCCCCCAGCGTTGAATGCAGGAGAAGATGGAAGCTACAGGGTTGTCGCCTGGGGATCGCGGATCGCGGATCGAGGGTGGCGATACGACCCGGTTCATGGGGTCGGTTCGTGAGGCAGGTTCGTGAAGGCCGGATTGTGGTTCGTGGGGAGCGAAGTGAGGAGGGGCCATCCGACCCGGTGCTGGTGGCCTGTCATGAGCCGATACCTGCTGCAGTTGAGTGAGAGTTTGCGCTCCCGTATCCATCCGATTTGGAGCTGAAGTCGGTCGCTGTGCATTTCCAATAACGAGGGTGTTTCCCACGATTCCATGTGATGCCTGAGCCGCTTCTGTGGCTTCATTTCCAATGACTTGAGCATTGCTCGGCCTTCCATCCATCCGGGCGAAGAATTGGTTGATCATTTCCTGCTGTTTCTGGAGGAGATCATCTTGTCGTGCCATCTGATCTCTCAGTTCGGTGAGAACTCCGTCTATCTCGTCTCTGGTCAAGCATGCAGAAGGATCTCCATGAGAGGAAGCTTCCTAGCTTGCCTCGTCCCTTGTGTCTTCAGCGTCAGCATCATCAGCATGAGAGGAAGTTCCAGTTTTCTTCCTTTTGATTTCCATTTATCCAATAGCCGAAAAATCCAAGCAGAAGTTGAAGTGGTCGTGTGCCCTCCCTTCCTGGCGCGCCAAAATGTTAGACCGAAATCTGGGCCTAACAACCAAATGCGATGTGAAATCCTCACAATCACAGAATAAATGCAGAAAAAGCAGTAAAATAAAAGAGGTCACACGAGATTTTTATAGTGGTTTGGCTCAATCCAAGCCTACGTCCACTTTATAGTTTCTTAAATCCTAAGAAGCTATTACAGGTACAATTCTCTCGGTTTATACACGAAATCCTTGTGTTTACAATGAAAAGGGGTAAGAAATCATAAGATTATACACGAAATCCTCATGTTATAATGTGGAATTTGGCTCCTTTGCTGCTGAAATTACTTTGTAGAGAGAAATGGTGGAAGTTGTGAGGAGTTAGAGTCCCAAAAAGATCCTTGAAAATACCTTCAAATGGTGTATTTATAGTTGTAGGAGAGCTTATGGGAAGACCGGTTCGTGATGGGGTACGTGGCACCCGATCCAGAAAAGTAGGAGCAAGATGTGGCATGAGAACAGGTCAAAACAGTGCGTATATCAGCAGGAGCGGGGATCGGTTCGTGGTCATGGGATCGGATCGTGATATGGGCTCCACGAACCGAGGTCTGATTGTGAGCTGTATGGTGAAGCTGGTGTGTCACGGTTGGGTCATGATCAGGAGGTGTACCACGAGCCGAGGAGGGCGATCCGAGGGTGCATGAGCCATACTCCGATCGTGTGACTCTTCGTTGCTTTATCCAGGAAATTGCCCGATTACATCAGTTTACGGAAATGGGCATAGCTTTTAAACCGTAAGTCCGATTGAGCCAAATCAAAGCTCAAACTGAAGCTAATTCAGAGCTCTACAAGAGTTATTGAGCTTAGCTCCGTAATTGCTGTTTTCCGGCTGAAAAGAGGTCATCTGAAAGGAGTTTCGGGCCTTTCTTTGTTCGTGATGCGACTTTGACCAAATCGCTGCCTGTCTTGTGACGATGTTCTCCATATCCGAGCGCGATGCTATCCAGATATTCAGTGTGACATATTTTACCAAAAAGTGTGCTAATAGTAGTCAACCCGACTATCTTTTGTATTTTCATGTACTTGTTATTTGTTTTAATGAGAAAAATATTACTGATCACTTTAAAAACCGGTTGGCCTTGCAAAAAAAAAAGTGTTTATTAATTATCATAAATATATTTTTTGTCATTCTAATTTGCAAAGAATTGGTGCTAATTGGGATTCAATATATTCATTTGATACTAAAGTTGATTTAAACGATTTAGATGATCCCTTCTCTGAATTGGAAATTTTGAAAGCTATTACAGATATACCCCATTACAAAGCCCCGGGCAAGGAAGGATTTTCCAATTTTATTTTAGGAAACCTTCTTGGATGTCTTTAAAGGTGATTTAATTAAACTTTTCAACTATTTTTATTTTGGTTCTCTTCCATTCAAATTATTTAAGTTTGCAAGTGTTATTTTATTATGTAAGAAAATTGAGGTTACCCAAATTAATGGTTTTAGACCTATTTCTTTATTAAACTATCCTTTTAAAATTATTTTCATGGTTTTAGCTTATATATTAGATACTAAAATGAATAATTTGATTGAAGACTCTCGAGCTGCTTTTGTTAAAAGTAGAAACACCACTAATTTCGCTACTATTATTCAATAATATACTATTTTTTGTTGTAATGATAATATTACTTGTGATCTTATAAAACTTCATTGTCCTAAAGTATTTAATTATGTTGATTGGTATTTTCTTAGAGTTTTTTTTATTAGCAGGAGGTTTTATTAACAAATGGGGTTGGATTATGGCCTTGCTCAAATTAGTAAATTTCAGTATTTTAGTTAATGGCATTCGTGGAAATAAAATTCAATCTAAGCAAAGTCTTAAACAAGGCGATCCTCTATCTCTCTTATTATTTTTATTAGAGTGAACCCGTGCAACATATATGGTTTTTGTTCAAAATAACATTTACTAATGAGTTGAAATAAACATCATATTTATTTCTAAAATTTATTTTCCAAAGTACCACATTTTTTTTTGGTTTAAGGTTTCATAGTATAACCACTATTGATTTAGAGAGACTTTTTGTTGTTGTGAATAATGGTCTAAGAATTATTAATGGGTTCTAAAGATTACTTACACTTTATTGGTTAACACTTTATATTTTCATTGTGTACATGTTAATGAAGTTTATTTCTTAACAACCAACTTTTTTCTATGTTATTTCACATTAATATATACAAAATTAATGAAAAGATTCGTAGGTGCATGTTAAATGGTATGCAATTTACGTTAGCTATTTGGAATTCATTTTTTGATAAAGTACTGCTTTTAGGATTCAAATCCGTGTAGGCTGAAAAGCCGAATATTAGACATTTTTCTTTATTTGTTTATGCACTACATTTTTCTTCACTTTTTATAAATTTATGTAGGTTGGAACCATATATCATATTTTATTTTTTACTTTATTGTCCTTTATTTGCTTTCAGTTCTGTTGCTCCGCGTGGATTCATGGAAAGTTGGTTTATGATTCAATATTCAACTTTCATTTCTTCAAATTTCTACAATCATTTACTTTATATACATGTTAAATGGAGAATATGTCCAACATAAAGACGCTTTAAGTTTACCAATTTTTACCATAATAAAAATATATACTTTCCCTTTTGGATTAAGGCATGTTAACAATATTTTTTATCAACACCGAATTTTAGGGTTATGGCTACGGACCTAGGGAAACCTAGGTGTAATCTAGCTTATAAACTTGTCGTTCCTTAGATATCAAGATCTCAAGCCTGAAGATTAGTTACCCTCCCCCTAGGAGGTGAGTATCACGCTTACGAGACTTAAGGGTCAATAGTTATCTCGGGATAGAACGTTGTAAGCTTGTCAGAAATTGGAGATCGATGGCTTATTAGGGGTAGTTTGCTAAGTATTTCTAGTAGAAGGCTTGAATTCGAATTAATGGACAAAAGACAAGTATAATAAAGAGTTGGTGCTAAGTATTCTCATTATTACTCACTTGATTGAGTACATAGATGATTACACAAGAAATCCCCAAATCGATATGAAAATTGGGTTTTCTATCTTTGAAATGAGTACATGATTTTAGAATGAGGAGAAGTCAACCAAAATATGACCCTTGGAATCTTATTTATAGAGGACTTGGGCCCCCTTTAACAGCGATCAAGTTGGAAGCCCGATTCCAAGAGATTTTAGATTCGGTAGCAGCTACTTAGTATCGGTATCGACCCACTTTTGTGCTCTAGGTGTCAGTTACAACTCTGTATTACATGCACTTCTGGGTACCGCCTCCCTGCTTTCGCATAGTTATCGGATATCGCTTTCATACTCTTTTCTTTGTAACTCCAATGTTGCCATTATGCCATGATACGAGCACCAAGCATATTGGTGTTGACAGCGCTTCTTTGCTTCCATCCCATGTATTTGGTATTGAATTCCAAGATTGTGTATTTGATATCGAATTTATTGCTTTCACTCCTTGTGTTCGGTCTCGTCTCGTTGCTTGAGATATTATTTTCCAGTATCGACTTGATGCCTTTGTTTTTGCTTTTCTTTGGTATTGGATAATTTTCTTCTATCTTCAGTGTTCGATACCGATACCAAGATGGACTGCTTATTGCACGTTGGTATCCGTACCATGCCTTTGTTGCCATTTTCTTTATATTGGTACCAAGTATTCCCCTTTGTTGGTACCAATTGCGTATGTGCCAAACACTTGTTTTGTTGTCGTTCTTCTATACCTCTACCGTTGGTGTTCTGGTATCGTCTCTTCACTGTTATGGCTCTTACTGTTTGCTTTCGGTGTTGGTTTAATTCTCTCTGAAGCCTTCGATTTGGTATCAATCCCTTCACAATACCTTTTCACCTCTCTAGTTTCGGTATCGAATTTTGGTAGTAACATTTGCCTCCCTTTTGAAGTGGTATATTCGAATATTTTAAGTCAATGGTTTCGGTTTTTGTTCAGCATTGCCTTTAATACATGATTTCTTCCCTTTTGGCCTTTTATTATAGATCCGGATCGTTAATTTGTACAAGCTTGTGTGGTTATGATTGGATGTGCTTTAATAAAAAGCTTCTTCCTCTCCTTTATTTCTTTCCTTTGCCTGCAATCAAATACAACTCGAGCAAGAATCAATTTTTCCTAAAAATTCCGTACACTTTCAGGACTACAAGCTTGATCCTTTCCATGTAAATTTTTTACTTATGCAACACGATTCTAATTTTGAGAACCGGAAAATCATTCTCCCCCTGAACCCGATTACTGATTCAGTAGGGACCGACTGAGCTCGAATCTCACATTTAGATGAAAATGAAATACTGAATTAGCTTGGACTGGGTATTACAGTGAACCAAAATGATTTATTATCTATTATTTCGAAAATATGAAGCTGTATGTTTTCCTGCGTTTAAATGCAAAATTAATCATTTGGGAAACGAAAAACTTTAACTATTGTTGTAAGGATAGAATTCTCTTTGATATCAATGAAATTTAGATTGACTGTTATCAACTTCTTTCGCTTTCAATGTTACCAATATTAAATTCATGTCCTTTTTGGTTTCGGCTTAGTCGATACCGAAACCATGCTTAATTGACACCACCAGTCATATTTTCTTTATTTCGGTATTGGTTAAGTTTGAAACTTTGGTGTTGGTTAGACCATTACCGATATTGAGATAATATCGATTTTAATTTCGTCGATACCATACCTTAAATTTTCTTGGTGTTTGTTAAATTTTTGTATCAATAGTATGTCGTTTGGTTTTGATATCACATTTACTAAGAAATTGGGGTTGTTCCGGTTTCGACTCCATCCATACCAAGGATTTGAGTTATTTCTGGTTTTGGTATCGTCACCATCGATACCAAAAACTTAGCCACTTTTAGCATATATATAGTGCATGACATTATATGAATTTTGTTGAGAATCCAATTCTCATGACCCATGTTGTGCTCCAATCTTCTATAAGAGTATTAGATGACTAATTAAATGAGTTTTCATTATGGTTTTAAACTTGTAAAAGGACATGTTTACTTCAAGAAAATTGTTTGTTCTACTTTCTAATTTTTATCAAATCACCGTGATAATGTGTTTTTATGGAATAACATCAACTGGCAAAATCATGGCTAGCTAACAAGCAAAGTGTTTTCGAATCAAACCCATCGATCTCCTCTACACCTTAGCAAAAGACTAAGATCATTCATCAACAGTCTCTCATCCGAACTCAAGATGAAGTTAATGTGATTCTCGAAGGATTTTCGTATGAATGGGGTTGACGCCATCCCTGCTTCTGAAAAGGATACTATTCAGAGTCCAACAGAAGGATTCTTTTAGCATTCAGCTATACATGTTTGGCATGGTGGCTTCTTTCCCTTCCCCATTTCTTGTCTAGGCTTCTGCATCATCTTCATCTTGCTCCAATTATGTTATCCCCAAACATGTATACTTACCTCCTATATCTCAAGCTTCTAGCTAGTGATTCCAGACAGTCTTCCCTTAATGTCGGTCTTCTTCATCATTTGTTACGACTATGTGAAGCTAAAGGAGTGGATTTGCCTATCTTTCGTGTGAATCCTATAAAGTAACTGATCAGCGACGGTATTAATAAATTTAAAGACAGGGAAGCTCAATTTTTCTATATCAAACGCCCGCGGGTATCACGGGCACTTTTCCAGTCCCTATGAGTTTTTTTATTCTTCTCTAGATTTATTATGTCATCTCCATGCTTTGTCTAATCTTCGTTTCTTTTCATCCTTTACTCCCACGAAGAAAATTTTGAGTGATGAGGAAGCTAAGGTTATTGATGCAATTTATAAGGCTTCTGAGACATTCGGAAAGCGATCAAGATTTGCTGACTCTGGATAATCTCCAAAAGCACACCCTTCTTCCTCCAGGACAAAAGATTTTGGAGCAACCACCCTACTATTTTTTTGGTGTCAAGCATTTTTCTTTGGGCTCTAGTGCATTCAAACAACTGACCCATCTATTTCCTGGTACTTCGAGTAAGATTGATTATCTAAAGTGTCTTTTAAAATATTATTTCACTTTTCAGATGTCATTGCATTAAATAGTTACCAAAGATTTGGCTAGGAAATTTACTTTGGATGCTCTAGCCCGATCTAAGGCCACAACTAAGAGAAAGCTTATAACAACCGATGATGAATAAGCTTCCAAGAGGTATAAGGATGAAACTTCTACTCCTTTCTCTCTTTGTAGGGACATTGTCGCTGCATCTGTTGAGCAGCATACTCCCGATCCTACGGTTCTTTCTACTGGTATTACTCTTATCATTGGTTCCTCCCAAACAACGAATACGAGGAGCGACTTCGTTGCTAACCTTTTGGTGTCTGACTCTCTGGGACCTTTGGATTTGAAGGAACGTGAGCTAAATCCACTCTCAGCTCCTCAACATGTTAGTCATTTGAGGCCTTCTTTACAGAGCCGAGATTTTGATGAGATTGTAAGGCTCGCTCTTTCCAACGAAGATATCATCAATGTTTCGCCGCCGTCTTCCCCCTTAGACTTAGTGAACTTGCGACAATCTCTAGTTGAGCAATGGCTTTTGGTACAACCATGTTTCTCTTAATTTTTGTTTCCTTTTGTTCTTATGTAAATGCTGATTTTTCTTTCTTCTTTTCAAATAACCAAAAAATGGTTCTCCCTTGAGGACGTGTCAAATCCGTGTTCTTTTGAGATAGCCAAGCTTCAAAAAGAGAAATCTGCCCTAGAGTCCAAAGTAATTGCTCTTAATGCAGGGAAGGAGGGCGTGAGAAAGAATGTGCGGAGCTAAAAACATCTCTTTAAAAGGCTAAGTCAGAGCTTGTGGAAGAGAGAAAGACAAAAACCTCCTATTTGATAAAACTTTGGCACTTGAGTTGTCTAAACAAGAACTCGAAGATGAAAAGGTCAGAATTGTAGTTAAATATATTGAAAGGTTGAAAGAGAAAGATGACCGTCTTTCTAGGGTACAAGATGCATTTTTCAATGCTAAATGAAAATTTTCTGATACCAAACAAAAGATTTCATCTTTTCTAGACTTCCATTTTCCTGAACTAATGTTGAACTCTTTTGAAGACGCTCTTTTCTTGGCGCATTCTGACAATTGTAAAAAATATCCTAAGATTGAATCCCTTCGGATGATTCTTCTTTTGTGGGTAAAGTTATGAACATGATTGAGCAGGTCAAGCAGGGGATTCAAGTCCCTGATAAAGATAGAATGGAGCTTGCTAAAGTCCTTCATGATGATTTCGACTCATATGAGGGAGAGGAAGGTGATATTCACTACTACAAAAGTGGGCATATTCAACACTAATTTGTGTGTTGCTTGAAAAGTTTGATGAAAGCTATGCTTTCTTTGATCTTCTGCAGCAACATTCATGCGTTGTTGCATTAGATATGAATGTAGTGTTGTGGTTGGAATTCTTGTGCTGTGAATTGCAACACCAGTTCAAAGTGTTGCTTTACATAAATACA
Source organism: Allium sativum (assembly GCA_030737875.1). Classification (NCBI taxonomy): domain Eukaryota; kingdom Viridiplantae; phylum Streptophyta; class Magnoliopsida; order Asparagales; family Amaryllidaceae; genus Allium; species Allium sativum. The sequence continues at coordinate 860,234,409 of CM060918.1, read as the reverse complement.
TGTTAGGTCAGCGATCCGCGTTATCAATTTAAACAAATAAATAACGTCGATCTTTGATTAATCCAACGGTTCAAACGTATCCCTGCTCCAGTTTAGTGAAAATTTGGCATGATCTTTTCCCCATTCACGAAATACTTCCCCCTAAAACAAATTTCTCCCGTACTCCTTCTGTCTGTATCTCTCTCCACGAAATTTTTTGATGAAGACCTCCGATTGCTACTCTACCGCCGGTACAAATTATAAACCTCCGATTGCTCCTATTTTACAAACTTTACACCTCCAATTTGGATAATTTAGGACAATTATAGGTAGTTAGGTCTTCATCATTTTTGTTTTATTTAGATGATTTCATCTCTAACTTATTTTGGTCTAACATTCAAAGTTTCTGTGTAGTTGGGGTATACCGATTGCCATAAATTAGGGTTTTTCATAATTGAAGTGTTGTATTTATATGTTTACATGTGTTGAAATTGTGCAAGTTCTGTATTTTTATGTTTGCCAAACCATTGATGTTTTGGTAAATAATGCTTATTTCGACAAGTGGAAACAAAATTTAGATGACAAAAGAAAACCAATTTAAATGTTTAAATGTTATTTTTGTTTGTAATTAAATAATGCCTATTTCTCTTCCTACGTCGTATGACTATGAAGATACCCTGAGCATTGGGTGATCTACGACCGTCAAACCCATCATTACCAGAAACTCCAATTGATTTTGTATAGAGATGCAAGAAAGGCACTCCGATAGTTTTCTTGAGTATGAACTAGAGCAAGAAGAACTACGAAGACAATGGCGAGAAGAAGAACAACGTGAAGAAAGGGCGAAGCGGTGGCATAGTCCTTCTGCCCTGCATCGTCAGCATCAAAACAACCAAGTGGTTAACGAACAGCAAGCTGACTCACCAATCATAATGTGTGATTGTGGGTATGCCCCTGTAGAAGATGTTATTTTGATTGGATTCAACATTGGTCGTCATTATTTTAGATGTCATGTTTATCCCACAGGGTATACCTTTTGGTAATGGATTGACCAACAGTTTCCAAGTCGAGCCGCTGAGTACGCAAGTGAATTACAACATCAACTTACAATGCCGCAAAATCGAATTATTGGTTTTCGAACTGACGTTAGTAGACTTAACGACCAGCTTTAAGGGCTAAACATTAGAAGACAAAATTAAACTATTGCATAGTTCATTGTACTAGGAACAACTGTATCGTCTTTGTATCACCTGTACAGTCTTTGTATCTGTACTGCTGTGTTTTGGTGCAGTCATGTAATGTTATGAATTTGTGTTCAGTATCCTTAGTTGCTTGTTTTATGTATTCTCCTGATAACTCAGTTCCAAAAATTAGTGATAATTCATATCAAAACAATCGTCTTTGTATCATCACACTGATTATGTATATTTGTAAATTATTAACTTGTTTTGTTTTTATTTCTAATTTAGTCGAACCTTCCAAGGTAGCCCTTGTTCGTGTCTTGAAACTATTAGTGGTATCAAATTTGGTTTTGCTAGGCCATGGTCAGATTGTGGAAATGGACAGTGAGTATTACATATGGATAGGACTTCTGAGATCGAGTGCAGAATATGTAAGAGGGGTGACAGCTTTTCTATGAAATGCATTTCCCATTTATAAAGTAGGTGATGAGATGAAGTGCCCCAGCAAAAAATGTATAGAACGTAATTGGTATTGTGAAACTGTCATATATGATCATCTTATTTTTAATGGTCCTTCTCCATTACATACCAGGTGGATTTGTGAAGTTTCACAGACAAAATTAATAAGTGTTAATGACCTTATGGATTGTGCAACGGAGATGTATTTTAGGATAATTTAGATGTGATGTTCAAATGTGCGGGTTACAAATTTGGTCAAAATCCCATGGACTTTGTAGTAGAACTAAATCCAAAGGCCAAGAAATTTTATCGACATGTTAAAGAAGGTAAAAAAACCATTATATCCTGGCTGCACTAAATTTTCTCGACTAAGTTTCTTGATTAGGCTTTATCATTTAAAGTGTGCTTAGGGAATTAATGAATATACATTTGGGGAATTACTAAACCTTATTAAAGAAGCCTTTCCTGAAGCCCAGCTGCCTTTGTCTTCACTAAGCTGCAAAGAATTTCATTAAGGATTTCGGTCTTGATTACCATAAAATACATGCCTGCCCAAACCATTGTATGTTATATTGGGCAGAGAATAAAGATAAAGAGGCTTGTGACATTTGTGGTTTTTCAAGGTGGGCTGTAAAAGAAAAAGAAGATATTTGTGATAACAATGATCCAACAAAGCCAATTCCCAAAGTGTCGGCAAATGTTATGAGGTACTTTCCTCTAAGACCAAGGTTACAAAGGATGTTTATGTGCAAAGAATTTTCCAAACTTATGAGATGGAACCAAGTGGAATGAAAAGAAGATGGAAAACTAAGACATCCACCTGATGGTGTGGAATGGAAGATAATGGATGCTCGCTATCTTGATTTTTCATCAGAAAATCGTAATGTTAGATTGGGTCTAGCATCTGATGGATTTAATCCATATCGTTCAACGAATTCAAGCTATAGTACATGACCAATTATGTTGGTAAACTATAGTCTTCTGCCTTGGTTATGTATGAAACAAGGGAATTTGATTCTTTCAACATTAATGTTTGGTCCAGATTCTCCAAAGAATAGTATTGACGTATATATGCAGCATTTAATTGCGGAATTGAATGTGTTATGGAATGTTGGCATTGAAATATATGATTCCTTGACTGATGGGAATTTTATTTTATGTGCAAGCGTCTTATGGACCATTAGTGATTTTCCGGGATATGCCATGTTGTCAGGTTGGAGCACGAAGGGGAAACTAGCGTGTCCAATATGCCATTATGAAACTTTTTCAAATTATTTGAAGCCTAGCAAAAAAATGTGCTATATGCACCATAGAAAGTTTCTTGATCCGGCACATAAGTGGAGGCTGGATAAGAGGAGATTTAATGGCGAAACTGAGATTGGGAGCATTTCAGAAATATTATCAGGAACTGATATTGAAGAGTTATTGCAGGAGTTCGAAAATCGGTTTGGCGATAAGATGAAGAAACCAGGTAAAATTGATGGACCTTTTAAAAAAAGGTCATTATTGTTTGACTTACCATATTGGTGTCATAATCCCCTTCGACATAACTTAGATGCCATGCACATAATATTAGGTGCTTTACTTAATACAGGTCGCATGTCGAAGGATCACCTAAATGCACGTTTGGATTTATAGGAATTGGGCATAAGGAAGGCCTTTCATCCTGTTGAATGTGGTGACGGAAAGCATTTTGAAATTAGAGCTGCAATATTTGATATGACAAGCAAAGAGAAATCTTTTGCTCTGTATTGAAGAACGCCAAACTACCCTACGGTTGTGCCTCGAACGTTAGATGATACAAGCACATAAAATAGAGAACGGTTGTGGGATACAAGAGCCATAATGTTCATTTCATACTCCACTATTTGTTACAATTTGCCGTGAAGAAAGGTCAAAACCCGAGGTTGCATTATAATGATCAGATTTAGTGCATTCCTTAGAGGACTATGGAGCAAGGTTATCAAAGTGGATGATATCAAGAGGCTGCAAGGAGAAATTATCGAGATACTTTGTCATTTAGAAATGATTTTTCCACAGGATTTTTTCGATATAATGGTACACTTGCTTGTTCATTTATGAAGAGAAATCAAACACGGTGGGCCTGAACATCTTAGATACATATATTCAATTGAGAAATATCTGGGTAAGTTGAAATCTTATGTGCGAAATAGAAACAGACTGGAAGGTTCGATTGCAGAAGGTTACTTGGCAAAAGAGTGTGTGACCTTCTATTCAAGATTTTCAAGCATTGATGGAGGAAGAGAAAACAGTCGATTGATTTTGGAAGATGTCCAACAGATTTGGAATATCATATTGGAATAAATAAGAATAAAGATGGGAAGATGTTCAATTTGAAAGATGCATATTGGAAGGCAACGCATCGCTATATTCTGTTCAATTCCGGTAATAAAGAAATTGAGAGTTTGATCGAGTAAGTTTTTAAGTTCCTATATCATTTTCCTTAACTATAAATTAAAATCTGCATTTCATAGTTTTTTGACCTTAATTATTATTTAGGGTTCATCGGGCTTTTGTGGATGGTCTTGCAAATCCAAGGAGATAAAAGAGGGAACGATAACATTTTGTAGAGTTTTGGAATTGGCTTAAAGAAGAGGTTCTGAAAAAGGACAAAATTTCAACAGATTTAGAGGTGTTTTCATTAGGTTTAATCAAGTAGCCATGAAGTCTACTGGTTATATATTAAATGGATATAGATTCCACACAAAATTTAGAGATTCTCGATGTACCACACAAGATAATGGTTTATTTTTAACTGCCAAAACCACCAGCTTTGCAAGTTCGAAAGACCAAAACCCAATAGTGGGTGATGTCAATTACTACGGATCAATCAAATAAATTTTTGAGCTTGATTATTGGGGAGCTTTCACAGTGGTCCTTTTTAAGTGTTGCTGGTACCAAGAGGAAAAAGATTCATATGGTCTTACTCGAGTAAATTTTAGCAAGTGCCATAAAACTGATCCTTATGTCCTATCTTCGCAAGTGCAGCAAGTATTTTATGTGGAAGATGCAGCTGAAAAGAACAGTCATTACGTTATTAAAAAATTGCCGAGAGAAAGGTGTGATACTGAAAATCAGAATGCAATGGAAGAAGACATGAGTAATACGCATTCACATGATATGGGCATGGCTAGTGAACTAGAACCAGAAGTTGTTGATGGGGGTTGGCTTAGGGATGATGTCCCCGTAATACAACTAGAAACAAAACTAGAAGCAGAAGTTCCTGATCCTATTCCGTCTCGTTAGGACAAAAAATTCCTCTTTCTTATTGCTTTAATTTGGTCTAATTTATGATGTATTTAGCACTTTTTGTTTTAGTTGGAAATTATTATCTTTGATGAATGTATTTAGCACTCTTTTCTCATAATGCAATTTACACTGTTTACATGTTTTATTTTTTAATGTCTTTCTTTACTGTCATCCAAATTGGTTATTGATTTTTGTCCACTTTAACATGTACGTACCGTGTCCTAATGTATTCATTTTGTACAGGATGGATGAACCTATTATTATCCAAATGCAACATGGCGGACAGTTTCGAAGGACATGTTACGTCGGTGGAGAATCCTTCTAGTAACAAAATATGATGTAGAATGCTTTTCTTACAGTGTACTTATGGACTTTATTAAAGACGCTCTCCATTACACTGAAATAGGAGGAGTCTATATCATCAGCAAAGGAAGGAGGGACAGCTGGCAGCTAATATTGAATGACAAGGATGTAGCCGAGTACGTACAGAGCTGCAAAAAGAAAAAAGAAGTGGTCATTTACATCGACAATACCATTGAAAAAGACAGTAAGCCGTTGATTCAACTGCAGCCACATGTAATCATACGGCCAAGGAAAAACATAATTCATGGTATATATGTATATGTAATATAGATCCATTCTTATATATATCTCTCTGTGTGTGTGTAAAGAACTATGAAGGAGGCCATCATTATTTATTTTATTATTCCAGGTTCTGCTAAGAAGCCGGTTGGAAAGCGCAAGTATACTACTGCACATAGACTTCAGCAGCAACACAAAATTATGAAAAACAACCCAACTCAAGTGGGTTTGAAGAAACTATCGCCGGAGCCAGATATGAATAATGATGAAGAAGATGTTACTGTGACGGGCAAAGAACCAGGAGGAAATTAAATGTAGAAAATGAAATAGGTAATGACGATGACACCCAAGAGAATGAAGCTGATGTTCAAGTATTTTTCAGTTTTCATCTCATTTTATTGATCCAGACGAAATCTTGTATTTCAAACTACTTTTTATTAAAATTCTTGTGCATGCATTCTATCAAAATAGCAAGAACTGTTTATACATCGACTCTATTTAGTTAACTAGCTTAAATTTATCATTGAAGGTGAGTAACAATGCTAATCTGCTTGTAGTTCTTACAACCGTCAGTTTCGATGAAATATGAACAAGAGCGAATCGCGTGAATGCAAGAAAACGATGCAGTTAGTAGATCACTTAGGGTGCCTTCATTGGTTAGTTGTATGCAAGAGGCTGCTGCACGAAATAAGAAAGATAAAGGTAAAGATGTTGCTGGATGTGATGAATACATCCCAGGAAATGCTAGTGAAGACGTCACTGATGATTCATCGGATTCGGAGGTATAAAGAAGTTATTTGTTTATTACTTATTGTCTTTGCCTTTAGGAACGTAAAAAATCTTGAACTTCGACTTAATTGTAGAGAATCAAAATTGTTAAGTCAAAGGATCCTTTTCTTGGACCAAGAACTCATTTACGAACCGATGCAGCTATTGAAATTGAGAAGGAAGCGATGACTTGCACCCCTCCAAAGAAAGTTGGCTCCAACAAGGATTTGATCATGACACACAGTCCCACTCCAAAGAAACTTAGTAACCAGGAGAAATTCGCAGAAACATTAAAGGAATTGACGAAACCTACACCATCTACCATCTTTTTTAGGAGTTTTAAAACCTACAACATGTCGTCCATCTGTTTTAAAACCTACATGTAGCAAATTGTTCAAACAATCGAAAAATTCATGTGAAGCTATTGGTCCAGTTGCTGCTTATCTAGCAATGCGGAAACGTCAAAAGTAGAATGTTGAAGCGCCTCCAACAATGGAAAATCTTACTGATCGATTAGAGCAGGAATGGATTGCATTGGAAGATGAAGCAAGTATAAGTACAATATAATGTTTCTTCATCTATGCAATGCACTGCACTGTTGAGTGTGTCTATTTTCTATTCATTTTTTTGAGCCTCGTAGATAAAGTAAAAGGTCCAAAAAAACCTAGAGGGAAGTCAAAAATGACCAAGGTGCATGGTAGAACCCCTGACGATAAAGTAGTCATTTAGATGAATGAGGATGGTCAGCCAGTATCTGATAATATTACAGAGTTAAGCAATTTTCTTGGGACACTAGCAAAGGATAATGTGTCTCTTACTTACATCAATTGGCATGTTGTTCCTGATCAATTAAAGCGACAAATGTTGGAATATGCTCTGGTACAATCTAATTTTCTTAACCATATACAGTTCAACTGACTTCCTGAATGTTTGTTTTAATTAATTAGTTTGTTTCTTGAATTTTGTGATTGATATATTGTAGACTAGGTATGTCATCCCTGAAGAAGGATACAAGTGCGTCCTGAACATGCTTAACAACTCTTGGAGGCAGTACAAGTCTCGCGTCAGAGCAAGGTATTATAAAAAATATTCAACTGATGAGGAAAGGCTTGCAAATAGGCCCAGTACAATTCTGTTGGATGATTTTTAAATGCTCTTGGAATACTAGTGGTATAAAGCAGTTCAGATATGACTTTAATGATATTCACATTTGTATAATGTTAGTAGTTCACATTAGCTTGTTTAGTGCTAATATTTTCTTTAGTTGTTTTCATTATCCTTGTTTAGTGCAATTTTTTTTTGGATTTCCAGGCCCTACCTAATACTACTTTCGTGCATCGTAATTCATTAAATGAGACACATACCACGGGTCCCAAAACTCATGCAGTAGCCAAAGAAAAGATAGTATTGTTTTTTTGAACTAAGTTATTTTTTTTTGAGTTGAATTGGCCACGTGATAATTCTAATTTGTTATATCATTGAATTATATTTTATATATCATTGTCACAATTTTTATAGGTAGCAGCTATATCTGTAAATTCTTAACATTGAATGTCGCAAATTCTGTTTAATTTTTGGTAATCCTAATACTTGACAGAGAAAGAAGGACCTAGGAAGAACCTTCCCATCGGCTGCCTTGGCTTATTTGGAAACGTATAAACGAGAACCGGGTAGAAGTTACAAGACTAACACGGATGAATTAAAGGCCAAATACGTGAGTACATATATAATTAGATACTAAAATAGCAATACTTGTGTAAATATAATTGGCACATTGTACGTTTGTTGGAGCTGCTTCTGAAATCGAACACATATTTAGTTTGAAAGAAAACCAGTTCTATTAATAAATTCATTCCTGCCAGCTGCCTATTTATATATATATATGTGTGTGTGTGTGTGTGTGTTTGCCTGGTTTTCATTTTGTAGGTGAAGGTTCAAGAAATGGTGGATGCAGGAAACATTTCTGAGGCAGATGCACTTGTTTCTGGTGGGAAGAGCCACACGCGGAACTGGCTTTAGGAAGGTGAGGTAAAATGGACGAAAAGTCTCCAATAACTCCTAGTTCTTCGGACAGTTTTGTGCAAGAACTGACCCTAAAAAAAGGCAAGAGCTTGAGGTGGATTTGGAAGAAAAGGTGAACAGAAAAATGAAAGAGAACGTGTCATGGGTGTTTAAAAAGCTAGGTGAAGCCAATCCAGATCTTAGTTTAGATGTCGGAGACTTTTATGTCACCACAGCAAGAGATGAAGATGACATTGCTACCCTTGTAACCCCGATAAATGACTGAAGTATTTGGATGGTATGTGTTAGCACCTATAGTATATTTTGTTCTTTTAAATTATGGTCCCTGTGGTATGTGTTCGTGATGGCACATGTGGTATGTTTAGATGATGGCACATGTGGTATGTGTTGGTGATGACACTTTTGAGTTGGTATATATAACTGGTTGGTCTGACTGTGGTTATTAAAGTTTTGGGAGGATTTATTGTATGAATATTTTGGTATATATATGTATAAATGTGGTACAATGTTTTGGATTGAATATATGTACTACAGAATTTGTAATCATAGGGTTGTATTACAGTTACATTTGATTTTTTCTGGTGTTGCATTTGATTTTTTTAACCATTGCAGTTGATGTTTTCTGGTGTAGTAGTACAGTATGTGCTTTTGCATTAGATGGCACTGGGTGTTGCATTAGATTGTTGTGATGTTGCATTAGACTATGCTGTGGTGTTGCATTAAGTGTAATATTATTAATTCCACAAAGGTACGATACGTGGGTCCCATAGCCTACGTGGCGCCACATGTATAGCTGACGTGGCATGTGACACATGTGCAGCTGACATGGAGAGATGACGTGGCGTGTGACGCGTTGGCAGCTGACGTGGAAAGTCCATGTGGACCCCACTACCATGACCTGGAAGCCAGGCTATGGCATCTACTTAAGGCAACATTGTATGTTGTTGCATTACATGCATATACTGTTGCAATAGGGTTATAATGCAACATTTTCTTTCCATAGCCGTAGATGGACAAAAGCGTTGCATTAGATGGCTTATGCAACGGTCGTGGATGCCACGCCCCCCTTGGTGTTGCCTATTTGACAAAATGGCCTACGGCAACGCTTTTTTGATCTACGGCCACAGAAAAATAGCGTCGAATATGCCCACTTTTGTAGTAGTGATTGTTGTTATTAATGACAACAAAGATGATAATGAAAGGGCTGACGATCTCGGTCCTGGCAATGAGAGTCATCATAATGACGTTGGAGGGGGAGACAGTAAACCTCCTGCTTCTACTAGTGGTGCCCATGGATTCAAGGATCCAAACCCAGATCCTTCAGATGCTTCCAACATTCAGGATCTAGTGGAAAATCTTTCTGAGGATAATGGCCCCTTCGACAAAGGACAGATAGGAAAAGAACAACCTGCTTAGCCTAAAGCCCTATTTTTCAGGTATGGATTTCACTTTCGAAGTATTTTCTTCCCTCTTAGATTTATGATAACTGATTCCCTATAATTTATAGTTAAGGAAAAACATTGCCTTATTTTATAAGGCTAAGTTAGATAAGAAATAAAAGGAAATAATCAGGTCTCGTATAGAGCAGGACAAATTGCTAAAAGATTATAATGCTTTATCTAAAAAAATTTATGATCTTAAGAAAAGTGCTTCAAAATGGATGTCTTATAAAGAACATGAATCCGAGAGATGGTTAAAGGAAGCATGACTTCAAAGAGAAAGAATTCTTAAGGAAAACGAAGAGTCGATGACTTTATTTTGGATGTTGATAAAAGATAGGGATATTGATAGATTTCTTGTATAAGGTCTATAACTGTTGAAATAGTAGATGTCTCTTTCTTAGGGGAGTTTAGTGGTGACTTACTTTGACGTCTTCATAGTCGATGCTTAGACAATCGTAGGGTTGACCTCCACGGTGGGGCTTGTTGGAACCTACTAAGGGTTTATTCAATCCCCAGGGACTTACCCCAAAATAATCTCAAGTGTAATAATACCATATTTATCTCTGAGTTATTCAAAAAGTCAATATTGTATGAAAAGGATGAATATCTGTAAAACTTATAGAATTATGAATGCATGCTTTTGATGTTTACTTCCTATATCGATGATTTCTAATTTTGTTTCGTGTTATGGCAGAGCCACAAAGATGTAGTGTCCAAATATGCCTTACACTCATTTTCAGATTAAGGAGGGAATGTTCGACCAAAACTGTTTCTCAAGCAACATCTAGGTTTTGAAGGGACCAATTTCTAAGAGACCTTTGACGTGTTTACATTAAATACCCTCAACTTTCTTTTGACTTTTTGGTTGATGACCGGGAAATAATTCTAAAGAGACTTAGAACCTGACATGTTGAGTTGATAGTAACATAAACAGTATGTGTTTTGACAAACAAGATCATCCTTTGTAATCCTTTGTATGTGTACTACCAAAATGACTCAAGGCTTGATCGAATAGATCTGAACCTTCTTGTATTAAGTACTTATCATAATGAAAAGTCTAACTTTATTAGTATCAATCTGTGAAAATAGAACTTGTAAACAACTACACCTTATTTTTCTTATTAATAGGGAAATCAAGCTGAAATTTCACTCTCTCAATCCAAGGATGAATCAATAACAGTTGCAGAGCGAAGGGACGTTCCCAAAGATTTGCCCACTAGAACTGGAAAAAGAATAGTTTTACTTCAGTAGTTGGCCATGAAGCATTTGAATGAGAAAATAATTGTTTTAGTGGGTTGGTTGAAAGAAAAGGATAAAACTATCCTTGAATTACAGAAACAGATAAAAGTCAACCCCTCCACCGACTTTGATAATGAGATAAGTGGGTTGCACCAGCAGATCGCTGATTTGGTGTGACGACCCCGAAACCCCCATACGACGGTGGCAAGGGTAATCTTTGGAATATAACACATAAATAATAACAGTAGAACAGAAATAAATAAATACACCAGAAAATGTACGCCAAAATACACTAGATAAACATAATCATCAGAGTTACACAGTATATAGGATCATACTTAGTACAAAATACAGTTCAGCTATACAAAAATGTCTACAGCGGAATCAAAACATAATATGTACAATAGGAGCTGAACAGCATACAAAGAGATAAATGGTAGAATCCATCTTCAACTCCAGCTATCCAGAAGAGCCTGCTAAAACCTGAATACAAGGCTGCACGTGTAGAAGTAAGGGCACCCGAGTTTGCAACTGAAACAAACTACGAGTCAGTTATGGGACTGGTATGAGAAATCTACTTAACAGGATAACTAATAATAATAAGGCAAATCATAGGACCACGCCACTTTCGTGGAACGGGTTTACTCCATTGGATTGCCAGTGCTTTAAAACAAGTAAACCTTTTAAACATCGCAATGCTTTTTATAAAAATGAAGCCATTATAAGACTAAGTTCCCATTACACAATGCAACGCAAACCGAGGATAAAGTTTTACCTTTTAATGGACAAAATATGCTTGATACGAGCAAAACAAATCATTTGATATTATTACTAGTGTTTATATGTTTCAAAAACAATTTCAATCATAACTATTAGTCATAGAGGGCATGGGTACCATATATCTTGTCGCCATATATAGGTATACAATCAAAACCGCACGGTGTCGTATTTGGAAATTGGATTTCCGTCATGAACCAAGGCAAAACATAGTCTTTACCGACTTCGAGACTCTCTAGCCCGAGCCTCAGGGTCAGAGCGCATCGACCCTTGGATCGTCAGGGTCGGTCCACCGTTGTGGATTAAAATGCCTGAACACTGCGTTTCCTTGCCCTTTGGGGGCATAAATGAGTCGTATGACTCCATCGGCTCCACATAGTCACCGATATATTCGGGGCGCCTCGCAATCCAACAACCACACAGGTGAAAATAATATGAATGTTAGGGCTGGTAGGTTACTGACACCACCCTAGCTAGAAGGAAACGCATGTCCTCCCTGATTTCCTCTCCCATTTCTGGCTCATATTGGGGTGTAAGGCTCGCGAATCAACGTTATACACAAAGCTATGCCACACAGGTGGTGCTTTGATCATCAACCACAAGACTTTGCTTTTCAACAAAAGCCGTGATCATTTTCCACTTAGGCATGCCACATAGGCAATTCACACCATGCGGCTGATGTCTATCGATATACAACCTCTTATCCCGTACGTCTCAAAGAAGGGTGAAGTAAGGGAATGAATTCCCCTTCACTAGGCAGATGTATATTTAATAGAGATCAATAAACACAGAGTAAAATCCAATGTCAGACACACAGTCCATACAAGCTCGTTTTGGGTCTGAACGAAACTGGAGGCACCTTATGCCTCGCATATCCATCGATCTCCAAGTACGTCTGGACGATCACCACTTATTATCTATATCTTAGTACGCCTCCCAATAAGACATCAGTAATCATCCAACCGATATGAAGATCTCCAGTCTTCAACCACCGTCTTCATCATCGGCTTCTTATCGTCGATCAATTATTTGAAATGAGATTTAACTCGGCCATTTCAAATAATTCATGTATATTTAGAATTTAAATCAATTCATTTCAATGGTTAAATTATTCGACATCAACCATTCTGTTCTTAAATGTAATTTTCACGCCAAACACACTCAACCATCAAATATCCAATAAACCGGGTAAATTCGGTTTACTTCCATTCCACATTGTTTATAATATTTTATAACGGTTTATCGCTATTTTAATTCATCTAAAAATAGCCAATTCATTCAAACGACGCTTCAGGCCATATGGCGGCCATGGCGCTATTTTTCTTCAGATTTGATTTACACATATCTAAAAATCCAACCGTTGGATCTTTACAAATTTTATATCATTAGAAATATCTTTTCAAAACGAATCCAACGGTTCCAGTTTTGGGAAAATCCAACGGTCGGATCTCCCGGTACAATCGTTTGAAGTTACGATTTCAAAATACGAACTACAGCGTCGTTATTCGATTTATTTTAATTATATTTATATATATAAATATAATCGATTCTAGCGCTATTTTCATTCAGATTTGAATTAAACATTCCAGAAAATCCAACCGTTGGATCTTTACAAAGTTGGTGTCATTGGAAAGATATTTCCAAAGCGAACACAGCGGTCTCGGTTTCGATAAAATCCGATCGTTGGATCTCCCGCAATAATCGTTTAAAATCACAGTTTCAAAATACGAACTACAGCTTCGTTATTCGATTAATTTAATTATATATATATATAATTCATTCTTCGATTTCAAAACCATAGTCACTTCATATATTTGATAAAAATGATATTTTTGTCCAACAGATATTCATTTCCACACATCACTATTTTTAACAATTCATATATATAATAAAAATGTAATTTTTATTGTTAAAACAATTTATTTCAAAACACGATTATTTTATATAGTTCATACATAAGGTAAAAATGTTATTTTTATCATTCAAAGAATTTATTCAACACATGAATTTCTATTCAACACATGAATTTCTATTCAACACATGAATTTCTATTCAACACATGAATATGGTTTCAACACATGAATTTTTTCTATAGATTATATATATAATAAAAGTGTGATTTTTATTGTTAAAACAATTTATTTAAAACACGAATAATTTAAATAGTCTATATATGTGATAAAATGTTATTTTTACCTTTCAAAGAATTTATTCAACACATGAATTTCTATTCAACACATGAATTTCTATTCAACATATGAATATGGTTTCAACACATGAATACAAATCAAACACAGGAATATTTCAGAAAATTTCGACAGCATAACGGTAGGGTAGTTAAAACTGGCACCGTCCCGAGTACGGCTCCTCGCTCTACCTTAAAGCCTCGCAGCTTTTGACAATGGGGATTTCAATATCTAGTTCGTACACAGACGAGTTTTCCTATATACTAATCCTATTGGGATTTCAACCACAAACAATCATTTCAAATCAACCATTCATGATATTCACCAAATTTCACATCAACCAATAATAAAAACAATATCACAACCAATATATATTGTCCATGGTCTGTGGACGAGGGGAGTGTGTATATATATATACGTATATAACTATATTTCGATTTCATTCCAATATCATTTTAATTCATTTCAATGCATATATCATTTTTACAACGCATATATAACTTATACATCGAACATACGACATATACAACGCTTATACATGAGGTGTACAACGCTTATATAACTCATACTTCGACTATATAATTTATACATCATTATTTCCATATTGTTTATAATTCAGAAATCTCACATTCGGTTCCACTCCTCCAAAAATTGTACAAGGCTTAGAAAAATATCCGTTCTCTTCTAGAATGTAGACGACATCCGCATGAGTCCACTGTCTCTTGTTTCACTGAATTTCGACCACGTAGCAAAAAGATATGACTTTAAGAAGTTAGCAACGCTTTAAAGTGTTATTTTCAGTTCAAATTATTCACTTCCGTTACCTTCAACTATGGTTCAAAACTAGGTCTTCAGATTTCACGCGAACCGATGCACGATATGACGATCAACCTTCACCACCTCGACGGGCTTGGAGTCACGCACCTGGCGCTCCCCTTTTGGTTGAACTCGAACGCAGATCGGAGGAGATCTGTAACGGCTAGAAATTTTCGACTCCTCGAGAGTTGAAAATTCCGCGCTGTTAGTGAAAGAAAGTAGAGGGTGAGGAAGAAAAGATAGAACTAATAGAATAGAAGAAGAAGAAGAACTTACATCATCAGAGTAAACACGAATCTCACTATGGAACGAATAAAATATAACATAACTTTGAAATACAAATCAGTACTCGTATATACATACCATTTCAAAGTACAACACTTAACAACACAGCGGAATAATAATAGCTATAATCCTGAAGCCTCCTGCTCCAAGTTCTCCAAGTGTATCTGTAAAATCCCGACTACTTGAGTGCCCGTACAAATTTAGGCACCCAAGAGTTTCGGGGAAACAAAACAAAATAAACTCCGGGTCAGTCATGGGACTGGTGTGAATAAAACTCCAACACTTGGTTAAATAAAGGATATCTTTCTGATATTATAATAATGTCTAAATACAAATAGTTATCAATCTAGCAGAACGCTTGCATCTCACGTTCCACATACATAGTATACAAATAAAACCGTGAGCGCTTATTGGAGATTGGATTCCAACAGACAAGGTATAGGAGCACCTTCCGATCAGTGTACTCTAGAGGAGATACACTAGGGTTCAACAAGAACGTCTTGCAACCCGGCCACACATGACCGTCCACTCATTTAGATTGAGTGTAACGAATATATTATCACCGATGGTTGGGATCAGCAACCATCCTTCCCGATAAGGGACAACATTGAAATAGATTATAAAGAAGTACAATTGAATATTCTCTAGATGGTGATAATACACCCTGCTTGGGTATGGCCCAACTAGCCATGCTGCCTAGCCCAACTTCTGCTATTTCCCGGTTGTGAGGTTTTGAGGTCACGTTTATCACTTTGACATATTATTTCTTCAATTACTTTGAATGCCACATCGTCATACCTGCCAAATCATTATCGATTTCTCAAGGCATCACGGGTATAAAAGCTAAGAGAAACGAATTTCTCCGCCACCCAATGTAATACGTTTGAAGAGATCAGCATATATGATTCGTTAAGAATACTTTGTCAAACACTCGTCCATATACGTTGTCCTGGGACTGAACAAACCGAAGGTACTATTCAGTGAATCCATACTACCTAGGCTTTTCACAATTGCCCTTGCACTTTACTCCGTCTTCAATTATCTTCAGCATACTTGATTCGCAACGCTTATGCCAATACGGAGTGGTTCTTCGGATAATAATCCAACCGGTCTCTCCATATTAACAACGTAAAAATGGTCAAAACTTTGATAGTCTGTGATTTAACTATCAAATGAAAACATGTCGGTGTACAAACAACGATCTTATTTCCAAATGGGAATTCGATCGATCAATCATCATATGTTCATATTTCCTTATTTCATATATTTAGAAAATATATGTTATTAATCATTGGAAAACATTTCCATAGCTTATTTTCACATCACTATTATTTCGCAACTATCAGTCCCTAACTGTAACTAGTATGAGAACAATTCTCTAAGTATCAATCCGGAAGGTCGAAACCAACATCAGATCGTCACTTAGAAAACCGTTCAACTTACCCTCTCCAGTCAGTTTCTGAATTTGCTTAACTCTATTTCTTAAATTCTTGTCATGAAAACATTTCATTTTCTATGTTTAGAAAACATATCTGACTATATTTGGAAAATGTTTCCAAAACTCATTTACGGATTTCCAATGAACGTTGTATAAAACATCGTTTCGCTTAATCCATTTATCGCTTATTCCTTAACTTTATTCCTAATCAACCTTTTAGATCGAACCACAACTATTCCTTTGTCAGTTCTGAAGTCAATAAAGTTGGGGTATAATTACCTCGCAGACCTTAATTGAACAACGTCCTTTACTGTGAAATAGATGAAGCTCATCACTCACTTTTTACAATTATTTGTTTACGCAAATTCTCGGATTCAGGTTACGAATCCACTTATTATATGACAACGTTTGATTATAACTATAACGTTATAATTCCTACCTCTAAAATATCTAACCTAAATTATAAATTTATTTCCTAACTCGAATAATTTTACAGACACCTAATTTCTAAATCAATAACTAAATCTTGATTTAAACCCTGGAAAGTAAATAGTACTTTCCCGAATTCGCTATAATCGAATTCGACGTATAACTCTCTTTCGAGTAATCTCTATTCGATTAACTCTCCCTTTTTAATAACTTATATTCGATAAACTCTATTTCGATTAACTCCTATCGAATAACTAATATTCGAATAACTCTTATTGGTTGGCTCTATTTCATTAACTCTTATCGAATAACAAATATTCGATTTTCTTAAATGTGTCAATTCTTATCGAATAACTAACATCCGATTAACTTAAATGGATTTACTCTTATCGAATAACTTATTCGATTAACTCAACTTGATTTTCTTAACTCGATTATCTCAACTCGATTACTTAACTCGATTACTTAACTCGATTACTTAACTCTATAACTTAACTTAACCCAAATCGATTAACTCAACTCTAATCGATGTAACGGCTGGAAATTTTCGACTCCTCGAGAGTCGAAAATTCTGGGACGTTAGTGAAAGAAAGTAGAGGGTGAGGAAGAAAAGACTGAACTAATAGAATAGAAGAAGAAAAAGAACTTACATCATCAGAGTAAACACGAATCTCACATCGGAACGAATAAAATATAACATAACTTTGAAATACAAATCAGTAATCGTATATACATACCATTTCAAAGTACAACACTTAACAACACAGCGGAATAATAATAGCTATAATCCTGAAGCCTCCTGCTCCAAGCTCTCCAAGTGTATCTGTAAAATCCCGACTACTTGACTGCCCGTACAAATTTAGGCACCCAAGAGTTTAGGGGAAACAAAACAAAACAAACTCTGGGTCAGTCATGGGACTGGTGCGAATAAAACTCCAACACTTGGTTAAATAAAGGATATCTTTCTGATATTATAATAATGCCTAAATACAAATAGATATCAATCTAGCAGAACGCTTGCATCTCACGTTCCACATACATAGTATACAAATAAACCGTGAGCGCTTATTGGAGATTGGATTCCAACAGACAAGGTATGGGAGCACCTTCCGATCAGTGTACTCTAGAGGAGATACACTAGGGTTCAACAAGAACGTCTTGCAACCCGGCCACACATGACCGTCCACTCATTTAGCTTGAGTGTAACGAATATATTATCACCGATGGTTGGGATCAGCAACCATCCTTCCCGATAAGGGACAGCATTGAAATAGATTATAAAGAAGTACAATTGAATATTCTCTAGATGGTGATAATACACCCTGCTTGGGTATGGCCCAACTAGCCATGCTGCCTAGCCCAACTTCTGTTATTTCCGGGTTGTGAGGTTTTGAGGTCACGTTTATCACTTTGACAGATTATTTCTTCAATTACTTTGAATGCCACATCGTCATACCCGCCCAATCATTATCGATTTCTCAAGGCATCACGGGTATAAAAGCTAAGAGAAACGAATTTCTCCGCCCCCAACGAAATACGTTTAAAGAGATCAACATATTTGATTCGTTAAGAATACTTTGTCAGACACTCGTCTATATACGTTGTTCTGGGACTGAATAAACCAAAGGCACTATTCAGTGAATCCATCCTACCTAGGCTTTTCACAATAGCCCTTGCACTTCACTCCGTCTTCAATTATCTTCAGCGTACTTGATTCGCAACGCTTATGCTAATACGGAGTGGTTCTTCGGATAATAATCCAACCGGACTCTCCCTATTTACAACGTAAATATGGTCAAAACTTTGATAGTCTGTGATTCAACTATCAAATGAAAACATGTCAGTGTACAAACAACGATCTTATTTCCAAATGGAAATTCGATCGATCAATCATCATATACATATATTTCCTTATTTCATATATTTAGAAAATATTTGTTATTAATCATTGGAAAACATTTCCATAGCTTATTTTCACATCACTATTATTTCGCAACTATCAGTCCCTAACTGTAACTAGTATGAGAACAATTCTCTAAGTATCAATCCAGATGGTCGAAACCAACATCAGATCGTCACTTAGAAAACCGTTCAACTTACCCTCTCCAGTCAGTTTCTGAATTTATTTAACCCTATTTCTTAAATTCTTATCATGAAAACATTTCATTTTCTATGTTTAGAAAACGTATCTGACTATATTTGGAAAACGATTCCAAAACTCATTTACGGATTTCCAATGAACGTTGTATAAAACATCGTTACGCTTAATCCATTAATCGCTTATTACTTAACTATATTTCAAATCAACCTTTTCTATCGAACCACAACTATTCCTTTGTCAATTCTGAAGTCAATCAAGTTTGGGTATAATTACCTCTCAGACCTTAATTGAACAACGTCCTTTACTGTGAAATAGATGAAGTTCGTCACTCACTTTTTCCAATCATCTGTTTACGCAAATTCTCGGATTCAGGTTACGAATCCACTTCTTATATGACAACGTTTGATTATAACTATAACGTTATAATTCCTACCCCTAAAATATCTAACCTAAATTATAAATTTATTTCCTAACTCGAATAATTTAACAGACACCTAATTTCTAAATCAATAACTAAATCTTGATTTAAACCCTGGAAAGTAAATAGTACTTTCCCGAATTCGCTATAATCGAATTCGACGTATAACTCTCTTTCGAGTAATCTCTATTCGATTAACTCTCTCTTTTTAATAACTTATATTCGATAAACTCTAATTCGATTAACTCCTATCGAATAACTAATATTCGAATAACTCTTCTTGGTTGGCTCTATCACATTAACTCTTATCGAATAACAAATATTCGATTTTCTTAAATGTGCCGATTCTTATCGAATAACTAACATCCGATTAACTTATATGGATTTACTCTTATCGAATAACTTATTCGATTAACTTAACTTGATTTTCTTAACTCGATTATCTCAACTCGGTTACTTAACTCGATTACTTAACTCGATAAATCTTAACTCGATTACTTAACTCGATAACTTAACTTAACCCAAATCGATTAACTCAACTCTAATCGATTAACTTAATTTGATTTACTCCTTCGAATAACTAATTCGAATAACTTAATTGATTAACTCCTTTGAATAACTAATTCGAATAACTTACCTTCGAATAACCAATATTCGATTTACTCTAACTCGATTAACTTAATTCTAATCGATTTACTCCATTTCGATTCAACTTAATTCAAATCGATTAACTTAACTCAAATTGATTAACTCCTTTCGAATAACTAAATTTGATTTAACTCTTCTCAAATAACTAAATTCGATTAACTCAAATTGAATAACTAATATTCAATTAACTCTTACGTGTTTAACTCTATTCGAATAACTAATTCGAATAACTTACCTTCGAATAACTAATATTCGATTTACTCTAAGTCGATTAACTTAATTCTAACCGATTTACTCCATTTCGATTCAACTTAATTCAAATCGATTAACTTAACTCAAATTGATTAACTCCTTTCGAATAACTAAATTCGATTTAACTCTTCTCGAATTACTAAATTCGATTAACTCAAATTGAATAATTAATATTCAATTAACTCTTACGTGTTTAACTCTATTTGTAATAACCCGGAAAATGTGAACCAGTTTAAAATTTTTAAATTTGGTTATTAACAAGAAATTTGAATAGTTGAAATAATATATTTCAATAAAATATAGAATTGTGTATAATATTGTAGTTTGAAATTTTGATTACAAACTTTGTCTGACTGTACCGGGTGGAAAATATAACAGATTTTAACGAAATTGAAAATATTTAAATCTGTTTATCAATACCTTTCTAACGAATCTAAAAAATCGAAATTTCATAACGGAAATCAAAAGTTATGGCCAAATGAATTTTCAGAAAGGTCGCTATATAGTATATATAGCCCTTGAAAATTGAGATTTTGCATACGACCTCGGAATTCGACGAAACCACTTTTGTTGGGTCCAGGATGTCAAATTATTGCTAAGTTTCAAATTTCATAATTTTTGAAGCTAGTATGTGAGCGGGGCAAAAGATAACGTGTTTGGTCAAATTCTGTTAAAATGGGTCGACCTAAAAATGGCCGTTTTTCAAAAGAGCTCAGAATTCGACGAAACTGGTTTTGTTAGGACCGTATCATTAAAACAAAGCTAGATTTATTTTTCTGGAATTTTTCGGTTCAGTTTGTGACCCTGGCAAAATGAAATGTACGTTTAAATTAAATATCGAATGTTTTATATTTTAATTTGAAAAATAACTGACTGTAACAGTCGAAATGGCCAACGAAACATATCCCATTGTGTTCGGAATGGGGGTATTTAGCTAGAGGCGACAGTCGTTGGGTTTAATTTAGAGGTCGTTAGTGGAAGGGGGTATTTTTGGAATTAAATAAATTAAAAATTAAAATAAAAAGGGCATGGGCCAATCAGAATCCATCTTCTCCACCGAAACCCCTGTCGCGACGCGGAAACCCATCCAAAACTTCTCTCTTAAATTTCTCCGCATCCACTCAACGAAATCGAGCAAACCCAGTTCCAATTTGAAGAGTGTTCAGAGATCTTCAAATCCATAGTAATTTCACGAATAATCATTGAGTATTGAAGGAGATATCGCGTCGGGAAGCCCCGACCTTTGCGCCGCCGCCGTGCCCTCCAGGAGGCGTCGAGTTGGACATCTCAGGTAGCTTTGGAAAGCTCTCTCCTTCCTCTTCGACGTGGCGCTGGCCGTTCGTCCTAAAGCTTCGTAGATTTGCCGAAAAATTCAACCCTAGCTTTCGAATCAAAAAGGGGTATACGGCTGAAACTGATTTTTACACTTTAAAGCGTTGCAAACTTGGAAAAATCATATCTTTTTGCTATGTTAACAAAATTCGATGAAACAGGAGACACCGTGACCGCAAGGTGGCTCTCTACATTCTAGAAGAAGCCGCCGATTTCTCTGACCTTCCTACGATTTTTAGCACCGCAATAACCAATGTGAGGAATCTAAACTATTTTTGTGAATGTAATCGCGTTGTATAAATTATATAAGCGAAGTGTAAATTATATACGCATTGTATACCTCATGTACATGTGTTGTATAAGTTATATTCGCGATGTATAAATTATACAAGCGTTGTTTGAAACATATATGCTATGAATTGTGATGAAATGCAAGTGAATTATTATATTATATATATATATATATACTCCCCTCGTCCACAGACCATGGGCGATATTTATTGCTTGTGATTGACGTGATATCATATGGTTTGACGAATGGTTGGAATAATTGTTTGTGGTTGATAGGATGGTTGAAAAATACCTTTATGGTTGAAAAATACCTTTGTGGTTGAAAAATACCCTCTTGTGGTTGAAACAAACAGAATAGGATTGTGGAATTGAAAATAAAACATGCCGCCTGTGTGCGAACTAGATGCATGATCCCCATTGTCAAAAACCGCGAGGTTTTAAGGTAGAGCGAGGAGCCGTACTAGGGACGGTCCCGGTTTTAACTACACTGCCATTATGCTGCCGAAATTTTCTGAAATATTTATGTGTTAGAATAATTTTCATTCGTTGAAATAAATTGCATAAACTCTATCAAATATTCATGTGTTGAGTTGTAATTCATTCGTTGAGTTGAAATTCATGTGTTGAATATTATTTGAATTTAATCAAATGGCTTTAGCAATAAAAATCACATTTTTATATATATACAAACGATATCAAATATTCATGTGTTGAGTTGCAATTCATTCATTGAGTTGAAATTCATGTGTTGAATATTATTTGAATTTAAACAAATGGCTTTAGCAATAAAAATCACATTTTTATATATATACAAACGATATAGAATATTCATGTGTTGAGTTGCAATTCATTCGTTGAGTTGAAATTCATGTGTTGAATATTATTTGAATTTAAACAAATGGCTTTAGCAATAAAAATCACATCTTTATATATATACAAACGATATCAAATATTCATGTGTTGAGTTGCAATTCATTCGTTGAGTTGAAATTCATGTGTTGAATATTATTTGAATTTAAACAAATGCCTTTAGCAATAAAAATCACATTTTTATATATATATACAAACGATATAGAATATTCATGTGTTGAGTTGCAATTCATTCGTTGAGTTGAAATTCATGTGTTGAATATTATTTGAATTTAAACAAATGGCTTTAGCAAAAAAAATCACATTTTTATATATATATATATACAAACGATATAGAATATTCATGTGTTGAGTTGCAATTCATTCGTTGAGTTGAAATTCATGTGTTGAATATTATTTGAATTTAAACAAATGGCTTTAGCAATAAAAATCACATTTTTATATATATATATATACAAACGATATAGAATATTCATGTGTTGAGTCGCAATTCATTCGTTGAGTTGAAATTCATGTGTTGAATATTATTTGAATTTAAACAAATGGCTTTAGCAATAAAAATCACATTTTTATATATATATTCAAACGATATAGAATATTCATGTGTTGAGTTGCAATTCATTCGTTGAGTTGAAATTCATGTGTTGAATATTATTTGAATTTAAACAAATGGCTTTAGCAATAAAAATCACATTTTTATATATATACAAACGATATCGAATATTCATGTGTTGAGTTGCAATTCATTCGTTGAGTTGAAATTCATGTGTTGAATATTATTTGAATTTAAACAAATGGCTTTAGCAATAAAAATCACATTTTTATATATACAAACGATAGAATATTCATGTGTTGAATTGCAATTTGTTCGTCGAGTTGAAATTCATGTGTTGAATGTTATCGTCGTCTAAAAATAAAATGAATCGACAATGAAAACTATATTTTAATAGTGAATATGAAGAGTTAAAAATACACATGTGTCGAATAAATATTTTTGATGATAAAAATATTCCTTTTATCATGTATACGCTTAGTTAAAAATACACATGTGTCGAATAAATATTTTTGATGATAAAAATATTCCTTTTATCATGTATACGCTTAGTTAAAAATACACATGTGTCGAATAAATATTTTTGATGATAAAAATATTCCTTTTATCATGTATACGCTTAGTTAAAAATACACACGTGTTGAAATAAATAATAGTTTGCTAGAAATATTATTATTAGCTTTGTTCTGCATATATATACATGTGTTGAGCAGGAAAAATGGATTAGCTGTAGAGTAAAGAAATTATTTGCGTGCCCGACAAATAGGTAAACCTTGATGAGTTGGCTGCGCAATTTTATTTATATATCAACTCCTGTGAATGCCATTGGATGCGGAGTGCTGGTTTTTCTATGTGAAATAATAAACAACGCCATAGGATAGTAACAATTAATTTTGAACTACACTACATGGCATACTTCTTGACGATACGCATACTTCATCATATTCCACATAAGCAATTGGAGCTTGTGTGACGAGGTGGAAGATTTACCATATAAGCAAGAGGCTTGTATGGCGATGACTATATACTAAAGGTTGAACTGATGACTGATATGGACTATATAAATTATAACGATAAATTGCTAGATTAATAAAAAAAACCCACAGGGTCTAGAGTTGACAATAATCATGTCGCTCTAGTTATTAGATACGGCACATGGACTATTTATTTCCACACGAAAACGGGGTGACGGGAATTTATTCTCTGGAGTGATTATCAGTACATGCTCCCCCGTAAACACCAAAATATATCACTAAAAATATGTGAATGCTTTTTAGGATTTATTGGGTACCTAATACGGCCCAATAAATTTCCAAACCCCTCCCCGTACAAAGGAGGTTATGGCGAAATTTTTCGAAATATTAAGGCGTTAGTGAAATATTTGAAGTGAAAACGAAGTTGAAAATATAGAATGAGCTATAGTTGAAATTATAGATTGAACTATATATATATATATATATATATATATATATAATATAATTAAAAGGAATAGAGGCCGTGCAGTTCGCGTTTCGGAATCGTAATTTGAAACGATTAGTACGAGATATCCGACCATCGGATTTTCCCGAAACCGCAACCGCAGGGTTCGCCTTGGAAATATCTTTCTAACGGCACCAACCTTGTAAAAATCCAACGGTTGGATTGTCCGGAATGTTTAATTCAAATCTGAAGAAAAACAGTGCCAGAATCGTTTATATTTATATATAAATATAAATATAATTAAATTTAATCGAATAACGACGCTGCAGTTCGAATTTTGAAACCATAACTTCTAACGACTAGTGTGGAAGATCCGACCGTCGGATTCTCACGAAACTGGAACCGTTGGGTTCGCTTTGGGAATACCTTCCCACTGATATAGACTTTGTAGAAATCCAACGGTTAGATTTTCCGATATGTGTAAAACAAATTAAGGGAAAAGCAGCGCCAGTGCCACGACACGACCTGAAACGTCGTTTAATGAAATATGGCCATTTTTAAATAAATAAAAATGGCGAAAAATCATTATAAAATATTATAAGCAACATAGGTTGCAAATAAACCAATTGGGCTTGAATTGTTTGATATTTGATGGTTGTATGTGTACGACATGAAAATAACACTAAAGAACCGAAAAATGGATGTCGAATAATATAACCATAAAATGAATCGATTTAAATTCAAATGACGTGAATTATTTGAAAAGGCCGAGCTAACCCTCATTTCAAATAATTTTTCGAGCGATTCGAATTGGAAAATGCAAAGACGATTCAAGACCGACGATCTTCGTATCGATTGGATGGGCGCTACTGAGGTTCCTAACTGGAGTAGCTACCGGAAGGGGATGGAAGTAGTAGCCGTCTGAACGTATGTGTTGATTGTACGGATTTGCGAGGAATTTGACGCCTCCGGTTTCGTTCAGACCCAGGACGGACTTGTAAATGGACTGTGTGTCTGACATTGGATTTTGTTCTATACTGATTGATCTCTGTTAAATATATATCTGTTTCGCGGCGGAGAATTTATTCTTTTGCTTAACGCCCTTCTCTGAGACATACGAGCTCAGAGGTTATATATCGATGGAAATCAATCGTATGGAGTGGACTGCCTATGTGGCATACCAAGATGCTGAGATCAAGGCTTCTGTTGCAAAGCAAAGTCTTATGGATGATGATCAAAGCAAGGTCTACATGACCTAGCTTTGTGTATTTCGTAGATTCGCGAACCTCACACCCCGGTATGAGTTAAAAACGGGATACGGACTGCAGGGAGAGCACGACGTTTCTTTCTAGCTATGGTGGTGTCAGTGACTTACCAGCCCGGACATATATATCTATTTTTCACCTTTGTGGTTGTTGGAATGCGAGGCGCCTCGATTATAGGTCTGTTAGGACCGGGAAACGTGTGTTCAGGAATTGCCAATCCTCTAACGTAAGTGAGAACCGGCCCTGAAGCATCCAGGGGTTACCCAGAGTGTGTAGTCCCGAGGCATTTGCTAGAGTGTCTCGAAGCCGAGAGGAGCTTGCCCCTTGCCTCGACTCATGACGGAAATCCAATTTCCAATACGAAATAACGGTCTTGATTGTAGAACTAGTATGGCGACATAGTATATGGTAGCTATGCCGCCTATGATTGATATTTATGATGCTATTCGTTTTTGAAACATATATGCACTAGTAATAATATCAAATGATTTTGCTTTATACGTATCAAGCATATTTGGCCCTTATAAGGTAAAACTCTATCCTCCGGCTTGCGTTGCATTGTATGATCGGACCTGAGTCTTATACTGGCTTCATTCTTTCTAAAAGCATTGCGTTGTTTTAAAAGAATTTACCTTGTTTTTAAATGCACTAGCAATCACTGGAGTAAACCCGTTCCGCGAAAGCGGCGTGGTCCTATGATTAGCTATTTACTGTTGTTTAACTGTTAAATAGATTCCTCATACCAGTCCCCATGACTGACTCGTTGTTTGTTTCACTTTGCAAACGCGGGTGCCCTTATTTTCACATGCGCAGCCTAGTACACAGGTGACAGGTGGTTTTTGGTTCTGCACAGCTGCATAGCGTGCACTTTTGGCTCATGGCGAGGCTGACTTCATAGAGATGACTTAGATATTTTCCGCCATTACTGTATTTATATTATGATTCCGCCACTGGCGATGCAGACTAATTTACTTTCCGTATTTCTCACTATATGTATATGTATTCCGCCACTGGCGATATAGACTGATACCCTTATTATGTCTCACTGCATGTATGTATTCCGCCTCTGGCGATGATGACTGATCACTTCCCTTTTATTTACTAAATATATCCCACGTTATGCTATTCTGATATTCCTACATGTTGTGATTCCGCTGTCATATCCATGTAAAAATTGTTTTATTTATTGTTTCTGCTATTATCTGTACTCTGCTATGATGATTAATGTGTTATTTCCTAATGATTATCCTTAATACCGCCCCTCGGATTTTGGGATCGTCACAGTTGGTATCAGAGCTTTGGTTAACCTTAGTTCCGGGATCTAACACATTAAACACCTCGTCAGAATAGAATCAGTAGTGTTCTAATGCGAGTAGCTCATTAGAGATAGGATTAGCAATTTCCTAGAATGAGCTAAGCAGATTAGCAAAACATTTTGATCAGTACATCATCATTATCTTTCCTTGTATTCCCTTGCTTTATCATTTATGAAAATTATCAAATCTGTGAGCTTGACTCTTTTCTTGCTTATACAGTTCTCTTAGATGGCTACGAGAGGAGCCGCAGCTAAAGGAGGCTATGGAGGCCGAGGAGATGCAGCAGGAGGACGGGGGAATATCCCCGTAGTAGTGGAAGGTGTAACACCTCGCCTCCGCTAGGGTCACTCGCAAAGGAATGCACTAGCTTTAGAGGGGCATTATTGGTAAACATGCACAGAAATATCACAAGACAGAACATATAAAATAGCGGAAGTAAAATCAAACTTTCATAACATGAATAAATAAGGTCTAAAGCCTTTTACATCAGAGTACATCAAAACCTGTCTTGCAATAGTAAAGAAGCATAAAGACATTTTCATAAATTATTCCCCAAGTAAAAACAGTAAAGTAGCCATTAGCCAAGAAAAGTCCAAGCCATCCATGATGACCTTCAAGCAGAAGAAGTCCGAACTAAACAACAGTACTTCCTCCCTGTAACCTGGGGGGGGGGGGGGAAACGGAAGAAAAGAGGCAAAACAAAACGGGTCAGTCAAAAAGACTGAGTAAGCCCTATCTACTATTAGCATAAAAACTAGTAAAGTTAACTGACATGAGAAACTAAGATGAACATAAGCATGATAACAAGATAGATAAGCTAAATCAAAATAACAGGATGAACTACTGAACTCAGATAAACTAAGGTGTCATGATAAATTACGATGTCAAGATAAAACAAGGTATCACATCGTCAGGTTTCTATCAAGTATAGTATCCCCAAGATATCTGTCACGTATAACGCCCCGTGATATCTATCCTGTATTTTAGCTCTGCACCTACCGTACTAGTATCCCCACCGTGTCATGTGTTAACCAAGAATGACCCTCACTCAAAGGTCGTGTAATGGTCCATGTCAACCTAATATATCGCATATATAGGTTACTCAACTTATATGTTTTATTCCATGTAAATGTTCAGTCCCTTGCCGTAGACCATACGGGCTTTCCCATGAGATTCTATATTACTTTAACATAGTTCCATGATCCTTAAGATCGGTTTGGACTGTTACCCTAAACCTAGCTAGGGTCTTCCAACATGAATTATTGTTTGTACAACTAGGACTTATGCTACCTAGGGCTGCTAGGGATTATGCTTACCTATTGCACGTTTTCGTATCTCGGTTTGGGTTCAACCACCTAGGGCCACTAGGGATTACGCTAACCGCCAACCGCGCCCTTTTTCCCACGCATTCATCATGAATCGCTTTTCCATGACTATATGCACATGTATCACATCGTGCCATCCGAGTCCTGTCACAGGGCAAATCAAGAAATACAGGACTCGGTCGGGAGCTTTCGATCTATCTGCCGATGCAGATGCTAAGGTCTGTTTTTCTTATACGTGGCTATGGTCCCACGAGACCACTCCCTCAACTAGTGAAAGACAAGACAGGGTAAATCCTGTATGAGAACACAACACTGGCCAACCCACATCCAAGCCTTACCGCAACCATAATTAGATAGCAATTATGGTCTTTTGGGTGTTCTCTGCCTTTCCGTACGTACACGCTTGACCAATGATGGTAGGTAGCCTGATGAAATGCTATCTAGGGTACGACCGTGTATCGTCGACTATCCCCTATCCATCCCCGTCTTTAGGTCGCTCGTATAGCAACCAAGGCATACTCTTGGTTCTTCTAACGCAGACCTTAACCTCTCATGAGCCTAGTATAATCACCTGGCAGCTCATAGAGGGATACCAAGAATATCCTCACGTTCCCCGAAGCCGCTGCTTCGTTACCCAGTTCGCTGGAGCCTTTATCTAAATCAGATACTTGCTCCTACTCGTATACTTAAACGATGACCTACCGTATCAGGTTACTCATCTATCTATGAACTGGTCTAAATTTCCTTGACTAAGAATCATTACTTAGTTATTCTTCAACTAAGGTTTACCACTTAGCATTGTTCCCGTTATCCTTGTTAACTACGGTTATCCACCTAATCCTCAGAACTAGGGTTTACATAATGGATTAAGCGTCACTTAAGTTCATGACTTAACCCGTCTACAAATCCTATCAAAATTGGCTAAGTATCCAAGTTCAAGGCTTAACCCTACAAGCCATGCTCAAGTTGGTTAAGTATATTAAGCAATTCACGACTTAACCTCGTCCAATTACCATTCTAGATTGGTTAAGTATATATTAACTTGACCCTATCAATTTACTTAGTCAAATCGGTCAAGTGTATTCAAGCGATTCGTGACTTAGCCTTATCATGTTTTCACGTTATATTGGTTAAGTATTGGTTAACTTAACCACAATAAATTAACGAGTTAGATTGGATAAGTATAGGTCACTTAATCACAACAATTCATCATGTTTAGATTAGTTAAGTGTTTAACTTAACCCCATTAAACTACCAAGTGGGATTATTTAAGTCTAGGCTAACTTATCCCCATCCGATTTCCATGTTTAGACTAGTTGAGTCTAATCTTAACCCCATTCGTTAACAGTATTCTTCGGTTAAGCGTCATTAAGAAAACTTACTTAACCTTACCAAGTTATCGTGTTGGATTGATTAAGTGTTGGTTAACTTAACCCCATCCACTAGTCATATAAAAATGGTTAAGTGTCATCAGGCAAATCAAGTTACTTAACCTACCCAACCTTGTCATGTTTTGTTAAGTATCATTAGCCTAATCAAATTACTTAACTCATTTGTCCATGTCATATTTGGTTAAGAGTCATTAATCAAATTAACTTAACCCTATCATGTGACATTAATTACTTAATGCAACTTCACCTCTCACATTAGACTTTGTTGTGGTTATTAGTTAAGCCGGTCGGTTCCGGTTAGCTTTACACCACAACTTGGTCTAACCTCGGGTTCAAGCGCAACATGACCAACTTCTCACATTGGGTCCTATTGTTTGCAACTACTAGTTAGGCCGGTCGGTTCTGGGTAGTTTTACGTTGCAAACTCAACCCAACCTCGAGTTGGCCACACTTATATTATCTAAGTGTCATGTCCATCATGTTTCCCAAAACATGTTACAAGTTTTCAAGCATTTGGGTAGACCTAACTTAATAGGTAAATTCCCAAAGGGTAGACCTAACTTAATAGGTAAATTCCCAAAGGGTAGACCTAACTTAATAGGTAAATTCCCAAGCTTATGTTTTTATGCATACTTACATGTCAACTTCCATGTTATATTTCAAGTCATGTTTTCAAGTTGTATTTTCATGTCATTAGAAATTACCAATAACATAACCCAACGCTTTTAAACTCGCATATACATTCACGACAACGTAATGGATTAAAAGAAGAGACTTGGCAAAGGCATGACAAAAATGGATATTAAGCCACAAGTTAATCATGGTGGCAAATGAGGCACAAATGTTTTCATTAACTTGCATGTTACATTCTTTAGCCTCAAAACATGCATAAACCAAAACTTGGCACATAAGCGAATCATGGTGACAAAAGATATGGAATGATGACTAGTAACTCGCATATATCATCATATAAGGGTTATGACTTCATATGCAAGTTGACATAAAGGTTATGAGGGTTCTCATGTTGCCTAATGCAACATTTCAACATAAAGGTTGTAGCTTTTAGCTGACAAGATCAAGATAATGACTTCATAAACTTGCATGACATGATAGCATGTATCATACTCAATGATCAAACCCAAACTTGCAACATGAACATTTAACTTCATAGTTAATATCTAAGAGTCGGGAAAGGGCTTACATTGCTATGAAGGCACAAAAGATATGACAAAGCCCTTATGAAATCAAATAGACCCAAAATGCAAGCTCTAACATAAAAACCCTTGAGCCAAAATGATCAAAACCCTTGCTTTATGATGCAAAGATAGAAACTTGACTTGAATGCAAGCTAATGACACTCATACAAGCTTGAAAACACTTGTATGTATGGAAAATCTCTCATAGAAACCATTTAGAAATTTTATGAAGAGAGTGGAGGCCATGAGAGGTAAAATTTTGCCATAGTTTAGTTGCATGAATGAATAATGAGGATTTAGGATAGGTTAGGGTCTTATTTATAGATTAGGCAAGTGTTTTAGGCCATAGGATTAAACCTAGATTCAATCCAAGCCATCAAAGCATGTCTTGGGGAAGAAGTCAAGTGTAGGAACCATCTATGGCCTTTAGATTAAAGATGAACCATGAGAACCATCCAAATGCAAAATCTGCATTTGAGCGAATCGGCCCACGGGTTGACAGCCAAACACCCTGGATTAACCCCTAGTCGACCAAGCGGGCTCGGGTCGACCTCAAAAATCGGCCGGTTCGTTTATTCCCCTCTCCCAATTCGCTGTTTTGAACATTTTTGCATATTTATTTATTTATTTTTCAATTATATATATATATATATATATATCAATATATATATATATATATATATATATATTTCTCTGCGCAACCCATTTCACTTAATTAAGTATACTTTAATTTGGGAATTTTTCGCGAAACTTCGCGAGGCCATATCTTGGTCATACGGACTCCGATTTTCGAAAACTCGGACTCTATTTCGCGTATTTTTCTGAGACGAACGCAATGGCATAGCCCGTTTCCCTTGATTCTAATTTTACAGTTTAATTCTTCCTCCATTTATGTTATAACAGGTTATTGAAAATACGGGTTGTTACATTCTCCCCACCTTTTAGGATTTCGTCCCCGAAATCTCCAAGTTAGGAAGAACATATCCTACCATCCATCATCCATCTACTCAAAACATCATCCAAAAGCAACCATTGTCCTTAGATGATTTCTAATGCTATATGAATATATGCAAAACGTGTGTGTACATGTTCCTTAGCTAATGCTAATGATCAGGCCTGAATAATCTTTCTAATGCAAAATATGTATAGTGCCATGAATCCAACATGTATGCAAATAGTCCTAGTCATATAGATACTATATGCGTGCACAATCATTCATTCATATGCAACAACCGCATGATAATACATTCGATTTCATCCATAAACGAGTATAAATACTCGTGCATATGCAATATGAAATGTGACCGAGTCGAGCTAGTATCTAATGTGTATTCGCGCATCCACGAGCAACCACTTGCAACCACTTGCAACCATATCAATCATAACATGTTTCAAATACATGTTTACATCCATAGGGTTCTACCTAGAATTCCCTGAAACAGGGTCGAGAAGATAAACAGGACAAACTCCTTACAGGGTTTGTAACGGAGAATAGGACCGAGAGGATGTCCACAAAAGATAGCCTACAAGTAAGCTCTACAGAAAACAGGGATCAAGGATATACTCCCAAAAAGAGATATCATGCGCGTATCTAGTCTTTGACCATCAAAGTCGTCTTTTAACTTCGCGATTTTGTAGCTTCTTATTCCTGTTTCCATAAAATGAGCTGGAACTCATTTCTTCGTCGCCTCTCGTTCCACTTGCACTTATCCTTTTCCTAGAATACTTGACGCAAACATGACTGCGTACTCATGATCTCATGCAAGCTTTCCAAAATCCACTAGTGAATCTTGGATCTCGTTTATATACTATAAGGCATTCCATGTAGAAGAACTTTCTCTTGAAAGTAAACAGATGTCAATCAGGTTATCATGCGCACTTACTAGGGTGATCTCTATAACCCATGCATAAATGAAGTAAACCATCCGTCTTATTGGCGAACACCACTCGATCGGGCTTCAAATTTCCAATAAAGGCATCAAGGGATTCTAAGTAACTAGTCATGACAGAACCTCAAAAAGGATACCCAATACTTCGAGGGCATTACCAAGGCTAGTCAAAAGGTCTAACTACCCTCCTATCAAAACCGAGAGTGGCACCCCCTACTGGATAACCACTTCATCCCTAGAATCCATCCATAGCTTATAAACATAAGCATTATTTCCAAACTCAACACTTGGCATAGACATTCCCAAATCCAAACAAGTCATGTATAAATGGACTGATTCTCCAATAGGACTTTGAGACAAAAATGGGATTCTCTATTACGCTAGTACTTAAGGTGCAGAGACTCAACTATCGAAGCAGACTTAAATGATACGAACAACGAAGTCCTAACGGGATGATAGAGAAGAAAAGCTAAACCTTTAACAAGATCGTTACCCTCATTCCGAGGTACTCTAGAAATGAGAGCATACTACTGCCCTCCCGATGATCTTGTCCTTGTCCCATAATACTTAACTATCCGCCCCGTTTTACCATGCCAAAGGTACTCTCTCGTCATGGGTTTCATTGTTCATCTTTCTCCCTCCTTTGAGGACTAAGCCATACCAACAAGTTGCTCATCCTTAAGCTCGTATACTTTATCCTTCTTTCTCACGATCCTTTCTTATAACGCGGCCACTGGTCTCTCGAGAACCACCTCCATCGTATGGAAAGCACTTTCGTAGGTAGAAAAGACTAGTCGCAGTTAAAACTACTGTGACTACAGATGGAGGAAAGAAAGGAAAAGAGACTCAATTAAGGAAACAAGGATAGTGCTAATGGCCTTTGGGGAATAGCCTTTTTCTTTTAAAAGAAAATTTTCTTGAAAAATGCTTCTTTGTAAACGGTTTTTTTTTCCAAATAGTTTTCAGAAGGTCTTTATAAACTTTTGCCCAGTCTGGTAACCTTCTGCTCTGATACCACGTGTAACACCCCGCCTCCGCTAGGGTCACTCGCAAAGGAATGCACTAGCTTTAGAGGGGCATTATTGGTAAACATGCACAGAAATATCACAAGACAGAACAAATAAAATAGCGGAAGTAAAATCAAACTTTCATAACATGAATAAATAAGGCCTAAAGCCTTTTACATCAGAGTACATCAAAACCTGTCTTGCAATAGTAAAGAAGCATAAAGACATTTTCATAAATTATTCCCCAAGTAAAAACAGTAAAGTAGCCATTAGCCAAGAAAAGTCCAAGCCATCCATGATGACCTTCAAGCAGAAGAAGTCCGAACTAAACAACAGTATTTCCTCCCTGTAACCTTGGGGGGGGGGGGGAACGGAAGAAAAGAGGCGAAACAAAACGGGTCAGTCAAAAAGACTGAGTAAGCCCTATCTACTATTAGCATAAAAACTAGTAAAGTTAACTGAAATGAGAAAATGAGATGAACATAAGCATGATAACAAGATAGATAAGCTAAATCAAAATAACAGGATGAACTACTGAACTCAGATAAACTAAGGTGTCATGATAAATTACGATGTCAAGATAAAACAAGGTCTCACATCATCAGGTTTCTATCAAGTATAGTATCCCCAAGATATCTGTCACGTATAACGCCCCGTGATATCTATCCTGTATTTTAGCTCTGCACCTACCGTACTAGTATCCCCACCGTGTCATGTGTTAACCAAGAATGACCCTCACTCAAAAGTCGTGTAATGGTCCATGTCAACCTAATATATCGCATATATAGGTTACTCAACTTGTATGTTTTATTCCATGTAAATGTTCAGTCCCTTGCCGTAGACCATACGGGCTTTCCAATGAGATTCTATATTACTTTAACATAGTTCCATGATCCTTAAGATCGGTTTGGACTGTTACCCTAAACCTAGCTAGGGTCTTCCAACATGAATTATTGTTTGTACAACTAGGACTTATGCTACCTAGGGCTGCTAGGGATTATGCTTACCTATTGCACGTTTTCGTATCTCGGTTTGGGTTCAACCACCTAGGGCCACTAGGGATTACGCTAACCGCCAACCGCGCCCTTTTTCCCACGCATTCATCATGAATCGCTTTTCCATGACTATATGCACATGTATCACATCGTGCCATCCGAGTCCTGTCACAGGGCAAATCAAGAAATACAGGACTCGGTCGGGAGCTTTCGATCTATCTGCCGATGCAGATGCTAAGGTCTGTTTTTCTTATACGTGGCTATGGTCCCACGAGACCACTCCCTCAACTAGTGAAAGACAAGACAGGGTAAATCCTGTATGAGAACACAACACTGGCCAACCCACATCCAAGCCTTACCGCAACCATAATTAGATAGCAATTATGGTCTTTTGGGTGCTCTCTGCCTTTCCGTACGTACACGCTTGACCAAAGATGGTAGGTAGCCTGACGAAATGCTATCTAGGGTACGACCGTGTATCGTCGACTATCCCCTATCCATCCCCGTCTTTAGGTCTCTCGTATAGCAACCAAGGCATACTCTTGGTTCTTCTAACGCAGACCTTAACCTCTCATGAGCCTAGTATAATCACCTGGCAGCTCATAGAGGGAAACCAAGAATATCCTCACGTTCCCCGAAGCCGCTGCTTCGTTACCCAGTTCGCTGGAGCCTTTATCTAAATCAGATACTTGCTCCTACTCGTATACTTAAACGATGACCTACCGTATCAGGTTACTCATCTATCTATGAACTGGTCTAAATTTCCTTGACTAAGAATCATTACTTAGTTATTCTTCAACTAAGGTTTACCACTTAGCATTGTTCCCGTTATCCTTGTTAACTACGGTTATCCACCTAATCCTCAGAACTAGGGTTTACATAATGGATTAAGTGTCACTTAGGTTCATGACTTAACCCGTCTACAAATCCTGTCAAAATTGGCTAAGTATCCAAGTTCAAGGCTTAACCCTACAAGCCATGCTCAAGTTGGTTAAGTATATTAAGCAATTCACGACTTAACCTCGTCCAATTACCATTCTAGATTGGTTAAGTATATATTAACTTGACCCTATCAATTTACTTAGTCAAATCGGTCAAGTGTATTCAAGCGATTCGTGACTTAGCCTTATCATGTTTTCACGTTATATTGGTTAAGTATTGGTTCACTTAACCACAATAAATTAACGAGTTAGATTGGATAAGTATAGGTCACTTAACCACAACAATTCATCATGTTTAGATTAGTTAAGTGTTTAACTTAACCCCATTAAACTACCAAGTGGGATTATTTAAGTCTAGGCTAACTTAACCCCATCCGATTTCCATGTTTAGACTAGTTGAGTCTAATCTTAACCCCATTCGTTAACCGTATTCTTCGGTTAAGCGTCATTAAGAAAACTTACTTAACCTTACCAAGTTATCGCGTTGGATTGATTAAGTGTTGGTTAACTTAACCCCATCCACTAGTCATATAAAAATGGTTAAGTGTCATTAGGCAAATCAAGTTACTTAACCTACCCAACCTTGTCATGTTTTGTTAAGTATCATTAGCCTAATCAAATTACTTAACCCATTTGTCCATGTCATATTTGGTTAAGAGTCATTAATCAAATTAACTTAACCCTATCATGTGGCATTAATTACTTAATGCACCTTCACCTCTCACATTAAACTTTATTGTGGTTACTAGTTAAGCCGGTCGGTTCC
The DNA here is from genome assembly GCA_030737875.1 of Allium sativum. Taxonomy (NCBI): domain Eukaryota; kingdom Viridiplantae; phylum Streptophyta; class Magnoliopsida; order Asparagales; family Amaryllidaceae; genus Allium; species Allium sativum. The sequence continues at coordinate 860,197,561 of CM060918.1, read as the reverse complement.
GGGTAGCTTTACACCACAACTTGGTCTAACCTCGGGTTCAAGCACAACATGACCAACTTCTCACATTGGGTCCTATTATTTGCAACTACTAGTTAGGCCGGTCGGTTCCGGGTAGTTTTACGTTGCAAACTCAACCCAACCTCGAGTTGGCCACACTTATATTATCTAAGTGTCATGTCCATCATGTTTCCCAAAACATGTTACAAGTTTTCAAGCATTTGGGTAGACCTAACTTAATAGGTAAATTCCCAAAGGGTAGACCTAACTTAATAGGTAAATTCCCAAGCTTATGTTTTTATGCATACTTACATGTCAACTTCCATGTTATATTTCAAGTCATGTTTTCAAGTTGTATTTTCATGTCATTAGAAATTACCCATAACATAACCCAATGCTTTTAAACTCGCATATACATTCACGACAACGTAATGGATTAAAAGAAGAGACTTGGCAAAGGCATGACAAAAATGGATATTAAGCCACAAGTTAATCATGGTGGCAAATGAGGCACAAAAGTGTTCATTAACTTGCATGTTACATTCTTAAGCCTCAAAACATGCATAAACCCAAACTTGGCACATAAGCGAATCATGGTGACAAAAGATATGGAATGATGACTAGTAACTCGCATATATCATCATATAAGGGTTATGACTTCATATGCAAGTTGACATAAAGGTTATGAGGGTTCTCATGTTGCCTAATGCAACATTTCAACATAAAGGTTGTAGCTTTTAGCTCACAAGATCAAGATAATGACTTCATAAACTTGCATGACATGAGAGCATGTATCATACTCAATGATCAAACCCAAACTTGCAACATGAACATTTAACTTCATAGTTAATATCTAAGAGTAGGGAAAGGGCTTACATTGCTATGAAGGCACAAAAGATATGACAAAGCCCTTATGCAATCAAATAGACCCAAAATGCAAGCTCTAACATAAAAACCCTTGAGCCAAAATGATCAAAACCCTTGCTTTATGATGCAAAGATAGAAACTTGACTTGAATACAAGCTAATGACACTCATACAAGCTTGAAAACACTTGTATGCATGGAAAATCTCTCATAGAAACCATTTAGAAATTTTATGAAGAGAGTGGAGGCCATGAGAGGTAAAATTTTGCCATAGTTTAGTTGCATGAATGAATAATGAGGATTTAGGATAGGTTAGGGTCTTATTTATAGATTAGGCAAGTGTTTTAGGCCATAGGATTAAACCTAGATTCAATCCAAGCCATCAAAGCATGTCTTGGGGAAGAAGTCAAGTGTAGGAACCATCTATGGCCTTTAGATTAAAGATGAACCATGAGAACCATCCAAATGCAAAATCTGCATTTGAGCGAATCGGCCCACGGGTTGACAGCCAAACACCCTGGATTAACCCCTAGTCGACCAAGCGGGCTCGGGTCGACCTCAAAAATCGGCCGGTTCGGTTATTCCCCTCTCCCAATTCGCTGTTTTGAACATTTTTGCATATTTATTTATTTAATTTTCAATTATATATATATATATCAATATATATATATTTCTCTGTGCAACCCATTTCACTTAATTAAGTATAATTTAATTTGGGAATTTTTCGTGAAACTTCGCGAGGCCATATCTTGGTCATACGGACTCCGATTTTCGAAAACTCGGATTCTATTTCGCGTATTTTTCCGAGACGAACGCAATGGCATAGCCCTTTCCCTTGATTCAGATATTACAGTTTAATTCTGCCTCCATTTATGTTATAACAGGTTATTGAAAATACGGGTTGTTACAGAAGGCCCTTTTATTCCGCCACCAGCACCAGAAGACTTTGAGCTCGACAAAGTAGCTAAGAGGTACAGAAATCTTGGAGGGAAACCTTTTACTGGCATTGGCACAGTGACCGAAGCTATCGCTTGGCTGAAAACCTGTGAGAAAATCTTCGAGGGTATGGGTATGGGAACTAACAACAAAGCCCGACTTGGCATTTGGCTCCTTCAGGAAGAGGCAGAGCTGTGGTGGGATGCCATTACTTCTGGGGATGCAGCTGGTACTATCCGGACTTGGGAGCAGTTCAAGACTTTGTTCAATGAGAAGTTTGTAACGGAACAAGCTCTAGAGAGGATGAGAGAGCAGTTTGCTAATCTCCAGCAGGGAGACCTCTCTATTCAGGACTATCTAAATTAGTTCACCCAGCTATCGCGCTATGCTCCAAAACTGATTTTAACCAACAAAGCCAAGAATAAGATATTCATATTTGGGCTGAAGCGCAAGTATCACAATATAGCTATAAGCAACATCAAACTCTCCTTCACAGAACTAGTAGAGATGGCTTGCAACTACGAAGACATGGATGAGAGACATGCTAGCCAAGACCGCGCTAAAAGCCAAGCAGGGAATAAGCGCAAGGCTTCAACAGACCAACCCAAATCTAGCATTACCGCGGCCGCTACTCAAAAATCCGCAAAGATCCCGAAAGGAAACTGCCACAATTGCGGGAAGCCCGGTCATTTCTCTAATGTATGCAAAGCCCCAAAGAAGCCAAAGGAAAATGACTTAGCCGAATGCTACAACTGCCACAAGAAGGGACACTACAGCAGGAACTGTCCTCTAAAGCAGAATGCACAGGTGGCCCATGTCTATGACGGGAAGACCCCGCCAGCTACCACCGATGGATCAGGTAAACCCGATGTCTTGGGAGGTACCCTTACTATTAAAAATATTCCTGTTTCTGTACTTTTTGATACTGGTGCATCACGTAGCTTCATATCTGGTATCCTTGTTAACAAACTAAAATTGAAACGAAGAAAACTTAAGGAACCAATCAAAGTACAAAACCCGATAGGAGGTTCAGTTGGTCTCAGTTCATACAGTAGGGTGCCTATCGCTTATTCTTGCTATATGTTCTCCTTTGATTCGATTGTTATGGACCTTTCCGAATTTGATGTTATACTGGGACTTGACTGGTTGACAAAATATAAGGCCGAAGTTAGATGTGCCGAAAGAATCGTTAAAGTCGAAACGAAGCTTGGACCTATATATATACCATGTCATGGATCAGAAATTAATAGAACAGAATTTTGGTCTTCTTTAGAAGTTATTCCCGCTTCGATAGAAAAGATACCGGTCGTGAAAAACTTTGTGGATGTGTTTGAAGAAGTAGAAAACTTACCGCCACAAAGAGAAATTGAATTTAGGATAGATCTAATTCCTAACGCCCGACCAGTAGTACATCCAATAAGAAGAATGGCCCCGAAAGAAAAAGAAGAGCTAAGTAGTCAAACCCGGGAATTACTTTGGAAAGGTCTGATCAGACCAAGCTTTTCAGCATGGGGAGCCGCAGTAGTATTTGTCCCGAAATCAGACGGTACTCTAAGACTTTGCGTTGATTACCGAGATATCAATAAACAAACACTAAAGAACAAATATCCTTTGCCCCGAATAGACGATCTGTTAGATCAATTAAATGGAGCAACAGTATTTTCCAGGATGGACCTAGCTACAGGTTTCCACCAATTGCGTATAGCTGAAGACTGTGTTCCTTTAACAGCCTTTAGGGGTCCCGATTTATTCTACGAATGGTTAGTAATGCCGTTCGGCTTGTGTAACGCTCCGGCATACTTCGTTGATCTTATGAACAGAGTGTTCCGTGGTGTATTGAATAAATTTGTTCTAGTCTTCATCGATGACATTTTAATCTACTCTAAGTCGGAAGAAGAGCATGCAAAACAGTTAGAACAAGTGTTGAAAATTCTAAGGAGAAACGTCTTAAAAGCTAAATTTTCTAAGTGTGTCTTCTGGCAGAATGAAGTTAAATTCCTTGGCCATGTCGTGTCAAAAGAAGGAATTGCTGTAGATCCAAGCAAAATTACAGCGATTCAAAACTGGAAACAACCTACTACCCCCACAGAAGTTCGAAGTTTCCTTGGATTAGCTAGTTACTACCGGAAATTCCTTCAGGATTTTTCAAAGATATCAGGAGTATTGACAAAGCTTACAAAGAAGCATGAGAAATTCAAATGGACTCCCGAATGTGAAGAAGCTTTCCAAGAGCTAAAACTGAAGTTGACAACTGCTCCGGTATTGACAATAATAGAAGATAACCAGGACTTGACTGTATGGACTGATGCTTCTATTAGAGGGCTAGGCGCAGTGTTAATGCAAAAGGGCCAAGTGATCGCTTATGCCAGCCGTCAATTAAAGCCGCATGAAAGAAACTATGCTACTCATGATCTTGAGTTATTAGCTATCGTGTTTGCTTTAAGAATATGGAGGCATTATTTATTAGGCGAGAAGTTCGAGCTATTTACCGATCATCAATCCTTGAAATATCTTTTCACTCAGAAAGATCTAAACTTGAGACAACAGCGTTGGTTAGAATTCCTTGCAGCATACGATTTTGAAATTATATACACTCCAGGGAAAGCCAATGTTGTAGCAGATGCGCTCAGCAGAAAGAATGAAATCATCGCCAGTTTTGTCATCACGTCTTCATTAATAGACAGGATCTCGACTCTTCAGAAAGGCGATGAATTTATTCAAAGAATCAGTCAAAGAATCAAAGGAGGTGAATCCACAAGTTTTCGACTCGATGACAAGGGAGTTCTAAGATTAAAGGGTAGAATCTGCATCCCAAACCTTCCCGAGCTCAGAAGAGAAATACTTGATGAGTGCCACAAATCCAAATTAAGTATCCATCCCGGTGTGAGCAAAATGTATAACGATATCAAACGCACATTCTGGTGGAGGTCAATGAAGAGAGATATCTCATTATATGTTAGCAGATGCTCCACTTGTCAGCTAGTTAAGAGTGATCAACATAAATTGGCTGGATTATTACAACCATTAGAAATTCCTGGATGGAAGTGGGAACAAATCTCGATGGACTTCATCGATGGCTTGCCTCGAACTAGAATAGGAAACGACAGTATATGGGTAATCGTAGATCGCTTCACGAAGACTGCCCATTTCATCCCTGTCCGATCCAACAGAACAGCTCAAAGTCTAGCACAGATTTACTTCAGAGAAATAGTTAAACTACATGGAGTGCCGCTCAATATAGTCAGCAATAGAGATCCCCTATTTACTAGAAAATTCTGGGAAGCCTTCCAGACTGAATTGGGAGCCAAATTAAACATAAGCACCGCTTATCACCCTCAGACAGACGGCCAAACGGAGCGGGTGAATAGAATTTTAGAAGATCTATTGCGGGCTTGCGTTATTGATTTTGGAGGCTCATGAGAAGATCATTTACATTTAGCTGAATTCTCTTACAACAATAGCTATCAAGCAAGTTTGGGAATGTCTCCATTCGAAGCATTATACGGTAGACCGTGCAGATCTCCCGCATGTTGGGTAGAACCTGGCAACAGACTTGTGTTAGGGCCCGATATGATTCAAGAAGCATCGGATAAAGTCGATTTCATTAAGAAGAGATTAAAAACCGCACAGAGCCGACTGAAAAGTTATGCTGATGCGAGAAGAAGGGATATATCATTTGCCGTTGGCGATTATGTTTATTTAAGAGTTTCTCCAATGCGAGGGGTAATCAGATTTGGCAGGACTGGGAAGTTGGCACCGAGGTTTATTGGTCCCTTTCCTATACTTGAACGGATTGGAACTCTTGCATATAGGGTTTCATTACCTGATTGGTTGCCTGGTGTACATGATGTGTTCCACGTATCTCAACTCAGAAAACATGTTCATGATCCAGATCTTGTTGTAGAAGAAGCAGCGCAACAGGATATTGACATAACTCCAGAATTAACACTCAAGAGGGAGCCATTGAAGATAGTTGGCAAAGAAACTAGAGAGCTAAGGAGGAAAAAGATTCATTTAGTCAAATTGTAGTGGAGTAGTGATCCTAGAGACTGTACTTGGGAGACGGAGGAAAGCATTAAACAAGCCTATCCCAAATGCAGAGTGGACATCTCTGACTAACTCCGGTGCAAGGTACCTTTACAATACTTTGCATTTACATTTTATTTCCTGCTTAGCTGTTATTTCCTTTTCGAGGAAGAAAAGTTTTAAGTGGGGGAGATTGTAATAACCCAGAAAATGTGAACCAGTTTAAAATTTTTAAATTTGGTTATTAACAAGAAATTTGAATAGTTGAAATAATATATTTCAATAAAATATAGAATTGTGTATAATATTGCAGCTTGAAATTTTGATTACAAACTTTGTCTGACTGTACCGGGTGGAAAATATAACAGATTTTAACGAAACTGAAAATATTTAAATCTGTTTATCAATACCTTTCTAACGAATCTGAAAAATCGAAATTTCATAACGGAAATCAAAAGTTATGGCCAAATGAATTTTCAGAAAGGTCGCAATATAGTATATATAGCCCTTGAAAATTGAGATTTTGCATACGACCTCAGAATTCGACGAAACCACTTTTGTTGGGTCCAGGATGTCAAATTATTGCTAAGTTTCAAATTTCATAATTTTTGAAGCTAGTATGTGAGCGGGGCAAAAGATAACGTGTTTGGTCAAATTCTGTTAAAATGGGTCGACCTAAAAATGGCCGTTTTTCAAACGAGCTCAGAATTCGACGAAACTGGTTTTGTTAGGACCGTATCGTCAAAACCAATCTAGATTTATTTTTCTGGAATTTTTCGGTTCAGTTAGTGGCCCTGGCAAACTGAAATGTACGTTTAAATTAAATATCGAATGTTTTATATTTTAATTTAAAAAATAACTGACTGTAACAGTCGAAATGGCCAACGAAACATATCCCATTGTGTTCGGAATGGGGGTATTTAGCTAGGGGCGACAGTCGTTGGGTTTGATTTAGAGGTCGTTAGTGGAAGGGGGTATTTTTGGAATTGAATAAATTAAAAATTAAAATAAAAAGGGCATGGGCCAATCAGAATCCATCTTCTCCACCGAAACCCCTGTCGCGACGCGGAAACCCATCCAAAACTTCTCTCTTAAATTTCTCCGCATCGACTCAACGAAATCGAGCAAACCCAGTTCCAATTTGAAGAGCGTTCAGAGATCTTCAAATCCATAGTAATTTCACGAATTATCATTGAGTATTGAAGGAGATATCGCGTCAGGAAGCTCCGACCTTTGCGCCGCCGTCGTGCCCTTCAGGAGGCGTCGAGTTGGACATCTCAGGTAGCTTTGGAAAGCTCTCTCCTTCCTCTTCGACGTGGCGCTGGCCGTTCTTCCTAAAGCTTCGTAGATTTGCCGAAAAATTCAACCCTTACTTTCGAATCAAAAAGGGGTATACGGCTGAAACTGATTTTTACACTTTAAAGCGTTGCAAACTTGTAAAAATCATATCTTTTTTCTATGTTAACGAAATTCGATGAAACAGGAGACACCGTGACCGCAAGGAGGCTCTCTACATTCTAGAAGAAGCCGCGGATTTTTCTGACCTTCCTACGATTTTTAGCACCGCAATAACCAATGTGAGGAATCTAAACTATTTGTGTAAATGTAATCGCGTTGTATAAATTATATAAGCGAAGTGTAAATTATATACGCATTGTATACCTCATGTACATGTGTTGTATAAGTTATATTAGCGATGTATAAATGATACAAGCGTTGTTTGAAACATATATGCTTTGAATTGTGATGAAATGCAAGTGAATTATTATATTATATATATATATATACTCCCCTCGTCCACAGACCATGGACGATATTTATTGCTTGTGATTGACGTGATATCATATGGTTTGACGAATGGTTGGAAATAATTGTTTGTGGTTGATATGATGGTTGAAAAATACCTTTATGGTTGAAAAATACCTTTGTGGTTGAAAAATACCCTCTTGTGGTTGAAACAAATAGAATAGGATTGTGGAATTGAAAATAAAACATGCCGCCTGCGTGCGAACTAGATGCATGATCCCCATTGTCAAAAACCGTGAGGTTTTAAGGTAGAGCGAGGAGCCGTACTAGGGACGGTCCCGGTTTTAACTACCCTGCCGTTATGCTGCCGAAATTTTCTGAAATATTTACGTGTTAGAATAATTTTCATTCGTTGAAATAAATTGCATAAACTCTATCAAATATTCATGTGTTGAGTTGCAATTCATTCGTTGAGTTGAAATTCATGTGTTGAATATTATTTGAATTTAAACAAATGGCTTTAGCAATAAAAATCACATTTTTATATATATACAAACGATATCAAATATTCATGTGTTGAGTTGCAATTCATTCGTTGAGTTGAAATTCATGTGTTGAATATTATTTGAATTTAAACAAATGGCTTTAGCAATAAAAACACATTTTTATATATATATATATATAAACGATATAGAATAATCATGTGTTGAGTTGCAATTCATTCGTTGAGTTGAAATTCATGTGTTGAATATTATTTGAATTTAAACAAATGGCTTTAGCAATAAAAATCACATTTTTATATATATACAAACGACATCAAATATTCATGTGTTGAGTTGCAATTCATTCGTTGAGTTGAAATTCATGTATTGAATATTATTTGAATTTAAACAAATGGCTTTAGCAATAAAAATCACATTTTTTTTATATATATACAAACGATATAGAATATTCATATGTTGAGTTGCAATTCATTCGTTGAGTTGAAATTCATATGTTGAATATTATTTGAATTTAAACAAATGGCTTTAGCAATAAAAATCACATTTATATATATATATATATATATATATATATACAAACGATATAGAATATTCATGTGTTGAGTTGCAATTCATTCGTTGAGTTGAAATTCATGTGTTGAATATTATTTGAATTTAAACAAATGGCTTTAGTAATAAAAATCACATTTTTATATATATACAAACGATATAGAATATTCATGTGTTGAGTTTCAATTCATTCGTTGAGTTGAAATTCATGCGTTGAATATTATTTGAATTTAAACAAATGGCTTTAGCAATAAAAATCACATTTTTATATATATATACAAACGATATAGAATATTCATGTGTTGAGTTGCAATTCATTTGTTGAGTTGAAATTCATGTGTTGAATATTATTTGAAATTAAACAAATGGCTTTAGCAATAAAAATCACATTTTTATATATATACAAACGATATCGAATATTCATGTGTTGAGTTGCAATTCATTCGTTGAGTTGAAATTCATGTGTTGAATATTATTTGAATTTAAACAAATGGCTTTAGCAATAAAAATCACATTTTTATATATATATACAAACGATATAGAATATTCATGTGTTGAGTTGCAATTCATTCGTTGAGTTGAAATTCATGTGTTGAATATTATTTGAATTTAAACAAATGGCTTTAGCAACAAAAATCACATCTTTATATATATACAAACGATATCAAATATTCATGTGTTGAGTTGCAATTCATTCGTTGAGTTGAAATTCATGTGTTGAATATTATTTGAATTTAAACAAATGCCTTTAGCAATAAAAATCACATTTTTATATATATATACAAACGATATAGAATATTCATGTGTTGAGTTGCAATTCATTCGTTGAGTTGAAATTCATGTGTTGAATATTATTTGAATTTAAACAAATGGCTTTAGCAATAAAAATCACATTTTTATATATATATACAAACGATATAGAATATTCATGTGTTGAGTTGCAATTCATTCGTTGAGTTGAAATTCATGTGTTGAATATTATTTGAATTTAAACAAATGGCTTTAGCAATAAAAATCACATTTTTATATATATATATATACAAACGATATAGAATATTCATGTGTTGAGTCGCAATTCATTCGTTGAGTTGAAATTCATGTGTTGAATATTATTTGAATTTAAACAAATGGCTTTAGCAATAAAAATTACATTTTTATATATATATTCAAACGATATAGAATATTCATGTGTTGAGTTGCAATTCATTCGTTGAGTTGAAATTCATGTGTTGAATATTATTTGAATTTAAACAAATGGCTTTAGCAATAAAAATCACATTTTTATATATATTCAAACGATATCGAATATTCATGTGTTGAGTTGCAATTCATTCGTTGAGTTGAAATTCATGTGTTGAATATTATTTGAATTTAAACAAATGGCTTTAGCAATAAAAATCACATTTTTATATATACAAACGATATAGAATATTCATGTGTTGAATTGCAATTTGTTCGTCGAGTTGAAATTCATGTGTTGAATGTTATCGTCGTCTAAAAATAAAATGAATTGACAATGAAAACTATATTTTTATAGTGAATATGAAGAGTTAAAAATACACATGTGTCGAATAAATATTTTTGATGATAAAAATATTCCTTTTATCATGTATACGCTTAGTTAAAAATACACATGTGTCGAATAAATATTTTTGATGATAAAAATATTCCTTTTATCATGTATACGCTTAGTTAAAAATAGACATGTGTCGAATAAATATTTTTGATGATAAAAATATTCCTTTTATCATGTATACGCTTATTTAAAAATACACACGTGTTGAATAAATAATAGTTTGCTAGAAACATTATTATTAGCTTTGTTCTGCATATATACACATGTGTTGAACAGGAAAAATGGATTAGCTGTAGAGTAAAGAAATTATTTGCGTGCCCGACAAATAGGTAAACCTTGATGAGTTGGCTGCGCAATTTTATTTATATATCAACTCCTGTGAATGCCATTGGATGCGGAGTGCTGGTTTTTCTGTGTGAAATAATAAACAACGCCATAGGATAGTAACAATTAATTTTGAACTACACTACATGGCATACTTCTTGACGATTGGCATACTTCATCATATTCCACATAAGCAATTGGAGCTTGTGTGATGAGGTGGAAGATTTACCATATAAGCAAGAGGCTTGTATGGCGATGACTATATACTACAGGTTGAACTGATGACTGATATGGACAATATAAATTATAACGATAAATTGCCAGATTAATAAAAACCCCACACGGGTCTAGAGTTGACAATAATCACGTCGTTCTAGTTATTAGATACGGCACATGGACTATTTATTTCCACACGGAAACGGGGTGACGGGAATTTATTCTCTGGAGTGATTATCAGTACATGCTCCCCCGTAAACACCAAAATATATCACTAAAAATATGTGAATGCTTTTTAGGATTTATTGGGTACCTAATACGGCCCAATAAATTTCCAAACCCCTCCCCGTACAAAGGAGGTTATGGCGAAATTTTTCGAAATATTAAGGCGTTAGTGAAATATTTGAAGTGAAAACAAAGTTGAAAATATAGAATGAGCTATAGTTGAAATTATAGATTGAAATATATTTATATATATATAAATATAAATATAATTAAAAGGAATAGAGGCCGTGCAGTTCGCGTTTCGGAATCGTAATTTGAAACGATTAGTACGAGAAATCCGACCATCGGATTTTCCCGAAACCGCAACCGCTGGGTTCGCCTTGGAAATATCTTTCCAACGGCACCAACCTTGTAAAAATCCAACGGTTGGATTGTCCGGAATGTTTAATTCAAATCTGAAGAAAAACAGCGCCAGAATCGTTTATATTTATATATAAATATAAATATAATTAAATTTAATCGAATAACGACGCTGCAGTTCGAATTTTGAAACCGTAACTTCTAACGACTAGTGTGGAAGATCCGACCGTCGGATTCTCACGAAACTGGAACCGTTGGGTTCGCTTTGGGAATACCTTCCCACTGATATAGACTTTGTAGAAACCCAACGGTTAGATTTTCCGATATGTGCAAAACAAATTAAGGGAAAAGCAGCGCCAGTGCCACGACACGACCTGAAACGTCGTTTAATGAAATATGGCCATTTTTAAATAAATAAAAATGGCGAAAAATCATTATAAAATATTATAAGCAACATAGGTTGCCAAAAAACCAATTGGGCTTGAATTGTTTGATATTTGATGGTTGTATGTGTACGACATGAAAATAACACTAAAGAACCGAAAAATGGATGTCGAATAATATAACCATAAAATGAATCGATTTAAATTCAAATGACGTGAATTATTTGAAAAGGCCGAGCTAACCCTCATTTCAAATAATTTTTCGAGCGATTCGAATTGGAAAATGCAAAGACGATTCAAGACCGACGATCTTCGTATCGATTGGATGGGCGCTACTGAGGTTCCTAACTGGAGTAGCTACCGGAAGGGGACGGAAGTAGTAGCCGTCTGAACGTATGTGTTGATTGTACGGATTTGCGAGGAATTTGACGCCTCCGGTTTCGTTCAGACCCAGGACGGACTTGTAAATGGACTGTGTGTCTGACATTGGATTTTGTTCTATACTGATTGATCTCTGTTAAATATATATCTGTTTGGCAGCAGAGAATTTATTCTTTTGCTTAACGCCCTTCTCTGAGACATACGAGCTCAGAGGTTATATATCGATGGAAATCAATCGTATGGAGTGGACTGCCTATGTGGCATACCAAGATGCTGAGATCAAGGCTTCTGTTGCAAAGCAAAGTCTTGTGGATGATGATCAAAGCAAGGTCTACGTGACCTAGCTTTGTGTATTTCGTAGATTCGCGAACCTCACACCCCGGTATGAGTTAAAAACGGGATACGGACTGCAGGGAGAGCACGACGTTTCTTTCTAGCTATGGTGGTGTCAGTGACTTACCAGCCCTGACATATATATCTATTTTTCACCTTTGTGGTTGTTGGAATGCGAGGAGCCTCGATTATAATTCTGTAAGGACCGAGAAACGTGTGTTCAGGAATTGCCAATCCTCTAACGTAAGTGAGGACCGGCCCTGAAGCATCCAGGGGTTACCCAGAGTGTGTAGTCCCGAGGCATTTGCTAGAGTGTCTCGAAGCGGAGAGGAGCTTGCCCCTTGCCTCGACTCATGACGGAAATCCAATTTCCAATACGAAATAACGGTCTTGATTGTAGAACTAGTATGGCGACATAGTATATGGTAGCTATGCCGCCTATGATTGATATTTATGATGCTATTCGTTTTTGAAACATATATGCACTAGTAATAATATCAAATGATTTTGCTTTATACGTATCAAGCATATTTGGCCCTTATAAGGTAAAACTCTATCCTCCGGCTTGCGTTGCATTGTATGATGGACCTGAGTCTTATACTGGCTTCATTCTTTCTAAAAGCATTGCGTTGTTTTAAAAGAATTTACCTTGTTTTTAAATGCACTAGCAATCATTGGAGTAAACCCGTTCCGCGAAAGCGGCGTGGTCCTATGATTAGCTATTTACTGTTGTTTAACTGTTAAATAGATTCCTCATACCAGTCCCCATGTCTGACTCGTTGTTTGTTTCACTTTGCAAACGCGGGTGCCCTTATTTTCACACGGGCAGCCTAGTACACAGGTGACAGGTGGTTTTTGGTTCTGCACAGCTGCATAGCGTGCACTTTTGGCTCATGGCGAGGCTGACTTCATAGAGATGACTTAGATATTTTCCGCCATTACTGTATTTATATTATGATTCCGCCACTGGCGATGCAGACTAATTTACTTCCGTATTTCTCACTATATGTATATGTATTCCGCCACTGGCGATGTAGACTGATACCCTTATTATGTCTCACTGCATGTATGTATTCCGCCTCTGGCGATGATGACTGATCACTTCCCTTTTATTTACTAACTATATCCCACGTTATGCTATTCTGATATTCCAACATGTTGTGATTCCACTGTCATATCCATGTAAAAATTGTTTTATTTATTGTTTCTGCTATTATCTGTAGTCTGCTATGATGATTAATGTGTTATTTCCTAATGATTATCCTTAATACCGCCCCTCGGATTTTGGGATCGTCACACTATTCGAATAACTAATTCGAATAACTTACCTTCGAATAACTAATATTCGATTTACTCTAACTCGATTAACTTAATTCTAATCGATTTACTCCATTTCAATTCAACTTAATTCAAATCGATTAACTTAACTCAAATTGATTAACTCCTTTCGAATAACTAAATTCAATTTAACTCTTCTCGAATAACTAAATTCGATTAACTCAAATTGAATAACTAGTATTCAATTAACTCTTACGTGTTTAACTCTATTCGAATAACTAATTCGAGTAACTTACCTTCGAATAACTAATATTCGATTTACTCTAACTCGATTAACTTAATTCTAATCGATTTACTCCATTTCGATTCAACTTAATTCAAATCGATTAACTTAACTCAAATTGATTAACTCCTTTCGAATAACTTTTATTCATTTCAAAAGATTTCCTTTTTACAACGTTTATCCATTTATAAAGATTTACTTTTTACAACGTTTATCCATTTATAAAGATTTACTTTTAGTAACGGTTCTTCACTTTATAAATGTCCTTTTAATAACGTTTCTACTTCTCTATATAAGTCCAGACTTATATATATTCCATTTATCAACGATAAATAATTTATTTAATTTATAAAACATTATTTATAAATTAATCTACTTCAATTTATCTGTTTAAAACAGATTTCCTATTTAATATCTCATTTAAATCCATATCGTGTTATACCGTGTGCGAAGCACGTGTTTAAATCTATCCTTGCATAATTCTATTTATTTTCCGAACAAGTGTTCCTTTATTTATTCCCTAAATAAATATTCCTTTATTCCATTTATTTATAATCTAAATAAATGTTCCTTTATTTATTTCCTAAAATAAATATTCCTTTATTCCATTTATTTATAATCTAAATATATGTTCCTTTATTTATTTCCTAAAATAAATATTCCTTTATATTCTAATTCATTTATTTTCTAAATAAATGTTTCTATTTTATTTCATTTATTTTCTAAATAAATGTTTCCTTTTTCATTTATTTATTTTCAAATTAAATAAATGTTTTCCTTTTATAAAATCCTATCGATTTTATAAATAAGATTCATTTTCAATATAAACATTGAAAATCCCCTTATCAACATTTTGGTATGTTATGGTATTCAATCATATCAAATCACGATGTTCAATATCGTCCAAGCACATATAATCGCCCATAGATTTTATATCACATCATATAACAATATATGGAAAACAATAAAATAACTGTTGAGGAATCTAGTCGGATTCCTCCAACCTGTTTCCCTGCATCCACAGATGTTACACACAATAAAATCAACATCTCTTTTAGTTCCCTATGATATATTCTGTTAAACAGAATCAATATAGGAATTCAACTAACTGACTAGCAGTTCAATCAATCAACCAACACACAACAATCAACAGATGATTAACAGTTCTAAAAATACATTATAAAAATATAACTGTTCAGAGTTGGTGAGTTTTACTCACTTTTGCGCGTTAACCGATGAATATCAGTTTGCGTTATTTGATTTCAATGGACAATTTATTTCGCCATATATTGAAACGAGCTCCAATGGACTTCTAGTCAGGTCCATCACGTTGTCGTCGTCCATACGATCCTAACGGGTCTTGTTTCGTTGAGAACAAGAATCCGGCCCATCTGCGTTGGTACCCAGACCCACTTCCAACAATATCTCCTCCCTCAAGCTAAAAGGACCCGACTCCATCCAGTGTTCTTCAAAAATCTTGTTTCAAAACATTTCCATCACGCCCGTTTTCCCACTCTACCTAAATTAATGATTTCGAAAACAATTAACCACCCCTTACTTCTCGTTAGTACTCTTCTCCCTCAATCCTTCAACTCTAAAGCTTCAAGGCCACTCCAATATCCAATACCCCCAATCAGTGACTTTCAGGAAACACAAGTTGACCTTGGATCCTTAAAAACCCTTTTTAATCCATCATTAGATTAAATAATAACTTAAACCCCCTTAATACTTTTGGTTAAGCCCTTAAAACCCGCCCTCATCACGTTTTACCAATCCGTATGACCTTCTTCCCAAATCTAATACGCGGCTCCAGTAAATCAACCACAAGCTCAACGTTTGACCTCGCTTTGACCTCCTTCCGCCGCTCTCTTGGCCACTTGCTCCCATCGCAACCCCCACCATCTAAATCAGCATCAAAATCCCTTCTCGCCAGTACCCTCGGTTTCGAACTCGCACCGGCCTTCTCGATTTCGACGCAGCAGGTTGATCGACAGAAACCTCATCGAGTACCCCAAATTCATCACAGACGAACCCATTTCATACCCCCAACACAAATCTCAACTCAAATATTCCATACGATTAACAAATCGTCCTGAATCCCCAGCCCTAGCTCACGTCTTCGAACACCCCAACACCAACAGAGGCGTCGAACCCAAAAATACACATACGGGATCGAAGAGAAACACAAGGGGAGCTCACTCATATGAAATTTGGGATTTTTAGATTTTACTTTGATTTTCTTTTTCGCTGTCATTTGGGATTTTTGAGGATGGCTTGCTTTTATATTGCGTTTGGGGTTGTTGAGGTATGTGGATGAGAAAGGAGGTAGCGTGGCCTTTATATTGACCAAGAAATTAGGTAGGATATTTTCAACATTTATTTTATTCTCGTTTCAGTCTTCTAAAAATCCCTACGAACACATACGACGCCTAAAAATCATGAAAACGGACAAGCTGATAGGATTTGACATTACGGTCCCAACGAAACTTGTTTCGTCGAATTCCGACTCCGTATGCTCACATAGCGTATTTTTAACCGTCGAAATACTGACTATTTCTCAGTCTAAAAATCCGTACGATCACACAGTGACTCTAAAAATCACCAAACTTAGAATCTGACAACTATTTGACATTGCGGATCCAACAAAACTGGTTTCGTCGAATTCCGACTTCATATGCAAAAGTGGCTATTTTTAAAGCTCTAAATAGCCTATTTAAATATATAAACATATTTAAAAATAATCAAATTAAATATTATCGTATATCTTCACATATGATATCGTACAGCTCTAGAATATCATATCAGAATTTACAATTAGATATTTCAGATTTTAGATTATCCCGGTATTCAGTTTATACTGAAAATCTCTTTTATAACATATATAAAGCATCGCAAATTATAAAGGAATTCTACAGCGGCTTTTCTGAAATTTGATTTGGACATAACTCAAAATCTACACGACTAAATCCCGATTTTTCTCTTCCACTAGAAAGATATACTCCACCAGCTCCACACGTTTCTTCTTTCACAGAAATTTGGCTTAAAACGAATCCTGTACATCCAGTTGAAGTTCAAATCGCCAAATCGCGAACTGCCGCGACGTTTCAGGTTCGTTTTAATTATAATTATAAATTATAAGTTCGAACGTTGTACTTTAAGTTATCGATATCACCAAATCGATATATAAATAATTAAATAAATTAATTATTCGACAGCTAACAAAACGCGCCATTACAGACTTCACCCCTTAAAATAATTTCGTCCTCGAAATTGCTAAGTTAGAAAAATGCTACTAACTCTACTAACTAGATTTAAAAATCCTTTTTTGTTTACCTCTAAATTTCAGTTTCGACTAGACTCATTTAATTTTAATTAATTTATTAATTCATTAACGACCAACTAAAATTTTCAAAAATTCTAAAAATTTTCTAACACCTTAAATTTTCGAAAAATTTCACCATAATCTCCTTTGTACGGCTCAATACGTCAAACCACAACTCGCCTCTCTAGGCCTCCTCTAATCCCAAAAGGAAATCAAAATAGCCAAGCGGCTTGCCAATTCGGCTCATAAAATCCAAACTCATATATGATATAAACTTGTACCTTTTTGTCGGGCATTTAACTCTATCCCTTTCATCTGCTACCACTTCAACATATACCAATGTTATCCATTCCAATTGATCTCCAATCAGTTCATATCCTCAAATCCAAATCGAATTTCATTCGAACTCTAATATCAAATTCCAAATTATTGACTTATCAATTTGGTTCCATTCTACATTATCTCTAATCCAATTCAAATTTTATTTAACTCGGTTCATGTTAAATTTCAATTTATTTTTACCATCTCATTTTATTTAACTTCATTAGTTAAATTTTAATTCCAGAACTTAAGTTCCTGGGTTTCTTTCAAATCAATTTGAAATCATAATGCCAATTCAAAACCTTTGAATTTCTAAACAACTTGTTTTCTCAAAACAATTCAAAAACAAAACCTTTGGTAGTAATCCGTCACTTAGAACTCGAAAATGAACACTGATGATGTCTAGATTCATCATCAGAATCTATTTTCCAGCTATCGAAGTGAGTTCAATACTATATCTTTTTCAATTTGAAAACATCTTCAAAATCTCCCAGGAACTTAAAATTTCCTTATTTTAATTCCAAATCTGATTTAAATTCATATTTAATTCAAACTATTTCATATATTACATTCATATGAATTCTGATTGGTCGTTTATAACCATTTCACCCTTTTATAATCTTATTCGATTATAATAACAACCAACACAATCAATATACTATAATAATTTCAAGATATATATTTCTTCTATAAAGAAATATATTTTGGGAAAAATTATTTCATTTACCCTCTTTCAAAACATACAATGTCGGTTCATCGTATTCGAGTGTTTAGTAACCCTTATCGATACAGTGGATCAAACTGATCGACCATAATTCATAAGCCACTCAACCAATGAGTCTCCACAATATAAAACCATTTTATATTGAATAACAATTACGTGCTCATATATATACACTCAAACTCAATCAAGGATATTACTAATCCCATCTCTATCGAGTTGTGCCACAGAGCCAAGGTAATCACTTAACTTAAGCTCTGATACCAACTGTAACAGCTGGAAATTTTCGACTCCTCGAGAGTCGAAAATTCCGGGACGTTAGTGAAAGAAAGTAGAGGGTGAGGAAGAAAAGATAGAACTAATAGAATAGAATAAGAAAAAGAACTTACATCATTAGAGTAAACACGAATCTCACAGCGGAACGAATAAAATATAACATAACTTTGAAATACAAATCAGTACTCGTATATACATACCATTTCAAAGTACAACACTTAACAACACAGCGGAATAATAATAGCTATAATCCTGAAGCCTCCTGCTCCAAGCTCTCCAAGTGTATCTGTAAAATCCCGACTACTTAATTGCCCGTACAAATTTAGGCACCCAAGAGTTTAGGGGAAACAAAACAAAACAAACTCTGGGTCAGTCATGGGACTAGTGTGAATAAAACTCCAACACTTGGTTAAATAAAGGATATCTTTCTGATATTATAATAATGTCTAAATACAAATAGATATCAATCTAGCAGAACGCTTGCATCTCACGTTCCACATACATAGTATACAAATAAACCGTGAGCGCTTATTGGAGATTGGATTCCAACAGACAAGGTATGGGAGAACCTTCCGATCAGTGTACTCTAGAGGAGATACACTAGGGTTCAACAAGAACGTCTTGCAACCCGGCCACACATGACCGTCCACTCATTTAGCTTGAGTGTAACGAATATATTATCACCGATGGTTGGGATCAGCAACCATCCTTCCCGATAAGGGACAGCATTGAAATAGATTATAAAGAAGTACAATTGAATATTCTCTAGATGGTGATAATACACCCTGCTTGGGTATGGCCCAACTAGCCATGCTGCCTAGCCCAACTTCTATTATTTCCGGGTTGTGAGGTTTTGAGGTCACGTTTATCACTTTGACAGATTATTACTTCAATTACTTTGAATGCCACATCGTCATACCCGCCCAATCATTATCGATTTCTCAAGGCATCACGGGTATAAAAGCTAAGAGAAACGAATTTCTCCGCCCCCAACGAAATACGTTTAAAGAGATCAACATATATGATTCGTAAAGAATACTTTGTCAGACACTCGTCCATATACGTTGTTCTGGGACTGAATAAACCGAAGGCACTATTCAGTGAATCCATCCTACCTAGGCTTTTCACAATAGCCCTTGCACTTCACTCCGTCTTCAATTATCTTCAGCGTACTTGATTCGCAACGCTTATGCTAATACGGAGTGGTTCTTCGGATAATAATCCAACCGGTCTCTCCGTATTTACAACGTAAATATGGTCAAAACTTTGATAGTCTGTGATTCAACTATCAAATGAAAACATGTCGGTGTACAAACAACGATCTTATTTCCAAATGGAAATTCGATCGATCAATCATCATATACATATATTTCCTTATTTCATATATTTAGAAAATATATGTTATTAAGCATTGGAAAACATTTCCATAGCTTATTTTCACATCACTATTATTTCGCAACTATCAGTCCCTAACTGTAACTAGTATGAGAACAATTCTCTAAGTATCAATCCAGAAGGTCGAAACCAACATCAGATCGTCACTTAGAAAACCGTTCAACTTACCCTCTCCAGTCAGTTTCTGAATTTTCTTAACTCTATTTCTTAAATTCTTATCATGAAAACATTTCATTTTCTATGTTTAGAAAACATATCTGACTATATTTGGAAAACGTTTCCAAAACTCATTTACGGATTTCCAATGAACGTTGTATAAAACATCGTTACGCTTAATCCATTAATCGCTTATTACTTAACTATATTTCAAATCAACCTTTTCTATCGAACCACAACTATTCCTTTGTCAATTCTGAAGTCAATCAAGTTGGGGTATAATTACCTCTCAAACCTTAATTGAACAACGTCCTTTACTGTGAAATAGATGAAGTTCGTCACTCACTTTTTCCAATCATCTGTTTACGCAAATTCTCGGATTCAGGTTACGAATCCACTTCTTATACGACAACGTTTGATTATAACTATAACGTTATAATTCCTACCCCTAAAATATCTAACCTAAATTATAAATTTATTTCCTAACTCGAATAATTTAACAAACACCTAATTTCTAAATCAATAACTAAATCTTGATTTAAACCCTGGAAAGTAAATAGTACTTTCCCGAATTCGCTATAATCGAATTCGACATATAACTCTCTTTCGAGTAATCTCTATTCGATTAACTCTCTCTTTTTAATAACTTATATTCGATAAACACTTTTTCGATTAACTCCTATCGAATAACTAATATTCGAATAACTCTTCTTGGTTGGCTCTATTTCATTAACTCTTATCGAATAACAAATATTCGATTTTCTTAAATGTGTCAATTCTTATCGAATAACTAACATCCGATTAACTTATATGGATTTACTCTTATCGAATAACTTATTCGATTAACTTAACTTGATTTTCTTAACTCGATTATCTCAACTCGGTTACTTAACTCGATTACTTGACTCGATAAATCTTAACTCGATTACTTAACTCGATAACTTAACTTAACCCAAATCAATTAACTCAACTCTAATCGATTAACTTAATTTGATTTACTCCTTCGAATAACTAATTCGAATAACTTAATTGATTAACTCCTTTGAATAACTAATTCGAATAATTTACCTTCGAATAACCAATATTCGATTTACTCTAACTCGATTAACTTAATTCTAATCGATTTACTCCATTTCGATTCAACTTAATTCAAATCGATTAACTTAACTAAAATTGATTAACTCCTTTTGAATAACTAAATTCGACTTAACTCTTCTCGAATAACTAAATTCGATTAACTCAAATTGAATAACTAATATTCAATTAACTCTTACGTGTTTAACTCTATTCGAATAACTAATTCGAATAACTTACCTTCGAATAACTAATATTCGGTTTACTCTAACTCGATTAACTTAATTCTAATCGATTTACTCCATTTCGATTCAACTTAATTCAAATCGATTAACTTAACTCAAATTGATTAACTCCTTTCGAATAATTAAACTCGATTTAACTCTTCTCGAATAACTAAATTCGATTAACTCAAATTGAATAACTAATATTCAATTAACTCTTACGTGTTTAACTCTATTCGAATAACTAATTCGAATAACTTACCTTCGAATAACTAATATTCGATTTACTCTAACTCGATTAACTTAATTCTAATCGATTTACTCCATTTCGATTCAACTTAATTCAAATCGATTAACTTAACTCAAATTGATTAACTCCTTTTGAATAACTAAATTCAATTTAACTCTTCTCGAATAACTAAATTCGATTAACTCAAATTGAATAACTAATATACAATTAACTCTTACGTGTTTAACTCTATTCGAATAACTAACTCGAGTAACTTACCTTCGAATAACTAATATTCGATTTACTCTAACTCGATTAACTTAATTCTAATCGATTTACTCCATTTCGATTCAACTTAATTCAAATCGATTAACTTAACTCAAATTGATTAACTCCTTTCGAATAACTTTTATTCATTTCAAAAGATTTCCTTTTTACAACGTTTATCCATTTATAAAGATTTACTTTTTACAACGTTTATCCATTTATAAAGATTTACTTTTAGTAACGGTTCTTCACTTTATAAATGTCCTTTTAATAACGTTTCTACTTCTCTATATAAGTCCAGACTTATATATATTCCATTTATCAACGATAAATAATTTATTTAATTTATAAAACATTATTTATAAATTAATCTACTTCAATTTATCTGTTTAAAACAGATTTCCTATTTAATATCTCATTTAAATCCATATCGTGTTATACCGTGTGCGAAGCACGTGTTTAAATCTATCCTTGTATAATTCTATTTATTTTCCGAACAAGTGTTCCTTTATTTATTCCCTAAATAAATATTCCTTTATTCCATTTATTTATAATTTAAATAAATGTTCCTTTATTTATTTCCTAAAATAAATATTCCTTTATTCCATTTATTTATAATCTAAATAAATGTTCCTTTATTTATTTCCTAAAATAAATATTCCTTTATATTCTAATTCATTTATTTTCTAAATAAATGTTTCTATTTTATTTCATTTATTTTCTAAATAAATGTTTCCTTTTTCATTTATTTATTTTCAAATTAAATAAATGTTTTCCTTTTATAAAATCCTATCGATTTTATAAATAAGATTCATTTTCAATATAAACATTGAAAATCCCCTTATCAACATTTCGGTATGTTATGGTATTCAATAATATCAAATCACGATGTTCAATATCGTCCAAGCACATATAATCGCCCACAGATTTTATATCACATCATATAACAATATATGGAAAACAATAAAATAACTGTTGAGGAATCCAGTCGGATTCCTCCAACCTGTTTCCCTGCATCCAAAGATTTTACACAATAAAATCAACATCACTTTCAGTTCCCTATGATATATTCTGTTAAACAGAATCAATATAGGAATTCAACTAACTGACTAGCAGTTCAATCAATCAACCAACACACAACAATCAACAGATGATTAACAGTCCTAAAAATACATTATAAAAATATAACTGTTCAGAGTTGGTGAGTTTTACTCACTTTTGTGCGTTAACTGATGAATATCAGTTTGCGTTATTTGATTTCAACGGACAATTTATTTCGCCATAAATTGTAACGAGCTCCAATGGACTTCCAGTCAGTTCCATCATGTTGTCGTCGTCCATACGATCCTAACGGGTCTTGTTTCGTTGAGAACAAGAATCCGGCCCATCTGCGTTGGTACCCAGACCCACTTCCAACAATATCTCCTCCCTCAAGCTAAAAGGACCCGACTCCATCCAATGTTCTTCAAAAATCTTGTTTCAAAACATTTCCATGACGCCCGTTTTCCCACTCTACCTAAATTAATGATTTCGAAAACCATTAACCACCCCTTACTTCTCGTTAATACTCTTCTCCCTCAATCCTTCAACTCTAAAGCTTCAAGGCCACTCCAATATCCAATACCCCCAATCAGTGACTTTCAGGAAACACAAGTTGACCTTGGATCCTTAAAAACCCTTTTTAATCCATCATTAGATTAAATAATAACTTAAACCCCCTTAATACTTTTGGTTAAGCCCTTAAACCCGCCCTCATCACGTTTTACCAACCCGTATGACCTTCTTCCCAAATCTAATACGCGGCTCCAGTAAATCAACCACAAGCTCAACGTTTGACCTCGCTTTGACCTCCTTCCGCCGCTATCTTGGCCACTTGCTCCCATCGCAACCCCCACCATCTAAATCAGCATCAAAATCCCTTCTCGCCAGTACCCTCGGTTTCGAACTCGCACCGGCCTTCTCGATTTCGACGCAGCAGGTTGATCGACGGAAACCACATCGAGTACCCCAAATTCATCACAGACGAACCCACTTCATACCCCCCACACAAATCTCAACTCGAATATTCCATTCGATTAACAAATCATCCTGAATCCCCAGCCCTAGCTCACGTCTTCGAACACCCCAACACCAACAGAGGCGTCGAACCCAAAAATACACATACGGGATCGAAGAGAAACACAAGGGGAGCTCACTCATATGAAATTTGGGATTTTTAGATTTTACTTTGATTTTCTTTTTCGCTGTCATTTGGGATTTTTGAGGATGGCTTGCTTTTATATTGCGTTTGGGGTTGTTGAGGTATGTGGATGAGAAAGGAGGTAGCGTGGCCTTTATATTGACCAAGAAATTAGGTAGGATATTTTCAACATTTATTTTATTCTCGTTTCAGTCTTCTAAAAATCCCAACGAACACATATGACGCCTAAAAATCATGAAAACGGACAAGCTGATAGGATTTGACATTACGGTCCCAACGAAACTGGTTTCGTCGAATTCCGACTCCATATGCTCACATAGCGTATTTTTAACCATCGAAATACTGACTATTTCTCAGTCTAAAAATCCGTACGATCACACAGTGACTCTAAAAATCACCAAACTTGGAATCGGACAACTATTTGACGTTGCGGATCCAACAAAACTGGTTTCGTCGAATTCCAACTTCATATGCAAAAGTGGCTATTTTTAAAGCTCTAAATAGCCTATTTAAATATATAAACATATTTAAATATAATCAAATTAAATATTTAAAATTAAATATTATCGTATATCTTCACATATGATATCGTACAGCTCTAGAATATCATATCAGAATTTACAGTTTGATATTTCAGATTTTAGATTATCCCGGTATTCAGTTTATACTGAAAATCTCTTTTATAAAATATATAAAGCGTCGCAAATTATAAAGGAATTCTATAGCGACTTTTCTGAAATTTGATTTGGACATAACTCAAAATCTACGCGACGAAATCCCGATTTTTCTCTTCCAGTAGAAAGATATACTCCACCAGCTCCACACGTTTCTTCTTTCATAGAAATCCGGCTTAAAACGAATCCTGTACATCCAGTTGAAGTTCAAATCGCCAAATCGCGAACTACCGCGACGTTTCAGGTTCGTTTTAATTATAATTATAAATTATAAGTTCGAACGTTGTACTTTAAGTTATCGATATCACCAAATCGATATATAAATAATTAAATAAATTAATTATTCGACAGCTAACAAAACGCGCCATTACAATCGATTAACTTAATTTGATTTACTCCTTCGAATAACTCATTCGAATAACTTAATTGATTAACTCCTTCGAATAACTAATTCGAATAACTTACCTTCGAATAACTAATATTCGATTTACTCTAACTCGATTAACTTAATTCTAATCGATTTACTCCATTTCGATTCAACTTAGTTCAAATCGATTAACTTAACTCAAATTGATTAACTCCTTTCGAATAACTAAATTCGATTTAACTCTTCTCGAATAACTAAATTCGATTAACTCAAATTGAATAACTAATATTCAATTAACTCTTTCATGTTTGACTCTATTCGAATAAGTAATTCGAATCACTCTAATGTGTTTAACTCTATTCAAATATCTAATTCGAATAACTCATTTCGAATAACTAAATTCGATTAACTCCTTTTTATAACGTTTATTCATTTCAAAAGATTTCCTTTTTACAACGTTTATCCATTTATAAAGATTTACTTTTTACAACGTTTATCCATTTATAAAGATTTACTTTTAGTAACGGTTCTTCACTTTATAAATGTCCTTTTAATAACGTTTCTACTTCTCTATATAAGTCCAGACTTATATATATATTCCATTTATCAACGATAAATAATTTATTTAATTTATAAAACATTATTTATAAATTAATCTACTTCAATTTATCTATTTAAAACAGATTTCCTATTTAATATCTCATTTAAATCCATATCGTGTTTATACCGTGTGCGAAGGACGTGTTTAAATCTATCCTTGTATAATTCTATTTATTTTCCGAACAAGTGTTCCTTTATTTATTCCCTAAATAAATATTCCTTTATTCCATTTATTTAAAATCTAAATAAATGTTCCTTTATTTATTTCTTAAAATAAATATTCCTTTATATTCTAATTCATTTATTTTCTAAATAAATGTTTCTATTTTATTTCATTTATTTTCTAAATAAATGTTTCCTTTTTCATTTATTTATTTTCAAATTAAATAAATGTTTTCCTTTTATAAAATCCTATCGATTTTATAAATAAGATTCATTTTCAATATAAACATTGAAAATCCCCTTATCAACATTTCGGTATGTTATGGTATTCAATCATATCAAATCACGATGTTCAATATCGTCCAAGCACATATAATTTCCCATAGATTTTATAACATATCATATAACAATATATGAAAAACAATAAAATAACTGTTGAGGAATCCAGTCGGATTCCTCCAACCTGTTTCCCTGCATCACAGACGTTAGACAATATAGATAACATCACTTTCAGTTCCATATGATATATTCTGTTAAACAGAATCAATATAGAATTTAACCAACTGACTAGCAGTTCAATCAACCAATCAACACAAAGTCAAACAGACAATTTTAACAGTTCTAACAATGCAACATGAAATTATAAACTGTTCAGAGTTAGTGAGATTTACTCACATTGTTCGTTATCGTTAAATAACGAATAACGATTGTCCATTCTGATCAGTCAATTTATTTTGTAATAAATTCTAGACGAGCTCCAATTCATTCTGAACCAGTCCATGTCGTTGTTCCCGTCCACACGATCCTATCAGATCCAGGTTTTCGTAGTTCAAGACATACGGCCCAACCTTAGAACATGCCCCCTTCAAATCCCTGAAGCATCGTGTCTCCTACAAATGTCTAGCTCCAGATACTGGTCATTTACACCTCTACTTCCCCATTTCCAACTTTAGTTAAATCATTTTTAACACATATTGTTGAAACAATACCTCACCGCAAATCATACTCATCCTCTAGCAATTCCTACCGCGCCTTCCCTAAAATACCCTCCCTCATCACGTTAGCATCACAACAGCCAACAAATCCCACTGTTCTCCCACGCCGGCATTTCCCTGAAGCCCAAAACAACCATTTACACTTCCTGTAAAAACACCCGCGCCCACCCTTCTACATCATAATCCACCAATTTATTGAACACGACACTAATTATAATTAAGAAATAAAACTTTAATCACCTTCGAAATCCTCCCTTACAGTGAAACAACTTCTTCCTCCTTCCGATGCTACTGTCAAAACCTGCTTCTCCTCCTAAAGCCATTTTCGATTTTGCTTCCTCTAACCTCTACTCCGTCCTTGCGTCCGCATCTTCACAGTTCTGCACTCAAGCTTGCTCCGGAAACAACGTCGTCGCTCCACCATTCTCCTCATCGGAGTACACAGCAACCTAGCTGGCACCACCGACCTAGTCTGACCTCTCACCACCTGCAGCGACGACACCGAGTACTCCCCCAAATCGCCTGAAAGCACAGCCGTGGTTCAGGAAACCCGCACCACTGAACACGTCAAGCTCCCCAGAAGTATTCCCAACGTGAAGAGAGTCGACCCAGCAGTTTAAATGAATTGATTTCATATTTTTAGAGAATTTATTCAATTTGTTTTGGGATTTAGCAGTTTTGGAAATTTGTTTTTAGAAGGGAAAGAAAACGGCGACTTCTTTTGATTTTAGAAACGAACGATAGTTCTAGGTCTTAAGTAAATGTTGAGGGGGGTACTTATATAGGGTTGACACTTGATCCAAAATATCTAGATATTTTGTTTCATGGCCGCCGTTTCTTTTGTTGTGACGAGAAAAAAAATGTGCCATTGGCCTTGTTTATGTTCACAAAAGTTATTAGCCTTATTTATCATACATATATAAGCAGATGGAATTAACACTTGAAATAGAAACAAGTCCGTTTGATTTTGTTGGTCCTTTAACATACCACGTTGCCTAAATTTCATTCACGTACGGACAGAAATAAAGATACCGTTGTATCGAGCTCAGTTTCACGATCCCAAAAATATAATAATACCGGTAGGTGGACTCATATTTTGAAACTTCAAAATGTTGATTACGGGTTGCGAAATAATTCAAATAAAAAGTTGCTTATTAAATTAATTAAAAATTACAGTAAAATTCTAAAAATTAAATTATCACTATTTCCCAAAAGAACCTTGTCTAAATTCAAACCTGATCTGTAGTTATATCGAAATAACTGTTATGGTCACGAACGAATATACCGCTGTTTTTCTAAATATTTGATTTGGACATATCTCAAAATCTACGCGACGACATCCAGATTTTTCTCTTCCACTAGAAAGATATACTCCACCAGCTCCACACGTTTCTTGTTTCACTGAAATCCCACTTAAAATGAATCATGTACATTCAGTTGAAGTTCAAATCGCCAAATTGCGAACTGCCGCGACGTTTCAGGTTCGTTTTTAATTATAATTATAAATTATAAGTTCGAACGTTTTACTTTAAGTTATCGATATCGCAAAATCGATATATAAATAATTAAATAAATTAATTATTCGACAGCTACCAAAACGCGCCATTAGAAACTTCCCCCCTTAAAATAATTTCGTCCTCGAAATTGCTAAGTTAGAAAAATGCTACTAACTCTACTAACTAGATTTAAAAATCTTTTTTGTTTACCTCTAAATTTCAGTTTCGACTGGACCCATTTAATTTTAATTAATTTATTAATTCATTTCCGACCAACTAAAATTTTCAAAAATTCTAAAAGTTTTCGAACACCTTAAATTTTCGAAAAATTTCTCCATAACCTCCTTTGTACGGCTCAGTACGTCAAACCACAACTCGCCTCTCTAGGCCTCCTCCAATCCAAAAGGAAATCAAAATAGCCAAGCGGCTTGCCAATTCGGCTCATAAAATCCAAACACATATATGATATAAACTTGTACCTTTTTGTCGGGCATTTAACTCTATCCCTTGCATCTGCTACCACTTCAACATATACCAATGTTATCCATTCCAATTGATCTCCAATCAGTTCATATCCTCAAATCCAAATCGAATTTCATTCGAACTCTAATATCAAATTCCAAATTATTGACTTATCAATTTGGTTCCATTCTAGATTATCTCTAATCCAATTCAATTTTATTTAACTCGGTTCAAGTTAAATTTCAATTTATTTTTACCATCTCATTTTATTTAGCTTCATTAGTTAAATTTTAATTCTAGAACTTAAGTTCCTGGGTTTCTTTCAAATCAATTTGAAATCATAATGCCAATTCAAAACCTTTGAATTTCTAAACAACTTGTTTTCTTAAAACAATTCAAAAACAAAACCTTTGGTAGTAATCCGTCACTTAGAACTCGAAAATGAACACTGATGATGTCTAGATTCATCATCAGAATCTATTTTCCAGCTATTGAAGTGAGTTAAATGCTATATCATTTTCAATTTTAAAAACATTTTCAAAATCTCCCAGGAACTTAAAATTTCCTTATTTTAATTCCAAATCTCATTTAAATTCAGATTTAATTCATATTATTTCATATATTTCCTTATATGAATTTTGATTATTTATTTATAATCATTTCACCCCATTTTTTTTTAATCTAATTCGATTATAATAACAACCAACACATCCAATACATATTGTAATTTCAATATATTTTTCTTATAACCAAATATATTTCGGGTAAAATTACTTCATTTACCCTCTTCCAAAACATACCATGACGGTTCATCGTATTCAAGTGTTTAGTAACCCTTATCGATACAGTGGATTAAACTGATCGACCAGAATTCATAAGCCACTTAACCATTGAGTCTCCATAATATAAATCACTTTATATTAACAAATACCCACTCGTATATATACATTCAAATTCAGTCTAGGATATTACTAATCCTATCTCTACTGAATTACGCCACAGAGCCAAGGTAAATCTTAACTTAAGCTCTGATACAAACTGTAACGGCTGGAAATTTTCGAATCCTCGAGAGTCGAAAATTCCGCGCTGTTAGTGAAAGAAAGTAGAGGGTGAGGAAGAAAAGATAGAACTAATAGAATAGAAGAAGAAGAAGAACCTACATCATCAGAGTAAACATGAATCTCACAGCGGAACGAATACAATATAACATAACTTTGAAATACAAATCAGTACTGGTATATACATACCATTTCAAAGTACAACACTTAACAACACAGCGGAATAATAATAGCTATAATCCTAAAACCTCCTGCTCCAAGCTCTCCAAGTGTATCTATAAAATCCCGACTACTTGACTGCCCGTACAAATTTAGGCACCCAAGAGTTTAGGGGAAACAAAACAAAATAAACTCCGGGTCAGTCATGGGACTGGTGTGAATAAAACTCCAACACTTGGTTAAATAAAGGATATCTTTCTGATATGATAATAATGTCTAAATACAAATAGATATCAATCTAGCAGAACGCTTGCATCTCACGTTCCACATACATAGTATACAAATAAAACCGTGAGCGCTTATTGGAGATTGGATTCCAACAGAAAAGGTATGGGAGCACCTTCCGATCAGTGTACTCTAGAGGAGATACATTAGGTTTCAACAAGAACGTCTTGCAACCCGGCCACACATGACCGTCCACTCATTTAGCTTGAGTGTAACGAATATATTATCACCGATGGTTGGGATCAGCAACCATCCTTCCCGATAAGGGACAGCATTGAAATAGATTATAAAGAAGTACAATTGAATATTCTCTAGATGGTGATAATACACCCTGCTTGGGTATGGCCCAACTAGCCATGCTGCCTAGCCCAACTTCTGTTATTTCCCGGTTGTGAGGTTTTGAGGTCACGTTTATCACTTTGACATATTATTTCTTCAATTACTTTGAATGCCACATCGTCATACCCGCCAAATCATTATCGATTTCTCAAGGCATCACGGGTATAAAAGCTAAGAGAAATGAATTTCTCCGCCACCCAATGTAATACGTTTGAAGAGATCAACATATATGATTCGTTAAGAATACTTTGTCAGACACTCGTCCATATACGTTGTCCTGGGACTGAACAAACCGAAGGTACTATTCAGTGAATCCATACTACCTAGGCTTTTCACAATAGCCCTTGCACTTTACTTCGTCTTCAATTATCTTCAGCATACTTGATTCGCAACGCTTATGCCAATACGGAGTGGTTCTTCGGATAATAATCCAACTGGTCTCTCCATATTAACAACGTAAAAATGGTCAAAACTTTGATAGTCTGTGATTTAACTATCAAATGAAAACATGTCGGTGTACAAACAACGATCTTATTTCCAAATGGGAATTCGATCGATCAATCATCATATGTTCATATTTCCTTATTTCATATATTTAGAAAATATATGTTATTAATCATTGGAAAACATTTCCATAGCTTATTTTCACATCACTATTATTTCGCAACTATCAGTCCCTAACTGTAACTAGTATGAGAACAATTCTCTAAGTATCAATCCGGAAGGTCGAAACCAACATCAGATCATCACTTAGAAAACCGTTCAACTTACCCTCTCCAGTCAGTTTCTGAATTTGCTTAACTGTATTTCTTAAATTCTTATCATGAAAACATTTCATTTTCTATGTTTAGAAAACATATCTGACTATATTTGGAAAATGTTTCCAAAACTCATTTACAGATTTCCAATGAACGTTGTATAAAACATCGTTTCGCTTAATCCATTTATCGCTTATTCCTTAACTTTATTCCTAATCAATCTTTTAGATCGAACCACAACTATTCCTTTGTCAATTCTGAAGTCAATCAAGTTGGGGTATAATTACCTCGCAGACCTTAATTGAACAACGTCCTTTACTGTGAAATAGATGAAGCTCATCACTCACTTTTTAAAATCATTTGTTTACGCAAATTCTCGGATTCAGGTTACGAATCCACTTATTATATGACAACGTTTGATTATAACTATAACGTTATAATTCCTACCCCTAAAATATCTAACCTAAATTATAAATTTATTTCCTAACTCGAATAATTTAACAGACACCTAATTTCTAAATCAATAACTAAATCTTGATTTAAACCCTGGAAAGTAAATAGTACTTTCCCGAATTCGCTATAATCGAATTCGACGTATAACTCTCTTTCGAGTAATCTCTATTCGATTAACTCTCCCTTTTTAATAACTTATATTCGATAAACTCTATTTCGATTAACTCCTATCTAATAACTAATATTCGAATAACTCTTCTTGGTTGGCTCTATTTCATTAACTCTTATCGAATAACAAATATTCGATTTTCTTAAATGTGTCAATTCTTATCGAATAACTAACATCCGATTAACTTAAATGGATTTACTCTAATCGAATAACTTATTCGATTAACTCAACTTGATTTTCTTAACTCGATTATCTCAACTCGATTACTTAACTCGATTACTTAAGTCGATAAATCTTAACTGATTACTTATCTCGATAACTTAACTTAACCCAAATCGATTAACTCAACTCTAATCGATTAACTTAATTTGATTTACTCCTTCGAATAACTCATTCGAATAACTTAATTGATTAACTCCTTCGAATAACTAATTCGAATAACTTACCTTCGAATAATTAATATTCGATTTACTCTAACTCGATTAACTTAATTCTAATCGATTTACTCCATTTTGATTCAACTTAGTTCAAATCGATTAACTTAACTCAAATTGATTAACTCCTTTTGAATAACTAAATTCGATTTAACTCTTCTCGAATAACTAAATTCGATTAACTCAAATTAAAAAACTAATATTCAATTAACTCTTACGTGTTTAACTCTATTCGAATAAGTAATTCGAATCACTCTAATGTGTTTAACTCTATTCAAATATCTAATTCGAATAACTCATTTCGAATAACTAAATTCGATTAACTCCTTTTTATAACGTTTATTCATTTCAAAAGATTTCCTTTTTACAACGTTTATCCATTTATAAAGATTTACTTTTTACAACGTTTATCCATTTATAAAGATTTACTTTTAGTAACGGTTCTTCACTTTATAAATGTCCTTTTAATAACGTTTCTACTTCTCTATATAAGTCCAGACTTATATATATTCCATTTATCAACGATAAATAATTTATTTAATTTATAAAACATTATTCATAAATTAATCTACTTCAATTTATCTGTTTAAAACAGATTTCCTATTTAATATCTCATTTAAATCCATATCGTGTTTATACCATGTGCGAAGCACATGTTTAAATCTATCCTTGTATAATTCTATTTATTTTCCGAACAAGTGTTCCTTTATTTATTCCCTAAATAAATATTCCTTTATTCCATTTATTTAAAATCTAAATAAATGTTCCTTTATTTATTTCCTAAAATAAATATTCCTTTATATTCTAATACATTTATTTTCTAAATAAATGTTTCTATTTTATTTCATTTATTTTCTAAATAAATGTTTCTATTTTATTTCATTTATTTTTTAAATAAGTGTTTCCTTTTTCATTTATTTATTTTCAAATTAAATAAATGTTTTCCTTTTATAAAATCCTATCGATTTTATAAATAAGATTCATTTTCAATATAAACATTGAAAATCCCCTTATCAACATTTCGGTATGTTATGGTATTCAATCATATCAAATCACGATGTTCAATATCGTCCAAGCACATAAAATTTCCCACAAATTTTATAACATATCATATAACAATATATGAAAAACAATAAAATAACTGTTGAGGAATCCAGTCGGATTCCTCCAACCTGTTTCCCTGCATCACAGACGTTAGACAATATAGATAACATCACTTTCAGATCCATATGATATATTCTGTTAAACAGAATCAATATAGAAATTTAACCAACTGACTAGCAGTTCAATCAACCAATCAACACAAAGTCAAACAGACAATTTTAACAGTTCTAACAATGCAACATGAAATTATAAACTGTTCAGAGTTAGTGAGATTTACTCACATTGTTCGTTATCGTTAAATAACGAATAACGATTGTCCATTCTGATCAGTCAATTTATTTTGTAATAAATTCTAGACGAGCTCCAATTCATTCTGAACCAATCCATGTTGTTGTTCCCGTCCACACGATCCTATCGGATCCAGGTTTTCGTAGTTCAAGACATACGGCCCAACCTTAGAACATGCCCCCTTCAAATCCCTGAAACATCGTGTCTCCTACAAATGTCTAGCTCCAGATACTGGTCATTTACACCTCTACTTCCCCATTTCCAACTTTAGTTAAATCATTTTGAACACATACTGTTGAAACAATACCTCACCGCAAATCATACTCATCCTCTAGCAATTCCTACTGCGCCTTCCCTAAAATACCCTCCCTCATCACGTTAGCATCACAACAGCCAACAAATCCCACTGTTCTCCCACGCCGGCATTTCCCTGAAGCCCAAAACAACCATTTACACCTCCTGTAAAAACACCCGTGCCAACCCTTCTACATCATAATCCACCAATTTATTGAACACGACACTAATTATAATTAAGAAATAAAACTTTAATCACCTTCTAAATCCTCCCTTACAGTGAAATAGCTTCTTCCTCCTTCCGATGCTACTGTCAAAACCTGCTTCTCCTCCTAAAGCCATTTTCGATTTTGCTTCCTCTAACCTCTAATCCATCCTTGTGTCTGCATCTTCATAGTTCTGCACTCAAGCTTGCTCCGGAAACAACGTCGTCGCTCCACCATTCTCCTCACCGGAGTACACCGCAACCTAGCTGGCACCACCGACCTAGTTTGACCTCTCACTACCTGCAGCGACGACACCGAGTACTCCCCCAAATCGCCTGAAAGCACAGCCGTGGTTCAGGAAACCCGCACCACTGAACACGTCGAGCTCCCCAGAAGTATTCCCAACGTGAAGAGAGTCGACCCAGCAGTCTAAATGAATTGATTTCATATTTTTAGAGAATTTATTCAATTTGTTTTGGGATTTAGCAGTTTCGGAAATTTGTTTTTAGAAGGGAAAGAAAACGGCGGCTTCTTTTGATTTTAGAAACGAACGATAGTTCTAGGTCTTAGGTAAATGTTGAGGGGGGGTACTTATATAGGGTTGACACTTGACCCAAAATATCTAGATATTTTGTTTCATGGCCGCCGTTTCTTTTGTTGTGCCGAGAAAAAAATGTGCCGTTGGCCTTGTTTATGTTCACAAAAGTTATTAGCCTTATTTATCATACATATATAACCAAATGGAATTAACACTTGAAATATAAACAAGTTCGTTTGATTTTGTTGGTCCTTTAACATACCACGTTGCCTAAATTTCATTCACGTACGGACAGAAATAAAGATACCGTTGTATCGAGCTCAGTTCCACGATCCCAAAAATATAATAATACCGGTAGGTGGACTCATATTTTGAAACTTCAAAATGTTGATTACGGGTTGCGAAATACTTCAAATAAAAAGTTGCTTATTAAATTAATTAAAAATTACAGTAAAATTCTAAAAATTAAATTATCACTATTTCCCAATAGAACCTTGTCTAAATTCAAACCCGATCTCTAGTTATATCAAAATAACTGTTATGGCACGAACGAATATACCGCTGTTTTTCTAAATATTTTATTTGGACATATCTCAAAATCTACACGACGACATCCAGATTTTTCTCTTCCACTAGAAAGATATACTCCACCAGCTCCACACGTTTCTTGTTTCACTGAAATCCAGCTTAAAATGAATCATGTACATTCAGTTGAAGTTCAAATCGCCAAATTGCGAACTGCCGCGACGTTTCAGGTTCGTTTTTAATTATAATTATAAATTATAAGTTTGAACGTTTTACTTTAAGTTATCGATATCGCCAAATCAATATATAAATAATTAAATAAATTAATTATTCGATAGCTAACAAAACGCGCCATTACAAGATCGACGGCGATGAACGGCCCAGCTTCCTTGCGTAGGATCTCGAGATTCGCGCCACCAATTAGAGCGAAGCGGGTATGGATCTGAAGCTCACGTGAGGCTCTTCAAAATCCTCAACTAGGTGGAGTGATTTCGTGGAGTGGTTTGAGAGGAATCAGGCTAGGAAGCTTCGAAGTGGTTTCTGCCGTCGTTCAGAGGGCTATGGGGATTTTCTTCGGGAAGAGAGAATAAAGGGGATTGGCCCATTTTTTTTTGTTTTTATATTTTTAAAATCCCAAAAATACCCCTTACCACATACAAACTCCTATCCAAACCCAACGACTGTCATCCCTAGATAAATACCCCCATTCCGAACACAATGGGATAAGTTTCGTAGACCCATTCGACTGTTTCAGTCAGTTTTTCTTCAAATTGAAATATAAAACATTCAATATTTGATTTGAACATACATTTCAATTTGCCAGGGCCACATACTGATCCCAAAAATTTCAGAAAAATAAATCTAGCTATTTTTTGACGATATGGTCCCAACAAAACTATTTTCATCGAATTCTGAGACCATTTGAAAAATGGCCATTTTCTGGTCGATCCAATTTAACTGAAATGAACCAAACACATTTTCCTTTGCCGCACTCACATATTAACTTAAAAAATTATGGAATTTGAAACCTAGCAATAATTTGACATCTCAGATCTAACAAAAGTGGTTTTGTTGAATTCTGAGGTCGTTTGCAAAATGTCTATTTTCAAGGGCTATATATTCTCTGTAGCGACCTTTCTGAATATTCATTTGGCTATATCTTTTGATTCCTGCTATGAAACTTCGATTTTTCAGATTCATTAGAAAGTTATTCATAAACAGATTTAGATATTTTTGATTTCACTAAAATCCGTTTTAATTTTCACCCAGTACGGTCAGTCAATGTTCGAATTCAAATTTTGAAACTACCGCGCCATTTCAGGCCTTGTTTATAATTTAAAATAATTATATTTACTTTCAAACATCGATTCAAACATACTTCTCGTCGTTATTATTTAAAATAATTTATTTTCAATATTTAAAATCCACTGAAATAGCCAAATTAAAAATTTTAAACTGGTTCAGATTTTCCGGGTTGTTGCATTTGGAAATTGAGTTAGATAACACAAAAGCAAGTTGTCAAGCTTGGAAGTTTACTTTTAGGTATACTCCTAACATAGCGGCATCAAAGCCTTCCATGGCCGCGACTAAGTCCAAAGCCTTAGTCGTAGAAAAATATCCAAACATGGTAAATCCCCGTAGTGTGTCAGATGAATCTATTTTTTCTAAGTGGCACAGAAGGGTCAAAGCTGAAATTTAGAATTTTTATGAAACACAATATAAGAAAGCTATGCTTCGATGCATTAATTATTACATTTCCTGAATCAAACAATAACAGGAGGAGAAACATGATTTGCGAAAATATGTCTTTGATTTGGAGAAAGAGAATAAGACTTTAAAAGTTATGCGTATAGGTTCCAATAGAGCTCTAAAGTTTTCGATTAGATCCATAGATAGCTCTGATGAAATTAGGGAAAGGGAGCAAAAGCTTAAAGAACTTTCATGTGTCATAATTCGTCATGCTATCAACCCTCCTCTAACTGATGATGATGTAAATGAGGAGGTATAAGATATTTGA
Source organism: Allium sativum (assembly GCA_030737875.1). Taxonomy (NCBI): domain Eukaryota; kingdom Viridiplantae; phylum Streptophyta; class Magnoliopsida; order Asparagales; family Amaryllidaceae; genus Allium; species Allium sativum. Next base: position 860,160,012 of record CM060918.1, on the reverse strand, counting down.
TGTGGTTGTAATACTAAGACCAAACGTTTGTACTTCGACAATCAATAAAATGACTTTGTAGTTAAGTTTGCAAATTGTGTGGATATCACCTGATATTTCATCCTTGTTTTCATTTAGAACATCCTCGTCTTGGAGTTCCACTACATTATTCTGCATAAAATTCACCACATGACATCCTTATGTTAGTCTTTTCCTTAGAGTAGGACGCATATGATAATTTGCGCCACTTATATGAGACATTATTTGGATTAAGATAAAGCAATAGATAAAGCTTGTAATAGAATAATACGATCATTCTATTTTATATCGTTGCAATAATGAATAGATTTTTTTTTTGCATAATATAGGCTTAGAAAATTTTCCTGTGTGAGATGTGAGAAAACATGACCTTTCGTCAAAAGAATTTAATGTAGAAGATTCAAGATACCAACCCAAGTATTGTTTTACAAATCCTTTTTTGGAAATGAAATTACAGTCTCGAGACCCGGATTAGGGTATAGAATAGAAAGCCAGAAATCCTCTTCAAGAAGTATAGATAGAAGTTCTACATCCCATGTTTTGGCATTCATAATAAAAGACCAGAAATCCACCTCTGGAAAATAATAGAAAAATTGAGACACCGACTCAACTATTTAATAGTAGAAGATCAGAAATCCTCATCTGTTAATAATGGAAGCCCCGAACCATAACTCAGATTCGTGTATTTAATGGATGACCAGAAATCCATATTTGGCAATAATTAAAGTCCCGATCCGAAACCCAAATTCGGGTATTTTATGTTCTTTGCTACCCATTTCGAGTTTGTTTTTCAAAGCAGAGGATGAACATGATTTATGAGCCACTTTTCGGGCTTTAATTTGATTTGTGAGCCACTGTTGGGGTATGATTGGTCGTTTCAACCTTGTGAGACACTCTCTGGCTTTGTGCGCCTTATGGGCTTGGCTAGCTTATTCTCAAGTAGGGCCCAAGGATTTACCTGAACTCCCTCCAGGAGGCGCCTTACCCTAGACATCATAGGCAACGATAAGGGCTTAGATGCTTTATCCTGGCCATCGTGGGCATGGACAAAGGCTTACCCTTTTGATGCTCTACCCTGGCCATCGTAGGCGGTGATGGTGGCTTACACAACACCCCCTCCAAGAGGTGCCTTAACCTAGCCATCATAGGCACGGCTAAGGGTTTCAATGCTTTAACCTAGCTCTGTCTAATTTGAACGCAGAAAAAAACTTACACTCATCCCCCTCCTATGGGTGCCTTACCCAGGCCATTGTAGGTGGGAGTAAGGGTTTTAGATGCCCTCCCCCCTGTGGGCGGAGGCTTACTCTTTTGATGCTTTAACCTGGCCTTTTCTGATCTGTGCACGGCTAAAGGCTTGCACATCGTCTCCCTCCAGGAGATGCCTTGCCCAAGCCATCTTGGTGCGAACAAGGGTTTTCTGCCATCATATGTAGCTTTACCCCATTTAGGTCATTCCAAATTTTAAGAAGTTTTCATACTCTTGACCATGTAGACATTATTTCTTCAAGAAATCCTTTGTTAGAACAAGTTTAATTCTTTTACAAATCTTTGCAATCGGTCTTGATTAAAGAACTAGATGATTATTCCTTCGAGAACCCGATTAGTTTCATGTGCACTTATCATATGATAGTGGAAGTATGACCCTCGTAATTTCCTTTCAGACTTGGATTTCTTTTTTGTTGATGGCCAAAAGTTAATTTCGTGTTTGGTTAGGAAGTTGATATTTTCAATACATGTGATAAGTTGACATTCTTTAGGTAGCCTTGATTCAAAGTTTCGGTTTCAACGCTGAAACTTAGCCCTTTTGTTATTCAGCCTTGTTGCTTTATTTTATTCTTCAAATCTTCTTTTCAATGTATCTTGAGACTAAAGTGCAATTATCTGAGACCATTTTGACGTAAATCGACTGAAAACCTTCATTATTCCCTTCTAGATTATAGATCCATTATCATATGCATGGATGGCTTCTTTTATATGAGAGAATAGGTTATATTCCTTTAGTGTAGAACCACCTAAATAAAAGATAGGAGTTGGTCCTATATGGAAAGGGTTAATGCTCAAACGGTCTGGGTCATATTGCTCTACTTCCCTTTTCTTACGTATAATTCGCAAATCTTCCATTCTTATCCTTTGTTCTTCAATAACTCTTGGACTGATAAATTCTGATGTAGTCATTTGAGATTTAGAAGATCCCTGTTGAAACCTTTTATACATGGTCTATCTCGTCAAGATTTAACCAGCAGGTTGGAATAACAGGTTATGTGGTAGGCTATCCAAAGGATTGGAGCTTCAAGCCCTCCTTCAAGTGCCAAAGTGTTAACAATATTTTTGTCAACACCGGATTATACGGTTATGGCTGTGGACCTAGGGGAACCTAGGTGTAATCTAACACCCAAAAGTGTGATTTAACTTGTCGTTCCTAAGATATCAAGATCCCAAGCCCAAAGATTAGTTACTCTCCCCCCAATTGGTGAGTACCACGCTTACGAGACTAAAGGGTCAACAGTTATCTCAGGATAAGGCATTGTAAGCTCGTCACTAATTGGAGCTAGATGGCTCATTGGGGGTAGTTTAGTAATCATCTCTAAGAAGAAGGCTTGAATTTGACAAAAGACAAGTATAATCGAGAGTTGGTGCTAAGTATTCTCTTTATTGCTCACTTGATTGAGTACATAGACGACTACATAAGAAATCGCCAAACCGATTTAGAAATTAGGATTTTGTCTCTTAGAATTATTTATAGAGGATTTAGGTCCCTTTTAGTAGTGATCAAGTGGGAAGTTGTAACGTCCCGTATTTTTCGGTGAAATAATTAATTTATTTAATTATTAAATATCGATATGGCGGTATCGATAACTTGAATTAAATAATATTTATATTTAATTAATATAAATAATAGAATAATATATTTATTTTCGAAATGATCAAAAATAGTTGAATTCCCAATATTGTATGATTTAGATCATTTATAAGATATAATTCAGTTTAGAGTTGAATTATAATAACGAATATATTATTTAAACGAAGTTTGAACGTATAATAATTATAATCGAGCCCGAAATGGTGTTGTAGTTCGTAATTTGGCGATTCGAACCTTAAACGAATATACAGAAGCCGTTTTAAGTCGGATTTCTGTGAAACAAGAAACATTCAGAGTTGGTGAGGTATATTTTACTAATGAAAGCGAAAAATCAGGATTTCGTCAGGTAGATTTTGATTTATGATCCAATCAAATTTTCAAATGGTCGCTATAGAAATGTTTATCGACCATAATAGTTTATTTGATATAACTAGATATCGGTTTAGAATTTAGACAAGATTCTTTTGGGACATAGTGGTAATTTAATTTTTAGAATTTTGCTGTAATTTTTAATTAATTAAATACGCAACTTTTTATTTGGAGAATTTTGCACCCTGTAACAACATTTTGGGGTTTCACAATATGAGTTAACCTACCGATATTATTATATTTTTAGGATCATGGTACCTCGTTGGACACAACAATATTTTTATTTCTGTCTGTAGCAGCTCGTACATGAACAGAGTTTTTTGTAATGGGTACCAATATTTTCTAAAACTTTATAAAAACAAAACGTAGGAGATTCATTTGACTTTATCTGTATAAATGACCACGTGGTTTGGCTTAAATAGCTAGATTTCTTTATATACCATATAGTCGTATGTTTGCAAATGCAATTAAAGAGATCTATCCACCTGTGAATGGGACGTCCAATAATGAACAAAAAGGAGGAATAACCAGCCGTATGTATGAGAGTACTGTACGGGGCAAAAGCATGTTATGAACCAATATTTGTAGTAACCAATATACAAATATACAAGGAGATCTGAATATATATACAATGTCTTCATCTCGAAGGTTCGTACGCGCCCCTATTCTCTACGTACAGACCGTCTATGTTTTTACCAATCAACTGAAATAAAAATTCACACCTACAAAAAAATATCACTGCCATAGTAGCCTATGCTTTCGTATCGGCAAGGACAAGAAAAATTTTTAATGATGCACATGCCGAAGTCATTTTCATGCAGACCTGCTCACTTACGTCCCTTCATTGTAACAACCCGGAAATTCTGAGCCAATTTAAAAATTTTATTTTGGCAATTTTTATGAATTTTGAATATTTAAAATGAATTATTTTAAATAATAACAACGAGAAATTTATTTTGAATAGAATTAGAATGTATATTTTTATTTGAATCGTCGTTAGAGTATAAATAATTATTTATAATTATAATAGGAATTGAAAATGGCGCGGTAGTTTGAAAATTCGATTTCAAAGCTCAAATGAATGTACAGGATTCAAAATAAACCGGATTTTAGCGAAACCAAAAATATTAGAATCTTATTGAGAATATATTTCCAACGAATCTGAAAAATTGAAATTTCATAGTGGGAATCAAAAGTTATGCCTAGTTGAAAATTCAGAATAGTCGCTATGGAATTCTAGCCCTTAAAAATGGAAATTTTGGAAACGACCTCGGTTTTCGATGAAACCACTATTGTTGGATCTGGGAAGTCAATTTATTGCTAGGTTTCAAAATTCATAATTTTTCGAATCAATATGTGAGCGTGGCGAAGTTAAACGTGTTTTGACAGTTGCAGTCAATTACGATCGACCAGAAAATGGCCAATTTTCAAACAGTCTCAGAATTCGACGAAATTAGTTTGGTTAGGACCATATCGTCAATACGAAGCTAGAAAATATTTTTTGCGAATTTTTAGAGTCCATATGTGGCCCCAGTAAATTAAAATGTGCATTCAAATTCAATATATAGAGTTATTTTTTGATTTTGATGAAAACTGATCGAAACGGCCAAACTGGCTTACGAAACATGTCCCATTGTGTTCGGAATGGGGGTACTTAGTTATGGACGACAGTCGGTGGGTCTCGTTAGGAGGTCGAAATAAAAAGATGCTTTTGGGGGTAATTAAATATAATATAAATTAATTAATAAAGCCCTTAACCTATACCCCCCCTTTCAGTTATTTCCCCTGATCAAAAAAATAAGATAAAATAAAACCCGTTATTACCTTTTCCCCCCTTCCCCCCCAAATCGATCGTCGATGGCGTCTGCCCCCCCTTCCCTTCCACCACCACGCCAGTCGCCATCCTCCAGTCATCCTCCACCGAGACCTCTCCCCCCCCCCCTCTCGTTGGTGGCGCGCCCCTCTGCTCTCCATATCTACACCCCAATTTGAAGACCGCGCCGCCCATGGATCCAGCCGCCGCCAAGACCGTGCTCCGCCAGCGCAGGCGCGCGCCTCCCCCTCCACCAGCAAGACCTCCAATGCTCCATTTTCCGCCCGGTCTCGAACATTGAACGTTCTTTATTTATTTAGTTTTTAAATTTCTTTTCAGTTTATAAAAAATATATATATATATATATATAAGTTTTGATCTTTATATATATATATATAATATAGGTTAGATTTTTATAAAAATAAAGGAATGATATTTATTTAGAAAGATGAGATTTTTGGTTGTCTAAAGATTTGATTTTTATAAGTAAAAAGTTAAGATTTCTATAAGTAGAAAGGACTTGATTTTAAAAGAAATATAAAGACATGATTTTTGTCATATTGGTTGCATAGGAAGAAAATGTGATTTTTCTCATGTGAGTAGCAAAGTAAAAATATAACTTTTACAATGAAAAGATCAATATAAAAATACGATTTTTATTATACGAATGGCAGGTTAAAAATATGATTTTTATTATGAAAATAACGAAATAAAAATGCGATTTTTATATATACAGTAGCGGTATAAAAATATGATTTTTACAGAAAAGGTTTAGAATAAAAATATGATCTTTATATTATAAACATCAACATAAAAATATAATTTTATATATGAAGTAACAATATAAAAATGTGATTTTTAATAATCAACTGCGTTATACAGATTAGGATGATACTATCGGAAAACAAATCTGAATCCGAACCGTTCAGAAATGGAATGGCAGAGTGGAACCCCAAGGTGAGAACTCCTCACTTTTATTTTAATTTCTAGTTTGAAATATATACTAGGATGCAGATGGTGCTTAGCAGCACCCGACACCCGTCGTCCACAGACCATGGACGACTTGTTCGATTATTTGGTTTGATTGATGAATTAGTGTGAATTGGATTTGTGATGTGTTGAAATCAAATATATATTCATGTGTTGAAATAAAATATATATTCATGTGTTGAAATAAATTAAATTCATGTGTTGAAATAAAATATATATTCATGTGTTGAAATAAAATATATATATTCATGTGTTGAAATAAAATATATATTCCTGTATTGAAATCAATAATATATTCATGTGTTGAAATCAAATATATATTCATGTGTTGAAATCAAATATATATATATTCATGTGTTGAAATAAAATAAATATTCATTTACAAATCAAACGATTTGTTTATGTACTTCGATTTGACTGATATTGATTGGGACGATAAATTTTACACATCGCCCAACTGCACAAATAAAATCTGTGTTTGATTGTTTAAAACCCCAAACGGGTGTTGGGATGAAATTTGACATACATTAATCCCAATAATTAGTTGTATGTCAATCGATTGATTGACAGGCTGTTATAAGCGTTGAATATTTACATTTGATGCTTATACAGTGTAGAATGCACTCTGGATGATGGTTGATTATTTATCGTTGCTATTATATACATGTATTGCATAGAATCCATATAAATAACATTATATGGTAATTGAGTGGGTCTCATTCCAGTTTAGAAAATAAATTATATTCATGTGTTGAATAAACAAAATAGTCATGTGTTGACAATGCTCATGTGTTGAGAAAATTCATGTATTGAATAAAAGAAAATTCATGTATTGAATAAAATATATATTCATGTGTTAAGTAGAGAAAATATTCATTTGTTGAATAGAATAACGAAGTTACTGAAATATATAAAGCCGTGTTGATTAGATTGACGCCATTTTGACGTGAACGATATTTATATCGATCTTATTCATTTTTATAATGAATATAGAAAAGGAAGTGATTTCAAAATATAACATTTTGAAAATATTATCATTTATAGATTAATGATATGGAATATTCAATTTTGACTAGAAATTGAATATGAAGTTGAAATCGTTTTGAAAACGAATTTAAAATGATTTATAAAATACGTTTTAAAAGGAAATCGATGAAATATATATTTGCTTTGTAATATTCAATTTTGACTGAATAGAACGCGCCGCGCCGCGGTAGTTCATGAATTTCGACCATTGACTTCGAATGGATATTACAGGAGTTCCGACCGTCAGATTCTCCTAAAACCAGAACCGTTGGGTTCATATCGAAAAGATCTTTCTAACGAATATTAGAAATTAGAAATCAAACGGTTGGATTTGGAATTATGTCCAAATCAAATTTGGAAAAGGTCGCTGTAAGTGTAGTTCGATGGCCATTGATGGAAATCGACTGTACGGGCCTTGATAAAATTATTAAAAATATTAATAATTAGTGTAAAATCATAAGAAATGATTTGTGAAGAATTGGGATGAAAATTTCCAAATTAGAAAAGATAAAAATAGATTTTTATCGAAATGAACTTGTTTTGAACTAGAATTAAAATCCATTTATTTTTAAAATAAATAAATTGGATTTGAAATGGTTTTAAAAGTAACCAGAATTTCCAATAATTGAATTGGAATGGATTTGAATCGAAATTGTCTTTGGAATATTTCGATGTTGGATTTCGTGATGATACAGATATTGTTATGGGAATTTGAAAGATATATTTATATCGTTATTTCCAATACGATATTTGTTGGCCGTAGAATTTGATATTGAATATAAGCCGATATATTTTCTATTCAGAGCCTTGTATTTAATATTAAATGTGATTTGGGTTTGTCGTGAATGATGTCTTCATTAACACTGTTCTTAAACCCAGTTGAGAAAAAGATTAAATCTTTTTATTTAGATTTAATGAAGTGTACCAATTAAATGGTATTTAATTAGAATTGAATTGGAATTGATTTTTGGGTTTATCGTGATCGGTGTTTTAAATAACACTTGTTCTTTAAACCGATGATTAATGGAATGTGATTTTGGGTTTATCGTCAACCGTGTTTTAGATGACGTTGGTTATTTAACCCAGTTAAAGAAAGGATATTGAATTTTGGGAGATTAAAACTAAGTGGAGTTTTAATAAATCTTTAATTAGATTGAAGTGATCGAGAATGGGGTATCACCTGTTTTGCTCCAGGCGATAGTTAAATCTTTAATTAGATTTGAACGTGAAATGCTAATCGAATTTACCGATAACACCATGGTGTTAGATATGAAGTATTACCAGTTTTACTTCATGGGATGAATAGGTTGGGATTGGGAAATAAATTAAATGATTACTTCGGTGTGGTTCGCTAATCCCGACTAATTTGATTGATATTCAAAAGAAGATTAAAGAATAAATTTAAAGAATTTATCTTTGATAATATTAATGGGAACCTTTGCCAAAGTATAAGAATATTTGAATAAAAGAATATTCTGAACTGGAATAAGGCATATGTTGTGTTTGTGTAACACTTGTTTATTATATACGTGAGTTATTTAGAAAGACCGGGTTTATCCCATTCTGAATAACTGATTCGACGATGTGTCGAGGATGAAGACGGTGGTCGAATACCGGAGGTCTTCACATCGTTTGGGTGATTACTGATGATCTTGATTAGGCTGTACACCCAAGAGGAGGGAATCAATTGGTGATTGTCCAGACGTACTTGGAGATCGATGGATATGCGAGGTACAAGGTGCCTCCGGTTTCGTTCAGACCCAGAACGAAGTTATAAATGGACTGTGTGTCTAACATTGGATTTTATTTTGTGTGATTGATTTCTATTGAATATATTTCTGTTTGGCGGCGGAGAATTTATTCTCTTTCTTAACGCCCTTCTCTGAGACGTACGAGCTTAGGGGTTATATATTGATGGTTATCAATCGCATGGAGTGAATTGCATGTGTGGCATGCCTAAGTGGCAATTGATCAAGGCTTCTGTTGAAAAGCAGAGTCTTGTGTTTGATGATCAAAGCACCGCCTGTGTGGGATAGCTTTGTGTAACGTTAATCGCGAGCCTCACACCCCAGTTGTCAACCAGAAACGGGAGAGGACTTCAGGGAGGGCATGCGTTTCCTTCTAACTAGGGTGGTGTCAGTGACCTACCAGCCCTGACATTTATATTATTTTCACCTGTGTGGTTGTTGCTGTTGCGAGGCGCCTCAGATATATCAGTGACTATGTGGAGCCGATGGAGTCATAGGACTCATTTTCGTCCCAAAGGGCGGGGGAACACAGTGTTCAGGCGTTTTAATCCACATCGGTGGACCGGCCCTGACGATCGAAGGGTCACCCAAGCTTTGATCCTGAGACATGGTAGGCTAGATTGTCTCGAATCGGTGAGGACTATCTTTTGCCTCGGTTCACGGATGGAAATCCAACTTCCAATACGTGACTTTGCGGTTTTGATTGTAGAACCTCAATATGGCGACATAGTGGTATGGGGGCACATATGCAGTCTATGACGGATACTTATGATTGAAATTGTTTTGGCACTATACACTTATAGTAATAATAAAACATGAAATTTCACGTACCAGGCATTCATGGCTATTATAAGGTAAAAACCCTATCCTCTGGCTTGTGTTACATTGTGTGATGGGACCTAGGTCTTATAATAGCTTCATTTTTCTTTATTTAGCATTGCGTTGTTTGTTTTATGCACTGGTATTCTTGGGAGGAAACCCGTTCCGTGTTATACGGCGTGGTCCCTTGATTTACCTAACTTTAAAAATAAAGATTAATATCTGTTTTAGTTCTCACACCGGTCACATGACTAACCTGGAGTTTATTGTTTTAACCTAAACTCTGGGTGTCCTTATTTTGACACGGGCAGCTAGTAGTTTTGGTTTTGTAGATTTATATTCACAGGAACCTGGTTTACAGTTGGAACGATACTCGGAAAGCACTATATCCGTGTATTACTTTCAGTTGTGTTTTGTATTATTTTCCGCTGCTATGTAATGTAATTTAAATCTCTGATATTTTGTGTTGTATAATATTTATTCATACGCTATATATTCTTGTATTCTGATGGAATTGTTGTAATGTACAATGAAATATTCTTCTGTTTGCATTCTAATGTGGCTTGTCCTCAAAGCAATTCGTACTTTCCTTATCGTGGAAGTTCGGGTCGTTTCATTTTGGTATCAGAGCTTTGGTTTACAAAGCTCGAGAACAAGACACATTAGAACCATACAAAAGAATTCATCAGAAATTGGATTAGTAATATCCAATGAGAATGACTCGTTAGAGATGGGATCAGTAGCATCCTAGAACGAGTGTGAAGAGTGATGTTTTTAAAGTAAAAGTGAAAACAAGTTTTGAAAATTTAATTCAATTATTCATATTTGAATATTTATCTGTATCGATTTGGACAATCCAGTATATAAAGATTTTATGTATATGTCTGATCCGCGTGTATTTGAAGTTTTAATATACTGGATTGATATAGAATCGCACTCTAGTCACCCGGGGATAATCCTGATGATGGTGCATCATCATCAGCATTTATATTCGAGTTTCAAAAGTGGGATCTCTATATATTTCCATTAGACTGGTGTGAGAACCAAAATATAGTTAGAATATATTTTTGTGACTTGGCATCAAAAACATGATTTTTGATTATATATCAAAGTTATGAGTTTGAAATGATAATCAACAAATTAATTGATGATTCTGTTGTTTGATTATTGGTTGATTAATTAAAATTTGAACCATTTAGCCAAATTGAACCAAATAGTGGGATATATTGAAAATTAGTCGCATTTGCATGCATATACATGTGCTTACATTAAACAGATCATAGCAAGGAGGCTAAAGAAGAGGAATAAAATTGTTTGCCCGACAAATAGGTAAATGTTTACGAATTTATTGGGTTTGGATGATTTTATGAGCCGATTGGCTGTACCTTTTTCTTTTTGGATTGGTGAGAGCCATGGGAGGATATTTGAAATATCCCGAAGCTCCCAGTGCAGGCGAGGTTATGGCGAAATTTTTCGAAAATTTAGGGTGTTAGCCAAATTTTTGAAAAATTTGAAAAGTTCGTAGAAACTGAAAAGTTGAAGAACTTAAGCCGTAAAGAAAATAATAGAAGTTGTGTTGATTAGTTAAACAACTTTCGACTTCGTTCCTTTTCGCGGACGAAAAGTTTTTAAGTGGGGGAGATTGTAACAACCCGGAAATTCTGAGCCAATTTAAAATTTTTATTTTGGCAATTTTGATGAATTTTTAATATTTAAAATGAATTACTGTAAATAATAACAACGAGAAATTTATTTTGAATAAAATTAGAACATATATTTTTATTTGAATCGTCGTTAGAATATAAATAATTATTTATAATTATAATAGGAATTGAAAATGGCGGGGTTGTTTGAAAATTCGATTCCAAAGTTCAAATGAATGTACAGGATTCAAAATAAACCGGATTTTAGCAAAACCAAAAACATTAGAATCTAATTGAGAATATCTTTCCAACTAATCCAAAAAATTGAAATTTCATAGCAAGAATCAAAAGTTATGCCCAGTTGAAAATTCAGAATAGTCGTTATGGAATTCTGGCCCTTAGAAATGGAAGTTTTGCAAACGACCTCGGTTTTCGACGAAACCACTTTTGTTAGATCCGGGATGTCAATTTATTGCTAGGTTTCAAAATTCATAATTTTTCGAATCAATATGTGAGCGTGGCGAAGTTAAACGTGTTTTGACAGTTTAAGTCAATTTCGATCGACCAGAAAATGGCCATTTTACAAACGGTCTCAGAATTCGATGAAATTAGTTTGGTTAGGACCGTATCGTCAATACGAAGGTAGAAACTATTTTTCGGAAATTTTTAGAGTCCATATGTGGCCCCAGTAAATTAAAATGTGCGTTCAAATTCAATATATAGAGTTATATTTTGATTTAGGCAAAAACTGATCGAAACGGCCGAACTGGCTTACGAAACATATCCCATTGTGTTCGGAATCGGGGTAATTAGTTATGGACGACGGTCGGTGGGTCTCGTTAGGAGGTCGAAATAAAAAGTTGCTTCTTGGGGGTAATTAAATTTAATATAAATTAATTAATAAAAGCCCTTAACCTATACCCCCCCCCCCTTTCAGTTACTTTCCCTGATCAAAAAAATAAGATAAAATAAAACCCGCTATTCCCTTTACCCCCTTCCCCCCCTCCCCCAAATCGATCGTCGATGGCGACTCCCCCACTCCCCCTTCCACCACCACGTCAGTCGCCATCCCCCAGTCATCCTCCGGCGAGACCTCTCCCCCCTCTTGTTGGTGGCGCGCCCCTCTCCTCTCCATATCTGCACCCCAATTTGAAGACCGCCCCGCCCATGGATCCAGCCGCCGCCAAGACCGTGCTCCGCCAGCGCAGGCGCGTGCCTCCCCCTCCACCAGCAAGACCTCCGATGCTCCATTTCACCCCCCGGTCTTGAACACTATACGTTCTTTATTTATTTAGTTTTTAAATTTCTTTTCAGTTTATATAAAATATATATAAAAGTTTTGATCTTTTATGTAAATATATATAATATAGGTTAGATTTTTATAAAAATAAAGGAATGATTTTTATTTAGAAAGATGAGATTTTTGGTTGTCTAAAGATTTGATTTTTATAAGTAAAAAGTTAAGATTTCTATAAATAGAAAGGACTTGATTTTAAAAGAAATATAAAGACATGATTTTAGTCATATTGGTTGCATAGGAAGAAAATGTGATTTTTCACATGTGAGTAGCAAAGTAAAAATATAACTTTTACAATGAAAAGATCAATATAAAAATACGATTTTTATTATACGAATGGCAGGTTAAAAATATGATTTTTATTATGAAAATAACGAAATAAAAATGCGATTTTTATATATACCGTAGCGGTATAAAAATATGATTTTTACAGAAAAGATTTAGAATAAAAATATGAACTTTATATTATAAACATCAGCATAAAAATATGATTTTTATGTATGAAGTAACAGTATAAAAATATGATTTTTAATAATCAACTGCGTTATACAGATTGCGATGACACTGTCGGAAAAAAAATCTGAACCCGAACCGTTCAGAAATGGAATGGCGGAGTGGAACCCCAAGGTGAGAACTCCTCACTTTTATTTTAATTTCTAGTTTGAAATATATACTAGGATGCAGACGGTGCTTAGCAGCACCCGACACCCGTCGTCCACAGAACAAGGACGACTTGTTTGATTGTTTGGTTTGATTGATGAATTGGTACGAATTTGATTTGTGATGTGTTTAAATCAAATATATATTCATGTGTTGAATGGAAATATAGATTCATGTGTTGAATAGAGAAAATATTCATTTATTGAATAGAATATCGAAGTTATTGAAATATATAAAACGTGTTGATTAGATTGACGTGAACGATATTTATATCGATTTTATTCATTTTTAAAATGAATATAGAAAAGGAAGTGATTTCCAAATATAACGTTTTGAAAATATTATCATTTATAGATTAATGTTATGGAATATTCAATTTTGACTAGAAATTGAATATGAAGTTGAAATCATTTTGAAAACGAATTTAAAATGATTTGTAAAATACGTTTTAAAAGGAAATCAACGAAATATATAATATATATTATATATATAATGCCCTGAATAGAACACGTCGCGCCGCGGTAGTTCGCGAATTCCGACCATTGACTTCGAATGGATATTACGGGAGATACGACCGTCGGATTCTCCTAAAACCGGAACCGTTGGGATCATATCGAAAAGAGCTTTCTAACGAATATTAGAAATTAGAAATCTATCGGTTGGATTTGGAATTATGTCCAAATCAAATTTGGAAAAGGTCGCTGTAAGTGCAGTTCGATGGCCGTTGATGGAAATTGACTATACGGGCCTTGATAAAATTATTAAAAATATTAATAATTAGTGTAAAATCATAAGAAATGATTTGTGAAGAATTGGGATGAAGAATTCCAAATTTGAAAAGATAAAAATAGATTTTTATCGAAATGAACTGGTTTTGAACTAGAATTAAAATACATTTATTTTTAAAATAAACAAATTGGTTTTGAAATGGTTTAAAAAGTAACCAGAATTTCTAATAATTGAATTGGAATGGATTTGAATCGAAATTGTCTTTGGAATATTTCGATGTTGGATTTCGTGATGATACAGATATTGTTATGGGAATTTGAAAGATATATTTATATCGTTATTTCCAATACGATATTTGTTGGTCGTAGAATTTGATATTGAATATAAGCCTGTTGGATCTAGAATAACCCTAGAGGGGGGTGAATAGGGTATTTCAAAGTTTTTTAACTGAAATGAAAAACTGACAGGATATATAATAATAAACAGATCACAGAATATAACAGAAACAGAAATGCAGAAGGTAAATCACACACAGATATACCCAGCTTCGGCAAAAACCCTGCCTACTATTGCATTTCTAAGGTTTCTACTAGGTGATAGAACAGATCATGCATACAAGACCATGTACACTCGCAAACCCTGCTCCTATTCTAACCCTACGCTCAAAACCCTAGACTGATTGATTTTCACTCGATTAGATTTCCCGAATTACAAACCCTGTAACTCGTAACCCAGATTTTACAGACTCTGTCAGCTGTCAGTCAACACCCTGACTGATTTTCCCTAGATTTTTACAGAAATCTAGAAACTGTTTTGACAGTTTACAAAAGAATTGAAAATACAAAATAAATAAAAAGAAAGCAAAGAAACCCCCTCTTTAATACAAACTAATCCCTTTTGACTTATGTTGGCTGCCCATTTTCTTTATTTGTTCAGCCTGATCCTTTGCTTCTAAGGAAATGAACATGGAGGCTATGGGAAAAAGGAATTTTCGGGTTTCTTTGAAATCCTCCAACTGGAATCGATTGATTGATGTTCTGAAAGAAATAATCTCCAAAGCTTCTTCAAATTTATGCTCCTGCTCGATTCACAGCCTTGGATTGCGATCAAAAACGTTTTGTGAGTTCTCTGAATTTGATTAGATTTTTGCTCTTGAAATTTTGGATTTTTGTTTTTTTTATGCAAATTGCTGATGAGGATAGGTGTTAATATAGGATAATAGAATCCTTTTATTGCTCTGATTTCACTGAATGACTTGACTTATTTGCGTTGTGTGATTCCTACCCTTTGGTGCCTTGATTGAATCGCTCTTGAAAATTTTCTGGAAACCTTTTTGAATTATTGCCTTATAACACCTTTGTAAAATAAAGAAATAAAATCTTTGGCCCACTTGATATTATGCCATGAAATCATTTCTGGAAAATGAATAAAGCTTGCCAAAAAAAAAAAGGTTTAAATGATATTTCTTGGAAATTCAACATTCTCTTTGCATGATAGCTGCTTTGCCTTTAAATGATTTATTGATTGAATCAGCATTGATAGCAATTCAGGAAAAATATATTTCATTAGTTGTCCCCTTAGAAAAAAATTGCCAAACAAATACATATTGATTTGTTTTAAATCTGGAAACATATTGATGCTTTCCTCTTTTGACATCCTTGGCCTTGAAAACTTGCTGTGAACATGAATTGATGAATTCATTGATAAAATTCTTGAAACACAAAGATTTGATTGCATAAATGTTTACTCTGAATTTATGGAAAGCTGATTTATTTTCTTGGAAAGAAATTATTAATTACTTGCCAAACATGGTTTTGCTGAATTGTGTTTTTCCAAAAAAATTGATTCCTTGCCAACATTGACTCTTAAAAATAGTTACAGAAAATCATGAATGAATTTTGGAGTGTCATAAAAGCTTGACAAATATATGCTTGCTTGCCAAACCTGATTCCTGTAATTTCTGGAAAGACATAATTTGAATTTCTAGAGGACAGATAACACTTGCCACATTTAGTAGAATTTCAAAAAGAAATGTTTGTGATTTCTTTCCAAAAGCTTTTGCATGCACTTGCTCATGTATTATTTTTGTACATCTGGCACATTAATTCACACAAGCTTGAGTCTTGCCATTTGTTTGTGAGATGAATTGCACTTGAACACTGAATGCTCATGTTGATCTATTGAACTGCTGTAGAACAATTGTTTTGCTGCCAATTTGGTTCTCTTCAATGTTGGCTTATGAACTTCAGTCATTTAACCTGTTTCCAAAAACAAATTGAGTTTCTAAAAATAAATTGCCCCAAAAGAATGATTGTCTTGTCAAATGTGAATTTAGATTTCTTGAATAAAATCTTAGCACATTTATTTCCCACTGTATAATTGGAAACCATTGAATTCTGGAATATTTTAGCAAAGATCTCCTTGCTAAAAAACTGAACACCTCCCATATACGAGCAAATGCAATGCTTCAATCATGTTGCTTAAACTGGTCCATGAATGAATGAGAAAATGTATTCCTTCCATGATTGTTGTCGTGCTCTCTTTTGTTTTGACCTGGTCATACTGGTTATATACATTAACTTCATTTGCATATACCATTTGAAAATCTGAAACATTTTGCCATGCTCTTGAAACTTGCCATAATCAACACATAATCTGTGAAACATGAATTGATTTCTTGATTGATTCTTGGCACATTAAAAACTTGTTCATTAATATGGACATGTATAGAATGTAGCTCCATTGTGTCGCATACATGCTTGTTCCCATATATCAAATTTTTTTTTATTCAGCTGCCATGATGTTGAGTTTGCTTGACCTAAACACTTGGCATAAATCAGCACCATATTCATTTCTATTGCAGTGTACTGTGTGTGTGTTTCATGTGACAGGTAAGCAGATAATGATTGGACTGACAATGACTGGACTGAAAAAACACAGAGACAGAAGATGACAGTGAAAGTATATTAGTGTGTGTAACAGTGAAACTGTAAATGAGCGTCTGAGTGTATGCTTGTATAATCGAGTGTCTGTAGAAAGGAGCTTTGTGTATACCAAAATTGATTGTACAATAATGAATATCAGTGAAATGTACAAATAGTGGAGTTTATATTTTTGTATTGTTATTTATTGAAATAAAATATTCTATTTAAATAAAATACAGTTGAATATTTGAATTCGTGTATAGTCGTATTCTGTTTAAACATAAATATTATATTTCTATCTGAAATGTGATATAATAGTAACAAACACATTTAAAGTAAAATATACTTGTTTGTTATCATCAAACAAAAATCATATAATTGTGTATACAACTACGTTATATACAACAATCTCCCCATTTTGTTGATGACCAACAAATAAAAGATTTTGTATACAATAAATGTGTTTGACAGTGAAAATTGAACTCCCCCTATTTATCAGCTCCCCCTACAATAGACAACTTCACCTATAACTATGCATGAGTGAAATGAATGATATGAATAATCATAAATTTTCAAAAATATTTATAAAATATTCACTCATAAATCAAAATCTCAACCCATTCTCCCCCTTTTGTTATCATCAAAAGGATACAGAATTTAAAATATAGATGAAAAATGACTAACAAATAAAATATCAGCTTAAGAGGAAGAACTGTCATCATAAATTTCAATCATTCAAACAAAAATCATAATATTCTAAGAACAGGTGGCATATTTCACATTGTAGAAAATGACGGATATACGATGAATTTTATATAAAATGGAGAGAGTTTTAAAAACAATTCATTTCCAATTATTTTCAAAGGATTTTTATAAATAAAGCACAAAAACAGTGATGGATTTGGACTATAATCAATAATTCAACTTAAGTGAGAAAATCGAATAATCTCAAATCCCAATACCTATCAATCAACAAATCATAATACATCATAAAATTTGAACATATTTCATAGAATAGAAGATGGATTGATAGGCTGGCTTTTATACTCAGTGGAGAATTTCAAATTTTATTTCTATTTTTAGCACTTTATTTCCTTTTTATTTAAGAGCACACTGACCACGAATAACCAGAGCTTGGATTTTTAAATGGAATAAGTCGCAGCTTAAATTATAAGAAGTCTCATAAACATGCATAACCAGAGCTTGGATTTTTAAATGAGGTTAGAGACACTCTTATATATTAATTATATTTTTATCATTTTCAGCTTTATAAAAGAAAAAAAACTCCTCGGTATATGAAACCAATATGGATGATAGAAATGTGGTAGGCACAGAAATGGACTGTGAAATAAATTTCTAAATTAATTATATTATGAAATAAGCTCGACTGTATAGGGATTATTGAAAATTTTCAATTCTCACTAATTCTGAATAATAATATAGTCCCATTTCTATCACAAATAATTATCACTATTTTAAAACAAGATGAATTTTCCTTTTAAAAAAAATAAACTCTCCATATTAATATAAAATCATGATGGATGGCAGACGAGTGATAGATAAAGGAGATGGTCGTGAAATAATTGCCAGTTCAAAGATATTATAATAAATATTCAACCATCCTGAAAATCCAAATAAAATCTCCTCTTGTTGTGAAATATACTGCAGTCACAATTCATCACAATTTCAAAAACTGATAATTATTTTGATGAATTATAAACACAGCACAAATTGGATATTGATTTCAATTTCTGAATGAATAAAAATAAATAAATTTTTTAAAATTGAAAATCAATTACAAGAAGAATTTATACAGATTTATACAAGGGGAAAAAAATGTGTATGGTGTCTATACAAGGTGAAAAATTCAAAAACAGATGGATGCAAAAGCTGATACCAATTGTAGTCTCCTTTATCGAGGAATTTAATTACACCCTGATGGACTATCATGGACATCTCAGACCACAGAAATTTAAACACAAACTTAGCCGAACAAATTTAGCACATTTATTTGTATAAGGCAAAAAAAAATGTGTGGATCTATACATGGTGAAAATTTGAATCTCAGTACAGATGGGTGAAACAAATATAAGCACTTCTGATACCACTTGGTGTCTCTATTAACAAATTTTAATCACAAAGCCCAAACAGACAAGATTACAAATTTGGCACAATTATCAGAGCAGCAGTCAGATTAAAGCGGGCAGTTATTTGAAAACAGTATTAGAGCAGCACAGAGACAGTTTCCAAGCAAGCAAGTCAAGATGATGGTCACAAAAAATTCCATGATCCCAGATTAAAAATATACTTTATTTTAAATCATTTGAAGAAAAGTGAAAGTATTAGTATTTAATGAATCAATCACACTAGGTTACATTTCAGATTCAAAATTATGTGTGAGATTCAATAAATAAATAATTTCAAATGATTTTAAACAAATATATATTCAAATCAAATAATCATACAATAACAATGATACTTATGACCATATTTTCAAAAGAGTTTTCACAAATATTTTTGACAATCACAAGAGAGATTTCAAATCATTTACATCAAGACTGAATAATAATTCATGATCCAAAAATAATGGTTTATTCGAAATCATTTGAAAAAATGTAAATCATGAGATACAATGAATCAATCACACATAATTAATAACTTCAGATTTGAGAGGCGTGTGAGATTCAAAATATCAAAAATTTCAAATGATCTCAAACAAACAAAAAAAATCTAAACCAGATGATCATGAATAACGGTGAAATTCAAGATGTAAGACAGATTAAAAAATGTCTAAGCCAATCTGAAAAATTAAAGAAATTATCACAACTGATAAATAACAGAGTGTACTGTAATGAGTATAATATTTTAAGCGTTTCCAAAATTAATTGAAAAAAACTCAAAACAGCATAAGAGTGTGAAATTTCATTAATTATTCAGATCTTCGAAAATTTAGAATTCAAATTAACAGTGTTCAAGATATGGCACGAATACATCAACACAGTTATGAATTCAGAAATAAAAATATACTTCAAAATAATTGCAGATATTTACAAGATTAAGTACAATATCTAAAGAAAAAAAAAACATCAGAGTTCTATACATGCAAAACAAAATTCCATAATATCATGAATACTGCAATTCAAGAAGAAAAAAAAATATGGCAGTGATAAATCAAATCAGAATACACAGAAGAAAGAGATAGAAGGGAGAAAAAGAAGAAAAAAACAAAAGAAAACAGAAAATATTTACAGAGGTGAGTTTAGATATCATACCAGAAACCAGTGTATGTCAGAAACTCTAACTCAACAGATTTTGGCTGAAGGAACAGTAAATGATACAGAAGTATAAATCAGCTTGATTTCAAATTTCTTTTCAGCACAGTAGTTCCTCAGCTACCCTTCTTCGGTACCTAACAGTTGAGAGGATTGAGTGGTCTAACAAAATTAGAAAAACCACTCGTAGTTTTATTAACATCTTTCGGTACCCAGACTTGCTTGTAAAACAATCCATTTCAATTTACCTTTGTTCCCTTTGGAACCCATATCTGTTTGAATTTAACAATGTTTGTTTTATCTCTTCTTGGGATCCAGGATTCTTTAGATGAATTATTACAAAACAAATTCAAATTTTGCTTTTGATTCAAAAATCCTTTGGAATTAACAAAGTTCAAATTATCAAGACGGTTCTTTTCAAAGAAAGTTGAAGGATTATTAAAATCGTTTAAGCTTCTCCTTTCAGAAAACTCAGATTTCCCAAAACCAAGTCCACTTCTATTTCCCAATGAAAATTGATTTTTCAACAACATATTTAAAGATTTCTCACCATTTGAAAATTTTGCCAGGGTTGTTTCGAGTTGTTGAATTTTAGTTTTAAGATCACCATTTTCTTTCAATAAATCTGAACAATTATTTTCAGTGATCTTACATCTTTCAAAATTAGATTTCAAAACCAAATTTTCATCTTTAAGCAGATTAATTTTGGTTTGGGATTCAGCAATCTCAGATTCAAAAAGTTTTTGTTTTTCAAACCCAAATTTCTTGGATTTTTCAATCTCGTTTCTAGTTCTTTCAAAATCAAATCAGATTTCAACAAATTTTCTTTTTCAGCAATTTCAAATTTGGAATATATATCAGTCTTAAAACTTTCAAATTCCTTTTGCAAAAGATTATTCAAATTTGATAACTCAGTCTTGTTCTCATTTAAGATCAAAATTTCATTTTCAAACTTTTGAATATTTTTATTGAGATGAACAAGATTGGTTTTCAATTTAAAACAATTTTTGCAAACTGAATTTGAAGAATTTTTAAAATATTCTAGTTGTGATTCCAAATTATTAATTTTGCTGGTCAACTCAAAATTCTTAGATTTCAGAGACTTATTTTTCAGTTGTAGTTTATCAACAGACTTCATTAAATCAAGACACATGTAAACCAAATCTTCATATGAGAGATTTTCTATTTCAGCATTTGTTGATTCTCCATCATCTGATTCATCTGTGGTTTCATCTACATGACTTGTTAAGCATAGATCTGAATCATAGTTAACAATCTGGGGTTTTGAACTGTTGTCGGATTTTCCACACAACTTGTTGAGAGTTCTCCAAACTTCCTGTGCAGATAAACAATGACAGATAAGATTAAACTGTTCAGTGCTAAGATAGTCAAATATAATTTTCATAGCACAAGCATTGAAATTAATATCTACACTATCAAACCCATTGATAATAACATCCCAACATTTAATATTAACAGATTTTAAATAAAATTCCATTTTGGATTTCCAGTTTAAAAAATCTGTTCCAGTGAAAATAGTAGGAGATTGTTGTATATAACAGTGTTGTATACACAATTATATGATTTTTTGTTTGATGATAACAACCAAATATTTATTATTTTAAATGTGTTTGTTACTGTACTGTTTTCATATATCATTACAGATAGGAATATTATATTTATATTCAAACAAAATACAACTGTACAGACATTCAGATATTTACACAGTATTTTGTTTAAATATAATATTTTATTTCAATTTTCAAATAGTATAGTTTTACAACTCCACTATTTGTACACTTCACTAATATTTCACATTTCATATACGTTCACATGATATTGTACTTGTATATAAACTGAATACGATAGATAAATTTGTTTGAACACAATAAAATAATATTTCAATCAAATTTGTTTATTACAAATATCAGTACAATTTTTCTCATTCTATACATTTGTTCCTCGCTACAAACGCTCATCACAAATACAGTCATTGTCTCACTACAACATTTCACTTATTCACATTACAATTATGGAACACAAAAAAGGAGGAACAACATTTTTTTCTGTACAAGTAGCTCACAATGATACTAACACAAATTAGCAAGCCAAAGAACAAAGCAAGAAACCAGATATGCAAGCAGGTGATGTTCACAAGTGTACAACCGTGAAAAAGGGCATGTTTCAATTATTATTTTTTGAACATGTGAAAATTTGGCAACTACAAAGCAATCTTCATTTCAAGCAAGGTGTTAAAAAAAAGGCCAAAAGCAACAGTGTACAACATGCAAGGCTCAAGTGAACTAATTTGATGAAAATATACATGCAGAGGTTCAGTGGAGCAACAAAGAATCCTTTTCATGTTCAAATGGGTAAAAAAAAAGGGAATCTCTTTTGAAATTTGAAAAGAAAAGTCACAGGTTCAAAAGAAGGAAAGAGATTAAGCTTGCAATCTTGGAAAATGTAAAATTTGACAAGAAAAGATTTGGATAAAACATTTTTTTCATGCATGTATTCATAATTGCATGGTGCAATAATAGACAATCAAAAAGTAGTTTCCTGGTTTGAAAAATCTAGCACATGCGGAATCTAACTTAGAAAACATTTTTATTTTGTAGGAACATACAAGTTGGGGATAAGCCAACAAGCATGCATGCAACATCATGTTAGGGTGATACCTCAAGTCAACATGAACCAGTATGATCAAGTATGGTCAAGCAAGTACAAAATAATGGACCAGTGAAAAACATGGAAGGTTTACACAAATATGTGTACGAGCAATTCAGAAAGTATACAAGGGAAGTTTCTTTTTAACTTTAATGTCTCATTTTTGGAAAAATATAAAAAGGCAATTCAGTTCATCAACATGCAAAGTTTTTGGGCAAGAACATTCTCAAAAATGTTTTCAGTTTTTCAAAAGCATGGCAAAAAGTTTATTTTTGGCAAGTGCGCATTCACACTGACAAAGAACAGTGTCAAGGCCTGTGTACACATTCGACCCGACACGGCAATTTTTTTAAGTGAACAAGTTGCATGAACATGGAGCAACTTCAATGCATGTTAATACTGTTTTTGCATGTGGTGCAACACATGAATATGGACAACAATGGTGAAGAAGAGTGATCAAAGGCAGGACAAATCATGCACAACAAACCAGTTTCCAGAAAACCACAATTCAAGTCTTTATGGCAAAATGCAGTTTTTAAATGATTGTCTAAATCACACAAGAGCACACATGTTTTGGACAATAATACCTTTGGCAAGAAAACATTTTTTATGTTTCCAAAATTGACAAAAATCAAATTGAACACTCTTTAATGTTTCATGCATTTTAGGATTTTATTCGGGGCCCAAAAAAACAATTGAATGATTTCCTAAATCATATACAATTGTTTTTTTTAGAAATGAATAAATATTGTGTCAAGTATTCAATCAGTGAACAACAATTTTTGGCAAGTAATTACATCTTTCCAGCAAAGCAATCAATTGACAATTTATGGCAAGTTGTAAATTTCCTGGAAACAAGTTTTTTTTTTCCAGTATGGTACTAGGCAAGAAAACTTTTTAGGAAAAACATTTTTGGTGATAGTTTCTGTAGCATCAATCAAGCAAAATGTTTTTTTTTCAAGAATTCAAAGAGACATATTTGGCAAGTGAAACACCCCACCTCCGTTAGGGTCATTCTCAAAGGGAATGCCCTAATTTTGGTGGAGGTTTATAAGTACAAGTCACAGATATACAAGACAGATATAAGAACACATATTTGTAAACAGCGGAAGAACAACAAACTTTTATTTCATAAAGTCAAATACGTGTTACAACAACATCCTTTCCAAAAACATAACATAACACTTTCATAATCTGTCTTGAGTACATTATTTAAAGAAGCATAAATAAAACATAGATAAACTGCAAAAGCCCCATAGTGGATTGTCCAAAGCCATAGTTCAAAACAGGAAAGTCCAAGCAATACATTTCTCTTCTTCAAGCTGGATGTTGAGGTAGGTCAAGCTGCTGTGTTCCCTCCCTGAGGACCTGGGGGGGGGGGGGGGGGGGAACGGAAGAAAGAAGACGAAAGAAAAATAGAGTCAGACATAAAGCCTGAGTAAGTCTAGTACTATTTTGTCTATGAATAAAGAACTGGGTATGATAAGTATAAACAAGAAATGGGCATACACTATAAACTTGGTTAAGTTGTCTAGGGTCGAATATACTATCGTACCCCATGTTAATCTCTGAACCCATATAAACTAGTTTCCCACTGGCACCCCATAATCAGGGTGATGTGATCCATTCTATGATGATCGGCTCCTACTCGCATAGTTACATGTGTCTTACGGCCCCCGATGTCGTAGTTACCTATGCTGGTCCCACCATGGGGTGTATCAAGTCCCATAGTGGCAACCCGACACAACCTTAGAGTGCACAGGTATGCTACTGGTGTCCAGTGCCTTATTTTTCTGCGCCGGAGTGTGTGCACGCCCGCACTCCGTTAGAACCTACACTGCTACACCACCGCCGTCGATTTTTGACCTCTTACAATCAGCCCAGTAATCGTGCCCCACCCTGCCTAGTTTCAGGGTATCATGATACACCGTGTAGGGTTACTGCTGAAAAGGGTCCCCCGTTACTAGGTTTTCTATCTCTAGCCAACATGCTAAGTTGGTTAAGTGTTTTCTAACCTAACCCCACCAGTCCGTTTAGTTTAGCATGTTCCATTTTGATTAAGTCTTAGTCCACTTAATCCTAACAATCCTGATTCAGCCTTAATTGTCTTATTAAGGCCCTAACCTCTCACATTAGACAGGTATTGCTGTGGCTGCCTGTTGCCGGTTGGTTCCGGGCAGTCTTACGCCACAAGTCAGTCTAACCTCGGGTCCTTATTGGGCTCCATGTTTAACCTCCCACATTGGATAGGTATTGTTGTGACTACTGGACAGCCGGGCGGTTCCGGGCAGGTTTACATCACAACTCAATCCAACCTCGGGTTAAACATATCGTATTTTCTACATTTATATATCTTTTCATTCTTCTTTATTTCTTATATGTAAATATTTGCGGCCCATTATTAAGTTAATGGTGTAAAGGTTACACCAATCATGGGCCCAACCCATACTTGAATTTGGGCCCTTCTACTTTAGTTTTCATTCATTAGTAATTTTAACCCAACATTATTTTCCCCCGTTTTACACGTCCGTTTATATATATTGGGCTTAGCCTTTTAAAGCCCAATTTAGCCATGCGAAAAGGGGAGGCTTAAAGCGTGATTACATACACAAAGAGGGGAAGGTGAGCGCATGAACTTGCATATGACGTTGGAAATACATAATAGAAACTGGTGTACTTCCATAGTGGTAACATAGGTGACATGAATCAAAGCACGTGAACTTGTAATTGAGATATCATTATTGACCCATGAACCTATATTTTTACTTAGGCATAATGTCAAACATAAGCATGGCATAAATACTTTTAGCATAAACATGGCATAATGTCAAACATGGCATAAATACTTCTAGCATAAACATGGCATAATGTCAAACATAAGCATGGCATAAATACTTCTAGCATAAACATGGCATAATGTCAAACATAAGCATGGCATAAATACTTCTAGCATAAACATGGCATAGGTATAGTTAAATTTGTTCATGGCATAAATATAAACAAGTCATGTTCATAAGGTTTCTACATGTTTACAAAGAGGATACTTTGTTACTAACACAAAAGCATAGTTCAACTTAATTAAATTTAATCACATAACGATGGTATACTTATGCATAAATATTCCTAATCATGGTGTTTGCTTTTAACTTGCAAAAAAGGGATTTTTGTGTCTAACTTAGCCATGTCTCACATATGTCATCATATAATTCTTTTAAACAAGATAGACTTAATCATGAATTTGAATTATGCCCAATATCATTCATAGCCTAGCCATATTCATAAGTTTTGCAAAAGCATGACTTAATACATGGATTATGGTGTCAAAATTCCAACATAGTTTCATATGAACTATAACAACCAAACTTGTCTCAATTACTTGCAAAATGATTTATGCACAAAATAGACATCATGATGGCATAATAACAAAGCCCCAAACTTGCATGAATTTCAATCAACTACATACATGTAGCTTCAACATAGACTACATAATTTGCGCAATATTCCAAACGTATATTTGCATAGAACTACCGCATGTAGTTCTTTATAATTAAATGACATAATTCAGAATATCCAAAAGTATATAAATCGCACAAATACGAATTTCATTGCCACAATTCAAGCATACATACCTACACAATCATTTGTTCATACCAAAGTAATACTCTACTTACAATGGTTGCGGCAAATTCTCTAATTAAGAGATATGATTCCTTTGTTGAATTGATTAGCTTTAGGTTGCTTGAATTGCTTTAGGCTTTAGAACTTTCTCCCTAATCCTCTCTCTCTAGATGGCGGTTACTCTTAGTCGTTCCTCAGCAACATGGCGGCTATGCTCTTAATTTGAATGAATAGATTAGGGTTTAGTCTAGGGTTGTTTATATAGAGGTTAGGAATTGATTAGAACCATTGATGTTGCTAGGTTAGATCGTAGCCATTAATTAGATAGAGAGACCAATTAAAACTTGCCACCTAGCCCTAATGACAAAGCAACCCACAGAAATTCGACCAAACACAGACCAGGCCAGCCAGGAGGGACTGGGTTCGATTTTCAAAAATTAAACTTTAAATTGAGCTGTTTTAGTCTATTTGAATTTTATCTATTGTATACATATATTTTTGCATATATATATATATATATATATTCTCATATATATACATATATTTTCTTTATTTCCTTATATGTACGTTCTTATCCTTTCAAAATTTGAATTTGTATACGTACATGTATTTGCATGCTCAGTTGGCCCTCTCTAAAACAGAGATAAAAATTATGTCGCCGCCGGGGTTCGAACCCCCGACCTCCATGCTACAAATCCAATGCCTTAACCAACTGAGCTACAGAGGCTTTTGTTAATAAGTCTTAGAATAATAATAATTATTGTCCTCTCCTTACTTCTCTTTTTTCATGTTTTGCTGTAATATTTAAATTAAAGATATCTTCTTCATACGTTATCCGTTTTGCGCAAACTCGGACTCTATCTCAAGCAGAATTCCGAGACGAACGCAATGGTGATGTCCGTTTCCCTTAATTTTTCTGTTACAATTTAATTATACTTTAATTTGTTAATTTACTGTTAACGGAAAAATCCGGGGTGTTACATTCTCCCCCACTTAAAAGGATTTCGTCCCCGAAATCTTCAAGTTTAGGAAGAATGTAAATCCTAACATTCAATCATCCATCTACTCATCCATCAAACACGAGCATCCATTGTCCTTAAAAGACTTCTAATGCTTCATGATCATATGCGAAGTGTGTGTGTTCATGAACTTATCTAATGCAAAATCAGGCGGTCTACTGATTCAGTTGACCTCCTTAATGCGAATCATGTAAGTGCCATGTATCCATTATGTATGCAGATTTTTCCTATTCATGATTCTACATGGGTGCACAATCTTTCATACAAATGCAACATCCATATGACAACACATTACAATTCAACCATATACGAGTGCAAACATATATGCATATGCAATATGAAGTGACTGAGCCGATCTAAAACCTAGATTGTGTGTGTATATGCAGCCACGAGCAACTACTAGCAATCACTTGCAACCACTTGCAACCATCATACATAACATGTTTCAATTACATGTTTTCATCCAAAAGGTTTCTATCTAAAAGATAAGGTCGAGGAGATATTCCTAAAAAGATAGATAAAAGCGCAACTTAAGGAAAAAGAAAGATCAAGGACGTACCCTCGAAAAGAAAAGGGTAAGCAGTGCGTATTCTAGCTTCAGTTTCCCAAGTCGCGTCTCCCTCGGCGTCGCTCCACTGAACTTTGACGAGTTTGACTTCGCGGTTGCGTAGCTTCTTCACTTCCGTTCCTAGTATGCGGGTTGGAACTTTTCTTATGGTTGCTTCGCGTTCCACTTCGGCCTCTTCGAAGATATTTGGCTCTACCACTTCAGCAGACTCATGTAGACATTTTCGGAGATGTGAAACGTGAAAAACGTTGTGGACTCCGGCCAATTTCTCGGGTAGCTCTAATCTATAGGTCATTTTCCAAATTTTCTCAATGATAGGAAATGGTCCTACCTAAAGGTATAGTCGAATGATAGAAGCAAGTAAAAATTTTGTGCCCATTAGGCAATGTCAAAACTGGAAATCTATGCCACATATATATTGATTAGGAGAAGAACTCTCTAAGCATCAGCCCCGAAGACCGAAATCAACATCAGACTGACACCCAAAGAATTAATCAACCCAACCACCACATATGATTCTAGGAAACTAAGCATGATGGACTCCTTTTAGGTCACAAGGGAGTCCCTTCCTAAGTCCAACTATGTTGCCAAATGTACTTACTAAGGTGATTCTTTACAACTCATGCATAAGTGAAATGAACCTTCAGCCTTAGTGGCGAACACTCCTGGAGTGCCCTATTCTGAAATGCTCCACCTAATGAACCCCTTCTCTAGAAGCTCTTTAATATGTTTACTGAGCTCTTTTCTTTCTCGTGGAGCCATGTGTCTAACGGGCAACGCAACGGGCTTTGCATTATCTACAAGATATATGCGGAAGTCTATTTCCCGCTTCGGAGGCAAGCCCTTCACCTCTTCGAAGACATCCAGATATTCCCGGACCACTCTAACTGATTGCAAATTTTCAACAGAGGCATCTAGCGACTCAAGATAACTAAGCATAACCGCATACGAGGGATTACAAGAAATTTCCAAAGTATTACTGAGCTGGGTTAGGAGCCTAACAACCCTTTTCTCACAATCAAGGATGGCCCCATTACTGGATAGCCAATCCATACCCAAAATCAAACCATACCCCGCAAAGCCCAAAACAAAGGCACTACATTCAAATTCTACACTTAGAATAGAAATTTTCAAATCCAAACAGATCATAGACAAATGAGCTGGGCCCCCAATTGGGTTTGAAACAATTAAGGGGTCCTCTACCATACTAGTTTTTAGGTGCAGAGATTCTACTAAAGCAGACGAGATAAAGGAGTGTGATGCGCCAGAATCAAATAAAGTGCGAACGGGGTGATCATAAAGATAAACTACACTTTCTACAGAAGTGTTTGTACCTCGCTGTTGCAAAGGTGGCGCTTCCAGCACATGAACCTGTGCCCCTGGAGTGGATCCAGACCCCTGCCCCTGCCCTCGTTTCTTTGGGCAGTCCTTAGCTCTGTGGCCTGTCTGACCGCAAGAAAAGCACCCACCATTCTCCTTGGCCTTCTTTTTCCGGCAGTCCTTTACTAAGTGCCCCACTTTGCCGCAGAAATTACACGTCCTCTTCTCTTTGTTGCCTTCCCCGCCTTTCTTAAAGTCTGTCTTCTTAGGCTGCAAACCCTCTTTCTTCCCTTGAGAGCTTTCTTCCTTTGCCTCCTTCTTGCCCTTATCCTCCTCATTCAGCAATGCCATTTGCACCAATCTTTCATACGTGGCCCCCATGGGTATATGTGTCATGGCCAAACTGTGTAATGGCTCATTTAACCCTTTGACGAAACGGAGAGCCTTCTTATGCGGGGTGTTGACTAGGTCAAGCCCAAACCTAGCCAGCTCATCAAACTGATTCACATACTCTCTAACAGTCTTGTCTCCTTGCTTAAGAAATAAGAATTTCTCCAACTGCAAACTTCTTTCCGCATCTGAGAGAAATTTGGTCTCAAACCTTGCCCTAAAGTCCTCCCATGTTTCTACTGGTCTTTCAGCATTAGTGACTTCCCACCAGTAGGAAGCCTCGCCCTTCAATAGCCACACCGCCAATTGTACTTTTTGTCTGTCCTCTACCTCAAAGATGATGAATAGATCCTCAGTTTCCTTCAGCCAATTTCTAGCTGCTACGAAGGACTCAGTTCCATGGAAATCCCTTCCTCCCATAGCTTTAAAATCCTTACATATCTTAGCAAACGCGTTTCCTCGTGGAGGAGGTGGAGGAAGAGGTGCTGCTGCAGCTGGATGATTCCCTGCAACTGGGGGAGGAGGAACGGTAGGACCTGGTTGAGTGGCCCTAGCTTCTAAGAATCGTCTAAACCAACCAGGTATTGGTACTCCTTCCGGCAAGTTAAGATCTTCGGACATGCTGAAACAAAAGGGATAAATTCAAAACGAAGGATAAGAGATAGTACCTATGGCTTTGGGGAGTGGACTTTGCCTTTTTTAAAATAAAATAATATTTTTATCTTTTAAAAATGCTTCTTTAAATTTCCTTTTTGAAAATAAATTTCCAAAACTTTTTATCTTATCTGGTAAACCTATGCTCTGATACCAAGTGAAACACCCCACCTCCGTTAGGGTCATTCTCAAAGGGAATGCCCTAATTTTGGTGGAGGTTTATAAGTACAAGTCACAGATATACAACACAGATATAAGAACACATATTTGTAA
The DNA here is from genome assembly GCA_030737875.1 of Allium sativum. Taxonomy (NCBI): domain Eukaryota; kingdom Viridiplantae; phylum Streptophyta; class Magnoliopsida; order Asparagales; family Amaryllidaceae; genus Allium; species Allium sativum. The sequence continues at coordinate 860,129,335 of CM060918.1, read as the reverse complement.
ACAGCGGAAGAACAACAAACTTTTATTTCATAAAGTCAAATACGTGTTACAACAACATCCTTTCCAAAAACATAACATAACACTTTCATAATCTGTCTTGAGTACATTATTTAAAGAAGCATAAATAAAACGTAGATAAACTGCAAAAGCCCCATAGTGGATTGTCCAAAGCCATAGTTCAAAACAGGAAAGTCCAAGCAATACATTTCTCTTCTTCAAGCTGGATGTTGAGGTAGGTCAAGCTGCTGTGTTCCCTCCCTGAGGACCTTGGGGGGGGGGGGGGGAACGGAAGAAAGAAGACGAAAGAAAAATAGAGTCAGACATAAAGCCTGAGTAAGTCTAGTACTATTTTGTCTATGAATAAAGAACTGGGTATGATAAGTATAAACAAGAAATGGGCATGCACTATAAACTTGGTTAAGTTGTCTAGGGTCGAATATACTATCGTACCCCATGTTAATCTCTGAACCCATATAAACTAGTTTCCCACTGGCACCCCATAATCAGGGTGATGTGATCCATTCTATGATGATCGGCTCCTACTCGCATAGTTACATGTGTCTTACGGCCCCCGATGTCGTAGTTACCTATGCTGGTCCCACCATGGGGTGTATCAAGTCCCATAGTGGCAACCCGACACAACCTTAGAGTGCACAGGTATGCTACTAGTGTCCAGTGCCTTATTTTTCTGCGCCGGAGTGTGTGCACGCCCGCACTCCGTTAGAACCTACACTGCTACACCACCGCCGTCGATTTTTGACCTCTTACAATCAGCCCAGTAATCGTGCCCCACCCTGCCTAGTTTCAGGGTATCATGATACACCGTGTAGGGTTACTGCTGAAAAGGGTCCCCCGTTACTAGGTTTTCTATCTCTAGCCAACATGCTAAGTTGGTTAAGTGTTTTCTAACCTAACCCCACCAGTCCGTTTAGTTTAGCATGTTCCATTTTGATTAAGTCTTAGTCCACTTAATCCTAACAATCCTGATTCAGCCTTAATTGTCTTATTAAGGCCCTAACCTCTCACATTAGACAGGTATTGCTGTGGCTGCCTGTTGCCGGTTGGTTCCGGGCAGTCTTACGCCACAACTCAGTCTAACCTCGGGTCCTTATTGGGCTCCATGTTTAACCTCCCACATTGGATAGGTATTGTTGTGACTACTGGACAGCCGGGCGGTTCCGGGCAGGTTTACATCACAACTCAATCCAACCTCGGGTTAAACATATCGTATTTTCTACATTTATATATCTTGTCATTCTTCTTTATTTCTTATATGTAAATATTTGCGGCCCATTATTAAGTTAATGGTGTAAAGGTTACACCAATCATGGGCCCAACCCATACTTGAATTTGGGCCCTTCTACTTTAGTTTTCATTCATTAGTAATTTTAACCCAACATTATTTTCCCCCGTTTTACACGTCCATTTATATATATTGGGCTTAGCCTTTTAAAGCCCAATTTAGCCATGCGAAAAGGGGAGGCTTAAAGCGTGATTACATACACAAAGAGGGGAAGGTGAGCGCATGAACTTGCATATGACGTTGGAAATACATAATAGAAACTGGTGTACTTGCATAGTGGTAACATAGGTGACATGAATCAAAGCATGTGAACTTGTAATTGAGATATCATTATTGACCCATGAACCTATATTTTTACTTAGGCATAATGTCAAACATAAGCATGGCATAAATACTTTTAGCATAAACATGGCATAATGTCAAACATGGCATAAATACTTCTAGCATAAACATGGCATAATGTCAAACATAAGCATGGCATAAATACTTCTAGCATAAACATGGCATAATGTCAAACATAAGCATGGCATAAATACTTCTAGCATAAACATGGCATAGGTATAGTTAAATTTGTTCATGGCATAAATATAAACAAGTCATGTTCATAAGGTTTCTACATGTTTACAAAGAGGATACTTTGTTACTAACACAAAAGCATAGTCCAACTTAATTAAATTTAATCACATAACGATGGTATACTTATGCATAAATATTCCTAATCATGGTGTTTGCTTTTAACTTGCAAAAAAGGGATTTTTGTGTCTAACTTAGCCATGTCTCACATATGTCATCATATAATTCTTTTAAACAATATAGACTTAATCATGAATTTCAATTATGCCCAATATCATTCATAGCCTAGCCATATTCATAAGTTTTGCAAAAGCATGACTTAATACATGGATTATGGTGTCAAAATTCCAACATAGTTTCATATGAACTATAACAACCAAACTTGTCTCAATTACTTGCAAAATGATTTATGCACAAAATAGACATCATGATGGCATAATAACAAAGCCCCAAACTTGCATGAATTTCAATCAACTACATACATGTAGCTTCAACATAGACTACATAATTTGCGCAATATTCCAAACGTATATTTGCATAGAACTACCGCATGTAGTTCTTTATAATTGAATGACATAATTCAGAATATCCAAAAGTATATAAATCGCACAAATACGAATTTCATTGCCACAATTCAAGCATACATACCTACACAATCATTTGTTCATACCAAAGTAATACTCTACTTACAATGGTTGCGACAAATTCTCTAATTAAGAGATATGATTCCTTTGTTGAATTGATTAGCTTTAGGTTGCTTGAATTGCTTTAGGCTTTAGAACTTTCTCCCTAATCCTCTCTCTCTAGATGGCGGCTACTCTTAGTCGTTCCTCAGCAACATGGCGGCTATGCTCTTAATTTGAATGAATAGATTAGGGTTTAGTCTAGGGTTGTTTATATAGAGGTTAGGAATTGATTAGAACCATTGATGTTGCTAGGTTAGATCGTAGCCATTAATTAGATAGAGAGACCAATTAAAACTTGCCACCTAGCCCTAATGACAAAGAAACCCACAGAAATTCGACCAAACACAGACCAGGCCAGCCAGGAGGGACTTGGTTCGATTTTCAAAAATTAAACTTTAAATTGAGCTGTTTTAGTCTATTTGAATTTTATCTATTGTATACATATATTTTTGCATATATATATATATATATATATATATTCTCATATATATACATATATTTTCTTTATTTCCTTATATGTACGTTCTTATCCTTTCAAAATTTGAATTTGTATACGTACATGTATTTGCATGCTCAGTTGGCCCTCTCTAAAACAGAGATAAAAATTATGTTGCCGCCGAGGTTCGAACCCCCGACCTCCATGCTACAAATCCAATGCCTTAACCAACTGAGCTACAGAGGCTTTTGTTAATAAGTCTTAGAATAATAATAATTATTGTCCTCTCCTTACTTCTCTTTTTTCATGTTTTGCTGTAATATTTAAATTAAAGATATCTTCTTCATACGTTATCCGTTTTGCGCAAACTCGGACTCTATCTCAAGCAGAATTCCGAGACGAACACAATGGTGATGTCCGTTTCCCTTAATTTTTCTGTTACAATTTAATTATAATTTAATTTGTTAATTTACTGTTAACGGAAAAATCCGGGGTGTTACAGCAAGGTCTTTGAAATATTTCCTGAGATGTTCATGTCAGTTTTTAATTTCCAGGAAACATGCTGTCAAACATTTCCACAAATACACAATCAGTGAGGAATTCTTCTGTTAAGGTTCAATGTATTTCCAGCAATCAACAAGTTATTCACGGCAAAGTTTTTAAATCACTCAAATTCAAACTTGGCAACAAAGAAGGTAATTTACAGAGCATTCAAAAGGGGCAAAACAAAATCAAAGCCAAGTCGCTAGTCGAAATCAGAGCATTAATAGGATTCTATAATCCTATTTAATCACCACTTCATCACAGGCATTAGTGCACTGAAAAACCAAAGCAACAACTCAAAAAGAAAACAAGTTCAAATCAGTACTACCCACTTTGTTTTCGATCGCAACCTCAGCCAAATCATCGACGAAGAACAACGTTAAAGATCATCAGAGAATCATATTTTTTTTCAATCGAAGTCGAATTGATTTGGGGCAAAACCCCACTTTATTTTCTCAGCCACCATCAACAAAGTGGAGAGCAAGTTTTTTTTTTTTGACAAAGCAAAGTGGCAGGCCTATATTACTTTAGGCAAAGGGGGTTTTATTGTTTATTTCTTTTGTAATCGTTCAAACAGTTTTCTAAAGTTTGTAAAATTCTAGGGGAATCCAGTTAGGGTGTTAACTGGCAGTTTACTAGCGTCTGTAAAACTAGGGGAAATCTGGTTTAGGGGATTTAGACTAGTCTAGAGTTTTGAGCGTAGAGTTAGAATAGGAGCGAGGGGTTCACAAGTGTACATGGTCTTGTATGCGGGATCTGTTCTATCATCTAGTAGAAACCTTAGAAATGCAGCAGTAGGCAGGATTTTGCCGAAGCTGGGTATATCTTTGGTCATTTACTTTTTTGCATTTCTATTTCTGCTATATTCTATGATCTGTGAATGTTTTAATATCTCGTGATATTTGAACTCTGCGATAATTTGCAATAAACCCTATTCACACCCCCTCTAGGGTTAATCTAGATCCAACAAGTGGTATCAAAGCAGGTTATTTCTTTAACTCTAGAGTCATGGGTCATTCTAGTTGTCAGTCCTTAGAGAGTCAGTCCAGTCGCATTCCATCTATTTTTAATGGTTCAGATTTTTCAAATTGGAAGTCAGAAATGGAATCCTTTTTAAAATCTATTAATTTTAAATGTTGGGATGTTGTTATTAATGGTTATGATAAGGAAGATAAATGTTTTAGTAATCATGCTATACATATCTTATATTCCCGTATTGATGATGTTCAGTATGGCCTTATCTCCCATTGTTTAACTGCGCATGAAATATGGAATACTCTCAATACGAGGTATGGAAAAATTGACAAAAACAACTCAAAGCCGAAAAAGATCAACTCAGATTCTGATCTATGCTCGGAAGAAGAAACAGATGAAAATTCAAGTAGATCAGATGATAGAGACTCAACAGACAATGAAACTGAAAGCTTCTCATATGAAGATTTGGTTTATATGTGTACTGATTTGACAAAAATCGTTGATAAACTCCATCGTAAAAATAAATCTTTAAAATCTAAAAATCACGAGTTATATAGCAAAATTAAATGTTTGGAATCAGAAGTTACAAATGTCGTGAAATTAGAAAGTTCTAACTGTGAAAGTTGTTTGAAGTTGAAAACTGACGTCGTTCATCTCAATAAAAATATTCAAAGGCATAAAGAGGAAATTTTGATTTTAAAAGATAACGAGGTTGAGTTCAAAGATTCAAACAATTCTTTGCAAAAAGAATTTAATAATTTTAAGGCCATCAAAAATTCCAAACATGAAATTGCTGAAAAAGAAAGCTTGTTGAAAAGTGATTTGATTTTAAATGAGCTTGAAAAAGAGATTGAAAATTTCAAGAAAGTTGAATTTGAAAAACAAATTAATTTTGAATCTGAGATTCTTGAATCCAAGACCAAAATCAAGTTCCTTGAAAATGAAAATTTGATTTTGAAACAGAAAGATAATGAAAAGAAAAAGATTAGCATTAATCGTTGTTCGAATCTAATGAAAGAGAATACTGACCTTAAATCTAAAATTCAACAACTTGAATTAACTCTAATCAAATTCTCTAACGGAGAAAAATCTTTAAATATGTTGTTGAAAAATCAACAATTTTCAGGAAATAAAAAGGGTATTGGTTTTGAGAAAGGAAATGACTTTTTGAGCTCGTGTGATTTTAAAAATCCTTCAAACTGCTTCAAGATGGGTCATTCTGAAAATTTGAATTGTGAAAATTCCAAAAGGTTTTTAAATCACAAACGAGATAAGAATTGGTTTGATAACAATCCAGTTGAACAGTTATGGACCCCAAAAAGAAATAAAATGAATTTTGGAAAAACTAAACATGTTTGGGTTACCAAAGGCACAAAGGTAGATTCAAATGGATTGTTATACAAAGAAGTTTGGGTACTGAAAGATGTTAACAAAACGGTGAGTGGTTTTACGAATTTTGTTAGACCACTCGATCCTTTCAACTGTTAGGTATCAAAGAAGGTTGAGGAACTGCTGTGCTGAAAAGAGATTGATTTCAAGCTGTTCTATATTTCTGTATTCTTTATAGTTCCTTGGCCAAGATTTGTTGAGTTAGAGATTCTGATTTACATTGGATTCTGGTATGATCTCTAAACTCACCTTTGTGAATATTCTCTGTTTTTATTTTCTTTGTTTATTTCTCCTTCTGTCCCTTTTGTTTATTTTTCTTTGTTTTTTGTTTTGATTTGTCACTGTTATATCATTGTAACTTCTTTTGGGATTCATCAACTTCCAATTGCATAACTCTTGATTTTCTGGAAAGGCGCTTCACTTGAATGAAAATATGATGTTTTAGTCTTTTTCAGATCTTGAATATAAATTTGTAAATATCTGCAATTGTTTTGAAGTTTATTTTCCGTTTTCTGAATTCATAACAGTGTTGATGTATTCTTGTTATATCTTGAACACTGTTAATGTGAATTCTAAATTTTTGAAGATCTGGAAATTAAATGGAAATTCACGCACCTCTGCTGTTTTGAGTTTCTTCTAATTCATTTTAGAAAAGCTTGAAATATTATAGTCATTACAGCACACTACTACTTCTCAGTTGTGAAAATTTCATTGTTTTTCAGATTGGCTTGGATATTTTGAAATGTCTTGAATTACAGTGATACATCTAGAAATTCTTCTTATATTCATGATCGTTTTATGGTTGAAATCTGTTTGTTTAAAATCATCTGAAATACTTGATATTCTAAATCTCAAATACCTCTTAAATTTGAAATTCTCAATCTTGTGTGACTGATTTATTATATCTCAAAACTTGACATTGATTCAAGTGATTTCAAATAAATTATTTTTTAATTTTCTAGATCATAAATATCTCTTAAGTTTGATGTAAATGATATGAAATTACTCATGTGCTTATCAGAAATTGTTTTGAAAAAATTCTTGAAAAATTTGGGTCTTGAAATTTATTGGTATTTCATGATTATTTGATTTGAATATATGTTTGTTTAAAATCATTTGAAGTTATTGATTTATTGAATCATACACATATCTTGAATCTCAAATTTACATTCTGGTGTGACTGATTCACTGAATCTTAAGAGTTTCATATTTCTCAAATGATTTCAAATAAACTGTATTTTAATCTTGGATCATGAATAATCTTATGTGACCATCATCTTGACAAGTCAGCTTTAAAATTGGTTATCATGCTGTTTTGATTATAAGATCTTGATTTGAAAAATGCTTTAAATGACTGCTTGTTTTGAGAAGAACTGTTTGTTGCTCTAATAAAAAAAAGCCTGATTTGTTAGTCTTGTCTATTTGGGCTTTGTGCTTAAAATTCTTTTGTTTGTGATATCCTTGTTTGTCTCCAGTGTCTTGTTACAATCCTCATTAATAGAGACATAAAGTGGAGGAACTGAATTTGTTTTGCTGTATATATTTTTAATCTCTCATGTCTTGTATAGATCTTTCAAATCGCTCTAATAATTGATTTTCAATTTTAAAATTATTTATTGACTATTCATTCAGAAATTGAAATCAATATCCAAATTGAACTATATTTTTAATTCATCAAAATTATTATTAGATTTTGAAACTGTGATGAATTGTGACTGCAGTATATTTCACATCAAGAGGAGATTTTATTTAGATTTTCATGATGGTTGAATAATTATTATAATATCTTTGAATTGGCAATTATTTCACGACCTTCTTCTTTATCTACCATTATTATATCATCCGTCATGTTTTTTATATTAATGTGGAGAGTTTAATATTTAAAAAAAAAAAAAATTTTAAATAAACAGTGAAGATATTTGTGATAGAAATTGGACTATGTTATTTTTCAGAATTAGTGATAATTGAAAATTTTCAATGATCCCGGTATAGTCGAGCATATTTCATAATATAATTAATTTAGAAATTTATTTCATAGTCCATTTCTGTACCTACCACATTTCTATCATGTAACAACCCGAAAATCTGGGCCAGTTTAAAATTTTTATTTCGGCAATTTTAGCGGATTTTGATTATTTAAAATGAATTATTTTAAATAAAATCGACGAGAAATTTATTTTGAATATAATTCGAACGTATATATTATATACGTCGTCGTTAGAATATAATATTTATATATAATTGTAAATAGAATTGAAAATGGCGCGGTAGTTCGATAATTCGATTTCAAACTTCAATTGAATGTACCGGGTGCAAAACAATCCGGATTTTAGTGAAACCAAAAACATTAGAATTTATTGTGAATATCTTTCTAATGAATCCAACAAATCCAGATTTCATAGCGGGAATCAAAAGATATGTCCAGTTGAAAATTCTGAATAGTCGCTATGGAATTCAGGCCCTTAAAAATAGAAATTTAGCAAACGACCTCGGATTTCGACGAAACCAGTTTTGTTAGGTCCGTGTTGTCAAATTATTGCTAGATTCCAAATTTCATAATTTTTCGAATCAATATGTGAGCGTGGCAAAGGAAAACGCATTTGACCAGTTTCAGTTGACTTTAATCGACTGGAAAATGGCCATTTTTCCAACGGTCTCGGAATTCGACGAAACTAGTTTTGTTAGGACCGTATCGTCAATACGAAGCTAGAAAATATTTTTCGGGAATTTTTCGAGTTCGTATGTGACCCCGGTAATTTGAAATGTACGTTTAAAATTCAATATAATGATTTAAATGTAAATTCAACGGAAACTGATTGTAACTATCGAATCAGCTTGCGATACATATCCCATTGTGTTCGGGATGGGGGTAATTAGCTAAGGACGATAGTCGGTGGGTTCGATTTGAAGTTCAAATGGAAAGTCAAATGTATGGAATTTAAAAAGGAATTAAATTAAAAACTATAAAACCCTAACATTTCCCCCAACCCTCTTCATTACAGAAAACCCGTCACCCATACTTTTTCCGCCGCCTCCACCCTTTAGAGCGATCGCCGTCGCCATCCACCCCACCCTGCCATGTCGCCTCCCCTCCGACACCCTCCCCCTCCACGTCTCTGACTCCTAACTCTCCACCCTCCTCGAATTCAAGCCAAGCCTTCCACCGCCAGAAAAACCACCTGAAGAGCGCCGCCCCGACCTCTGGAGCACCACCGCTGGCGAGTTGCCCCCTCCTCCATCGCCTGCGCCGTTGTTCCCCCTTTCTCCGATCAGATTCTGGCCCTAGTAAGTTTTTTTTTTAGTTTTATTTATTTATATTATTAGAAATAGGATTTTTTAAGTTATTAACAATATAATTTTGTCTATACATGAAGTGTTATACCAAGATATGATTTTTTTTAAACATAGGAAAAAAAGTTAGATCATTAAGTATAAAAAGGTAAGATCTTTAAATATAAAAAGGATAAAGGTAAAATTTTAATAAAAAAGGCTAGATTTTTAAATCATAGAAAGATTCGATTTTTAAATCATAGAAAGATTCAATTTTTAAATCGATTTTTATATGTATGATAGCAAGATAAAGATTCAATTTATATATATATCATATCAAGATAAAAATGTGATTTTTGTATGACGTTCACTAGAATAAAAATGTGATTTTTATATATTGAACTTCGAAATAAAAATGTGATTTTTATATATTGAACTTCGAAATAAAAATTCGATTTTTATATATTGAATAACGAAGTAAAAATTCGAGTTTTACATATGTAGTGGCTACAGCAACGAAGATGTGATGACGACGAAGATTTCTATCAAAGAAGAGTCAAGATGTTTGGATAGCTATTAGTGAGAATTTCTCAACTTTCAATTTCATTTCTATTTATATATATATTTATACTAGGATGCAGATGGTGCTTAGTAGCACCCGACACAATCGTCCATAGACCATGGACTTGTTTGTTTGGTTGCATAGATTAGTTATATGATGTGATTTGAATTTGGTTGTTTGGTGATTTTGATTGATGTGTGAATGGCGTGGGCCTTCACTAGACCGGGGATAAGGCTAGGCCTTGTCCCGTTTCTAGTATCGTGCCGTTATGCCGCCGAAATTTTCTAAAATATGTTAGAAAAATAAAAATATCATTTTAATTAAAGAATGAACTGAATAGAAATTCATAAGTTAAAATAAGATGTTTTGTCGTTAAAAATATAATTTTTAACGTGTCGTGAATAAAATAAAATATTCATTTACAAACCGGACGGTTTGTTTATGTACACCTATTTGAAGGACATTGATTAGGACGATAAATTTTACATATCGCCCAACTGCACAAATAAAATCTGTGTTTGATTGTTTGAAACCCCACACGGGTGTTGGGATGAAATTTGAAGTTCACTTATCCTGATTGATTAAATATGTCGATCGATTGATTGACAGACTGCTATAAGCGTTAGATATCTATATTTGATGCTTATACAGTGTAGTGCACTTTGGTTGACGGTTGATTATTTTTCAATGCTATTATGTACGTGTGATGTGTGAAAATCCATATGATTAACTTTATATGGTAATTGATTGGGCCTCATTCCAATTTAGAAAATAAAGAATAATAAAATAAAGGTTCATGTGTTGACAGTACTCATCCATTGAGATTGGTCATGTGTTGAACGAAATATTTTGGTAATAAAATTTACATCTTTATCAATATAAAATAAAGGTTCATGTGTTGACAGTACTCATCCATTGAGATTGGTCATGTGTTGAACGTAACATTTTAGTAATAAAATTTACATCTTTATCAATATAAAATAAAGGTTCATGTGTTGACATTACTCATCCATTGAGATTGGTCATGTGTTGAACGTAATATTTTAGTAATAAAATTTACATCTTTATCAATATAAAATAAAGGTTCATGTGTTGACAGTACTCATCCATTGAGATTGGTCATGTGTTGAACGAAATATTTTGGTAATAAAATTTACATCTTTATCAATATAAAATAATGGTTCATGTGTTGACAGTACTCATCCATTGAGATTGGTCATGTGTTGAACGAAATACTTTGATAATAACAACTATTTTGAAAAAGAAATATTTGAAATAGAATATTTGAAAATAGATATTTATGAAGTCGTGTTGATTAGATTGACGCCATTTTGACGTAAACGATATTTATATCGATTTTATTCATTTCGAAATGAATCGAATTGAAAACGATTTCAAAATGAATCGAATTGAAAACGATTTTGAATTGAATTGAAAACGATTTCAAAATGAATCGAATTGAAAACGAAAATGAATCGAATTGAAAACGATTTCGAAATGAATCGAATTGAAAACGATTTTGAATTGAATTGAAAACGATTTCGAAATGAATTGAATTGAAAACGATTTCGAAATGAATTGAATTGAAAACGAATTCAAATTGAATTGAATTGAAAACGATTTCGAAATGAATTGAAGTGAAAACGAATTCAAATTGAATTGAAAGCGAATTGAAATGAATTCAAATTGAATTGAAATTTGAATTGAATAGAAATGAATTTTAAAACGAATTTATAAAGAAGAATTCAATTTTGATTTGAATTGAAAAGAAAGTTGAAATTGCTTTTGAAACGATTTTAAAACTATTTATATAATTCGTTTTAAATAGAAATCAACGAAATATATATTATATATATTATATATATAATATAATGGCCTGAATAGAACGCGCCGCACCGCGGCAGTTCGCGAATTTCGACCATTGACTTCGAACGGATATTGCGGGAGATCCGACCGTCGGATTCTCCTAAAACCGGAACCGTTGGGTTCGTATCAAAAAGAGCTTTCTAACGAATATTAGAAATTCAAAAATCTAACGGTTAGATTTGGAGATACGTCCAAATCAAATTCAAAAAAGGTCGTTGTAAGTGCAGTTCGATGGCCATTGTTGGAAATCGACTGTACGGACCTTGATAAAATTATTAAAAATAGTAATAATTTGTTTAAAATCATAAGAAATGATTTGAGAAGAATTGGGATGAAAAACTCCATATTTGAAAAGATAAAAATAGATTTTTTATCGAAATGAACTAGTTTTGAACTAGAATTATAATTCTATTTATTTTTAAATGAATAAATTGAATTTGAAATGGTTTTGAAAATAACCAGAATTTCCAATGATTGCATTGGAGTGGATTTGAATCGATATTGTCTTCAGAATATTTCGATGTTGGAATTCGTGATTATACGGATGTTGTTATGGAAATTTGAAAGTTATATATTTATATCGTTATTTCCAATACGACATTTGTTAATCGTAGAATTTGATATTGAATATAAGCCGATATATTTTCTATTCAGAGCCTTGTATTGAATATCAAATGTGATTTGGGTTTGTCGTGAATGGTGTCTTCACTAACACTGTTCTTGAACCCAGTTGAGAAAAGATTAAATCTATTTGTTTAGATTTAATTAAGTGTACCGATTAAATAATATTTAATTGGAATTGAATTGATATTGATTTTTGGGTTTATCGTGAACAGTGTTTTAAACAACACTCGTTCTTTAACCCGATAATTAATGAATGTGACTTTGTGTTTATCGTAAACTGTGTTTTTAAATGACACTGATTCTTTAACCCAGTTTACGATTAAAACTAAGTGGAGTTTTAATGAATCTTTTATTAGATTGAAATGATCGAAAATGGGGTATCACCAGTTTTGCTCCAGGCGATAGTTAAATCTTTAATTAGAATTGAACGTGAAATGGTAATTGAATTTACCGATAACACTGTGGTGTTAGATATGAAGTATTACCAGTTTTACTTCATGGGGTGAATAGGTTGGGATTGGGAAATTAAAATAAATGATTACTTCGGTAAGGTTTGCTAATCCCGACTAGTTTGAATTGAGATTCAAAAATAGAATAAAGAATAAATTCAAGGAATTTACCTTGGATAAAATTAATGGGAACCTTTCCCTATGAATGTGAAATTTAGAAACTAACTGTCGGTTAGCCAAGCAGAATGGTTTTCTGGATATCGATCTGATGTTGGTTTCGGCCTTCGGGGTTAATATTTGGGAAATTATTCTCTTGATTAATTTACGGTTAGTGACTGATGAATTTGAATGAGGCTTATGTTGTGTTTGTGTAACACTTATTTAAAATATACGCGAGTTATTCGGGAAGACCGGGTTTATCCCATTCTGAATAACTGATATGACGATAAGTCAAAGATGAAGACGGTGGTCGAAGATCAGAAGTCTTCACATCGTTTGGATAATTACCGACGATCCTGATTGGGCTGTACCCCCGAGAGGATGGAAATAGTTGGTGGTCGTCCAGACGTACTTGGAGATGGATGGATATGCGAGGAAAGTGCCTCCGGTTTCGTTCAGACCCAGAACGGACTTGTAAATGGACGGTGTGTCTGACATTGGATTTTAGTCCGTGTGATTGATCTCTATTAAATATATATCTGTTTGGCAGCGGAGAATTTATTCTTTTGCTTAACGCCCTTCTCTGAGACGTACGAGCTCAGGGGTTATATATTGATGGATATCAATTGCATGGAGTGAATTGCCTGTGTGGCATGCCTAAGTGGCAAATGATCAAGGCTTCTGTTGAAAAGCAAAGTCTTGTGGTTGATGATCAAAGCACGGCCTTGTGTGGCGTAGCTTTGTGTAACGTTGATTCGCGAGTATCACACCCGGTATGAACTAAAAACGGGAGACGGACCTCAGGGAGGACATGCGTTTCTTTCTAGTTAGGAGTGGCGTCAGTGCTTGAACTGGCTGACGAGTTTGACTCAAGTGGATATTGCTTATTATTACTTGCTGAAAAGCGAGGCGCCTCGTGATATCGGTTTCGGCCGATGCTTCTGGTCGGCTGACGGGCCAGATTTACGCCCCAAAGGGCGGGGAAACGTAGTGTTCAGGCATAATAATCCACATCGGTGGACCGGCCCTGACGATCCTTGGGGCAGTTGCGGCTGTTCCTGAGGCTCGGACTAGACAGTCTCGAATCGGTTGAGGATCTTGCCCCTAGCCTCGGTTCATACCATAAATGATAACCCAACTTCCAATACGACGTCTTGCGGTTTTGATTGTAAACTTATATATGGCGACATAGTGGTATGGGGCATTCGTGCCGCCTATGATTGATACTTATGATTTGAAGTTGTTTTATACACTATGCACTTATTATAGTATCAAATGATTTGTTTTAAACGTATCAAGCATACTTTGGCTATTATAAGGGAAAACCCTATCCCCCGGCTTGCGTTGCATTGTGTGATAGGACCTGGGTCTTATAATAGCTTCATTTTTCTTTATTTAGCATTGCGCTTTTGTTTTACGCACTGGTATACTTGGGAGGAAACCCGTTCCGTGTTATACGGCGTGGTCCCTTGATTTACCTAACTTTAAAAATAAAGATTAACTGTTTTAGTTCTCACACCAGTCACATGACTGACCTGGAGTTTATTGTTTTAACCTAAACTCTGGGTGCCCTTATTTTGACACGGGCAGCTAGTAGTTTTGGGTTTTGCAGATTTATATTCACAGGATCCTGGTTTACAGCTGGAATGATATCCGGAAAGCTTTGTATCCGTATATCTCTTCTAGTTGTGTATTGTATTATTTTCCGCTGCTATGTATTTAAATGTAATTTAAATCTCTGATATTTCTGTGTAATATTCATTTATACTCTGTATATTCTTGTAATCTGATGCATTGGTGTAATAACAATGAAATGTTCTCCCTTATGTGTTCTGTTGTGGTTTGTTCTCGAACTATCCGATGCTTTCCTTTACGGGGAAGTTACGGGTTTTCACAGTTGGTATCAGAGCTTGGGTTTATAAAGCTTAGAGAACAAGACACATTAGAACCATACGAAAGAATTCATCAGATATTGGATTAGTAATATCCAACGGGAATGACTCGTTAGAGATGGGATCAGTAGTATCCTAGAACGAGTGTGAAGAGTATATTTTTTTTAAGTGAAAACAAATTTTGTTTTGAAAATCTAAATCAATTATTCGTATTTGATTATTTGTTTATATTGATTTTGGACAATTCAGTATATAAAGAATTTGCATATACACCTTGCAAACGTATATTCAAAGTTTTAATATATTGGATAGATATAGCATCACACTCTAGTCGCCCGGAGATATTATTGATGATAGCGATCGCATCATCAACATTTATGTTCGAGTTTCGAAGGTGTGATATCTATATATTTCCATTAGACTGGTGTGAGAACCAAAAATTAGGTAGGGCCTATTGTTGTGATTTGGCATCAAAAACAAGAATTATGTATATGTATCAAATTTTTGAATTTGAAACTCTAATTCACTAATTGATTGATGTTTGTGTTGTTTGTTTATTTGTTTGCTAATTTTTAGCTATTTAGCCTAATTGAATCAAATATTGACTTATATTGAGAATTGGTCGCATATGCTTGCATACTTGTACTTACATTGAACAGGTCATAGCAAGGAGGCTAGAGCAGAGAATAAAATTTGTTTGCCCGACAAATAGGTACATGTTTACTACATGATTTACTGTTTTGTTTGGGTGATGATGATTTTATGAGCCTATTGGCTAGCCGCTTGGCTTTTTCTTTTTCTTTTTGAGATCTGAAGGACCGGGGAAGCTATTTGAAATTCCCCGATGCTCCCGGTGCAGGGGAGGTTATGGCGAATTTTTCGAAAATTTAGGGTGTTAGCCAAATTTTTGAAGAATTTGAAAATTCTCAGAAACTGAAAGGTTGGAGAATGGAAGCCAGATCGAACGTAGAGTTGAATGATCAAACCACTTTCGACTTTGTTCCTTTTCGGGGACGAAAAGTTTTAAGTGGGGGAGATTGTAACAACCCGAAAATCTGGGCCAGTTTAAAATTTTTATTTCGGCAATTTTAGCGGATTTTGATTATTTAAAATGAATTATTTTAAATAAAATCGACGAGAAATTTATTTTGAATATAATTGAACGTATATATTATATACGTCGTCGTTAGAATATAATATTTATATATAATTATAAATAGAATTGAAAATGGCGCGGTAGTTCGATAATTCGATTTCAAACTTCAATTGAATGTACCGGGTGCAAAACAATCCGGATTTTATTGAAACCAAAAACATTAGAATTTATTGTGAATATCTTTCTAACGAATCCAACAAATCCAAATTTCATAGCGGGAATCAAAAGATATGTCCAGTTGAAAATTCTGAACAGTCGCTATGGAATTCAGGCCCTTAAAAATAGAAATTTTGCAAACGACCTCGGATTTCGACGAAACCAGTTTTGTTAGGTCCGTGTTGTCAAATTATTGCTAGATTCCAAATTTCATAATTTTTCGAATTAATATGTGAGCGTGGCAAAGGAAAACGCGTTTGACCAGTTTCAGTTGATTTTAATCGACTGGAAAATGGCCATTTTTCCAACGGTCCCGGAATTCGACGAAACTAGTTTTGTTAGGACCGTATCGTCAATACGAAGCTAGAAAATATTTTTCGGGAATTTTTCGAGTTCGTATGTGACCCCGGTAATTTGAAATGTACGCTTAAAATTCAATATAATGATTTAAATGTAAATTCAACGGAAACTGATTGTAACTATCGAATCAGCTTGCGGTACATATCCCATTGTGTTCGGGATGGGGGTAATTAGCTAGGGACGATAGTCGGTGGGTTCGATTTGAAGTTCAAATGGAAAGTCAAATGTATGGAATTTAAAAAGGAATTAAATTAAAAACTATAAAACCCTAACATTTCCCCCAACCCACTTCATTACAGAAAACACGTCACCCATACTTTTTCCGCCGCCTCCACCCTTTAGAGCGATCGCCGTCGCCATCCACCCCACCTTGCCATGTCGCCTCCCCTCCGACACCCTCCCCCTCCATGTCTCTGACTCCTAACTCTCCACCCTCCTCAAATTCAAGCCAAGCCTTCCACCGCCAGAAAAACCACCTGAAGAGCGCCGCCCCGACCTCTGGAGCACCACCGCTGGCGAGTTGCCCCCTCCTCCATCGCCTGCGCCGTTGTTCCCCCTTTCTCCGATCAGATTCTGGCCCTAGTAAGTTTTTTTTTTAGTTTTATTTATTTATATTATTAGAAATAGGATTTTTAAGTTATTAACAATATAATTTTGTCTATACATGAAGTGTTATACCAAGATATGATTTTTTTTAAACATAGGAAAAAAAGTTAGATCATTAAGTATAAAAAGGTTGGATCTTTAAATATAAAAAGGATAAAGGTAAAATTTTAATAAAAAAGGCTAGATTTTTAAATCATAGAAAGATTCGATTTTTAAATCATAGAAAGATTCAATTTTTAAATCGATTTTTATATGTATGATAGCAAGATAAAGATTCAATTTATATATATATCATATCAAGATAAAAATGTGATTTTTGTATGACGTTCACTAGAATAAAAATGTGATTTTTATATATTGAACTTCGAAATAAAAATGTGATTTTTATATATTGAACTTCGAAATAAAAATTCGATTTTTATATATTGAATAACGAAGTAAAAATTCGATTTTTACATATGTAGTAGCTACAGCAACGAAGATGCGATGACGACGAAGATTTCTATCAAAGAAGAGTCAACATGTTTGGATAGCTATCAGTGAGAATTTCTCACCTTTCAATTTCATTTCTATTTATATATATATATAAATTAGGATGCAGACGGTGCTTAGTAGCACCCGACACAATCGTCCACAGACCATGGACTTGTTTTTTGGTTGCATAGATTAGTTATATGATGTGATTTGAATTTGGTTGTTTGGTGATTTTGATTGATGTGTGAATGGCGTGGGCCTTCACTAGACCGGGGATAAGGCTAGGCCTTGTCCCGTTTCTAGTATCGTGCCGTTATGCCGCCGAAATTTTCTAAAATATGTTAGAAAAATAAAAATATCATTTTATTTAAAGAATGAACTGAATAGAAATTCATAAGTTAAAATAAGATGTTTTGTCATTAAAAATATATTTTTTAACGTGAAGTGAATAAAATAAAATATTCATTTACAAACCGGACGGTTTGTTTATGTACACCTATTTGAAGGACATTGATTGGGACGATAAATTTTACATATCGCCCAACTGCACAAATAAAATCTGTGTTTGATTGTTTGAAACCCCACACGGGTGTTGGGATGAAATTTGAAGTTCACTCATCCTGATTGATTAAATATGTCGATAGATTGATTGACAGACTGTTATAAGCGTTAGATATCTATATTTGATGCTTATACAGTGTAGTGCACTTTGGTTGATGGTTGATTATTTTTCAATGCTATTATGTACGTGTGATGTGTGAAAATCCATATGATTAACTTTATATGGTAATTGATTGGGCCTCATTCCAATTTAGAAAATAAAGAATAATATAAAATAAAGGTTCATGTGTTGACAGTACTCATCCATTGAGATTGGTCATGTGTTGAACGAAATATTTTGGTAATAAAATTTACATCTTTATCAATATAAAATAAAGGTTCATGTGTTGACAGTACTCATCCATTGAGATTGGTCATGTGTTGAACGTAATATTTTAGTAATAAAATTTACATCTTTATCAATATAAAATAAAGGTTCATGTGTTGACAGTACTCATCCATTGAGATTGGTCATGTGTTGAACGTAATATTTTAGTAATAAAATTTACATCTTTATCAATATAAAATAAAGGTTCATGTGTTGACAGTACTCATCCATTGAGATTGGTCATGTGTTGAACGAAATATTTTGGTAATAAAATTTACATCTTTATCAATATAAAATAAAGGTTCATGTGTTGACAGTACTCATCCATTGAGATTGGTCATGTGTTGAACGAAATACTTTGATAATAACAACTATTTTGAAAAAGAAATATTTGAAATAGAATATTTGAAAATAGAAATTTATGAAGTCGTGTTGATTAGATTGACGCCATTTTGACGTAAACGATATTTATATCGATTTTATTCATTTCGAAATGAATCGAATTGAAAACGATTTCAAAATGAATCGAATTGAAAACGATTTTGAATTGAATTGAAAACGATTTCAAAATGAATCGAATTGAAAACAAAAATGAATCGAATTGAAAAAGATTTCAAAATGAATCGAATTGAAAAAGATTTCAAAATGAATCGAATTGAAAACGATTTTGAATTGAATTGAAAACGATTTCGAAATGAATTGAATTGAAAACGATTTCGAAATGAATTGAATAGAAAACGAATTCAAATTGAATTGAATTGAAAACGATTTCGAAATGAATTGAATTGAAAACGAATTCAAATTGAATTGAAAGCGAATTGAAATGAATTCAAATTGAATTGAAATTTGAATTGAATAGAAATGAATTTTAAAACGAATTTATAAAGAAGAATTCAATTTTGATTTGAATTGAAAAGAAAGTTGAAATTGCTTTTGAAACGATTTTAAAACTATTTATATAATTCGTTTTAAATAGAAATCGACGAAATATATATTATATATATTATATATATAATATAATGGCCTGAATAGAACGCGCCGCGCCGCGGCAGTTCGCGAATTTCGACCATTGACTTCGAACGGATATTGCGGGAGATCCGACCGTCGGATTCTCCTAAAACCGTAACCGTTGGGTTCGTATCAAAAAGAGCTTTCTAACGAATATTAGAAATTCAAAAATCTAACGGTTGGATTTGGAGATACGTCCAAATCAAATTCGAAAAAGGTCGCTGTAAGTGCAGTTCGATGGCCATTGTTGGAAATCGACTGTACGGGCCTTGATAAAATTATTAAAAATAGTAATAATTTGTGTAAAATCATAAGAAATGATTTGAGAAGAATTGGGATGAAAAACTCCATATTCGAAAAGATAAAAATAGATTTTTTATCGAAATGAACTAGTTTTGAACTAGAATTATAATTCTATTTATTTTTAAATGAATAAATTGAATTTGAATTGGTTTTGAAAATAACCAGAATTTCCAATGATTGCATTGGAGTGGATTTGAATCGAAATTTGTCTTCGGAATATTTCGATGTTGGAATTCGTGATTATACGGATGTTGTTATGGAAAATTGAAAGATATATATTTATATCGTTATTTCCAATACGACATTTGTTAATCGTAGAATTTGATATTGAATATAAGCCGATATATTTTCTATTCAGAGCCTTGTATTGAATATCAAATGTGATTTGGGTTTGTCGTGAATGGTGTCTTCACTAACACTGTTCTTGAACCCAGTTGAGAAAAGATTAAATATTTTTATTTAGATTTAATTAAGTGTACCGATTAAATAATATTTAATTGGAATTGAATTGATATTGATTTTTGGGTTTATCGTGAACAGTGTTTTAAACAACACTCGTTCTTTAACCCGATAATTAATGAATGTGACTTTGGGTTTATCGTGAACTGTGTTTTTAAATGACACTGATTCTTTAACCCAGTTAACGATTAAAACTAAGTGGAGTTTTAATGAATCTATAATTAGATTGAAATGATCGAAAATGGAGTATCACCAGTTTTGCTCCAGGCGATAGTTAAATCTTTAATTAGATTTGAACGTGAAATGGTAATTGAATTTACCGATAACACTGTGGTGTTAGATATGAAGTATTACCAGTTTTACTTCATGGGGTGAATAGGTTGGGATTGGGAAATTAAAATAAATGATTACTTCGGTAAGGTTTGCTAATCCCGACTAGTTTGAATTGAGATTCAAAAATAGAATAAAGAATAAATTCAAGGAATTTACCTTGGATAAAATTAATGGGAAACTTTCCCTATGAATGTGAAATTTAGAAACTAACTGTCGGTTAGCCAAGCAGAATGGTTTTCTGGATATCGATCTGATGTTGGTTTCGGCCTTCGGGGTTAATATTTGGGAAATTATTCTCTTGATTAATTTACGGTTAGTGACTGATGAATTGGAATGAGGCGTATGTTGTGTTTGTGTAACACTTATTTAAAATATACGCGAGTTATTCGGGAAGACCGGGTTTATCCCATTCTGAATAACTGATACGACGATAAGTCAAAGATGAAGACGGTGGTCGAAGACCAGAAGTCTTCACATCGTTTGGATAATTACCGACGATCCTGATTGGGCTGTACACCCGAGAGGATGGAAATAGTTGGTGGTCGTCCAGACGTACTTGGAGATGGATGGATATGCGAGGAAAGTGCCTCTAGTTTCGTTCAGACCCAGAACGGACTTGTAAATGGACGGTGTGTCTGACATTGGATTTTAGTCCGTGTGATTGATCTCTATTAAATATATATCTGTTTGGCGGCGGAGAATTTATTCTTTTGCTTAACGCCCTTCTCTGAGACGTACGAGCTCAGGGGTTATATATTGATGGATATCAATTGCATGGAGTGAATTGCCTGTGTGGCATGCCTAAGTGGCAAATGATCAAGGCTTCTGTTGAAAAGAAAAGTCTTGTGGTTGATGATCAAAGCACGGCCTTGTGTGGCGTAGCTTTGTGTAACGTTGATTCGCGAGTATCACACCCGGTATGAACTAAAAACGGGAGACGGACCTCAGGGAGGACATGCGTTTCTTTCTAGTTAGGAGTGGCGTCAGTGCTTGAACTGGCTGACGAGTTTGACTCATGTGGATATTGCCTATTATTACTTGCTGAAAAGCGAGGCGCCTCGTGATATCGGTTTCGGCCGATGCTTCTGGTCGGCTGACGGGCCAGATTTACGCCCCAAAGGGCGGGGAAACGTAGTGTTCAGGCATAATAATCCACATCGGGGACCGGCCCTGACGATCCATGGGGCAGTTGCGGCTGTTCCTGAGGCTCGGACTAGACAGTCTCGAATCGGTTGAGGATCTTGCCCCTAGCCTCGGTTCATACCATAAATGATAACCCAACTTCCAATACGACGTCTTGCGGTTTTGATTGTAAACTTATATATGGCGACATAGTGGTATGGGGCATTCATGCCGCCTATGATTGATACTTATGATTTGAAGTTGTTTTATACACTATGCACTTATTATAGTATCAAATGATTTGTTTTAAACGTATCAAGCATACTTTGGCTATTATAAGGGAAAACCCTATCCCCCGGCTTGCGTTGCATTGTGTGATAGGACCTGGGTCTTATAATAGCTTCATTTTTCTTTATTTAGCATTGCGCTTTTGTTTTACGCACTGGTATTCTTGGGAGGAAACCCGTTCCGTGTTATACGGCGTGGTCCCTTGATTTACCTAACTTTAAAAATAAAGATTAACTGTTTTAGTTCTCACACCAGTCACATGACTGACCTGGAGTTTATTGTTTTAACCTAAACTCTGGGTGCCCTTATTTTGACACGGGCAGCTAGTAGTTTTGGGTTTTGCAGATTTATATTCACAGGATCCTGGTTTACAGCTGGAATGATATCCGGAAAGCTTTGTATCCGTATATCTCTTCTAGTTGTGTATTGTATTATTTTCCGCTGCTATGTATTTAAATGTAACTTAAATCTCTGATATTTCTGTGTAATATTCATTTATACTCTGTATATTCTTGTAATCTGATGCATTGGTGTAATAACAATGAAATGTTCTCCCGTATGTGTTCTGTTGTGGTTTGTTCTCGAACTATCCGACGCTTTCCTTTATGGGGAAGTTACGGGTTTTCACATATCATTCATATTAGTTGTATATATCGAGGAGTTTTTTCTTTTGAAGCTGAAAACGATAAATATATAATTAATACATAAGTGTGTCTTTAACCTCATTTAAAAATCTAAGCTCTGGTCATGCATGGTTATAAGACAACTTATAATTTAAGCTGCGACTGACCTCATTTAAAAATCCAAACTCTGGTTATGCATGGTTAGTGTGCTCTCAAATAAAATAAAAAGAAAAAGGAAATATTGTGCTATAAATTGAAATTAATCTGAAATTCTCCTTGGTGTATAAAAACCAGCCTATCAATCCATCTTTCTAATCTGTGGAATGTGTTAAAATCTTATGAAGTATTATGATTTGTTGATTGATAGCTATTGGGATTTGAGATTATACGATTTTGTCACTTAAATTGAATTATAAACTATAGTCCGAATCCATCATTGTTTTTGTGCTAAATTTTACAAAATAATTGGAAATCACATTTTTTGTAAATCTCTCCATTTTATATAAAATTCAACGTAAATCCGTCATTCTCTACAATGTGAAATATGCCACCAGTTCTTAGTTTATTATGATTTTTGTTTGACTGATTGAGATTTATGATGACCGTTCTTCCTCTTAAGCTGATATTGTATTTGTTAGTCATTTGTCGTCTATATTTTAAATTCTATATCCTTTTGATGATAACAAAAGGGGGAGAATGGGTTGAGATTTTGATTTATGAGTGAATATTTTATAAATATTTTTAATTTTGAAAATTCTTTATTATTCAAATTTTTTCACTCATGCACTGTTATAGGGGGAGTTTTTTTGCTGTAGGGGGAGCTAATAAATAGGGGGAGTTCAGTATTCACTGTCAAACACATTTATTGTGCTCAAAATCTTATATTTGTTTGTCATCATCAAAAGGGGGAGATTGTTTTATATAACGGTGTTGTATACACAATTATATGATTTTTTTGTTTGATGATAACAACCAAATATTTATTATTTTAAATGTGTTTGTTACTGTACTGTTTTCATATATCATCACAGATAGGAATATTATATTTATACTCAAACAAAATACAACTGTACAGATATTCAGATATTTACACAGTATTTAGTTTAAATATAATATTTTATTTCAATTTTCAAATAGTATAGTTTTACAACTCCACTATTTGTACACTTCACTAATATTTCACATTTCATATACGTTCACATGATATTGTACTTGTATATAAACTGAATACGATAGATAAATTTGTTTGAACACAAAAAAATAATATTTTATTTCAATCAAATTTTTTTATTACAAATATCAGTACAATTTTTCTCATTCTATACATTTGTTCCTCGCTACAAACGCTCATCATAAATACAATCATTGTCTCACTACAACATTTCACTCATTCACATTACAATTATGGAACACAAAAAAGGAGGAACAACATTTTTTTTCCGTACAAGTAGCTCACAATGATACTAATACAAATTAGCAAGTCGAAGAACAAAGCAAGAAATCAGGTATGCAAGCAGGTGATGTTCACAAGTGTACAAAAGTGAAAAAGGGCATGTTTCAATTATTATTTTTTGAACATGTGAAAATTTGGCAACTACAAAGCAATCTTCATTTCAAGCAAGGTGTTAAAAATAAAAGGCCAAAAGCAACAGTGTACAACATGCAAGGCTCAAGTGAACTAATTTGATGAAAATATACATGCAGAGGTTTAGTGGAGCAACAAAGAATTCTTTTCATGTTCAAATGGGTAAAAAAAAAAAAGGAATCTCTTTTGAAATTTGAAAAGAAAAGTCACAGGTTCAAAAGAAGGAAAGAGATTAAGCTTGCAATCTTAGAAAATGTAAAATTTGACAAGAAAAGATTTGGATAAAACATTTTTTTTCATGCATGTATTCATAATTGCATGGTGCAATAATAGACAATCAAAAAGCAGTTTCCTGGTTTGAAAAATCTAGCACATGCAGAATCTAATTTAGAAAACATTTTTATTTTGTAGGAACATACAAGCAGGGGATAAGCCAACAAGCATGCATGCAACATCATGTTAGGGTGATACCTCAAGTCAACATGAACCAGTATGATCAAGTATGGTCAAGCAAGTACAAAATAATGGACCAGTGAAAAACATGGAAGGTTTACACAAATATGTGTACGAGCAATTCAGAAAGTATACAAGGGAAGTTTCTTTTTAAATTTAATGTCTCATTTTTGGAAAAATATAAAAAGGCAATTCAGTTCATCAACATGCACAGTTTTTGGGCAATAACATTCTCAAAAATGTTTTCAGTTTTTCAAAAGCATGGCAAAAAGTTTATTTTTGGCAAGTGCGCATTCACATTGACAAAGAACAGTGTCAAGGCCTGTGTACACATTCAACTTGACACGGCAATTTTTTTAAGTGAAAAAGTTGCATGAACATGGAGCAACTTCAATGCATGTGAATACTGTTTTTGCATGTGGTGCAACACATGAATATGGACAACAATGGTGAAGAAGAGTGATCAAAGGCAGGACAAATCATGCACAACAAATCAGTTTCCAGAAAACCACAATTCAAGTCTTTATGGCAAAATGCCGTTTTTAAATGATTGTCTAAATCACACAAGAGCACACATGTTTTGGACAAAGATACCTTTGGCAAGAAAACATTTTTTATGTTTCCAGAATTGACAAAAATCAAATTGAACACTCTTTAATGTTTCATGCATTTAAGGATTTTATTCGGGGCCAAGAAAAACAATTGAATGATTTCCTAAATCATATACAATTGTTTTTTTAGAAACGAATAAATATTGTGTCAAGTACTCAATCAGTGAACAACAATTTTTGGCAAGTAATTACATCTTTCCAGCAAAGCAATCAATTGACAATTTATGGCAAGTTGTAAATTTCCTGGAAACAAGTTTTTTTTTCCAGTATGGTACTAGGCAAGAAAACTTTTTAGGAAAAACATTTTTGGTGATAGTTTCTGTAGCATCAATCAAGCAAAATGTTTTTTTCAAGAATTCAGAGAGACATATTTGGCAAGGTCTTTGAAATATTTCCTGAGATGTTCATGTCAGTTTTTAATTTCCAGGAAACATGCTGTCAAACATTTCCACAAATACACAATCAGTGAGGAATTCTTCTGTTAAGGTTCAATGTATTTCCAGCAATCAACAAGTTATTCACGGTAAAGTTTTTAAATCACTCAAATTCAAACTTGGCAACAAAGAAGGTAATTTATAGAGCATTCAAAAGGGGCAACACAAAATCAAAGCCAAGTCACTAATCGAAATCAGAGCATTAATAGGATTCTATAATCCTATTTAATCACCACTTCATCACAGGCATTAGTGCACTGAAAAACCAAAGCAACAACTCAAAAAGAAAACAAGTTCAAATCAGTACTACTCACTTTGTTTTCGATCGCAACCTCAGCCAAATCATCGACGAAGAACAACGTTAAAGATCATCAGAGAATCAAAATTTTTTTTCAATCAAAGTCGAATTGATTTGGGGCAAAACCCCACTTTATTTTCTCAGCCACCATCAACAAAGTGGAGAGCAAGTTTTTTTTGACAAAGCAAAGTGGCAGGCCTATATTACTTTAGACAAAGGGGGTTTTAATGTTTTTATTGTTTATTTCTTTTGTAATCGTTCAAACAGTTTTCTAGAGTCTGTAAAATTCTAGGGGAATCCAGCTAGGGTGTTAACTGGCAGTTTACTAGCGTCTGTAAAACTAGGGGAAATCTGGTTTAGGGGATTTAGACTAGTCTAGAGTTTTGAGTGTAGAGTTAGAATAGGAGCGAGGGGTTCGCAAGTGTACATGGTCTTGTATGCGGGATCTGTTTTATCATCTAGTAGAAACCTTAGAAATGAGCAGTAGGCAAGATTTTACCGAAGCTGGGTATATCTTGTGTCATTTACTTTTTTGCATTTCTATTTCTCCTACATTCTATGACCTGTGAATGTTTTAATATCCCGTGATATTTGAACTCTGCGATAATTTGCAATAAACCCTATTCACCCCCCCTCTAGGGTTAATCCAGATCCAACAGAGATGAACTGGACTGACTCCCTATTGGTTGACACCTAGGAATCACCATTACTCTAGAGTTAACAGAATACCTGCTCTGATACCACTTGTTGGATCTAGAATAACCCTAGAGGGGGGGGTGAATAGGGTTTTTCATAGTTTTTTAACTGAAATGAAAAACTGACAGGATATATAATAATAAACAGATCACAGAATATAACAGAAACAGAAATGCAGAAAGTAAATCACACACAGATATACCCATCTTCGGCAAAAACCCTGCCTACTGCTGCATTTCTAAGGTTTCTACTAGGTGATAGAACAGATCATGCATACAAGACCATGTACACTCGCAAACCCTGCTCCTATTCTAACCCTACGCTCAAAACCCTAGACTGATTGATTTTCACTCGATCCGATTTCCCGAATTACAAACCCTGTAACTCGTAACCTAGATTTTACAGACTTTGTCAACTGTCAGTCAACACCCTGACTGATTTTCCCTAGATTTTTACAGAATTCTAGAAACTGTTTTGACAGTTTACAAAAGAATTGAAAATACAAAATAAATAAAAAGAAAGCAAAGAAACCCACACTTTAATACAAACTAATCCCTTTTGACTTATGTTGGCTGCCCATTTTCTTTATTTGTACAGCCTGATCCTTTGCTTTTAAGGAAATGAACATGGAGGCTATGGGAAAAAGGAATTTTCGGGTTTCTTTGAAATCCTCCAACTCGAATCGATTGATTGATGTTCTGAAAGAAATAATCTCCAAAGCTTCTTCAAATTTATGCTCCTGCTCGATTCACAGTCTTGGATTGCGATCAAAAACGTTTTGTGAGTTCTCTGAATTTGATTATATTTTTGCTCTTGAAATTTTGGATTTTTGTTTTTTTTGATGCAAACTGCTGATGAGGATAGGTGTTAATATGGGATAATAGAATCCTTTTATTGCTCTGATTTCACTGAATGACTTGACTGATTTGCGTTGCGTGATTTCTTCCCTTTGGTGCCTTGATTGAATCGCTCTTGAAAATTTTCTCGAAACCTTTTTGAATCGTTGCCTTATAACACCTTTGTAAAATAAAGAAATAAAATCTTTGGCCCACTTGATATTATGCCATGAAATCATTTCTGGAAAATGAATAAAGCTTGCCAAAAAAAAGGTTTAACTGATATTTCTTGGAAATTCAACATTCTCTTTGCATGATAGCTGCTCTGCCTTTGAATGATTTATTGATTGAATCAGCATTGATAGCAATTCAGGAAAAATATATTTCATTAGTTGTCCCCTTAGAAAAAAATTGCCAAACAAATACATATTGATTTGTTTTAAATCTGGAAACATATTGATGCTTTCCTCTTTTGACATCCTTGGCCTTGAAAACTTGCTGTGAACATGAATTGATGAATTCATTGATAAAATTCTTGAAACACAAAGATTTGATTGCATAAATGTTTACTTTGAATTTCTGGAAAGCTGGTTTATGTTCTTGGAAAGAAATTATTTATTACATGCCAAACATGGTTTTGCTGAATTGTGTTTTTCCAAAAAAATTGATTCCTTGCCAACATTGACTCTTAAAAACAGTTACAGAAAATCATGAATTTTTGGAGTGTCATAAAAGCTTGACAAATATATGCTTGCTTGCCAAACCTGATTCCTAAAAGACATAATTTGAATTTCTAGAGGACAGATAACACTTGCCACATTTAGTAGAATTTCAAAAAGAAATGTTTGTGATTTCTTTCCAAAAGCTTTTGCATGCACTTGCTCATGTATTATTCTTGTACATCTGGCACATTAATTCACACATGCTTGAGTCTTGCCATTTGTTTGTGAGATGAATTGCACTTGAACACTGAATGCTCATGTTGATCTATTGAACTGCTGTAGAACAATTGTTTTGCTACCAATTTGGTTCTCTTCAATGTTGGCTTATGAACTTCAGTCATTTAACCTGTTGCCAAAAACAAATTGAGTTTCTGAAAATAAATTGCCCCAAAAGAATGATTGTCTTGTCAAATGCGAATTTAGATTTCTTGAATAAAATCTTAGCACATTTATTTCCCACTGTATAATTGGAAACCATTGAATTCTGGAATATTTTAGCAAAGATCTCCTTGCTAAAAAACTGAACACCTCCCATATACGAGCAAATGCAATGCTTCAATCATGTTGCTTAAACTGGTCCATGAATGAATGAGAAAATGTATTCCTTCCATGATTGTTGCCGTGCTCTCTTTTGTTTTGACCTGGTCATACTGGTTATATACATTAACTTCATTTGCATGTACCATTTGAAAATCTGAAACATTTTTCCATGCTCTTGAAACTTGCCATAATCAACACATAATCTGTGAAACATGAATTGATTTCTTGATTGATTCTTGGCACATTAAAAACTTGTTCATTAATATGGACATGTATAGACTGTAGCTCCACTGTGTCGCATACATGCTTGTTCCCATATGTCAAAAAAAAATTTATTCAGCTGCCATGATGCTGAGTTTGCTTGACCTAAACACTTGACATAAATCAACACCATATTCATTTCTATTGCAGTGTACTGTGTGTGTGTTTCATGTGACATGTAAGCAGATAATGATTGGACTGACAATGACTGGACTGACAGAACACAGAGACAGAAGATGACAGTGGAAGTATATTAGTGTGTGTAACAGTGAAACTGTAAATGAGCGTCTGAGTGTATGCTTGTATAACCAAGTGTCTGTAGAAAGGAGCTTTGTGTATACTAAAATTGATTGTACAATAATGAATATCAGTGAAATGTACAAATAGTGGAGTTTATATTTTTGTACTATTTAATTATTGAAATAAAATATTCTATTTAAATAAAATACAGTTGAATATTTGAATTCGTGTATAGTCGTATTCTATTTAAACATAAATATTATATTTCTATCTGAGATGTGATATAATAGTAACAAGCACATTTAAAGTAAAATATACTTGTTTGTTATCATCAAACAAAAATAATATAATTGTGTATACAACTACGTTATATACAACAAAGCCGATATATATTTTCTATTCAGAGCCTTGTATTTAATATCAAATGTGATTTGGGTTTGTCGTGAATGGTGTCTTCATTAACACTGTTCTTAAACCCAGTTGAGAAAAAGATTAAATCTTTTTATTTAGACTTAATGAAGTGTACCAATTAAATTGTATTTAATTGGAATTGATTTTTGGGTTTATCGTGAACGGTGTTTTAAATAACACTTGTTCTTTAACCCGATGATTAATGGAATGTGATTTTGGGTTTATCATGAACCGTGTTTTAGATGACATTAGTTCTTTAACCCGGTTAAAGAAAGGATATTGATTTTTGGGAAGATTAAAACTAAGTGGAGTTTTAATGATTCTTTAGTTAGATTGAAGTGATAGAAAATGGGGTATCACCAGTTTTGCTCCAGGCGATAGTTAAACCTTTAATTAGATTTGAACGTGAAAAGGTAATTGAATTTACCGATAACACCGTGGTTTTAGATATGAAGTATTACCAGTTTTACTTCATGGGATGAATAGGTTGGGATTGGGAAATAAAATAAATGATTACGTCGATATGGTTCGCTAATCCCGACTAATTTGAATTGATATTCAAAAGAAGATTAAAGAATAAATTTAAAGAATTTATCTTTGATAAAATTAATGGGAACCTTTCCCAAAGTATAAGAATATTTGAATAAAAGAATATTCTGAACTAGAATGAGGCATATGTTCTGTTTGTGTAACACTTGTTTATTATATACGCGAGTTATTCAGAAAGACTGGGTTTATCCCATTCTGAATAACTGATTCGACGATGTGTCAAGGATGAAGACGGTGGTCGAAGACCGGAGGTCTTCACATCGTTTGGGTGATTACTGATGATCTTGATTAGGCTATACACCCAAGAGGAGGGAATCAGTTGGTGATCATCCAGACGTACTTGGAGATCGATGGATATGCGAGGTACAAGGTGCCTCCGATTTCGTTTAGACCCAGAACGAACTTGTAAATGGACTGTGTGTCTGATATTGGATTTTATTCTGTGTATTTGATTTCTATTAATTATATATCTGTTTGGTGGCGGAGAATTTATTCTCTTGCTTAATGCCCTTCTCTGAGACGTATGAGCTCAGGGGTTATATATTGATGGATATCAATCGCATGGAGTGAATTGCCTGTGTGGCATGCCTAAGTGGCATTTGATCAAGGCTTCTATTGAAAAGAAAAGTCTTGTGGTTGATGATTAAAGCACCACCTGTGTGGCATAGCTTTGTGTAATGTTGATTCACAAGCCTCACACCCCGGTTGTGATCCAGAAACGATAGAGGACATCAGGGAGGGCATGCGTTTCCTTCTAGCTAGGGTGGTGTCAGTGACCTACCAGCACTTACATTTATATTATTTTCACATGTGTGGTTGTTGCTGTTGCGAGGCGCCTCGGATATATCGGTGACTATGTGTAGCCGATGGAGTCATAAGACTCATTTTCGCCCCAAAGGGCGGGGGAACGCAGTGTTTAGGCATTTTAATCCACATCGGTGGACCGACCCTGACGATCCAAGGGTCACTCGAGCTCTGATCCTGAGACATGGTAGGCTAGATTGTCTTGAATCGGTGAGGACTGTCTTTTACCTCGGTTCACAGATGGAAATCCAACTTCCAATACGTGACTTTGCGGTTTTGATTGTAGAATCTATATATGGCGACATAGTGGTATGGGGCACTTATGCCGTCTATGATTGATACTTATGATTGAAATTGTTTTGGCACTATACCCTTATAGTAATTATAAAACATGAAATTTCACGTACCAAGCATTCTTGGCTATTATAAAGTAAAAACCTTATCCTCCGGCTTGCGTTGCATTGTGTGATGGGACCTGGGTCTTATAATAGCTTCATTTTTCTTTATTTAGCATTGCGTTGTTTGTTTCATGCACTGGTATTCTTGGGAGGAAACCCGTTCCGTGTTATATGGCGTGGTCCCTTGATTTACCTAACTTTAAAAATAAAGATTAATAACTGTTTTAGTTCTCACACCGGTCACATGACTGACTTGGAGTTTATTGTTTTAACCTAAACTCTGGATGCCCTTATTTTGACACGGGCAGTTAGTAGTTTTGGTTTTGCGGATTTATATTCACAGGAACCTGTTTTATAGCTGGAACGATACTCGGAAAGCTCTGCATCCGTGTATTACTTTCAGTTGTGTTCTGTATTATTTTCCGCTACTATGTAGTGTAATTTAAATCTCTGATATTTTGTGTTGTATAAAATTCATTCATACTCTATATATTCTTGTATTCTGAAATATACAACGAAATTTTCTTCTGTTTGCATTCCGATGTGGCTTGTCCTCAAAGCAATCTGTGCTTTCCTTACCGGGGAAGTTCGGGTCGTTTCATTCATACCCAAGACGTATTCATATGAAAATTGTTTCCTTATTTGCCAAGGAAGTGCATTACCTTTCCATTTCAAACGCAGACGAACTGTACTCACTGCACGCCGAAGAAAAACATGAATTGTCTAAATCAAACGTAGTCTTCAACCTATCCTAACCTACGAGACTACTCCTTGGCAACCAAGTATACTTGATGGCCAAACTTTAACTCTATAAATACAACATACATGTGTCTCCTTCGTTTTTAAAGAAGCGAAAACAAGAAAAGAAACCAGATCTGTAAAACATTATTCCCCCACCGATACTCAACGTAAAAATTTGAAATAAATTGCGTTGAGCTCCCTTCATCAAGTGCTACAAGCTCATACCATCCTCTTGCAACTCGACGCTGCTCAGGGATGCTCGAAAACTCACAACAGACGTAGGGTTTGTTTTGTTGAAAGATATCGAGTTGTCTTAGATGTTAATGGTGGTCAAGAGAACTCGAAGGGAGGAGCTTTGGTGGTGGCGGTGTTTGTTTTCGATGTACGGGGAAGGAGAGCGAAGCATTAGCAGGGATTGTTGTTTTTGCCATGTGCTCAGGTCTTGTATGGTGGGAAGATAGAAACCGCTACCTTCAAATCCAAACACATATTTGGATTCAGCAAGAAAAAAACCGCAAAGGTATACAAAGTTTGGGAATTTTCTGTGAACTTTGATGTCGCAGGTTCCTATAAATTTCAAGAAGGGGTTTCAACGCGAATTAACGGGGAGGATCAGAATGGGTGTCAGTGGTATGGAATTGAAGAAGGATTGAAAAGAGGATTTTAGATGATTTTTTCTGTGATTTTAAGGTGAAGAATTGGGGAAATTTGAGCAAGGGAGTGATCGAAAATGGTGAACTGGAGCAGCAGATTTCTGGTATTGGAGAAGACGGGGGTGAAGAAATCGGGTCTGGTATTTTTAAAGAGGATAGTTGGGCCGAGGTTTACAAGGGGTAAGGCCCGGATATATTAAATTCAAGTTTTAATCTAAATTTAATAGTATAGGAACTTGTATAAATCATAACTTCTCCATACGTTATCAGAATTACACAAAACAAGATCCGTTGGGATCGCATGGACGGTGGCTACACCATGGAACTGACTGGGAGTGGATTGGAGCTCGTTTGAATATATGGCAAAATAAAATGCCTGAATGGAACCATTGAACGTATATCATTATTTGACGATAAACCAAACAAGGTGAGTAAATCTCACTAACTCTGCTCAACTTATATTTTTATAACGTATTTTCAGATTTAATAAATAATGGTTGTTTGCTGTTTGTTGGCTGTTTGGTTGAACTGCTAGTATATTAGTTGAAATATAGATAACGATATATATAAATCGTTAATCGAATATTGATTCTGTTTATCAGAATACTTCATATTCGTGTTATTCATGTGATTAACATCCGTAGATGCAGGGAAACAGGTCGGAGGAACCCAACTGGGTTCCTCAACATTTATTTAACTGTTTTTCATATATTGTGATATATGATGTGATTTATAATCTGTTATTGATTTTGTGTGTTTGATCATGGTTATTTGGTACTTTTAAATACTAAAAGAAATATTGGAATGTGAAAAGGGAAATTACAAACTATAATTTGAAATAAAATATTTATGTAAAATCAAGGGATTTTATATAAAAAGGAAAATTAAATTGTATATTGAAATAAGAATTTTATGAAATCAAAATGGATTTCATAAAAGGAGATTTTTGAAAAATTAAAAAGTAACTTCTGTATAGAATTTATTTACAGTTATATGGAAGTGCAAAAGTCCGTTTTGGTTAAATTAATTAATAGAAATAAAAAGAAGAAAATAGAGAACTTTATGGAATAAATAAGATATTTTGAAAAGGAGAACTATAGGAAATAAATAGGATACTTTGGAAAAAGGAAAGTAAAACAAATGACTTGAAAAGGAAATATTTGGGAAATAAATAGAATTATAAAATAGTAGATTTTAAATAGAATTTGTTTTAATAGATAAATTGAAAAGTTAAATTTATAAATAATACTTTTATAAATACAAATATTTATCTTTTGATAAATGAAAATATATAAGTCGAACTTATATAGAGAAGCAGAAATCGGTTTAACACCGATATTTTACGGAATACGAATTCAACATTTATAAAGGGAAATTTAAATGAGATTTTAAGTGTTAGAAGTTAAAAAGAGATTTTATACAAATAATTCTGTAAATAGAAATATAAATAGAAATTTAAGTTGAGATATTGTTTTCAAATATGAAATCAAACTGAATAGACTATGTAAAAGAAACATTATTCACATTCCAATGTGAATAATGAAAATAAGCAAAGATTTTGCAAATAAAAACATGTGTAAGGAAATTGGGTTTTGAAACAGGAATTCAAACAGTAATGAAATTCCGAATGGTTAAGAAATAAAGAACTTGTTTTAAAAATGAAACAAGTGTTGTGATTTATAAACAAAGTTTATAAATGAACTAAAATAAAATTATCAGTAGATAATTGAGATGTTTTCAATTGATTAATAAAGTACATTTTCTAAATTTAGAAAATAAGAATTTATGAATATATGGAAATGGAAAATGAATAAATTAATGATAAATGAATTTGGGAGATAAATGTTGGATGATGATTGATCGATAGAATTTCCATTTGGAAATAATATCGTTGTTTGCACACCTGTTTTCTTTGATAGTTAAATCATCGACTATCGAAGTTTTTGGCCATTTTTACGTCGTCGATACGGAGAGACCTGGATCAGATTTTTTATCTGAAAACCACTCTGTATGAATGTTAGCGTTGCGATCAAATATGATGAAAATAAGTGAAGACGGAGTTATGCAAAGGCTATCCTGTTTACAGAATAGTACCTTCGGTTTGTCCAGTCCCAGGACAACGTGAATCTATGAATGTCTGACAAAGTATATCTAACCGATCGCGTAAGTTGATCTCTTCAAACGTACTTACGTTTGGTGGCGGAAGAATTCGTTTCTCTTAGCTTTATACCCGTGGTATTTTTGTGGAAATCAATTTGTGATTTGGCGGGTATAACGATGTGGCATTCAAAGTGAATGGTGGTCAGGTGTTCCAAAAGGGACGTTATGACCTCAAGCCACATCAACCGGGAAATGTCAAAAATCGGGTAGGTAGCATAGCTAAGAGGGTTGCTACCATTTGGATGTATATCATCTATCTAGAGAAAGTCTATTTCACTCTTTTATCTATTTTGATGCTGTCCCTTTTTTGGGATACGGTGGGTAGCTCCCAACCGTTGGTGATATACATTCGATACACTCAAGCAAAATGAGTGTTCGGTCATGTGTGGGCAGGGTTGCAAGATGTTCTTGTTGAACCCTGTGTATTCGCCTCTAGAGATACACTATCGGGCAGGTGGTCCCATACCTTGTCATAGTCGGAATCCAGTCTCCAATAAGAGCCCGCGATTTTTGTAACACCCCACCTCCGCCAGGATGTCTCTTGCAAGCACTCTGACTTTGGAGGGGCGTTTGAATTAGGTAACATGCATAATGATATATCAAGGCAGAACAAGAATATATGTATATATGTAAATAGAGTAAATAACATAGATAAAACAGCGGAAGATTTCAAAGCATTTCAAAACAAGTCTGGTACAACATAATGTCAATTTTCCAAATACACAAGTCTAGATAAAAACAACATTACTGAAAAACTGAAATACATAAGTACTATCCCCAAAATAAGTGATAACCATAGCTAGCTTCATGTCAAGACCGTACATGAGCTAAAATCCCACTAGCAAGCGATCAGAAATCCAAGCTAAGCTCCAATATTCCCACCCTGAGAACCGGGGGGGGGGGGAACGGAAGAAAAGAGGCGAAAGAAAACAGGTCAGTCAAAAAGACTGAGTAAGCCCTACTACAATCAATGTAAACTGATAAAGTTAACTGGCATGATGAAAGCTGGGATGAACATAAGGATAACAACATACTAGCATGATGATTAACTAACAAGGTAGATAAAGGTGTCATCGCATAATCATGTTTAAGGTTTTGCACCACAGGTGTACTAGCAAACTAACATGACTTGAATAAACAAGTATTGATCCCTTGGCCCAAGCTTTGGCCCAATAACATGAAATGACCGTAATACAAGGTCTAACCAAACGGTCTAGTCGATCGGCTCCCTATAAGCCTAACTTGTCACGTGTTGGTGTCCATACGGCCTAAACATAATTGTAGTCAGACTGTGCCGGGTCTCCCGTCGGGTGTATCAAGCCCTAGGGTGGCAACCCCTGGACACCATAAACATGCGTGCACAGTCTCGATATACTGGTACCCATTCATGTTTTCCCCGGCTTCGGACTATGTGCACGACCATATGTCCGCCCGGAACTACACCGGCGTACCACTCTGCTGTCGTTTTTGGTCACTTACCTCCAGTTCAGTAACCGTGCCCCTCACCCTAGCCTAGTCCCTAGGGCCATAATGATACAAACTTGGGATTACTGCTGGAGTGGACCCCCATTGCTAGGATTTTTCTAGTGGGTTAAGTACGGTTTAACCCTCTTGCTAATCATGGATTAACTTGGTTAAGTGTAACGATGAGTTCACGACTTAACCCCGATTAATCTACCAAGACCAAATTGGTTAAGTATTAAGTGGACCATGACTTAACCCTAATCACGAGGCATTAATTAATTTAATGCGCCTTAACCTCTCACATTAGACCTTGTTGTGGTTACTAGTTAAGCCGGGCGGGTCCGGGTAGCTTTACACCACAACTTGGTCTAACCTCGGGTTCAAGGTACAACATGACCAACTTCTCACATTGGGTCCTATTGGTTGTAGCAACTAGTTAAGCCGGTCGGTTCCGGGTAGGGTTACGCTACAAACTCAACCCAACCTCGAGTTGGTCACAATTATCTTTTCTAAGTGTCATGTCCATCATGTTTCCAAAACATGTTACAAGTTTTCAAGCATTTGGGTAGACCTAACTTAATAGGTAAATTCCCAAAGGGTAGACCTAACTTAATAGCTAAATGCCCAAGCTTATGTTTTTATGTTTTTTAAGTTTACCCAACCCCAAACGCAATCCCATCGCTTACATATTGCAATAGCGCATAAAGGATAGAAAGAGGGAACTTGGCATAATCATGACATAAAGGTGTTGAAGCCACAAGTTCAACATGGTGGCATATGAAATGTACATGTGTCCATATACTTGCATATTACATTTTTAGGCCTCAAAAAGCATGCATAAAACCAAACTTAGCATATTGGTGATACATGGTGATAAATGACATGTAGAAATGGCCATAAGTTCGCATTTAGCCTCACGTGCAAGTTATCATAAGGGATATGATAACTTACATGTTGCCAAAATGCAACCTTTAGCATAAAGCTTGAAGCTTTATGTTCATATACTTAAGATAAGCTTGGACAACATGATAACATGAACAAAATGATCACCCCAAACTTGCATAACCTAACATGGCAAACTTGCATATAAACTTGCATATTATAACATGATAAACTTGTGTATCATAACATGGCAAACTTGCATATAAACTTGCATATCATAACATGGCAAACTTGCATATAAACTTGCATATTATAACATGATAAACTTGCATAGCATAACATGGCATACTGGCATAACAAAACTTGCATATCATAACATCTCAAACTTGCATAACATGACATAGTAAACTTGCATATCATGGAAAACTTGCATATCATACATTTAACTTTAGAGTTTAAGTATGAAAGTAGAATAGGGCTTACAATGCTTAAGAAGTCACAAAAATATGACAAAGCCCTTATGAAATCAATTAAACCCAAAATGCAAGCTCTAATAGAAAATCCCTTGAGCCAAAATGATCAAAACCCTTGCTTTATGATGCAAATATAGAAACTTGACTTGAATGCAAGCTAATGATGCTCACACAAGCTTGAAAACACTTGTATGCACGGAAAATATCTCATAGAAATTTATTTAGAATTATATGAAGAGAGTGGAGGCCATGAGAGGTAAAATTTTGCCATAGTTTAGTTGTAGGATTGATTAATGATGATTTAGGGATAGGTTAGGGGCTTATTTATAGAGATTAGGACTAGTTTCAACCTTAGGATTAAACCCTAGTTCCAATCTCAGCCCTTAAAACCGAATCTGG
The DNA here is from genome assembly GCA_030737875.1 of Allium sativum. Lineage (NCBI taxonomy): Eukaryota > Viridiplantae > Streptophyta > Magnoliopsida > Asparagales > Amaryllidaceae > Allium > Allium sativum. Next base: position 860,091,182 of record CM060918.1, on the reverse strand, counting down.
CCCCCAAACTCAACACAAACCCAAAATGGTGCACCAGGCAGAACTGCCCGGCTGGACCAAGTCGACAGCCAAGTCGACAGGGCTGTCGACTTGGGTCCAACCAAGTCGACTCCCAAGTCGACAGGGTTGTCGACTTGGGTGCTCTGGCGGGAGTTTTCCCGCCTGGCCCAATCTTACCCTAATCTCCAATTTCAAACTTGAATTTGAAATCTGTTTTTGCTTTGGAATTTTCTGAAAACTTCGATGGGCCTTAATCGGGTCATACGGACTCCGATTTTCGAAAACTCAGACTCTATTTCGCGTATTGTTTCGAGACGAACGCAATGGCATAGCCCGTTTCCCTTGATTCATATTTTAGAATTGAATTCTGCCTCGATTTATGTTATAACTGGTTATTGAAAATACGGGTTGTTACATTCTCCCCTCCTTAAAGGATTTCGTCCCCGAAATCTTCAAGTTAGGGAGAACGTATCCTACCATCCAACATCCATCTACTCAAAACATCATCCACGAGCATTCATTGTCCTTACAAGATTCTAAATGTTGTATGAACATATGCAAAGGTGTGTGTATATGTACTTATCTAATGCAATTATCATCAATGCAAATTATGTTAGTGAAATGAATCCATATGTATGCAATTCCTAACATAATGTATAACATCTATATGTGTGCACATAACATACATCCATATGCAAGATCCATGTGATAACACAAAAATTTTCATCCATGAATAAGCATAAACAGTCATGGATATGCAATATGAGGAGTGTGTGAGCCGATCTAGTGCCTAACGTGTATAATGCATCCACGAGTAACCACTTGCAAACACTTGCAACCACTTGCAACCATCAAGCATAACATGTTTCAAACACATGTTTCATCCAAAGGGTTTCTACCTAAGGTTCTCATGACAAGATTAACATGATATACTAGATAATCAAGACAAACATGGATAGCAAAAGATATGCTACAAAGAGATCGGGAAGATAAGCAGGATATACCCCTTTCGGATTACAAGAAATCCCTTCCTAACCCAATCAATATTCTATAAAAGCCCAAAAGGTTTAGTCAACCTAACGGACCGCTTCAAACCCTGACATGTATTACTAGCCAATAAATCATACCTCCCAACAGAAATAGGACCGAGAATGGGACCGAGAGGATATATGTAAAAGGATAACATACGAGTAAGTTCCACAGGAAAACAAGGATCAAGGATATACTCTTAGAAAGAGATATGATGCGCATATCTAGCCTTCAGTCTTCTAAGTCACGTTTCCTTGAGCTTAACTCCACTGTGCTTTGACCGCCTTTTACCTCATGATTTCTTAGCTTCTTAACTCTTATTTCCAAATATGAGTTGGAACCCATTTCATTGTCGCCTCTCGTCTTCCTCTTTCACTTACTTTTCCATCATTCTTGGCTTAAACATAACTATGACCTCATGGTTTCATGCAAGCTCTCCAAAATTCACTAGTGAATCCTGGATCTCGTTTACTTACTATAAAGTATTCCATGCAGCAGAACTTTTCTTGGGAATACCAATCCACGTTGCCAATTGCTCTTACCAACGTGATTTTCTATAACTCATGCTTGAACGAAATGAACCATCCGCCTGTGAATGATAGGCCGTACTTAGATTCTGTTGCTTGCCCATGACTTCTCGTAGACTATCCCAAAACTGGCTAGTGAAGATTAAGCCATGGTTACTAACTATACTTTAGGGAACCTCGTGCAACTGCTTTATTTCTTGAAAGTAAATGATGCAGTCCTTTCGCTCTTTACCGGAGTGAAATGAGCACTCTTCGTGAGTCTACCTACTCTGACCCACATGCTCTTATTCCCTTTCTTGATCTAGGCAGTCCATCCACGAAATCCTTCGTGACGCTTTTACTATTTCCATTGCGGGGACCTCCAATGGATGTAATAAATAGCCCACCGAGCTTTTTATGACTCGGCCTTAATCTGTTGGCACAACATGCACCTTGGGACAAACTCGGCCACCTCCTCGAGTGATGTGCCTCTTCAAGAGCCTTCTTTCTCTCATCGCGTCTTAGCCATCCCTTGTCAACTATAGCGAGGTGACTTACCATCTCGCCTCGAATCAACTTGTCCATGATCTCGACTAACTGCGGGTCTTCTTTCTGTGAAGTCCCTACTTGATCCAGAAGGGTAGGTCTAAATTCAAGGGATGCTTACTAACTAACTAAACTGAGAGAATTTCTTACTTCGGTTGCATTCCTTGGAGTCTTCCATTCCTGAACTGCAACTCCCTTAGCGGGATCCACCGCTAAGCCTTGCTTAGTTATTATATGCCCAAGGAATCTAACTTCTTTTCTCCAAAATGACATTTGGAGGACTTGGCTTTCAATTGATGCGCTCTAAGCGTATCCATCACCTCCACGAGATGCCTTGCGTGCTCTTCCTCATCCTTAGAGAAGATCAGAATATCATCTACGAAGACCACGACAAACTTGTTCAAGAACTCCCTGAACTCCCTACTCATCAAGTCCACGAAGTAGGCGGGTGCATTAGTCAAACCGAATGGCATGACCAGCCATTCTAAGAATCCATCCGGAGTTCTGAACGCAGTCTTGTCTATACTATCCTCAGCTACTCCGAGCTGATGGAATCCAGTAGCAAGATCAAGAGAAAACAGATGTTCCTACAAGCTGATCAAACAAATCATCGATCCTTGGAAATGGTTGTCTATTCTCTTCGTTTAACTCATGATAATCAACACAAAGTCGAAGAGAACCATCTGCCTTGGTAGTAAATACTACAGGCGCTCCCCATTCAGATATACTTCGTCTAATGAAGTTCTTCTCAAGCAACTCCTTGTCTTGCTTTCTTAACTCTCATCTTGCTGGGCCATGTGCCTAACCGGCCACGAAACTATCTTGGCATTATCAACCAGATAAATGCGGAAATCTATCTCTCGTTTAGGGGTAACCCCCTTCACTTCACCCAAGATATCAGGATATTCTCGGACCACCCTCACCGATTGCAAACTATCGATAGACGAGTTGAGGGATTCAAGATAACACAACATGACGGGACTCATAGGGTTACTAGAAATTTTTAGGGTATTACCGAGGCGAGTCATAAGCCTCTCAACCCTATGCTCAAAAATCAAGAATGGCTCCAAAACTGGACAACCAATCCATACCCAAAATCAACCCATACCCCATGAAACCGAGAATATAAGCATCACGCGAGAACTCTATACTCAAGATAGAGATTTTAAAATCCACGTAGGTAATAGACAAATGGGCGAAACCCCCAATTGGATTTGAAACACACACGGGATCAATAACTAGACTAGTACTTAGGTGCAAACTTTCAACTAGATCAGACGAGATAAACTATGCGATGCACCACAATCAAACAAGGTACGAACTGAAAAATCAGAAATATATACAAGGCTTTCAACAGAAATACTACCTCGATCGGGAACTGGAGCGACATTGAGAGCATGAACTTACCCTCCTGAAGGTCCAGCACGCTGAGTCTGACCCTGGCCTTGCCCTTGCTTCTTCAGGCAATCCCTAGTGAAATGTCCAGTCTCACCGCAGAAAAAGCATTCACTATTCTTCCTTTTCCTCTTCTTACAATCCTTAATAAGATGCCCAACTGAACCACAATAATAGCACTTCCCCTTTTTGTTATTGTCCTTGTTGTTGTTCCCCTTGTTGCCTTGACTACTCTGACCGCTTGGATTACCCTGATTTCCTTTCCACTGGGAATCAGTCTTCTTGGCTTGAGTATCATTCATCTTGATCTCTTTCTTGTCACTCCTATTCTCTTCACTGAACAGGGCCATATTCACCAAACTTTCGAAAGTTGCCCCCAAGGGTATATGAGTCATGGCTAAACCATGTAATGGCTCGTTTAATCCTAGAGCAAAGTATAGGGCCTTCTTCTGAGTTGTGTTAACCAAGTCTTAACGACCCGAGCCAGTTGATTAAACTTATCTATGTATTCCCTAATGGTCATATCCCCTTGTTTTAGTGATAGGAACCTTAGTCCAAACTTTCCCCGAAAGTCATCCCAAGTCTCAATTGGCCTAGTAGCGGTGGTGACCACCCAGCAACGTGCAGCTTCTTCCTTTAGCAACCACACTGCCAATAAAACCTTCCTACGATCATCTATATCAAAGAAGGCAAAAAGATCTTCGGTTTCTTTCAACAAATTCCTTGCCTCTACATAAGTCTCGGTTCCAATGAAATTCTTGCCACCCATCGCCTTAAAGTCTTTGCAAATCTCCGCGAAATCCTCTTGTGGATACTGAAGGGGAGGAGGAAGAGGAACCTCGGCGACAGGAGGAGGAGGAACATTAACTACCGGAGGAGGAGGAGGAGGAACATCGGCGGGGCCGGCTTCGGTCGCCCTAGCCTCCAAAAGTTTCCTATACCAAACAGGTATGTGTACTCCCTCCGGAATGGCAAAGTTATTGGCCATACTGAAAACGAAGAAAAAGATAGATTCAGAATGGAGAAAAACGAAGGAATTTTGCTAATGGCTTTTTGGGGAATAGCCTTTAAAATAAACTAGACTTTTCTTTGGAAAATACTTTATACTTGGTTTTGAAAATAGTTTTTCAAATGTTTTAAAAAAAAAACCTTTTTGTTCCCTTCTCCTAAACCATATGCTATGATACCAAATGTAACACCCCACCTCCGCCAGGATGTCTCTTGCAAGCACTCTGACTTTGGAGGGGAGTTTGAATCAGGTAAACATGCATAATGATATATCAAGGCAGAACAAGAACATATGTATATATGTAAACAGAGTAAATAACATAGATAAAACAGCGGAAGATTTCAAAGCATTTCAAAACAAGTCTGGTACAACATAATGTCAATTTTCCAAATACACAAGTCTAGATAAAAACAACATTACTGAAAAACTGAAATACATAAGTACTATCCCCAAAATAAGTGATAACCATAGCAAGCTTCATGTCAAGACCGTACATGAGCTAAAATCCCACAAGCAAGTGATCAGAAATCCAAGCTAAGCTCCAATATTCCCACCCTGAGAACCTGGGGGGGGGGGGGAAACGGAAGAAAAGAGGCGAAAGAAAACAGGTCAGTCAAAAAGACTGAATAAGCCCTACTACAATCAATGTAAACTGATAAAGTTGACTGGCATGATGAAAGCTGGGATGAGCATAAGGATAACAACATACTAGCATGATGATTAACTAACAAGGTAGATAAAGGTGTCATCGCATAATCATGTTTAAGGTTTTGCACCACAGGTGTACTAGCAAACTAACATGACTTGAATAAACAAGTATTGATCCCTTGGCCCAAGCTTTGGCCCAATAACATGAAATGACCCTAATACAAGGTCTAACCAAACGGTCTAGTCGATCGGCTCCCTATAAGCCTAACTCGTCACGTGTTGGTGTCCATACGGCCCAAACATAATTGTAGTCAGACTGTGCCGGGTCTCCCGTCGGGTGTATCAAGCCCTAGGGTGGCAACCCCTGGACACCATAAACATGCGTGCATAGTCTCGATCTACTGGTACCCGTGCATGTTTTCCCCGGCTTCGGACTATGTGCACGACCATAAGTCCGCCCGGAACTACACCGGCATACCACTCTGCCGTCGTTTTTGGTCACTTACCTCCAGTTCAGTAACCGTGCCCCTCACCCTAGCCTAGTCCCTAGGGCCATAATGATACAAACTTGGGATTACTGCTGGAGTGGACCCCCATTGCTAGGATTTTCTAGTGGGTTAAGTACGGTTTAACCCTCTTGCTAATCATGGATTAAATTAGTTAAGTGTAACGATGAGTTCACGACTTAACCCCGATTAATCTACCAAGCCCAAGTTGGTTAAGTATTAAGTGGACCATGACTTAACCCTAATCACGAGGCATTAATTAATTTAATGCGCCTTAACCTCTCACATTAGACCTTGTTGTGGTTACTAGTTAAGCCGGGCGGGTCCGGGTAGCTTTACACCACAACTTGGCCTAACCTCGGTTTCAAGGTACAACATGACCAACTTCTCACATTGTGTCCTATTGGTTGTAGCAACTAGTTAAGCCGGTCGGTTCCGGGTAGGTTTACGCTACAAACTCAACCCAACCTCGAGTTGGTCACAATCATCTTTTCTAAGTGTCATGTCCATCATTTTTCCAAAACATGTTACAAGTTTTCAAGCATTTGGGTAGACCTAACTTAATAGGTAAATTCCCAAAGGGTAGACCTAACTTAATAGGTAAATTCCAAGCTTATGTTTTTATGTCTTTTAAGTATACCCAACCCCAAACGCAATCCCATCGCTTACATATCGCAATAGTGCATAAAGGATAGAAAGAGGGAACTTGGCATAATCATGACATAAAGGTGTTGAAGCCACAAGTTCAACATGGTGGCATATGAAATGTACATGTGTCCATATACTTGCATATTACATTTTTAGGCCTCAAAAAGCATGCATAAAACCAAACTTAGCATATTGGTGATACATGGTGATAAATGACATGTAGAAATGGCCATAAGTTCGCATTTAGCCTCACGTGCAAGTTATCATAAGGGATATGATAACTTACATGTTGCCAAAATGCAACCTTTAGCATAAAGCTTGAAGCTTTATGTTCATATACTTAAGATAAGCTTGCACAACATGATAACATGAACAAAATGATCACCCCAAACTTGCATAACCTAACATGGCAAACTTGCATATAAACTTGCATATTATATCATGATAAACTTGCATATCATAACATGGCAAACTTGCATATAAACTTGCATATCATAACATGGCAAACTTGCATATAAACTTGCATATTATAACATGATAAACTTGCATAGCATAACATGACATACTTGCATAACAAAACTTGCATATCATAACATCTCAAACTTGCATAACATGACATAGTAAACTTGCATATCATGGCAAACTTGCATATCATACATTTAACTTTAGAGTTTAAGTATGAAAGTAGAATAGGTCTTACAATGCTTAAAAGTCACAAAAATATGACAAAGCCCTTATGAAATCAATTAAACCCAAAATGCAAGCTCTAATAGAAAATCCCTTGAGCCAAAATGATCAAAACCCTTGCTTTATGATGCAAATATAGAAACTTGACTTGAATGCAAGCTAATGATGCTCATACAAGCTTGAAAACACTTGTATGCATGGAAAATCTCTCATAGAAATTTATTTAGAATTTTATGAAGAGAGTGGAGGCCATGAGAGGTAAAATTTTGCCATAGTTTAGTTGTAGGATTGATTAATGATGATTTAGGGATAGGTTAGGGGCTTATTTATAGAGATTAGGACTAGTTTCAACCTTAGGATTAAACCCTAGTTCCAATCTCAGCCCTTAAAACCGAATCTGGCCCCCAAACTCAACACAAACCCAAAATGGTGCACCAGGCAGAACTGCCCGGCTGGACCAAGTCGACAGCCAAGTCGACAGGGCTGTCGACTTGGGTCCAACCAAGTCGACTCTCAAGTCGACAGGGATGTCGACTTGGGTGCTCTGGCGGGAGTTTTCCCGCCTGGCCCAATCTTACCCTAATCTCCAATTTCAAACTTGAATTTGAAATCTGTTTTTGCTTTGGAATTTTCTAAAAACTTCGTTGGGCATTAATCGGGTCATTCAGACTCCGATTTTCGAAAACTCGGACTCTATTTCGCGTATTTTTCCGAGGTGAACGCAACGGCATAGCCCGTTTCCCTTGATTCATATTTTAGAATTAAATTCTGCCTCGATTTATGTTATAACTGGTTATTGAAAATACGGATTGTTACAATTTTGTTTGTATACTATACATGTGGAACGTGAGATGTAAGCGTTCTGCTAGATTCTAATTACTTGTGGTTAGACATTATTATAATATCAGAAAAGTATCGATTTCCAAAACTGTTCTAGGTTATCGTAAGGTAAAAACCATCCGTGTTTATGTATGGATCGGTCTTACGATTATCATTTCTTTTGAAAAGGATTTTGGAAGGTTAAACGAGTGATTTGAGTTAATTACACTAGTCCCATGATTGACCCAGAGTTTATTTTGTTTTGTTTCCCCTAAACTTTTGGGTGCCCAAATTTGTACGGGCAGTCAAGTAGTTCAGGACTTTACAGATATACTTGGAGGAGCTTGAAGTAGGAGGCTTCAGGATTATATAACTATTGATATTTCCGTTGTGTGTAAGTGTTGTACTCTGATAATGTTATTATATATATATATTGTTTTATTGCAAAGTTATGTAATATATTATCTTTTATTCCTCCCGCTGTGAGATTCGTGTTTACTATGATTGTGTTCTTCTTCTTCTTCTATTCTAATTTTCTATCTTATCTATTCTCACCCTCTAACTTCTTTCTTTTAATGATCAGGTATTTCCGATGTTTGAATAGTCAACATTGTTGTTTTGTGTTGATTTTCAGAGTCGAAAATCCCGGGTCGTTACAGTGGTATCAGCGCGAGGTTAAGTGATTACCTTGACTCTGTGGCGCGACTCAGTAGAGATAGGGTTAGTAATACTCTAGATTGAGTTTGAGTGTATATATACGAGTGAACGTATTTTTAGATTTTTTATAAAAAAAATTTATATTGTGGAGATTTATTGGTTGAGTTGTTTGTCAATTCTAGTCGATAAGTTTGATCCATTGTATCGATAGGGGTTTCTAAACACTCAAGTACGATAAACCGACACAGTATGTTTTGATAGAGGGTAAATGAGATATTTTTACCCAAAGTATATTTCGATATAAAGAAAATATTTATGTTTGAATTATTATAGTATGTTGGATATATTGGTTGTTATTATAATCGAGTAAGATTATAAAAAGTAAAATGGTTATATAAATAACCAAACAGAACTCGTATAAGTGTAATATGTGAAATCAGCTGAATTAAATCAGAATTTGAAATTAAAATTCTGAAAACTGGGAAAAAGTGTTTGTAAGTGGATTTGAGTTAAGTATAAGAAAAGTTTAAAAATCTGGGAGATTTTAAATTGTTTACAAGTATCGTGAATGATATTTTGAAAAAGATTTCAAAATGAAAGTGTTCAAAATTTTAGTTTTGAAGTGATATAGTATTGAACTTACTCGATAGCTGGGAAATAACCCTGATGATGTTGGCCACATCATCAGTGTTCATTTTCAAGCTTTAAGTGACAGACTACTACCAAAGATTTTGTATTTGAATTGTTTTGAGAAAAACAAGTTGTTTTGAATCCTGTAAAGGAATGTCTGATTCTTGAGAAAAGAAAAGTGGTTTAAAACTCCCAGGAAGAGACTGTTTGAATTAAAAATAAATAGGAATTTGCAAAAATAAATGTGAATTGAATTGAAACCAATTAACTGGAAATTGAATTAGAATGTAATATGTTAAGTAGAATCAAATTGTGAGTTGTGAGATAGGAATCGGAAATGGTATTAAATGGATGAGTTAGGAGTTGGGATCAAGAATGGAACTTTGGTTTGAAATGGAATTTGGCTTGGATATGTGAGTGATATGGTTTTGAGAATAAAATTGGGATTTTGTTTGGGAATGCATTTGTATATTTGGACAGGGTAGCAGATGGAAAGGATATAATGATATGCCCGACAAAAAGGTACATGTTTAAATTTCCATATGAGTTTTTATGCACCGAATCGGCAGGCCACTTGGCTTTTTGATTTTCTTTTTGAAAGGAAAGGGCCTAGAAGGGCGAGTTGGGGTTTGAACTATTGACCGGTACAAAGGAGGTGCTGGCAAAATTTCTGGAAATTTACGGTGTTAGAAAATTTTAAGAATTCAGAAAATTTTCATTAATCGAAATTAATTAACATTTTAATTGGAATTAATCAATTTAGTTAAAATTGAAGTAAAAAGTTAAAGTATAATTTTTAACCCAGTTAATAGGGCCTGTCTTCTACCTTAGCAATTTTGAGGACGAAATTATTTTAAGGGGGGATGAATGTAACGTCCCGTATTTTTCGATGAAATAATTAATTAATTTAATTACTAAATATCGATTTGGCAGTATCGATAACTTGAATTAAATAATATTTATATTTAATTAATATAAATAATAGAATAATACATTTATTTTTGAAATGATCAAAAATATTTGAATTCCCAATGTTGTATGAATTAGATCATTTATAAGATATAATTCAGTTAAGAGTTGAATTATAATAAAGAATATATTATTTAAACGAAGTTTGAATGTATAATAATTATAATTGAGCTCGAAATGGCACTGCAGTTCGTAATTTGGCGATTCGAACTTTAAACGAATATACAGAAGTCGTTTTAAGTCGGATTTCTGTGAAATAAGAAACGTTCGGAGCTGGTGAGGTATATTTTTCTAATGAAAGAGAAAAATCAGGATTTCGTCAGGTAGATTTTGATTTATGATCAAATCAAATTTTCAAATGGTCGCCATAGAAACGTTTATCGACCGTAACAGTTTATTTGATGTAACTAGATATCAGTTTCGAATTTAGACAAGATTCTTTTGGGACATAGTGATAATTTAATTATTAGAATTTTACTGTAGTTTTTAATTTATTAAATACGCAACTTTTTATTTGGAGAATTTTGCACCCTGTAACAACATTTTGGGGTTTCACAATATTTTTAGAATCATGGTACCTTGTTGGACACAACGATATTTTTATTTATGTCCGTAGCAGCTCGTACATGAACAGAGTTTTGTGTAATGGGTACCGATATTTTCTAAAACTTTATAAAAACAAAACATATGAGATTCCTTTGACTTTATCTGTATAAATGGCCACGTGGTTTGGCTTAAATAGCTAGATTTCTTTATATACCATATAGTCATATGTTTGCAAACGCAAAATGATATTAAAGCGATCTATCCACCTGTGAATGGGACGTCCAATAATGAACAAAAAGGAGGAATATCCAGCCGTATGTATAAGAGTATTGTACGGGACAAAAGCATGTTATAAACCAATATTTGTAGTAACCAATATACAAATATACAAGGAGATCTGAATATATATACAATGTCTTCATCTCCAAGGTTCATACGCGCCCCTATTCTCCACATACAGACCGTCTATGTTTTTACCAATCAGCTGAAATAAAAATTCACTCCTACAAAAAAATATTACTGTCATAGTAGCCTATGCTTTTGTATCGGCAAGGACAAGAAAAAAATTTAATGATGCACATGCCGAAGTCATTTTCATGCAGACCTGCTCACTTACGTCCCTTCATACCCAAGAGGAATTCATATGAAAATTGTTTCCTTGGTTGCCAAGGAAGTGCATTACCTTTCTATTTCAAACGCAGACGAACTGTACTCACTGCACACCTAAGAAAAACATGAATTGTCTAAATCAAACGTAGGCTTCAACCTATCCTAGCCTACGAGACAACTCCATGACAACCAAGTATACGTGATGGCCAAACTTTGTAACTCTATAAATACAACATACATGCGTCTCCTTCGTTTTCCCAGAAGCGAAAACAAGAAAAGAAACCAGATCTGTGAAACGTTATTCCCCCACCGATACTCAACGTAAAAATTTGAAATAAATTGCATTGAGCTCCTTTCGTCAAGAGCTACAAGCTCATACCATCCTCTTACAACTTGATGCTTCTCAGGGTTGCTCGAATACTCACAACAGACGTAGGGTTTGTTTTGTTGAAATATATCGAGTTGTCTTAGATGCTAATGTTGGTGAAGAGAACTCGAAGAGAGGAACTTTGGTGGTGGCGGTGTTTGTTTCCGATGTACGAGGAAGGAGAGTGAAGCATTAGCAGGGATTGTTGTTTTTCTGTGAGCTCAGGTCTTGTATGGTAGGAAGATAGAAACCGCTACCTTCAAATCCAAATGCATATTTGGATTCAGCAAGAAAAAAACCGCAAAGGTATACAAAGTTTGGGAATTTTCTGTGAACTTTGATGTCGCAGGTTCCTATAAATTTCAAGAAGGGGTTTCGACACGAATTAACGGGGAGGATCGGAATGGGTGTCAGTGGTATGGAATTGAAGAAGAATTGAAAAGAGGATTTTAGTTGATTTTTGCTGTGATTTTAAGGTGAAGAATTGAGGAAATTTGAGCAAGGGAGTGATCAAAAATGGTAAAGTGGAGCAGCAGATTTTTGGTATTGGAGAAGACGGGGTGAAGAAATCGGGTCTGGTATTTTTAAAGAGGATAGTTGGGTCGAGATTTACAAGGGGTAAGGCCCGGATATATTAACTTCAAGTTTTAATCTAAATTTAATAGTATAGGAACTTGTATAAATCATAACTTCTCCATACGTTATCAGAATTACACAAAACAAGATCCGTTGGGATCGTATGGACGGTGGCTACACCATGGAACTGATTGGGAGTGGATTGGAGCTCGTTTGAATTTATGGCAAAATAAAATGCCTGAATGGAACCATTGAACGGATATTGTTATTTGACGATAAACCGAACAAGGTGAGTAAATCTCACTAACTCTGCTCAACTTATATTTTCAAACGTATTTTCGGATTTGATAAATAATGGTTGTTTGCTGTGTGTTGGCTGTTTGGTTGAACTGCTAATTTATTGGTTGAAATATAGATAACGATATATATAAATCGTTAATCGAATATTGATTCTGTTTATCAGAATACTTCATATTCGTGTTATTCATGTGATGAACATCTGTAGATGCAGGGAAACAGGTCGGAGGAACCCAACTGGGTTCATCAACATTTATTTTACTGTTTTTCATATATTGTGATATATGATGTGATTTATAATCTGTTGTTGATTTTGTGTGTTTGATCATGGTTATTTGGAACTTTTAAATACCAAAAGAAATATTGGAATGTGAAAAGGGAAATTACAAACTATAATTTGAAATAAAATATTTATGTAAAATCAAGGGATTTTATATAAAAAGGAAATTTAAAATGTATATTGAAATAAGAATTTTATGAAATCAAAATGGATTTCATGAAAGGAGTTTTTGAAAAAGTAATAAGTAACTTCTGTATAGAATTTATTTACAGTTATATGGAAGTGCAAAAGTCCGTTTTGGTTAAATTACTTAATAGAAATAATAAGAAGAAAATAGAGAACTTTATGGAATAAATAAGATATTTTGAAAATGAGAACTATAGGAAATAAATAGGATACTTTGGAAAAAGGAAAGTAAAACAAATGAATTGAAAAGGAAATATTTGGGAAATAAAGAGAATTATAAAATAGTAGATTTTAAATAGAATCTGTTTTAACAGATAAATTGAAAAGTTAAATTTATAAATAATACTTTTATAAATAAAAATATTTATCTTTTGATAAATGAAAATATATAAGTCAAACTTATATAGAGAAGCAGAAATCGGTTTAACATTAATATTTTATGGAATATGAATTCAGCATTTATAAAGGGAAATTTAAATGAGATTTTAAGTGTTAGAAGTTAAAAAGAGTTTTATACAAATAATTATGTAAATAGAAATAGAAATAGAAATTTAAGTTGAGGTATTGTTTTCAAATATGAAATCAAATTGAATAGACTATGTAAAAGAAACATTATTCACATTCGAATGTGAATAATGAAAATAAGCAAAGATTTTGCAAATAAAAACATGTGTAAGGAAATTGGGTTCTGAAACAGGAATTCAAACAGTAATGAAATTCCGAATGGTTAAGAAATAAAGAACTTGTTCTAAAAATGAAACAAGTGTTGTGATTTATAAACAAAGTTTATAAATGAACTAAAATAAAATTATCAGTGGATAATTGAGATGCTTTCAAATGATTAATAAAGTATATTTTCTAAATTTTGAAAATAAGAATTTACGAATATATAGAAATGGAAAATGAATAAATTAATGATAAGTGAATTTGTGAGATAAATGTTGAATGATGATAGATCAATATAATTTCCATCTAGAAATAATATCGTTGTTTGCACACCTGTTTTCTTTGATAGTTAAATCACCGACTATCGAAGTTTTTTACCATTTTTACATCGTCGATACGGAGAGACCTGGACCAAATTTTTTATCTGAAAACCACTCTATATGGACGTTAGCATTGCGATCAAATATGATGAAAATAAGTGAAGACGGAGTTATGCAAGGGCTATCCTATTTACAGAATAGTACCTTCAGTTTGTCCAGTCCCAGGACAACGTAATTGGATGAATGTCTGACAAAGTATATCTAGCGGATCGTGTAAGTTGATCTCTTCAAACATACTTACGTTTGGTGGCGAAAGACTTCGTTTCTCTTATCTTTATACCTGTGGTATTTTTGGGGAAATCAATTTGTGATTTGGCGAGCATGACGATGTGGCATTCAAAGTGAATGGTGGTCAGGTGTTCCAAAAGAGACGTCATGACCTCAAGCCTCATCAACCGGGAAATGAAAAAACTCGGGCAGGCAGCATGGCTAAGTGGGTCGCTCCCATTAGGATGTATATCACCTATCTAGAGAAAATCCATTTCACTCTTTTATCTATTTTGATACTGTCCCTTTTCAGGAAACGGTGGGTAGCTCCCAACCATTGGTGATGTACATTCGATACACTCGAGCGAAATGAGTGGTCGGTAATGTGTGGTCCGGGTTGCAAGACGTTCTTGTTGAACCCAGTGTATTCGCCTTTAGAGATACACTATCGGCAGGTGGTCCCATACCATGTCATAGTCGGAATCCAATCTCCAATAAGAGCCTGCGATTTTGTCTGTATACTATACATGTTGAACGTGAGATGTAAGCGTTCTGCTAGATTCTTATTACTTGTGACTAGACATTATTATAATATCAGAAAAGTATCGATTTCCAAAACTGTTCTGGGTTATCGTAAGGTAAAAACCATCCGTGTTTATGTGTGGATCGGTCTTACGATTATCATTTCTTTTGAAAAGGATTTTGGAAAGTTAAACGAATGGTTTTTGTTTACTCACACCGGTCCCATGACTGACCCAGAGTTTATTATGTTTTGTTTCCCCTAAAATCTTGGGTGTCCAAATTTGTACAGGCAGTCAAGTAGTTCAGGACTTTACAGATATACTTGGAGGAGCTTGAAGAAGGGGGTTTCAGGATTATATAGCTATTGATATTTCCGCTGTGTGTAAAGGTTGAACTCTGATAATGTTATTCTATATATTTATATATATACACACTGTTTTATTGCAAAGTTATGTTATATATTTTATTTTATTCATTCCGCTGTGAGATTCGTGTTTACTCTGATTGTGTTCTTCTTCTTCTTCTATTCTAATTTTCTATCTTATCTATTCTCACCTCTAACATCTTTCTTTTAATGATCAGGTATTTCCGATGTCTGAATAGTCAACATGGTAGTTTTGCGTTAATTTTCGGAGTCGAAAATCCCGGGTCATTGCAGAAGCCCAGTTCGAAGAGCTTCTGGCATCGGTAGCAGCTACTTAGTATCGGTATCGACCTGCTTTTATGCTTTAGGTGTTGGTTTCAACTCTGTATTGCTTGCATTTCTAGGTAACACCTCCATGTTTTTGCATAGTAATTTGGTATCACTTTCATACTCTTTTCTTTGTAACTCCAGTGCTACCTTTATGTAGTGGTATCAACACCAAACATATTGGTGTTGGTAGCGCTTCTTTGCTTCTGTCCCATGTATTCGTTATCGAATTCCAAACTTGCATATTTGATGTCGAATTGATTTTTGTCACTCCTTATGCTCTGTCTCATCTTTATTGTTCGAGATATTATTTTCCAGCACCAACTTCGTGCCTTTGTTTTTGCTTTCCTTTAGTATTGGAACATCTGCTTCTGTTTTCAGTGTTCAGTATCGATACCAATCTGGACTGCTTATTGTCGCTGGTATCGGTACTTTGCCTTTGTTGTCATCTTCTTTGTATTGGTACCAAGCTCTTTTATTCTCCTTTATTAGTACTAATAGGTATGTTCCAAACTCTATTTTTGGTCTCGTTCTTCTATACCTCTACCCTTGTTGTTCCGGTATCGGCTCTTTACTGTTATAGCTCTTACTATTTTCTTTCGGTGTTGGCTTAATTCTTTCCGAAGCCTTTGCTTTTGTATCAATCCCTTCATGATACCCCTTTACCTCTATGGTCTCGGTATCGAATTTTGGTAGTAAAAAAAATGAAGAAACGAATTCTACCACAACAAATATATGGTTAAAAAGGGTGTAACCGATAAGGGATTACAGTCCAAAGTTCATGTTCGTCCTTGCTTCCACGGCACTTCTGACTCCATAAATGAAATAGTAAAGTCGATCCATCTACGGTTGCACATCAATAAACATTAGTGTCTATAATAATATTGAAAAAGACCTTCGTAGAAAATGTTAGGTCATGAACCAATTTTTCAAAGTTAGAGTTGCCAATTAACCTCAACTCTACAATATGGCAGTACTTCTACTTAAAACTCGCATTAGTTACTGATAGTAATCATAATAAATTCAACTAAATTAATTTTATTTTACATCCATAGTGAGGAACAAATCTCTTGTCTCAGCAAACTGTAATGATTGCAATTTTGTGCTCCATTATATAACTAAATTTAAAAGTATTATTTCCGTGACTATTACCAAACCCATTACAAAATGAAACGCTAGACGACTACAGTGAACATTCAAATTGCTGTCCGTAAAATAACTTGTTAAAATTGTTAATTACATGATAACAATTGTAAGATCATACCCATAACCCTTCCATCAATGCATAGGTTGTGAGATCAGCATTGGCTGCTTTTTAGTACAAACTACAACATAACCTTCATTACCAGCAATCTTCAAATATCAATTAGACCTACTAGTCACAAAAATATGTTGTGAAAATGTTCAAAAAAATATAATGAAATATAAATATACATCCATTAGAGTATAATTAAAAGAACAATCGCAGAGAAACATGTTCATTGTAGAAAATATACGCAACTAGGTATGACGAAAACTGCAAGAATGGTAAGACCACTTCACTGCCTCTTTATTCACCATGACAATTAAAATCAAGGCTTAAACCTAAATTTTTGTTATTTCCATTTTATTTTATATAAAAGAACATCATTCAACCTGGATCTTGTAAGTGTCAATGATCTTTCATATCATTATTATTATAAACTACTTTTGACATGTATAACAAATATATTTGATTTTTTTTTTAATAAAAAGCATGTCTAGATGGCTTAAAATTTTTTATTAGGATCTGGAAATGGATTGACCAGTCCTAATCAACGGAATTTAGTTCTAAATCTGAAAATTCACCTAATAGGTGTAACATCGAGAAGACAAAATTTAATTCCTACTTACCTAAATTGACTAAAATGAATCCAACTTTGCATGCATATTTACCAAAGTGTCAAAATAACAGTTCCACTATTGAGGAATAAGCAGTAATAACTAGGCAAACTACAACACCTTCCCAAGCGATTAATGTGGCGACCCGAACTTCCCCGTGAAGGAAAGAACGAATTGCTTTGAGGACAAGACGAATCAGAACACAAACAGAAGAACATTTCATTGCTTATTACAACAATTCCATCAAAATACAAGAATATACAGAGTATGAATAAATACTATACATCAGAAAAATATATCAGAGATTTAAATTACATTTAAATACATAGCAACGGAAAAATAATACAATACACAACTGAAATAGATATACGGATACAAAGTTTTCCGGATATCATTCCAGCTGTAAATCAGGTTCCTGTGAATATAAAACTGCAAAACCAAAACTACTAGCTGCCCGTGCGGAAAATAGGGGCACCCAGAGTTTAGGTTAAAAACAATAAACTCCAGATCAGTCATGTGACTGGTGTGAGAACTAAAACAGTTATTAATCTTTATTTTAAAGTTTGGTAAATCAAGGGACCAGGCCGTATAACACGGAACAGGTTTCCTCTCAAGAAAACCAGTGCATAAAAAAATAGCGCAATGCTAAATAAAGAAAAATGAAGCTATTATAAGACCCAGTTCTCATCACATAATGCAACGCAAGCTGGAGGATAGGGTTTTACCTTATAATAGCCAAAAAATGCTTGATACACTAAATTTCATCTTTTATTATTACTATAAGTGAAGAAAACAACTTCAAATATAAATGTATCAATCATAGGCGGCACAGTATCCCATGCTACTATGTCCCCACACTAGGCTCTACAAATAAAACCGAATGTCACGTATTGGAAATTGGATTTCCGTCATGAGTCGAGGCAAGGGGCAAGCTCCTCTCCATTCGAGACACTCTAGCAAATGTCTCAGGACCACACACAGCGATCCTTGGAACCTCTAAGGTCGGTCCTCTCTTACTTTTGAGGATTAGTATTCCTGAACACACGTTTCCCGGTCCTATAGGACCTAAATCCGAGACGCCTCACATCCAACAACCACACAGGTAAAATTAATATAAATGTCAGGGCTGGTAGGTCACTGACATCACCTATAGCTAGAAAGAAACGTCTTGCACACCTTGGGTCCTTATCCCGTTTCTGACTCATACCGAGGTGTGAGGCTCGCGAATTAACGCCATACACAAAGTTATGCCACATAGGTCGTGCTTTGATCATCAACCACAAGACTTTGCTTTTCAACTGAAGCCTTGATCATTTGCCACTTGGGCATGCCACACAGGCAATTCATGCCATGCAACTGATATCTATCGATATATAACTTCTAAGCTCGTACGTCTCAGAGAAGGGCGTTAAGAAAGAGAATAAATTCTCCGCTGTCAAACAGTTATATATTTAATAGAAATCAATCACACAGAATAAAATACAATGTCAGACACACAGTCCATATACAATTTCGTGCTAGGTCTGAACGAAACCGGAGGAACTTTATTCGTCGCATATCCATCGATCTTCAAGTACGTCTGGACGATCACCAACTGATTCCCTCCTCTTGGGTGTACAACCCAATCAAGATCATCAATAATCATCCAAACGATGTGAATACCTCCGGTCTTCAACCACCGCCTTCATCTTTGACTTATCGTCAAATCGGTTATTCAGAATGGGTATAAACCCGGCCTTTCCGAATAACCCGCGTATAAAATAAACAAGTGTTACACAAACACAACATACGCCTCATTCCAATTTGGAATTTTCTTTAATTCAAATATTCACATTCTAAGGGAAAGGTTCCCATTAATTTTATCAAAGGTAAATTCTTCTAAATTTATTCTTTAATCTTCCTTTGGATATCATTTCAAACCATGTTAAGGTTTTCCAAACTAGTCGGGATTAGCCAACCACACCGAAGTAATTATTTATTTTATTTCCCAATCCCAACCTATTCATCCCATGGAGCAAAAATGGTAATACTCCATATCTAACATCACGGTGTTATCGGTAAATATTAATTACCATTTCACGTTCAAATCTAATTAAAGATTTAACTACCGCTTGGAGCAATACTGGTGATACTCCATTCTCGATCACTTTAATCTAATTAAAGATTAATTAAAACTCCACTTAGTTTTAATCTTCCCAAAAATCAATATCCTGTCTTTAACTGGGTTAAAGAACTAATGTCATCTAAAACACGGCTCACGATAACCCAAAATCACTTTCCATTGTTAACCGGGTTAAAGAACAGCTGTTATTCAAAACACCGCTCAAGATAAACCCCAAAAAACAATTTAAATTCAATTCCAATTAAATACTAATTAACCGGACAATTTCACTAAATCTTAATTAAAAGATTTATTCTTTTCTAAATTGGGTTCAAGAACAGTGTTATTTAAGACACCATTCACGACGAACCCAAAATCCCATTTGATATTAAACACAAAGCTTTGGATAGAAAATATATCGACTTATATTCAATATCAAATTCTGAAACCAACAATATCGTATTGGAAATAACGATATATATATATATCTTTCAAATTTCCACAACCATATCTGTATAATCACGAAATCCAACATCGAAATATTCCGAAGATAATTTCGATTCAAATCCATTCCAATTCGTATATTGGAAATTCTGATTATTTTTAAAACCACTACAAACCCAATTTATCTATTCAAAAATATTGGATTATAATTCTAGTTCATAACTAGTTCATTTCGATAAAAATATATTTTTATCCTTTTTAAATATGGGATTTTTCACCTCAATTCTTTCTAAATCATTCATTATAATTTTCATAAATTATTATTTTTTTAATAAATTTATCAAGGCCCGTTCAGTCGATTTCCAATAACAGTCGTCGAACTGCACTTACAACGACCTTTTCCAAATTTGATTTGGACATAATTCCAAATCCAACCGTTAGATTTTGGATTTCTAATATTCATTGTAAAGCTCTTTTTGATAAGAACCCAACGGTTCCGGTTTCAGGAGAATCCGACAGTCGGATCTCCCGTAACGTCAATTCGAAGTCAATGGTCGAAATTCGCGAATTGCCGCGGCACGACGCGTTCTATTCAGGCCATTTAATATATATAATATATATATTATATATATTTCGTCGATTTCAATTCAAAACGTATTTTATAAATCGTTTTAAATTCATTTTCAAAACAATTTTAACTTCATATCCAATTTTAAATCAAAATTGAATATTCCATATCATTAATATATAAATGATAATATTTTCAAAATATTATATTTTGAAATCACTTCTTTTTCTATATTCATTATAAAAACGAATACAATCGATATAAATATCGTTCGCGTCAAAATGGCGCAAATCTAATCAACACGACTTTATATATTTCAGTAACTTCATTATTCTATTCAACAAATGAATATTTTCTTCAACACATAAATATATATTTTTCAACACGTGAATATTGTCAACACATGAGTATTGTCAACACATGACTATTTTTGTTATTTAATATATTTTATAAAATTATGATTTCTATCGTTTAATTCTTAATCAGACTCCAACTGTAAATTAGTAAGAGAACGATTCCATAAGTATTAACCCAAAGGCCGAAGCCAACATCAAATCAATACTCAGGATAACACTCATCTTATCTAGTTTCCAGTTAGTTTCTAATTTTATATATGATAAAGATATAAATTTTATTGTTAAAATATTTCGTTCAACACATGAGAAGTTTCAACACATGAATATTCTCGACACATGAGTATTGTCAACACATGACTATTTATTCTATTCAACACATGAATATTTATTTTATAATATTCTTTATTTTCCTAATTGGAATGAGGCCCAATCAATTACCATATAATGTTAATTATATGGATTTTGTACAACACATGTATATAATAGCAACGATAAATAGTCAACCATCATCCAAAGTGCACCACACAACTGCATAAGTGTAACACCCTGTATTTTTTGTGAACATAAGAATGACAAATCTGAGAATAATTAAATTATAACAGAAGAATTAGAGGAAACAGGTTGCATCATTGCGTTCGTCTCGAAATTCTGCTTGAGATAGAGTCCGAGTTTGCGTAAAACGGATACCGTATGAAGGAGATGACGAACGAAGTTAGGCAGAATAACCGGAAACAGGCCAGAAATGCACTGGTGCACTTGTGAAGTGCGCCAGCACAAAAATACACTGGCGCACATGGGAAGTGCGCCCATGTCGAGCCAGAAACCTGCACAGGGTTCTAGAGAGTTCTAATGACAATTTTTGATGTGTTGGACGGACCTGGTGGCTTTTAGGGTGATCTGTTGGTTCTGAAACACTCTCTACACCTATAAATATGTGATTAACCTAACCCTATTTCATAAAATATTGTCTATGAAACCATTATGCTACCAAACTCTCTCTTAAACCCTAGCCACCGCCTCTAAATCTAATCTCAAGTGTTCATTCACAATTCAAATTAAAGTTAGAGCTGCAACAACAATCGAAGAAGATTAATCAGCATTTCTGCATCAAATTCGATTTATAATCCTTTTCTTTAGCCACGAAAGGCAAGTGCGGTTATTTTCCGATATGAAATTTAATTATGATCCTAGCATGATAATGATTCTGAATCTGAGATTATTCCCTTTTTCTATTTATCAGATCTGTTCCTTTGTTTTATTATTCTGTTTGTTCTGTCTTTCTTCCTCCTTTCTTTCTTTTTGTTTGATAGCCAGGCTACCACGAGCCTGAGCAAGATCTCATAAGAGATGAATGCATAAACACTAAATTTGGGAAGAATATTGAATGAGGCATATTTGGGCAAAATAGTTTGTAACTAATTTGAGGATACAACGCATGTTGTAATTCTGGACATAAATATGAGGCATGTTTTATAAGACGATCTATGACTTGGAAGGAGAGGATTATTGTGACTTAGAACATAAAGAACAAAGGTTGAACTTAGAACATAAATCTGAGATATATAATTGGGCATGTTGTATTTAAAACATAAGGTGTATTTAACATATGACTTGGGATTTGTGGCGTAAAGTTTAACTGTGAACATGCAATTGATTTGGATGCATAGTACAAGTTGTAATTCAAGATCTAGATCTGGACATACTATATATGTATTATAGTCTGAAATTTGAAAAAAAAAAAGAGAATTAATTTGCATTTAACTTAGGTGTAAAGATCCATATTAAGATTGGATAATTATTAAGTGTGAGTACACTTAAGTAAAGGGGGGGGGGGTTTTGGATATGTGACATGCGTTGTAATCAATGGCTATATTTGGCATAATTTATATGTAAGGTTTTTGGAGAATATTCTGAACTATGCAAGTTTAACTAAAAATTGGGATATATGTTATATGGTGGATTATGACCATAATTTGGGCATATAAGTTTAGGCTTACCTTATGAATTAGGCAAGATATGTGAATAGGACTTTAAGGAATGTTTAAATCGGCTAAAACTTTTATCTACTTATTATGTTAAATTTTTCCTAATTTGCTAAACCCGTTACCTATTTAATTTGTTGAATTGCCTAAACTGTTACATGTTGAATCGCCTAATCTGCTAATTTTTCCTAGTCTGCCAAATCTGTTGAGTTGCCTAATCTACTAAATCTGTTGAACCGCCTGGGCTGCTAAATCTGTTGAAAAGCTGAATGATTGTAATTTGTGTAAAACATGTTAATTTGTTTATTCTGCTGCGACTTGAAAAGAAGTCAAATCTGTTAAATGGACATAATTAGTCTGATATTTTCTGTAATGGAATAAAGTGGCTATGACACGAGGTTAGACTCTGTTTGCGGTAGAAGCCCGCTCGGAACCAATCGGCTTGACCAGCGACCGCAAACTGTCAGTCTAATGTGAGAGGTCGTATGCATAACTAAAATATGCTTAGACACGAGGTTAGGTCTGGCTTGTGGCAGAAGTCCGCCCGGAACCGCCCGGCATATCCAGCTGCCACAAGCTACCGACCTAATGTGAGAGGTTTGTGCATTAATATTTAATTAATGCAAATCTGAGATAAATATGATGTCTAAAACGTGTTGGGTGGATAGGGTTAAACCAACTGGACTGATGAATTTAACAAACCCGTTTCGTGAATCTGTAGGCCCAATACAAAGTTAGACAATCTGTAAGTATGTTAAATCTGTACATCTGATCCGTTAGTCTGAAAAATAGTTAACTTGATTGTCTGATCTGTGAACTAGTAAATCTGAACTCTGTATGTCTGAAACTTGTAAACAAGTTAATCTGAAATATGTTAGTTTGGGGACACAAGGTTAGGATGGGTAATTACTTGTGTCACTGTTGTGTGGGACCCATATTAGTCAGTAACCCTTTCTGGTATCAAAACTTTGACCCAACAGTAGGTAGGGTCCGGGCACGCTTACTGAACTAATTATAAGCGATTCATTCTGATAACGGCGAGGGGTGTTGATGGTGCGTTCCAACCGGGTCATGTGCATGCATGGATCCCGGTTTGCCTCTGAGGATGTAAGACATCGTGACATCTATAAATAGGTCTGTGTCATTCAAAGGTTGCCACTTTAGGGAATGATACACCCTTTTGTTGGGCTGGCACAGGGTATTTATGTATTATGGAGCCGATCGCATGAGGTAGGATTTAGGGTACACTTAGTTCTGTATGTTCTGTGGGGTACCATCTATTTCTGTTGCGTGGTAACACCTGTCTGTTTCTGCGTGGTACCGTCTGTTGGGGTGGTAAAGGCCCGTTTACTAGTGCACACCTAATTCTAACATTCTGTTTCCGTAGGGATTATTCTGTTTTCATTTCTGTCTCTGTTCGGGCGGTAAAGGCCCATTACTAGCATTCTGTTTCTATACTTTCTTCTTGGTTGGTAAAGGCCCATTATTAGCATTATGTTTCTGTACCTTTTGTTAGGGTGGTAAAGGCCCGTTATTCTGTTTCTGTTTAGACATTAGGGTAACACCTAATCCTGTTATAATAGTATTAGCGCAAAGAAGTGAAAAGTAATATCATCATGTTTCTTCTGTTTAACCTAAGTATATCTGTTATTCATGTTTCCTGTTATCTCTCATCCAGTTTTATTTACATGTCATGACATTGTTATATGTTAACTGAAAGTCACTGGACTTGTCAGACTTTATGTCTGACCCTTGTTGTTTCGCCTCTTTTCTTCCGTCCACCCCCCCCCCCCCCCCGGGTTTCAAGGAGGGAATACTCTAGCAGGATCCGGATCTTTCTTCCTTTTTGGAGTGCTTGAAGTGCTTAAAGTATGGCTTGTCTTTTTCTGGCATCTTTGGTGGGGATTATGATTTTAAAGTTTTGTACTCTGATGACTTTTGAACAAGGCTGATATATATGTACTTGAGTTTTTGGTAAAGTTGTAACCAAACTGATTTCTGCCCGCTGCAATAAAGTTATAAAGTTTTTTAAGTATTATTTTTATATCTGTCTTGTAATATTTTGTTCTGTTTACTAAAATTCTCCATCAAAGTTAAGGCATTCCCTTTGTGAGTGATCTTAACGGACGTGGGGTGTTACACTTGGTATCAGAGCTGAAGGTTACCAGATTAGATAGAAGTTTTTGAAAACTATTTTCAAAAAGGTTTTAAAAGGAAGTATTTTCAAAAGTAAAGTTTATTTTGAAAAACATAATCCCCAAAAGCCAGATATCTTTCTTCCGATTCTTTGTTTCGAATCCCTTCCTCTTTCCCTTTTTAATCTCTTCTTCCGCGTATAGATGCTTTTTTCTAAGATACGTAAGAACTTCCTTACGGTGGGCGGAAAATCACTTCATGGGACTGAGACGGTTATCAAAACTAGAAGGAAGGGGATGACTTGTTGGTACCTTTGAGGTAGGAAAATTTCTGAGAAGGTTTAACTTCCTTATCTGATTAGTATGAAGAACTCTTTCTGATTCCAGCACTGGCGCACTTGTGAAGTGCGCTAGCACAAAAATACACTGGCGCACTTGGGAAGTGCGCCAATGTCGAGCCAGAAACCTACACATGGTTCTAGAGAGTTCTAATGATGATTTTTGATGTGCTGGACGGACCTGATGGCTTCTAGGGTGATCTAATGGTTCTGAAACACTCTCTACACCTATAAATATGTGATTAACCTAACCCTAATTCATAAAATATTGTCTATGCCACCATTATGCTACCAAGCTCTATCTTAAACCCTAGCCGCCCCCTCTAAAACTAATCTCAAGTGTTCATTCACAATTCAAATTAAAGTTTAGAGCTGCAATAACAATCGAAGAAGATTAATCAGCGTTTCTGCATCAAATTCATTTATAATCCTTTTCTTTAGCCACGAAAGGCAAGTGCAGTTATTTTCCGATATGAAATTTAATTATGATCCTAGCATGATAATGATTCTGAATCTGAGATTATGCCCTTTTTCTATTTATCATATCTGTTCCTCTGTTTTATTATTCTGTTTGTTCTGTATTTCTTCCTCCTTTCTTTCTTTTTGTTTGATAGCCAGGCTACCACGAGCCTGAGCAAGATCTCATAAGAGATGATTGCATAAACACTAAATTTGGGAAGAATATTGAATGAGGCATATTTGGGCATAATTTATTTGTAACTAATTTGAGGATACAACGCATGTTGTAATTCTGGACATAAATTTGAGGCATATTGTATAAGATGATCTATGACTTGGAAGGAGAGGATTATTGTGACTTAGAACATAAAGAACATAGGTTGAACTTAGAATATAAATCTGAGATATATAATTGGGTATGTTGTATTTAAAACATAAGGTGTATTTAACATATGACTTGGGATTTGTGGCATAAAGTTTAACTGTGAACATGCAATTGATTTGGATGCATAGTACAAGTTGTAATTCAAGATCTAGATCTGGACATACTATATATGTATTATAGTCTGAAATTTGGAGAAAAAAAAAGAGAATTAATTTGCATTTAACTTAGGTGTAAAGATCCATATTAAGATTGGATAATTATTAAGCATGAGTACACCTAAGTAAAGGGGGGGGGGGGGGGGGTTTTGGATATGTGACATGTTTTGTAATCAATGGCTATATTTGGCATAATTTATATGTAAGGTTTTTGGAAAATATTATAAACTATGCAAGTTTAACTAAAAATTGGGATATATGTTATATGGTGGATTATGACCATAATTTGGGCATAAAAGTTTAGGATTACCTTATGAATTAGGCAAGATAAGTTAATAGGACTTTAAGGAATGTTTAAATCGGCTAAAACTTTTATCTGCTTATTATGTTAAATTTTGCCTAATCTGCTAAACCTGTTACCTGTTTCATCTGTTGAATTGCCTAAACTGTTCCATATGTTGAATCGCCTAATCTGCTAATTTTGCCTTGTCTGCCAAATCTGTTGAGTTGCCTAATCTGCTAAATCTGTTGAACCGCCTGAGCTGCTAAATCGGTTAAATCTGTTGAAAAGCGGAATGATTGTAATTTGTGTAAAACATGTTAATCTGTTTAATCTGCTGCGACTTGAAAAGAAGTCAAATCTGTTAAATGGACATAATTAGTCTGATATTTTCTGTAATGGAATAAAGTGGCTATGACACGAGGTTAGACTCCGTTTGCGGTAGAAGCCTGCCCGAAAGCAACCGGCTTAACCAGCGACCGCAAACTATCAGTCTAATGTGAGAGGTTGTAGGCATAACTAAAATATGCTTAGACATGAGGTTAGGTCTGGCTTGTGGCAGAAGTCTGCCTGGAACCGCCAGGCATATCCAGCGGCCACAAGCTACCGACCTAATGTGAGAGGTCTGTGCATTAATATTTAATTAATTCAAATCTGAGAAAAATATGATGTCTAAAACGTGTTAGGTGGATAGGGTTAAACCAACTGGACTGATGAATTTAACAAACCCGTTTCATGAATCTGCAGGTCCAATACAAAGTTAGACAATCTTTAAGTCTGTTAAATCTGTACATCTAATCTGTTAGTCTGAAAACTTGTTAACTTGATTGTCTGATCTTTGAACTAGTAAATCTGAACTCTGTATGTCTGAAACTTGTAAACAAGTTAATCTGAAATCTGTTAGTTTGGGGACACAAGGTTAGGATGGGTAATTACTTGTGTCATCTGTTGTGTGGGACCCATATTAGTCAGTAACCCTTTCTGGTATCAAAACTTTGACCCAACAGTAGGTAGGGTCCGGGCACGCTTACTGAACTAATTATAAGCGGTTCATTCTGATAACGGCGAGGGGTGTTGATGGTGCGTTCCAACCGGGTCATGTGCATGCATGGATCCCGGTCTGCCTCTGAGGATGTAAGACACCGTGACATCTATAAATAGGTCTGTGTCATTCAAAGGTTGCCAATTTTGGGAATGATACACACTTTTGTGGGGCTGGCACAGGGTATTTATGTATTAGGGAGCCGATCGCATAGGGTAGGATTTAGGGTACACTTAGTTCTGTCGGTTCTGTGGGGTACTGTCTGTTTCTGTTGGGTGGTAACACCTGTCTGTTTCTGCGTGGTACCGTCTGTTGGGGTGGTAAAGGCCCATTTACTAGTGTACACCTAATTCTAACATTCTGTTTCCGTAGGGATTATTCAGTTTTCGTTTCTGTCTCTATTCGGGCGGTAAAGGCCCATTACTAGCATTCTGTTTCTGTACTTTCTGTTCGGGTGGTAATGGCCCGTTATTAGCATTATGTTTCTATACCTTCTGTTAGTGTGGTAAAGGCCCATTATTCTGTTTCGGTTTCTGTTTAGACATTAGGGTAACACCTAATCCTGTTATACTAGTATTAGCGCAGAGAAGTCAAAAGTAATATCATCCTGTTTCTTCTGTTTAACCTAAGTATATCTGTTATTCATGTTTCCTGTTATCTCTCATCCAGTTTTATTGGTATCCCATGACATTATTATCTGTTCATAACTGAAAGTCACTGGACTTGCCAGACTTTATGTCTGACCCTTGTTGTTTCGCCTCTTTTATTCTGTTTCCTCCCCCCCCCCCCCCACGCCAGGTTTTCAAGGAGGGAATACTCTAGCTTGATCCGGGTCTTTCTTCCTTCTTGGAGTGCTTGAAGTGCTTAAAGTATGGCTTGTCTTTTTCTGACATCTTCGGTGGGGATTATGATTTTAAAGTTTTGTACTCTGATGACTTTTGAACAAGGCTGATATATATGTACTTGAGTTTTTTGTAAAGTTGTAACCAAACTGATTTCTGTCCGCTGCAATAAAGTTATAAAGTTTTTCAAGTATTATTTTTATATCTGTCTTGTAATATTTTGTTCTGTTTACTAAAATGCTACATCAAAGTTAAGGCATTCCCTTTGTGAGTGACCTTAACGGACGTGGGGTGTTACAATAAGCATTAAATATAAATAATTAACGCTTACACAGTCTATCAACCTATCGATTGACATAAAACTAAACAGTTGGGATTAGTGTATGCCAAATATTATCCCAACACCCGTGTGGGGTTTCAATCCACAAACGCTGAATATTATTTGTATGGTTGGGCGATGTGTAAAATTTATCGTCCTAATCAATATTCTTCAAATGGGTGTACATAAACAAATCGTCTGATTTATAAATGAATATTTATTTATTTACATTCATGTTAAAAATTATATTTTTAACTATATAATATTTTATTTCAACACATCAATATATTTCCATTCATTCACATGACAATAAATTTCCACCACACAACAAAATCAAACAAGTCGTCCATGGTCTGTGGATAACGGGTGTCTGGTGCTGCTAAGCACCGTCTGATCCTAGTATATAATTTTAACTAGAAAACAAGGATTAAAGTGAGAATTTCTCACCGAGAAGCTAAACCAAACGCCGCGACTCTTCATTTGTAGAAATCTCCGCCGTGCTCGCCCTTTATCACTTTCGTCGTCCGTATCCAGTACATATATAAAAATCGCATCTTTATATTGTTGCTATGTATATAAAAGTCACATTTTTATAACTGATCTATATGGATAAAAATCACATTTTTATACTGCTACTATATAGATAAAAATTCTATTTTTATAACGGTGTTCTTATAATAAAGATCATATTTTTATCTCGCCATTCTCTATATAAAAATCACATTTTTATATATAAAGATCGTATTTTATATCAAATCTACATTATAAAAATCAGATTTTTATAATGCTACGTTCTACAATTAAAATCTCACCTTTCTATGATTAAAAATTAATCATTTTTAATAGCATCAAATAAATAAAACAAAAGAAATATAAAGCTTACAGCATTTGTTCGAGGCAAAAGGAGGGCTCAGGGTGGCGCGGGGCTTGCTGGTGTTCACGGTGGAGCGGGTTTTCTAGAGGAAAAAGGGGGTTTTGCGGCTGTTTTGGGAAGAAGGAGGAGGAGGGGGTGCGGCCGTCGGGGGGGGTGACGGGAGGTGCACAGGTGGAGCGGGGGGTCAGGTGGAGGTTGCAGTTGGTCGGAAGAGTGAGGTGGCGGCGGTTTTGGGGGATTTAAACGGGCGATGGAATTTAAAAGGAGAGAGGAGAGATGAACGAGGTCTGGTGGGGGAGGAGGATCTTCGGAGGCGGCGCTGGCGATAGGTCATCGGCCGGTGGTGGTGGACGGAAGGGAGCGGCGACAAAGGTCGAGCGGTTTTTTTTTCGGATTTGAATAAAGAGAGAGAGAGGGTTGAGTGTATTAGTTTATATAATTACTATTTTATAATTCCCAAAAAGTTGACTTTTTATTTGACCTCCAAACGAGACCCAACAACTGTTTCCCTTAGATAATTACCCCCATTCCGAACACAATGGGATATATATCGTAAGCAAGTATGGCGGTTTCGAGCAGTTTCCGTCAAAATCAAAATATAAATCTATATATTGAATTTTTAACGCACATTTCAATTTATCGGGGCCACATACGGACTCTAAAAATTCCCAAAAATATTTTCTAGCTTCGTATTGATGATACAGTTCTAACAAAACTAATTTCGTTAAATTCTGAGATCGTTTGAAAAATGGCTATTTTCTGGTCGATCCAAATTGACTAAAACTATCAAAACAGTTTTACTTCACCACGCTCACATATTGCTTTAAAAAATTATGAATTTTGGAATCTAGCAATAATTTGCCATCCCGGATCCAACAAAAGTGGTTTCGTTGAAAACGGAGGTCATTTGCAAAATTTCCAATTTTAAGGGCCTGAATTCCATAGTAGTTTAACTAGACTAGTACTTAGGTGCAAACTTTCAACTAGATCAGACGAGATAAACTATGCGATGCACCACAATCAAACAAGGTATGAACTGAAAAATCAGAAATATATACAAGGCTTTCAACAGAAATACTACCTCGATCGGGAACTGGAGCGACATTGAGAGCATGAACTTACCCTCCTGAAGGTCCAGCACGCTGAGTCTGACCCTGGCCTTGCCCTTGCTTCTTCAGGCAATCCCTAGTAAAATGTCCAGTCTCACCGCAGAAAAAGCACTCACCATTCTTCCTTTTCCTCTTCTTACAATCCTTAATAAGATGCCCAACTGAACCACAATAATAGCACTTCCCCTTTTTGTTATTGCCCTTGTTGTTGTTCCCCTTGTTGCCTTGACTGCTCTGACCGCTTGGATTACCCTGATTTCCTTTCCACTGGGAATCAGTCTTCTTGGCTTGAGTATCATTCATCTTGATCACTTTCTTGTCACTCCTATTCTCTTCACTGAGCAGGGCCATATTTACCAAACTTTCGAAAGTTGCCCCCAAGGGTATATGAGTCATGGCTAAACCATGTAATGGCTCGTTTAATCCTAGAGCAAAGTATAGGGCCTTCTTCTGAGCTGTGTTAACCAAGTCTAAACCGACCCGAGCCAGTTGATTAAACTTATCTATGTATTCCCTAATGGTCATATCCCCTTGTTTTAGTGATAGGAACCTTAGTCCAAACTTTCCCCGAAAGTCATCCCAAGTCTCAATTGGCCTAGTAGCGGTGGTGACCACCTAGCAACGTGCAGCTTCTTCCTTTAGCAACCACACTGCCAATAAAACCTTCCTACGATCATCTATATCAAAGAAGGCAAAAAGATCTTCGGTTTCTTTCAAAAAATTCCTTGCCTCTACATAAGTCTCGGTTCCAATGAAATTCTCGCCACCCATCGCCTTAAAGTCTTTGCAAATCTCCGCGAAATCCTCTTGTGGATACTGAGGGGGAGGAGGAAGAGGAACCTCAGCGACAGGAGGAGGAGGAACATTAACTACAGGAGGAGGAGGAGGAGGAACATCGGCGGGGCCGGCTTCGGTCGCCCTAGCCTCCAAAAGTCTCCTATACAAAACAGGTACGTGTACTCCCTCCGGAATGGCAAAGTTATTGGCCATACTGGAAACGAAGAAAAAGATAGATTCAGAATGCAGAAAAACGAAGGAATTTTGCTAATGGCTTTTTGGGGAATAGCCTTTAAAATAAACTAGGCTTTTCTTTGGAAAATACTTTATACTTGGTTTTGAAAATAGTTTTTCAAAAGTTTTAAAAAAAAAACCTTTTTGTTCCCTTCTCGTAAACCATATGCTCTGATACCAAATGTAACACCCCACCTCCGCCAGAATGTCTCTTGCAAGCACTCTGACTTTGGAGGGGCGTTTGAATCAGGTAAACATGCATAATGATATATCAAGGCAGAACAAGAACATATGTATATATGTAAACAGAGTAAATAACATAGATAAAACAGCGGAAGATTTCAAAGCATTTCAAAACAAGTCTGGTACAACATAATGTCAATTTTCCAAATACACAAGTCTAGATAAAAATAACATTACTGAAAAACTGAAATACATAAGTACTATCCCCAAAATAAGTGATAACCATAGCTAGCATCATGTCAAGACCGTACATGAGCTAAAATCCCACAAGCAAGCGATCAGAAATCCAAGCTAAGCTCCAATATTCCCACCCTGAGAACCTGGGGGGGGGGGGGGAACGGAAGAAAAGAGGCAAAAGAAAACAGGTCAGTCAAAAAGACTGAGTAAGCCCTACTACAATCAATGTAAACTGATAAAGTTAACTGGCATGATGAAAGCTGGGATGAACATATGGATAACAACATACTAGCATGATGATTAACTAACAAGGCAGATAAAGGTGTCATCGCATAATCATGTTTAAGGTTTTGCACCACAGGTGTACTAGCAAACTAACATGACTTGAATAAACAAGTATTGATCCCTTGGCCCAAGCTTTGGCCCAATAACATGAAATGACCCTAATACAAGGTCTAACCAAACGGTCTAGTCGATCGGCTCCCTATAAGCCTAACTCGTCACGTGTTGGTGTCCATACGGCCCAAACATAATTGTAGTCAGACTGTGCCGGGTCTCCCGTCGGGTGTATCAATCCCTAGGGTGGCAACCCCTGGACACCATAAACATGCGTGCACAGTCTCGATCTACTGGTACCCGTGCATGTTTTCCCCGGCTTCGGACTATGTGCACGACCATAAGTCCGCCCGGAACTACACCGGCGTACCACTCTGCCGTCGTTTTTGGTCACTTACCTCCAGTTCAGTAACCGTGCCCCTCACCCTAGCCTAGTCCCTAGGGCCATAATGATACAAACTTGGGATTACTGCTGGAGTGGACCCCCTTTGCTAG
Organism: Allium sativum; assembly: GCA_030737875.1. Lineage (NCBI taxonomy): Eukaryota > Viridiplantae > Streptophyta > Magnoliopsida > Asparagales > Amaryllidaceae > Allium > Allium sativum. The sequence continues at coordinate 860,058,295 of CM060918.1, read as the reverse complement.
GATTTTTCTAGTGGGTTAAGTACGGTTTAACCCTCTTGCTAATCATGGATTAAATTGGTTAAGTGTAACGATGAGTTCACGACTTAACCCCGATTAATCTACCAAGCCCAAATTGGTTAAGTATTAAGTGGACCATGACTTAACCCTAATCACGAGGCATTAATTAATTTAATGCGCCTTAACCTCTCACATTAGACCTTGTTGTGGTTACTAGTTAAGCCGGGCGGGTCCGGGTAGCTTTACACCACAACTTGGTCTAACCTCGGTTTCAAGGTACAACATGACCAACTTCTCACATTGTGTCCTATTGGTTGTAGCAACTAGTTAAGCCAGTCGGTTCCGGGTAGGTTTACGCTACAAACTCAACCCAACCTCGAGTTGGTCACACTTATCTTTTCTAACTGTCATGTCCATCATTTTTCCAAAACATGTTACAAGTTTTCAAGCATTTGGGTAGACCTAACTTAATAGGTAAATTCACAAAGGGTAGACCTAACTTAATAGGTAAATTCCCAAGCTTATTTTTTTATGTCTTTTAAATATACCCAACCCCAAAACGCAATCCCATCGCTTACATATCGCAATAGTGCATAAAGGATAGAAAGAGGGAACTTGGCATAATCATGACATAAAGGTGTTGAAGCCACAAGTTCAACATGGTGGCATATGAAATGTACATGTGTCCATATACTTGCATATTACATTTTTAGGCCTCAAAAAGCATGCATAAAACCAAACTTAGCATATTGGTGATACATGGTGATAAATGACATGTAGAAATGGCCATAAGTTCGCATTTAGCCTCACGTGCAAGTTATCATAAGGGATATGATAACTTACATGTTGCCAAAATGCAACCTTTAGCATAAAGCTTGAAGCTTTATGTTCATATACTTAAGATAAGCTTGCACAACATAATAACATGAACAAAATGATCACCCCAAACTTGCATAACCTAACATGGCAAACTTGCATATAAACTTGCATATTATAACATGATAAACTTGCATATCATAACATGGCAAACTTGCATATAAACTTGCATATCATAACATGGCAAACTTGCATATAAACTTGCATATTATAACATGATAAACTTGCATAGCATAACATGGCATACTTGCATAACAAAACTTGCATATCATAACATCTCAAACTTGCATAACATGACATAGTAAACTTGCATATCATGGCAAACTTGCATATCATACATTTAACTTTAGAGTTTAAGTATGAAAGTAGAATAGGGCTTACAATGCTTAAAAGTCACAAAAATATGACAAAGCCCTTATGAAATCAATTAAACCCAAAATGCAAGCTCTAATAGAAAATCCCTTGAGCCAAAATGATCAAAACCCTTGCTTTATGATGCAAATATAGAAACTTGACTTGAATGCAAGCTAATGATGCTCATACAAGCTTGAAAACACTTGTATGCATGGAAAATCTCTCATAGAAATTTATTTAGAATTTTATGAAGAGAGTGGAGGCCATGAGAGGTAAAATTTTGCCATAGTTTAGTTGTAGGATTGATTAATGATGATTTAGGGATAGGTTAGGGGCTTATTTATAGAGATTAGGACTAGTTTCAACCTTAGGATTAAACCCTAGTTCCAATCTCAGCCCTTAAAACCGAATCTGGCCCCCAAACTCAACACAAACCCAAAATGGTGCACTAGGCAGAACTGCCCGGCTGGACCAAGTCGACAGCCAAGTCGACAGGGCTGTCGACTTGGGTCCAACCAAGTCGACAGGGATGTCGACTTGGGTGCTCTGGCGGGAGTTTTCCCGCCTGGCCCAATCTTACACTAATCTCCAATTTCAAACTTGAATTTGAAATCTGTTTTTGCTTTGGAATTTTCTGAAAACTTCGTTGGGCATTAATCGGGTCATTCAGACTCCGATTTTCAAAAACTCGGACTCTATTTCGCGTATTTTTCCGAGATGAACGCAATGGCATAGCCCGTTTTCCTTGATTCATATTTTAGAATTAAATTCTTCCTCGATTTATGTTATAACTGGTTATTGAAAATACGGGTTGTTACAATTTTGTTTGTATACTATACATGTGGAACGTGAGATGTAAGCGTTCTGCTAGATTCTAATTACTTGTGATTAGACATTATTATAATATCAGAAAAGTATCGATTTCCAAAACTGTTCTGGGTTATCGTAAGGTAAAAACCATCCGTGTTTATGTGTGGATCGGTCTTACGATTGTCATTTCTTTTGAAAAGGATTTTGGAAGGTTAAACGAGTGATTTGAGTTTACTTACACTAGTCCCATGATTGAACCAGAGTTTATTTTGTTTTGTTTCCCCTAAACTTTTGGGTGCCCAAATTTGTACGGGCAGTCAAGTAGTTCAGGACTTTACAGATATACTTGGAGGAGCTTGAAGCAGGAGGCTTCAGGATTATATAACTATTGATATTTCCGTTGTGTGTAAGTGTTGTACTCTGATAATGTTATTATATATATATATATATACTGTTTTATTGCAAAGTTATGTTATATATTATCTTTTATTCCTCCCGCTGTGAGATTCGTGTTTACTATGATTGTGTTCTTCTTCTTCTTCTATTCTAATTTTCTATCTTATCTATTCTCACCCTCTAACTTCTTTCTTTTAATGATCAGGTATTTCCGATGTTTGAATAGTCAACATTGTTGTTTTGTGTTGATTTTCAGAGTCGAAAATCCCGGGTCGTTACAGTGGTTCAGCGCGAGGTTAAGTGATTACCTTGACTCTGTCGCGCGACTCAGTAGAGATAGGGTTAGTAATACTCTAGATTGAGTTTGAGTGTATATATACGAGTGAACGTATTTTTAGATTTTTTATAAAAAAAAATTATATTGTGGAGATTTATTGGTTGAGTTGTTTGTCAATTCTAGTCGATCAGTTTGATCCATTGTATCGATAGGGGTTTCTAAACACTCAAGTACGATAAACCGACACAGTATGTTTTGATAGAGGGTAAATGAGATAATTTTACCCAAAGTATATTTCGATATAAAGAAAATATTTATGTTTGAATTATTATAGTATGTTGGATATATTGGTTGTTATTATAATCGAGTAAGATTATAAAAAGTAAAATGGTTATATAAATAACCAAACAGAACTCGTATAAGTGTAATATGTGAAATCAGCTGAATTAAATCGGAATTTGAAATTAAAATTCTGAAAACTGGGAAAAAGTGTTTGTAAGTGGATTTGAGTTAAGTATAAGAAAAGTTTAAAAATCTGGGAGATTTTAAATTGTTTACAAGTATCGTGAATGATATTTTGAAAAAGATTTCAAAATGAAAGTGTTCAAAATTTTAGTTTTGAAGTGATATAGTATTGAACTTACTCGATAGCTGGGAAATAACCCTGATGATGTTGGCCACATCATCAGTGTTCATTTTCAAGCTCTAAGTGACAGATTACTACCAAAGATTTTGTATTTGAATTGTTTTGAGAAAAACAAGTTGTTTTGAATCCTGTAAAGGAATGTCTGATTCTTGAGAAAAGAAAAGTGGTTTAAAACTCCCAGGAAGAGACTGTTTGAATTAAAAATAAATAGGAATTTGCAAAAATAAATGTGAATTGAATTGAAACCAATTAACTGGAAATTGAATTAGAATGTAATATGTTGAGTAGAATCAAATTGTGAGTTGTGAGATAGGAATCGGAAATGGTATTAAATGGATGAGTTAGGAGTTGGGATCAAGAATGGAACTTTGGTTTGAAATGGAATTTGGCTTGGATATGTGAATGATTTGATTTTGAGAATAAAATTGGGATTTTGTTTGGGAATGCATTTGTATATGCGGACAGGGTAGCAGATGGAAAGGATATAATGATATGCCCGACAAAAAGGTACATGTTTAAATTTCCATATGAGTTTTTATGCGCCGAATCGGCAAGCCACTTGGCTTTTTGATTTTCTTTTTGAAAGGAAAGGGCCTAGAAGGGCGAGTTGGGGTTTGAACTATTGACCGGTACAAAGGAGGTGCTGGCGAAATTTCTGGAAATTTAGGGTGATAGAAAATTTTAAGAATTCAGAAAATTTTCATTAATCGAAATTAATTAACATTTTAATTGGAATTAATCAATTTAGTGAAAACTGAAGTTAAAAAGTTAAAGTATAATTTTTAACCCAGTTAATAGGGTCTGTCTTCTACCTTAGCAATTTTGAGGACGAAATTATTTTAAGGGGGGATGAATGTAACGTCCCGTATTTTTCGGTGAAATAATTAATTAATTTAATTACTAAATATCGATTTGGCAGTATCGATAACTTGAATTAAATAATATTTATATTTAATTAATACAAATAATAGAATAATACATTTATTTTTGAAATGATCAAAAATATTTGAATTCCCAATGTTGTATGAATTAGATCATTTATAAGATATAATTCAGTTAAGAGTTGAATTATAATAAAGAATATATTATTTAAACGAAGTTTGAATGTATAATAATTATAATTGAACTCGAAATGGCACTGCAGTTCGTAATTTGGCGATTCGAACTTTAAACGAATATACAGAAGTCGTTTTAAGTCGGATTTCTGTGAAATAAGAAACGTTCGGAGCTGGTGAGGTATATTTTTCTAATGAAAGAGAAAAATCAGGATTTCGTCAGGTAGATTTTGATTTATGATCAAATCAAATTTTCAAATGGTCGCCATAGAAACGTTTATCGACCGTAACAGTTTATTTGATGTAACTAGATATCAGTTTCGAATTTAGACAAGATTCTTTTGGGACATAGTGATAATTTAATTATTAGAATTTTACTGTAGTTTTTAATTTATTAAATACGCAACTTTTTATTTGGAGAATTTTGCACCCTGTAACAACATTTTGGGGTTTCACAATATTTTTAGAATCATGGTACCTCGTTGGACACAACGATATTTTTATTTATGTCCGTAGCAGCTCGTACATGAACAGAGTTTTGTGTAATGGGTACCGATATTTTCTAAAACTTTATAAAAACAAAACATATGAGATTCCTTTGACTTTATCTGTATAAATGGCCACGTGGTTTGGCTTAAATAGCTAGATTTCTTTATATACCATATAGTCATATGTTTGCAAACGCAAAATGATATTAAAGCGATCTATCCACCTGTGAATGGGACGTCCAATAATGAACAAAAAGGAGGAATATCCAGCCGTATGTATAAGAGTACTGTACGGGACAAAAGCATGTTATAAACCAATATTTGTAGTAACCAATATACAAATATACAAGGAGATCTGAATATATATACAATGTCTTCATCTCCAAGGTTCATACGCGCCCCTATTCTCCACATACAGACCGTCTATGTTTTTACCAATCAGCTGAAATAAAAATTCACTCCTACAAAAAAATATTACTGCCATAGTAGCCTATGCTTTTGTATCGGCAAGGACAAGAAAAAAATTTAATGATGCACATGCCGAAGTCATTTTCATGCAGACCTGCTCACTTACGTCCCTTCATACCCAAGAGGAATTCATATGAAAATTGTTTCCTTGGTTGCCAAGGAAGTGCATTACCTTTCTATTTCAAACGCAGACGAACTGTACTCACTGCACGCCTAAGAAAAACATGAATTGTCTAAATCAAACGTAGGCTTCAACCTATCCTAGCCTACGAGACAACTCCATGACAACCAAGTATACGTGATGGCCAAACTTTGTAACTCTATAAATACAACATACATGCGTCTCCTTCGTTTTCCCAGAAGCGAAAACAAGAAAAGAAACCAGATCTGTGAAACGTTATTCCCCCACCGATACTCAACGTAAAAATTTGAAATAAATTGCATTGAGCTCCTTTCGTCAAGAGCTACAAGCTCATACCATCCTCTTACAACTTGACGCTTCTCAGGGTTGCTCGAATACTCACAACAGACGTAGGGTTTGTTTTGTTGAAATATATCGAGTTGTCTTAGATGCTAATGTTGGTGAAGAGAACTCGAAGAGAGGAGCTTTGGTGGTGGCGGTGTTTGTTTCCGATGTACGAGGAAGGAGAGTGAAGCATTAGCAGGGATTGTTGTTTTTCTGTGAGCTCAGGTCTTGTATGGTAGGAAGATAGAAACCGCTACCTTCAAATCCAAATGCATATTTGGATTTAGCAAGAAAAAAACCGCAAAGGTATACAAAGTTTGGGAATTTTCTGTGAACTTTGATGTCGCAGGTTCCTATAAATTTCAAGAAGGGGTTTCGACATGAATTAACGGGGAGGATCGGAATGGGTGTCAGTGGTATGGAATTGAAGAAGAATTGAAAAGAGGATTTTAGATGATTTTTGCTGTGATTTTAAGGTGAAGAATTGAGGAAATTTGAGCAAGGGAGTGATCAAAAATGGTAAAGTGGAGCAGCAGATTTTTGGTATTGGAGAAGACGGGGTGAAGAAATCGGGTCTGGTATTTTTAAAGAGGATAGTTGGGTCGAGATTTACAAGGGGTAAGGCCCGGATATATTAACTTCAAGTTTTAATCTAAATTTAATAGTATAGGAACTTGTATAAATCATAACTTCTCCATACGTTATCAGAATTACACAAAACAAGATCCGTTGGGATCGTATGGACGGTGGCTACACCATGGAACTGATTGGGAGTGGATTGGAGCTCGTTTGAATTTATGGCAAAATAAAATGCCTGAATGGAACCATTGAACGGATATTGTTATTTGATGATAAACCGAACAAGGTGAGTAAATCTCACTAACTCTGCTCAACTTATATTTTCAAACGTATTTTCGGATTCGATAAATAATGGTTGTTTGCTGTGTGTTGGCTGTTTGGTTGAACTGCTAATTTATTGGTTGAAATATAGATAACGATATATATAAATCGTTAATCGAATTGATTCTGTTTATCAGAATACTTCATATTCGTGTTATTCATGTGATGAACATCTGTAGATGCAGGGAAACAGGTCGGAGTAACCCAACTGGGTTCATCAACATTTATTTTACTGTTTTTCATATATTGTGATATATGATGTGATTTATAATCTGTTGTTGATTTTGTGTGTTTGATCATGGTTATTTGGAACTTTTAAATACCAAAAGAAATATTGGAATGTGAAAAGGGAAATTACAAACTATAATTTGAAATAAAATATTTATGTAAAATCAAGGGATTTTATATAAAAAGGAAATTTAAATGTATATTGAAATAAGAATTTTATGAAATCAAAATGGATTTCATAAAAGGAGTTTTTGAAAAAGTAATAAGTAACTTCTGTATAGAATTTATTTACAGTTATATGGAAGTGCAAAAGTCCGTTTTGGTTAAATTACTTAATAGAAATAATAAGAAGAAAATAGAGAACTTTATGGAATAAATAAGATATTTTGAAAATGAGAACTATAGGAAATAAATAGGATACTTTGGAAAAAGGAAAGTAAAACAAATGAATTGAAAAGGAAATATTTGGGAAATAAAGAGAATTATAAAATAGTAGATTTTAAATAGAATCTGTTTTAACAGATAAATTGAAAAGTTAAATTTATAAATAATACTTTTATAAATAAAAATATTTATCTTTTGATAAATGAAAATATATAAGTCAAACTTATATAGAGAAGCAGAAATCGGTTTAACATTGATATTTTATGGAATATGAATTCAGCATTTATAAAGGGAAATTTAAATGAGATTTTAAGTGTTAGAAGTTAAAAAGAGTTTTATACAAATAATTATGTAAATAGAAATAGAAATAGAAATTTAAGTTGAGGTATTGTTTTCAAATATGAAATCAAATTGAATAGACTATGTAAAAGAAACATTATTCACATTCGAATGTGAATAATGAAAATAAGCAAAGATTTTGCAAATAAAAACATGTGTAAGGAAATTGGGTTCTGAAACAGGAATTCAAACAGTAATGAAATTCCGAATGGTTAAGAAATAAAGAACTTGTTCTAAAAATGAAACAAGTGTTGTGATTTATAAACAAAGTTTATAAATGAACTAAAATAAAATTATCAGTGGATAATTGAGATGTTTTAAAATGATTAATAAAGTATATTTTCTAAATTTTGAAAATAAGAATTTACGAATATATAGAAATGGAAAATGAATAAATTAATGATAAGTGAATTTGTGAGATAAATGTTGAATGATGATAGATCAATATAATTTCCATCTAGAAATAATATCGTTGTTTGCACACCTGTTTTCTTTGATAGTTAAATCACCGACTATCGAAGTTTTTGACCATTTTTACATCGTCGATACGGAGAGACCTGGACCAAATTTTTTATCTGAAAACCACTCTATATGGACGTTAGCATTGCGATCAAATATGATGAAAATAAGTGAAGACGGAGTTATGCAAGGGCTATCCTATTTACAGAATAGTACCTTCAGTTTGTCCAGTCCCAGGACAACGTAATTGGATGAATGTCTGACAAAGTATATCTAGCGGATCGTGTAAGTTGATCTCTTCAAACATACTTATGTTTGGTGGCGAAAGACTTCGTTTCTCTTAGCTTTATACCTATGGTATTTTTGGGGAAATCAATTTGTGATTTGGCGGGCATGACAATGTGGCATTAAAAGTGAATGGTGGTCAGGTGTTCCAAAAGAGACGTCATGACCTCAAGCCTCATCAGCCGGGAAATGACAAAACTCGGGCAGGCAGCATGGCTAAGTGGGTCACTCCCATTAGGATGTATATCACCTATCTAGAGAAAATCCATTTCACTCTTTTATCTATTTTGATACTGTCCCTTTTCGGGAAACGGTGGGTAGCTCCCAACCATTGGTGATATACATTCGATACACTCAAGCGAAATGAGTGGTCGGTAATGTGTGGGCCGGGTTGCAAGACGTTCTTGTTGAACCCAGTGTATTCGTCTCTAGAGATACACTATCGGCAGGTGGTCCCATACCATGTCATAGTCGAAATCCAATCTCCAATAAGAGCCTGCGATTTTGTCTGTATACTATACGTGTTGAACGTGAGATGTAAGCGTTCTGCTAGATTCTAATTACTTGTGACTAGACATTATTATAATATCAGAAAAGTATCGATTTCCAAAACTGTTCTGGGTTATCGTAAGGTAAAAACCATCCGTGTTTATGTGTGGATCGGTCTTACGATTATCATTTCTTTTGAAAAGGATTTTGGAAAGTTAAACGAATGGTTTTTGTTTACTCACACCGGTCCCATGACTGACCCAGAGTTTATTATGTTTTGTTTCCCCTAAACTCTTGGGTGTCCAAATTTGTACAGGCAGTCAAGTAGTTCAGGACTTTACAGATATACTTGGAGGAGCTTGAAGAAGGGGGTTTCAGGATTATATAGCTATTGATATTTCCGCTGTGTGTAAAGGTTGAACTCTGATAATGTTATTCTATATATTTATATATATACACACTGTTTTATTGCAAAGTTATGTTATATATTTTATTTTATTCGTTCCGCTGTGAGATTCGTGTTTACTCTGATTGTGTTCTTCTTCTTCTTCTATTCTAATTTTCTATCTTATCTATTCTCACCTCTAACATCTTTCTTTTAATGATCAGGTATTTCCGATGTCTGAATAGTCAACATGGTAGTTTTGCGTTAATTTTCGGAGTCGAAAATCCCGGGTCATTGCAGAAGCCCAGTTCGAAGAGCTTCTGGCATCGGTAGCAGCTACTTAGTATCGGTATCGACCTGCTTTTATGCTTTAGGTGTTGGTTTCAACTCTGTATTGCTTGCATTTCTAGGTAACACCTCCATGTTTTTGCATAGTAATTTGGTATCACTTTCATACTCTTTTCTTTGTAACTCCAGTGCTACCTTTATGTAGTGGTATCAACACCAAACATATTGGTGTTGGTAGCGCTTCTTTGCTTCTGTCCCATGTATTCGTTATCGAATTCCAAACTTGCATATTTGATGTCGAATTGATTTTTGTCACTCCTTATGCTCTGTCTCATCTTTATTGTTCGAGATATTATTTTCCAGCACCAACTTCGTGCCTTTGTTTTTGCTTTCCTTTAGTATTGGAACATCTGCTTCTGTTTTCAGTGTTCAGTACCGATACCAATCTGGACTGCTTATTGTCGTTGGTATCGGTACTTTGCCTTTGTTGTCACCTTCTTTGTATTGGTACCAAGCTCTTTTATTCTCCTTTATTGGTACTAATAGGTATGTTCCAAATCTATTTTTGGTCTCGTTCTTCTATACCTCTACCCTTGTTGTTCCGGTATCGGCTCTTTACTGTTATAGCTCTTACTATTTTCTTTCGGTGTTGGCTTAATTCTCTCCGAAGCCTTTGCTTTTGTATCAATCCCTTCATGATACCCCTTTACCTCTATGGTCTCGGTATCGAATTTTGGTAGTAAAAAAAATGAAGAAACGAATTCTACCACAACAAATATATGGTTAAAAAGGGTGTAACCGATAAGGGATTACAGTCCAAAGTTCATGTTTGTCCTTGCTTCCACGGCACTTCTGACTCCATAAATGAAATAGTAAAGTCGATCCATCTACGGTTGCACATCAATAAACATTAGTGTCTATAATAATATTGAAAAAGACCTTCGTAGAAAATGTTAGGTCATGAACCAATTTTTCAAAGTTAGAGTTGCCAATTAACCTCAACTCTACAATATGGCAGTACTTCTACTTAAAACTCGCATTAGTTACTGATAGTAATCATAATAAATTCAACTAAATTAATTTTATTTTACATCCATAGTGAGGAACAAATCTCTTGTCTCAGCAAACTGTAATGATTGCAATTTTGTGCTCCATTATATAACTAAATTTAAAAGTATTATTTCCGTGACTATTACCAAACCCATTACAAAATGAAACGCTAGACGACTACAGTGAACATTCAAATTGTTGTCCGTAAAATAACTTTTTAAAATTGTTAATTACATGATAACAATTGTAGGATCATACCCATAACCCTTCCATCCATGCATAGGTTGTGAGATCAGCATTGGCTGCTTTTTAGTACAAACTACAACATAACCTTCATTACCAGCAATCTTCCAATATCAATTAGACCTACTAGTCACAAAAATATGTTGTGAAAATGTTCAAAAAAATATAATGAAATATAAATATACATCCATTAGAGTATAATTAAAAGAACAATCGCAGAGAAACATGTTCATTGTAGAAAATATACGCAACTAGGTATAACGAAAACTGCCAGAATGGTAAGACCACTTCACTGCCTCTTTATTCACCATGACAATTAAAATCAAGGCTTAAACCTAAATTTTTGTTATTTCCATTTTATTTTGTATAAAAGAACATCATTCAACTTGGATCTTGTAAGTGTCAATGATCTTTCATATCATTATTATTATAAACTACTTTTGACATGTATAACAAATATATTTGATTTTTTTTTAATAAAAAGCATGTCTAGATGGCTTAAAAATTTTTATTAGGATCTGGAAATGGCTTGACCAGTCCTAATCAACGTAATTTAGTTCTAAATCTGAAAATTCACCTAATAGGTGTAACATCGAGAAGACAAAATTTAATTCCTACTTACCTAAATTGACTAAAATGAATCCAACTTTGCATGCATATTTACCAAAGTGTCAAAATAACAGTTCCACTATTGAGGAATAAGCAGTAATAACTAGGCAAACTACAACACCTTCCCAAGCGATTAATGTGGCGACCCGAACTTCCCCGTGAAGGAAAGAACGAATTGCTTTGAGGACAAGATGAATCAGAACACAAACAGAAGAACATTTCATTGCTTATTACAACAATTCCATCAAAATACAAGAATATACAGAGTATGAATAAATACTATACATCAGAAAAATATATCAGAGATTTAAATTACATTTAAATACATAGCAACGGAAAAATAATACAATACACAACTGAAAGAGATATACGGATACAAAGTTTTCCAGATATCATTCCAGCTGTAAATCAGGTTCCTGTGAATATAAATCTGCAAAACCAAAACTACTAGCTGCCCGTGCGGAAAATAGGGGCACCCAGAGTTTAGGTTAAAAACAATAAACTCCAGATCAGTCATGTGACTGGTGTGAGAACTAAAACAGTTATTAATCTTTATTTTAAAGTTTGGTAAATCAAGGGACCAGGCCGTATAACACGGAACAGGTTTCCTCTCAAGAAAACCAGTGCATAAAACAAATAACGCAATGCTAAATAAAGAAAAATGAAGCTATTATAAGACCCAGGTCTCATCACATAATGCAACGCAAGCTGGAGGATAGGGTTTTACCTTATAATAGCCAAAGAATGCTTGATACACTAAATTTCATCTTTTATTATTACTATAAGTGAAGAAAACAACTTCAAATATAAATGTATCAATCATAGGCGGCACAGTATCCCAAGCTACTATGTCCCCACACTAGGCTCTACAAATAAAACCGAATGTCACGTATTGGAAATTGGATTTCCGTCATGAGTCGAGGCAAGGGGCAAGCTCCTCTCCATTCGAGATACTCTAGCAAATGTCTCAGGACCACACACAGCGATCCTTGGAACCTCTAAGGTCGGTCCTCTCTTACTTTTGAGGATTAGTATTCCTGAACACACGTTTCCCGGTCCTATAGGACCTAAATCCGAGACGCCTCACATCCAACAACCACACAGGTAAAAATAACATAAATGTCAGGGCTGGTAGGTCACTGACATCACCTATAGCAAGAAAGAAACGTCTTGCACTCCTTGGGTCCTTATCCTGTTTCTGACTCATACCGAGGTGTGAGGCTCGCGAATTAACGCCATACACAAAGCTATGCCACATAGGCCGTGCTTTGATCATCAACCACAAGACTTTGCTTTTCAACTGAAGCCTTGATCATTTGCCACTTGGGCATGCCACACAGGAAATTCATGCCATGCAACTGATATCTATCGATATATAACCTCTAAGCTCGTACGTCTCAGAGAAGGGCGTTAAGCAAAAGAATAAATTCTCCGCTATCAAACAGTTATATATTTAATAGAAATCAATCACACAGAATAAAATACAATCTCAGACACACAGTCCATATACAAGTTCGTGCTAGGTCTGAACGAAACCGGAGGAACTTTATTCCTCGCATATCCATCGATCTTCAAGTACGTCTGTACGATCACCAACTGATTCCCTCCTCTTGGGTGTACAACCCAATCAAGATCATCAATAATCATCCAAACGATGTGAATACCTCCGGTCTTCAACAACCGCCTTCATCTTTGACTTATCGTCAAATCGGTTATTCAGAATGGGTATAAACCCGGCCTTTCCGAATAACCCGCGTATAAAATAAACAAGTGTTACACAAACACAACATACGCCTCATTCCAATTTGGAATTTTCTTTAATTCAAATACTCACATTCTTAGGGAAAGGTTCCCATTAATTTTATCAAAGATAAATTCTTCTAAATTTATTCTTTAATCTTCCTTTGGATATCATTTCAAACCATGTTAAGGTTTTCCAAACTAGTCGGGATTAGCGAACCACACCGAAGTAATTATTTATTTTATTTCCCAATCCCAACCTATTCATCCCATGGAGCAAAAATGGTAATACTCCATATCTAACATCACGGTGTTATCGGTAAATATTAATTACCATTTCACGTTCAAATCTAATTAAAGATTTAACTACCGCTTGGAGCAATACTGGTGATACTCCATTCTCGATCACTTTAATCTAATTAAAGATTAATTAAAACTCCACTTAGTTTTAATCTTCCCAAAAATCAATATCCTGTCTTTAACTGGGTTAAAGAACTAATGTCATCTAAAACACGGCTCACGGTAACCCAAAATCACTTTCCATTGTTAACCGGGTTAAAGAACAGCTGTTATTCAAAACACTGCTCAAGATAAACCCCAAAAAACAATTTAAATTCAATTCCAATTAAATACTAATTAACTGGACAATTTCACTAAATCTTAATTAAAAGATTTATTCTTTTCTAAATTGGGTTCAAGAACAGTGTTATTTAAGACACCATTCACGATGAACCCAAAATCCCATTTGATATTAAACACAAAGCTTTGGATAGAAAATATATCGGCTTATTTTCAATATCAAATTCTGAAACCAACAATATCGTATTGGAAATAACGATATATATATATATATATCTTTCAAATTTCCACAACCATATCTGTATAATCACGAAATCCAACATCGAAATATTCCGAAGATAATTTCGATTCAAATCCATTCCAATTCGTATATTGGAAATTCTGATTATTTTTAAAACCACTACAAACCCAATTTATCTATTCAAAAATATTGGATTATAATTCTAGTTCATAACTAGTTCATTTCGATAAAAATATATTTTTATCCTTTTTAAATATGGGATTTTTCACCTCAATTCTTTCTAAATCATTCATTATAATTTTCATAAATTATTATTTTTTTTAATAATTTTATCAAGGCCCGTTCAGTCGATTTCCAATAACGGTCGTCGAACTGCACTGTAACGAACCGGTAATTTCAATATATTAAAAATATAAAATTTATTAAAGATGAATGTTTATAAATAGAATTTAAGTTTGTACTTGAAAACTGCAGTGCAAACCAGAAATATGAATTTGAGTTTCAAATATAAACTTAAAAATATGTATATCCAAAGGTGCACTTGTTCAAAACCTAACAATTCAAATGGACACTTGTCCATATTGTTCTGCTGGCCTCCACGCGTCCCCCATCTATCTCTTACCCCCTGCACTTTTATTTCTTCCTTCCCGTTTCATTTACCAGCGGAAAAAAAAAGTTTCCCCAAAAATCAAAATTTAAAAGCTTCAACCAAAATCCCCCAAATTTAAATCATGGCCGATCTAATCCGCCTTCCGCCTCTTGTTTCGCCGCAACCATCAACGTCAGCCCTCGCCTTGGCCTCGTTCCATGCATCGCTATCTCCGGCTTCAACCCAGGAGCTCCTTTCGCACCTCGTCACCACCGCGAATCCTCAGGCAGGACCGCCATACCTAGTCCACCGCTGTCCGTGCTTTGCCTCCGCTACTACCTCAACCAAGCATCCGCAGACGATTGCAACTCGCTGGAACCGGGACTGAGCCTTTCACCCGTAACCCATTAGTGCCCAATGCTTTCAGTTCCAGTCCAACAGCAAACCAATCCGCCCGCTTCTTGCTCCCCATTTCATTGTCGATACAATGTAAGTCTCACATACGGAAAAAAAAACTTTTGCGAGCTATCTATTTCGGGTTCACTAAATATAATTGGTTGAGCAGTTTTGTACTGCAAAATTCTTTCTTGATTTCGTTTTATAAATATATATGCTTATGGTTGGGTTACTTGCACACAAATATAGGAGGTCTGCAAAGTTATAGATATAAAAATATTTGTGGAAATTAAGGCATTGGAAACATCGATACTACCATGTCCACATAATTATAAATCTGGTCTTAGTGTGTGTACGGAGAAGCTATCTTTGGTTTGTGTTTTTGTTTGTCTGAGTCCATAGTGGAGTCTTCATGAACGTTGTTTTCGCTTTGGGAGGAAGTCAACAGTGTTACAGTGGTAGATTTGAGAGGCGACTTGGTTTATATATATATATAAAAAAAAAAAAAAAACTGGTTTAATTGAAAAGCAGTTACTTGTTTTACAACAAAAAAAAAAAAAAAAAAATTGTATAGTTGAGTGGTTGGACTGATGGCGTAGGATTAGGAGGTTGCTAGTTCGAGTCATGTTGTAGTAGATTTGTTTTGTAACTTTTCGACAAAATCAAATTGTGCTCTTTTGTGAAATTTAGCCTATCATTCTAAGTAAAATCGTACCATTTAAATTTTAGGTAGTTGATCTTTTCTTTGCTCATCATCTTTAGCGTCATCATGTCGTCGTGCTCTGCGTTCATCCTTCGTATCTCCTGAGTTGCCACGAAAGGTGAGTTTCTACTCGCTCACTGACTAATATTTTCATTAAGCAAATTAATGATTTGAAATGTTGAGTGAAATGTTAGTTGCTCTAGAATTGTTTGCCTCGTGATTGTGCACGTGCGACACACACCGTTATTTCATTTGACACAATATGGGTGTATATTGATATGCTATGTTATTTTATCATCATGCAAGTTCCCCTTTAGATTAGAAAACATTTCGGGTTGAAATGATACATACCCGAACCCTTGTGTATTCGAATCAATTTGGGATGCGGGTTGAAATGATACATACCCGGGATTCGAATATTTTAAAGAATGGATTGAAATGATAAATATCCGTATCACTTGACCATATGATAGAAATTTTATACGGACACCGTGGTCAATGAAATTATTTTAAATAATTTATCGACTTTGGCAAGTTGAAATCTTAAGGAAATTTTTCTATATATCATAAAGAAAAGTTGAAAGAAATTTTGTGCAAAGTTTCCTTGAATTTTTATAAAGGGATCTAATTTGTATGGAAATAAGTTTTAAAGAGGGTTTCAAGTTAACACTTAAACTTTTATCTATCTAGATGAATTTTCATAACTTTATGTTTATGATATGATTAATTTGAATTGAATAATTTAACGTAAAGATTTGCAAAGACTTGATAATGTTTCAAAGCTTATTTTAATATATATGATTTGTCAAATGAATTTTTCGCCACGTGAATGTAAGACGAATTTTGTCGCAATGAAAGTGTTTTCAAGCATGAAAGAATATGATTATCTAAATCATGGTGAATGCGGGTTTAGTTAACAAGTTAGAATTTAATGGATCATATTTTGATTTACAACTAGTGTTAAAGTTGTTTGGGGTTTAAAATATATATATATATATATATATATATATAGATATGTAAATCCAAGGCAAACAATACTGGAAAATCGTTAATCGTGAAGCATTGAATTTGAACTAAACAAAAGGGAATTTGATCTAAAGGTGAAATTTTGATGAGAAAAGAAATTGCGAAACTTGGGTTTAGGGTTGGATTGGATTAATATTTTTAATAGTACTATAAATCTTATAAAGGCAATTTTTCTGCATTACGTGATTTTGTAAGTATTCTTTTATAAAACAAATTTGATTACTTTAACTATATACACTTTATAATAGTTTTCTACTACATATATACATGCATATACATTATTTTCAAATTTAATATATATCTATACTATTTTTCAAAACTAAATTTTTCTAAAATTATTTTTATAATCTGAATAAAAGCTATGTCCAATCCAGTCTAGTAATCCAAAGGGTGAAATAAAGAAATTCGAGCAATAGCGATATTTCGAGGAAGTTGAAACTTTGAAACCAATTGTTGACAAAGGAATTTCTAACAGTCGATTTGCAACCTTAATCAAACCAACTACTTGAGGAATTGATTTTGGGGCAATATTTGAAATAAATTGATTTGCGATACTCGAAATATGATTTCTAGGCTAATGGCCACGGTGTGAAAATGAAAACGTTTGGTTGTTAAAGAGACCGGAGCGGCAAGTGGCATACTCTCTGTCAGTGCCGATACCACTTTAACAACTGTGTACGTGATGACGTATCCGGAATGAAGCATGATGACTTGAAGGTGATCACTGGATTGAAGAAGGCAAACGATAACGAAATGGCCTTGACCTTCGGGTCATAATTGAAATGACTAAAACAGGAGCTATACCGTGACTAATTGAGGTAGCACCTTTGATCGGACGCACTTCTTCGATACCATTTCTATGATTTTTGTTGATGATTTTGGCGCCCTTTTTGATTATGGGAGTGTGTTCCGAGGTGGGCGGTAGTGGCTGCTATGCGTTACCACCGGTCCGGGAGTGCAACTGGTAGAATCCTACCCTGGGTATTGCCTCGAGTGCCTTGTCATATTTATCCTTATCGAGCCCATACGATTTTGATTTAGTGTTGCTTTCTATGGAGTGCCCTCTGATAACGCCAGTACGGTGAATTTACGGTACTGTATAGACTGTTGATGCTTATAACGGGGTAAGGGTAATATGGTAATCCCGCTTACGCTATTTTCATTATTTATACTTTACTGAATAGACGTTACAATAATAGCGTACTATTATATAGATATTAGTTTCGCGGATCCTTAGAGGATGGAAATCCCAAACATCCTTTAAGTTATTGTATATTTCAGTTAACATTTCATTTGATTTAATTCACTTATATGAGACTATTAGTCCTGACTCGTGTATTTTGTTTGTTTCATTTCTTGCAAAATGCCCGGGTCAGACCGAGTATTTCAGCTTGTAGATATGTCTGTTAGAGCTTGTGATTCGTTGGAGATCCAGCCGTTCATCTACCATATTCGGTTATGCCCATCTCTGCTGATTACCGGATACCAGTATGATTCTATATTCAATCTTCTGCTATATCTGTATTTACTTCTGTACTCTGATATGAAATTTTCTTAAATCTTGTTGTATAAATTTTCCTCTGCTGTGATATACTTTGTGTTCTGTGTCTGTGATTCTGTGATGATTATATTTTAACGTCATAAGCAATAACAATCTGTCGTTTTGAACGGTTCGAATTGGTTTTAAATACCGACTTGGAGCGGTCAAAATGTCAGGTCGTTACAGTTGGTATCAGAGCTTTGGTTCATACAAAGCTTAGCTTATGAGGTTGAAACACTCATTAGAGATGGAGTAGAAATACTCTAGAATGAGTGAAATCGTTATGGAATCATACCCGAGAGAACGTATTTTGAAGATAAAAATATTTTAAATGATTTTGTAAAGGATTTTTCTATATAAATAATTTTTAAGTTTTCGCCTTGTTTTATAAAAAAACATCCTCGTTTAAATCTTGTCCCTTAAACTCGTCCCTCAGCTGGATCCTTTCGAAGTCAAGATTCTCCGAATCTGAGACCTGAACATGCTTGGTCGTGACTTAGGAAATTTAAATTGTCACTTAGATCCTGAATTTCCTTCGATTCGCTTGATTATCTTTAGATCTTGAAAAATTCTCCTGATTTGATTCGATCCATGTTCCAACTTCTAGCCTATGTTTGGACTTAACACAAATTGGACATGATAAAGCTCGAATAATCCACTAAGTGTTAATTACTTAATGTATTGAATAAATTGATGAGAAAATCCGATAGAAACAAGCAAAATATATAAATTGAAATCCTATACTAAGGTTCCATTGACTAAAATATGTGAACTCATATAATATACTAAAGTAAAGTATATAGAACTTGTAAATTTCATTGGAAATAAAAAAATATTCTTCTATGAAGCATGTAATGTATGGTATTTACGTCGGAAAATATTTCTATATTAAATTTTGTAAGCAGGCAAACACTAAATGTAAGGTTTGGAAAATACAAGGAAAGGTCCCATAAAATTTGTTGAGAATAACACCTTGGAAGATTTGCATTGCAAGTTTTAAGACGATATAAATAATGTGTTAAAACCTAAAGATGCTGAGAAAATTGTATGATATGAAAGAAATGTTATTTTGACATAAATTTAGAAGATTTACATATAAAACTTGGACTATCGAGTGTGTGAAGGGTTTTGGACATACGACTAGCTAACGTATGTACTAGATTCTTTATGCACAAGATAGCGATAGAATCACTATAGTCGCTTGGAAAAAATCTGGCGATGACTGCAGCATCACCAAATTTATTTTTGAGCTTCAAAAAGTGAGATAAAATATAACACCGATGAAGACGTCAAATTTATACCTAAACCTTAATTGTGATTATAAGCAAAGAATGTGATCTAGAAAATTTAGGTATTTGGAATTTATGATTGTTTCAAAATCTAAGATTCAAATTGATGTTGTTCAAACAAGATTCTATTCCACCTCGGTTTTGTAATACAACAAAGGCTTCCCTTATTTAAATTGCTTGATTCAACTTTTGTCTTTTATTCTTAATTTAACTCGAACCTTACCAATTATGTAATGTCTAAGAAGTTGAACATAAATTGTGTGTGTATGACGAAAGAATTAAACTCTTAGTCGCATTAACAAAATTAAGATAAGGTTGACATGCATAATAAGAGAATGTAAATGAAGGTAATCTTGATGAATCATTGGAAAAAAAAAAGGAAATTGAAGTAAATACAAAAGTAATAAATGTTACAATTCATAAGCACAATAGTTGGAATTTTAAATCTCTGTTCTTAAGATTAAACAAGTATGAAAATAAAATTGATTTGTGAGCAATGCAAATGTTAATAACAATTTCAAATTTAATTTGATAAAGGTATGAAAAATAAGTTCAATGTCGTACAAATGTTTAAAAAAAAATATAAGCGTGTTTGCTGCTATCAAAAATAAAAATTTACGACGTTAAATGTTGAAAGTTAAAAGAAGGGAAATACTTATAAATGAGTTGACGAGATTTATGAATGGAGTAAGCTAAAATGAGCTCGATGTGGAAAAAAAATATAGTATCGAGAAGCGATGAAAAAAAAAAAAGAGGATAGGGGGTGCAGCAGCATAGCGGCTGCTGCTGATATGGAGCAGCAATGGAAAAGGGGGAAGAGCTGCTGCCGTAGCAGCAGCCACAGGGCAGCAACGATAAACGAAGAAGAAAAGAAAGAAAAGAAAAAAAACTGCAAAACTGAAAAAGAAAAAAAAAAACTGCAAAACTGAAAAAAAAAAAAAAAAAAAAAACTAAAACTGAAAAGAAATCTGAATGAAAAAACTGCATTTATGTTCGCAAAATACTTGACCATGTAGCTTATGGAGATTACTGCCTCATCCATAAGCTTTCAATGCAACCAAATGGAGCATTTAAGCCGTGTTTAATGGCAATTATGAAACAAATATTTAGCCACTTACCAGAATTGAATTTTACAAGCCACAAACTGATATTTGTTGCACAGTTAGCCATTATAAGTCAGTATTAAAATGCTCATAAATTAGATAAAATAACTTGAAAAAAAAAACATGAATCGAATGGGACTCAAATTTAGCCAACTGAAATTTTAAGTGATATAAATGACCAATAAATTTGATGAGTTTTGACAGTTGTGTTGGTTGGCTTCTCCTATTGTTACCTTCCTACTTTTACATATATGCATATATATATGAAAAAAAAGAGTTCATGCTTGATTTGTTTGCATTCACATAATCACAAATGCTATTTCAATTCATGACATATTTGGCGTACACTCGCATTTTTGTCGAAATGCTAAAATAAGTTGCAAGTTACTATAAGAAAATGTGAAATTTTTTGAAAGGAAGATAAAATAAAACCTGCACTAAAATGAAAGGAGGGCTATACTTGGATATGCAGCATCATGTTTCTAAAGTTAGCAAATACATATAATATACATAGAAGCCAGTCCATAGTTTCCATTGTTTTATGGATGAACAGTAAGTTCATGCATACTTTATCTTGTTTTCCCTCACTGAAATAGGCTTTGGCTTCAATGTTAACTATGGTTGGACCAATGTTGAGTTCAATGCTCAAATAACTAATAAACATTGTCAGTATGAAAAAAAAAGGAAAAAAGAAAAAAAAAACTTACATAAGTAAATCAAATAAAAGCAGGTTGAAAAAAAAAATTGTTGCATCATTTGTCTTGTTTGCATGAAATATTTGTTATATGACGTAGATCGCATACATTGTTGAGATTCATGCGCATTTTGCCAACCATGCTAACTTTATTTCATGACAAGTTTTGCGTATTATTATGTACACTAAACTTTTGGTTCTCACCACATTTTGAGTGTCTTAGTAGGTTGCAATGGCGCGCTTTGCTTATGGAGCTCGCTTTTGCGCAAAATGCAAAGAAAATAAGCAAATTTGTTTTAAAAACGCTAAATAAGGTACGTAACTCGGAACATATTGCATTTGGGTTGTTTTTCTTTTTGATTCCCCTATATTGGGATGCCTCATCGTGTGAATGAGATGTATATTGAAATTTGCAAATTTTTCGGGCAAGCCGTACAAAGGAGGTGCTGCCGAAATTTTCCGTGATTCCGAGAGTTAGAAAATTTTCGAGTTAAAAAAAAAAAAAATCTGTAACTTATTTTTCTTTTAACAAAGTTCTAAACCAAGTAAAGGAAATTGTAAAGAGATATATGTAATTTTAAGTTACATAACGTTTCCTTTTCGAGGACGAAAAGCGCTAAGTGGGGGAGAATGTAACGAACCGGTAATTTCAATATATTAAAAATATAAAATTTATTGAAGATGAATGTTTATAAATAGAATTTAAGTTAGTACTTGAAAACTGTAGTGCAAACCAGAAATATGAATTTGAGTTTCAAATATAAACTTAAAAATATGTATATCCAAAGGTGCACTTGTTCAAAACCTAACAATTCAAATGGACACTTGTCCATAGTGTTCTGCTGGCCTCCACGCGTCCCCCATCTATCTCTTACCCCCTGCACTTTTATTTCTTCCTTCCCGTTTCATTTACCAGCGGAAAAAAAAAAGTTTCCCCAAAAATCAAAATTTAAAAGCTTCAACCAAAATCCCCCAAATTTAAATCATGGCCGATCTAATCCACCTTCCGCCTCTTGTTTCGCCGCAACCATCAACGTCAGCCCTCGCCTTGGCCTCGTTCCATGCATCGCTATCTCCGGCTTCAACCCAGGAGCTCCTTTCGCACCTCGTCACCACTGCGAATCCTCAGGCAGGACCGCCATACCTAGTCCACCGCTGTCCGTGCTTTGCCTCCGCTACTACCTCAACCAAGCATCCGCAGACGATTGCAACTCGCTGGAACCGGGACTGAGCCTTTCACCCGTAACCCATTAGTGCCCAATGCTTTCAGTTCCAGTCCAACAGCAAACCAATCCGCCCGCTTCTTGCTCCCCATTTCATTGTCGATACAATGTAAGTCTCACATACGAAAAAAAAACTTTTGCGAGCTATCTATTTCGGGTTCACTAAATATAATTGGTTGAGCAGTTTTGTACTGCAAAATTCTTTCTTGATTTCGTTTTATAAATATATATGCTTATGGTTGTGTTACTTGCACACAAATATAGGAGGTCTGCAAAGTTATAGATATAAAAATATTTGTGGAAATTAAGGCATTGGAAACATCGATACTACCATGTCCACATAATTATAAATCTGGTCTTAGTGTGTGTACGGAGAAGCTATCTTTGGTTTGTGTTTTTGTTTGTCTGAGTCCATAGTGGAGTCTTCATGAACGTTGTTTTCGCTTTGGGAGGAAGTCAACAGTGTTACAGTGGTAGATTTGAGAGGGGACTTGGTTTATATATATATATAAAAAAAAAAAAAAACTGGTTTAATTGAAAAGCAGTTACTTGTTTTACAACAAAAAAAAAAAAAAATTGTATAGTTGAGTGGTTGGACTGATGACGTAGGATTAGGAGGTTGCTAGTTCGAGTCATGTTGTAGTAGATTTGTTTTGTAACTTTTCGACAAAATCAAATTGTGCTCTTTTGTGAAATTTAGCCTATCATTCTAAGTAAAATCGTACCATTTAAATTTTAGGTAGTTGATCTTTTCTTTGCTCATCATCTTTAGCGTCATCATGACGTCGTGCTCTGCGTTCATCCTTCGTATCTCCTGAGTTGCCACGAAAGGTGAGTTTCTACTCGCTCACTGACTAATATTTTCATTAAGCGAATTAATGATTTGGAATTTTAGTGAAATGTTAGTTGCTCTAGAATTGTTTGCCTCGTGATTGTGCACTTGCGACACACACCGTTATTTCATTTGACACAATATGGGTGTATATTGATATGCTATGTTATTTTATCATCATGCAAGTTCCCCTTTAGATTAGAAAACATTTCGGGTTGAAATGATACATACCCGAACCCTTGTGTATTCGAATCAATTTGGGATGCGGGTTGAAATGATACATACCCGGGATTCGAATATTTTAAAGAACGGATTGAAATGATAAATATCCGTATCACTTGACCATATGATAGAAATTTTATACGGACACCGTGGTCAATGAAATTATTTTAAATAATTTATCGACTTTGGCGAGTTGAAATCTTAAGGAAATTTTTCTATATATCATAAAGAAAAGTTGAAAGAAATTTTGTGCAAAGTTTCCTTGAATTTTTATAAAGGGATCTAATTTGTATGAAAATAAGTTTTAAAGAGGGTTTCAAGTTAACACTTAAACTTTTATCTATCTAGATGAATTTTCATAACTTTATGTTTATGATATGATTAATTTGAATTGAATAATTTAACGTAAAGATTTGCAAAGACTTGATAATGTTTCAAAGCTTATTTTAATATATATGATTTGTCAAATGAATTTTTCGCCACGTGAATGTAAGACGAATTTTGTCGCAATGAAAGTGTTTTCAAGCATGAAAGAATATGATTATCTAAATCATGGTGAATGCGGGTTTAGTTAACAAGTTAGAATTTAATGGATCATATTTTGATTTACAACTAGTGTTAAAGTTGTTTGGGGTTTAAAATATATATATATATATATATATATATATATATATATATATATATATATATAGATATGTAAATCCAAGGCAAACAATACTGGAAAATCGTTAATCGTGAAGCATTGAATTTGAACTAAACAAAAGGGAATTTGATCTAAAGGTGAAATTTTGATGAGAAAAGAAATTGCGAAACTTGGGTTTAGGGTTGGATTGGATTAATATTTTTAATAGTACTATAAATCTTATAAAGGCAATTTTTCTGCATTACGTGATTTTATAAGTATTCTTTTATAAAACAAATTTGATTACTTTAACTATATACACTTTATAATAGTTTTCTACTACATATATACATGCATATACATTATTTTCAAATTTAATATATATCTATACTATTTTTCAAAACTAAATTTTTCTAAAATTATTTTTATAATCTGAATAAAAGCTATGTCCAATCCAGTCTAGTAATCCAAAGGGTGAAATAAAGAAATTCGAGCAATAGCGATATTTCGAGGAAGTTGAAACTTTGAAACCAATTGTTGACAAAGGAACTTCTAACAGTCGATTTGCAATGTAATAACCCGAAAATCTGGGCCAGTTTAAAATTTTTATTTTGGCCATTTTAGCGAATTTTGAATATTTAAAATGAATTATTTTAAATAATATCGGCGAGAAATTTATTTTGAATATAATTCGAACGTATATATTATACGCGTCGTCGTTAGAATATAAATAATTATATATAATTATAATAGAATTGAAAATGGCGCGGTAGTTCGATAATTCGATTTCTAATTTCAAATGAATATACAGAATTCGTTATAAGTCAGAATTGAACGAAACAAGAAATATTTGAATCTGGTGAAGAATATCTTTCTAACGAAGTTAACAAACTGAGATTTCACTTTAGAAATGATAAGATATGTCCAGTTGAAAATTCAGAATAGTCGCTGTGGAATTCAGGCCCTTAAAAATGGACATTTTGCAAACGACCTCGGATTTCGACGAAACCACTTTTGTTGGATCCGCAGTGTCAAATTATTGCTAGATTCCAAATTTCATAATTTTTCGAATCAATATGTGAGCGTGGCAAAGGAAAACGCGTTTGACCAGTTTCAGTTGATTTTAATCGACTGGAAATTGGCCATTTTTCTAACGGTCTCAGAAGTCGACGAAACTAGTTTTATTAGGACCGTATCGTCAATACGAAGCTAGAAAATATTTTTCTGGAATTTTTAAAGTTCGTATGTGACTCCGGTAATTTGAAATGTGCGTTTAAAATTCAATATAGTGATTTAAATGTAAATTCAACGGAAATTAATCAAAACGTTCGAATCAGCTTACGATACATATCCCATTGTGTTCGGAATGGGGTATTACGTTAGGGATGACAGTCGTTGGACCCAATTCGGTGTTCGTATGGAAAGTCAACCAGGTTGAAATTAAAATAAAAATATATATATATATATATATATAAAAAAAAAAGAAGAGAATAACTCTCCTCTCTCTCTCCTCCTACGTTGACTAAGCCCCCCCCCCCCCCCGTTCGAATTTCAATTTAACAGAAGAAAGGAAAAAAGAAAAAAAGAAAAAAACCCTAAATGGAATCGCGATCCCCCCCCCCTCCCCCCGTTCAGACCGCCTCCGCCGACGATGAGCCCTCCGCCACCATCGCCTAGCCCCGTCGCACCACCCTCCTCCTCCCTCTGACGAAGACCGACGCCCTCGAAACCCCCCCCCCTCTCTTCAATCGACGGACAGCCCTCCCCAGCGCCACCGTGAGCCGCGACCACCTGACCGAAGCGAAGCCCCCCCCCTCGACAAAGCCGACAGCGCCCCCCCTGGTAGTTTTTTTATTTTATTTTATTTATTTTTACTTTTATGTTGATTTTTAAAACTAATTTGAAATTGATTTTTAAAACTGATTTGAAATTGATTTTTAAAACTGATTTCTAAAATAAGTTTGAAAACTGATTTCTAAATAAGTTGAAAACTGATTTCTAAATAAGTTGAAAACTGATTCCTATATAAGTTTGAAAACTGATTATTTAAAGGTTTAAAAACTGGTTTTTGAAAAGGTTTAAAAAGATTTGAATTTTTAAAAGGTAAAAGATTTGAATTTTTAAAAGGTAAAAGATTTGAACTTTAAAAAGTAAAAGAAAAGATTAGATCTTTGAAATGGAAAAGGCGGAAACTTTGAAATAAAAAAAAATTCGATTTTTATATATTGAACTTTGAAATAAAAAAAAATTCGATTTTTATATATTGAACTTTGAAATAAAAAAAATTCGATTTTTATATATTGAACTTTGAAATAAAAAATTCGATTTTTATATATGGAATAGCGAAGTAAAAAAATTTGATTTTTACATAGGTAGTGAAAGCGGACAACGGAGGTTCAAAAAGGGCGAAACGACGAAGACTTCTGCAAATGAAGTGCCGTGGAGCTAGGATAGCTATCGGTGAGAACTTCTCACCTTTCAATTTAATTTTTTCTAGTTATATATATACTAGGATGCAGACGGTGCTTAGTAGCACCCGACACAATCGTCCACAGACCATGGACTTGTTTGTTTGACTGTTTGGTGATTGTTTGCGATATTGGTTTGAATGTGGTTTGTGGTGTGAAAAATCGAATCGATAAATTGATTAGGATTAGACGTGCGCCGTTATAAGGCGAAGGAGTAAGGCTAGGTTAGACCCTTACTCCAAATTTTGTGGTTTGCATAACGAAAGTGAATTTGATTGATGTGTGAATGGCGTGGGCCTTCACTAGACCGGGGATAAGGCTAGGCCTTGTCCCGTTTCTAGTATCGTGCCGTTATGCCGCCGAAATTTTCTAAAATATGTTAGAAAAATAAAAATATCATTTTTATTGAAAAAATGAATTGAATAGAAATTCATATGTTGAAATAAAATGTTTTATCGTTAAAAATATAATTTTTAACGTGAATGTGAATAAATAAATATTCATTTACAAACCGGACGGTTTGTTTATGTACACCTATTTGACTGATATTGATTGGGTCGATAAATTTTACACATCGCCCAACTGCACGAATAAAATCTGTGCTTGATTGTTTGAAACCCCACACGGGTGTTGGGATGAAATATGAAGTTCACTCATCCTAATCAATTAAATATGTCGATCGATTGATTGACAGGCTGTTATAAGCGTTAGATATCTATATTTGATGCTTATACAGTGTAGTGCACTTTGGTTGATGGTTGATTATTTTTCAATGCTATTATATACATGTGATGTATGAAAATCCATATAATTAATTTTATATGGTGATTGATTGGGCCTCATTCCAATTTGAAAAATAAAGAATATATAAAATAAAGGTTCATGTGTTGACTATACTCATCCGTTGGGATTAGTCATGTGTTGAACGAATTATTTTTATAATAAAATTTACATCTTTATCAATATAAAATAAAGGTTCATGTGTTGACTATACTCATCCGTTGGGAATAGCCATGTGTTGAACGAATTATTTTTATAATAAAATTTACATCTTTATCAATATTATAAAATAAAGGTTCATGTGTTGACGGTACTCATTCGTTGAGATTAGTCATGTGTTGAACGAAATAATTTAACAAAAATAGTCACACATGGACGGTACTCATTCGTTGAGATTAGTCGTGTGTTGACAAAAAGAAATATTTGAAATAGAATATATAAAGCCGTGTTAAATAGTGATGCGTCATTTTGACGCGAACGATATTTATATCGAATAAAACGATTTCGAAATGAATTGAATATAAAACGATTTCGAAATGAATTGAATATATAACGATTTCGAAATGAATTGAATATATAACGATTTCGAAATGAATTGAATATATAACGATTTCGAAATGAATTGAATATATAATGATTTCGAAATGAATTGAATATATAACGATTTCGAAATGAATTGAATATATAACGATTTCGAAATGAATTGAATATATAACGATTTCGAAATGAATTGAATATATAACGATTTCGATTTGAGTTGAATATAAAACGATTTCGAATTAAATCGAATAGAAAACCAATTTGATTTCAAATTGAATATATAATGAACTTGATTCAAATAGAAAACGAAACGAATTTAATTTGAATAGAAAATGAATTTGAATCGAATAGAAAACCAATTTGAATTGAATTGAATTGAATTGAGAAACGAATTCGAATTGAATTTAAAATGAAGTGAAATGAATTCAAATTAAATTGAAATTTGAATTGAATAGAAATGAATTTTAAAACGAATTTATAAAGAAGAATTCAATTTTGATTTGAATTGAAATAGAAGTTGACTTTGCTTTTGAAACGAATTCAAAACTAAATATATAATTCGTTTTAAATAGAAATCGACGAAATATATATTATATATATTATATATATAATATAATGGCCTGAATAGAACGCGCCGCGCCGCGGCAGTTCGTAAATTTCGACCATTTATTTCAAACGGACATTACGGGAGATCCGACCGTCGGATTCTCCTAAAACCGGAACCGTTGGGTTCGTATCGAAAAGAGCTTTCTAAAGAATATTAGAAATTCAAAATCTAACGGTTGGATTTGGAGATACGTCCAAATCAAATTCGAAAAAGGTCGCTGTAAGTGCAGTTCGATGGTCATTGTTGGAAATCGACTGTACGGGCCTTGATAAAATTATTAAAAATATCAATAATTTGTGAAAAATCATAAGAAATGATTTGAGAAAAATTGGGGTGAAAAACTCCATATTTGAAAAGATAAAAATAGATTTTTATCGAAATGAACTAGTTTTGAACTAAATTTAAAACCCAATCATTTTTAAATAAATGAATTAGATTTAAAAAGGGGCTTTAAATAATCGAATTTCTAATATATTTGATTTAATTTGAAATGGGTTTATCGTGAACAGTGTTTAAATAACACTAGTTCTTTAACCCGATAACAAATAGAATGTGATTTGGGTTTGTCGTGAACTGTGTTTTAAATAACACCTAGTTCTTTAACCCAGTAAAAGGAGTTTTATTGAATCTGCAATTAGATTGAAATTCGAATTGATAATCTAAATTACCAAATTTAGAAGATGAGCGAGAATGGAGTATCACCAGTTTTGCTCCAAAGCGATAGTTAAATCTTTAATTAGATTTGAACGTGAAATGGTAATTAATTTTACCGATAACACCACGGTGTTAGATATGGAGTATTACCAGTTTTGCTTCATGGGATGAATAGGTTGGGATTGGGAAATAAAATAAATAATTACTTCGTTACGGTTCGCTAATCTCGACTAGTTGGAAAAACCATAATTTGGTTTTAAATGACATCCAAAGGAAGATCCAGGATAAATTTTAAAGAATTTATCTTGGATAAAATTAATGGGAACATTTCCCTAAGAATGTGAAATTTAGAAACTAGCTGTAGGTTGGCTAAGAAGAATGGTTTCCTGGGTATTGATCTGATGTTGGTTTCGGCCTTCGGGGTTAATGTTCGGGAAATTGTTCTCTTGCTAATTTGCGGTTAGTGACTAATGAATTGGAATGAGGCGTATGTTGTGTTTGTGTAACATTTGTTTTCAATATACGCGGGTTGTTCGGAAAGTCCGGGTTTATACCCATTCTGAATAACCGATTCGACGATAAGTCGAAGATGAAGACGGTGGTCGAAGACCGGAAGTCTTCACATCGTTTGGATTATTACTGACGATCCTGATTGGGGTGTACACCCAAGAGGATGGAAATAGTTGGTGGTCGTCCAGACGTACCTGGAGATGGATGGATATGCGAGGAAAGTGCCTCCGGTTTCGTTCAGACCCAGAACGGACTTGTAAATGGATTGTGTGTCTGACACTGGATTTTATTCTGTGTTGATTGATTTCTATTAAATATACATCTGTTTGGCGGCGAAGAATTTATTCTTTTGCTTAACGCCCTTCTCTGAGACATACGAGCTCAGAGGTTGTATATCGATGGACATCAGTCGCATGGCATGAATTGCCTGTGTGGCACGCTAAGATGCAAGGATCAAGGCTTCTGTTGAAAAGCAAAGCCTTGTGGTTGATGATCAAAGCACGCTTACGTGGCAGCTTTGTGTATAACGTGTATTCGCGAGCCTCACACCTCGGTATGAGTTAAAAACGGGATACGGGCCGTTGGGAGAACACGACGTTTCTTTCTAGCTTTGGTGGTGTCAGTGACTTACCCGCCCTAACATTTATATACTTTTCACCTTTGTGGTTGTTGGATGCGAGGCGCCTCGATTATAGGTCTGTAAGGACCGGGAAACGTGTGTTCAGGAATTGCCAATCCTCTAACGTAAGTGAGGACCGGCCCAACCGATCCAAGGGTTACCCAGTGTGCGTAGTCCTAAGCATTTGCTAGAGTGTCTCGAACGCGGTGAGGAGCTTGCCCCTTGCCTCGACTCATGACGGAATCCAATTTCCAATACGTGTAATTCGTCTTTAATTGTAGAACTAGTATGGCGACATGATATATGGTACCCATGCCGTCTATGATTTATATTTATGATTGAAATGTTTTGACACTATACACTTATTATAGTATCAAATGATTTGTTTTAACGTACCAAGCATGTTTGGCTATTATAAGGGAAAACCCTATCCCCCGGCTTGCGTTGCATTGTATGATAGGACCTGGGTCTTATAATAGCTTCATTTTTCGAAAAGCATTGCGTTGTTTATTGATATGCACTGGTATTCTTGGGAGAAAACCCGTTCCGTGTTATACGGCGTGGTCCCTTGAATTACTCTCTTTTAAAGTAAAGTTTTAAATAACTGTTTTAGTTCTCACACCAGTCACATGACTGACCTGGAGTTTATTGTTTCAACCTAAACTCTGGGTGCCCCTATTTTCCGCACGGGCAGCTAGTAGTTTTGGTTTTGCAGATTTATATTCACAGGATCCTGGTTTACAGCTGGAATGATATCCGGAAAGCTCTGTATCCGTATATCACCTTCAGTTGTGCTTTATATTATTTTTCCGCTGCTATGTATTTAAATGTAATTTAAATCTCTGATATTTCTGTGTAATATTTATTCATTTATACTCTGTATATTCTTGTAATCTGATGCATTGTTGTAATATACAATGAAATGTTCTTCTGTTTGTGTTCTGATTTGTCATGTTCTCAACGTTCAGGGGTTTCGAACGGTCTAAATCGGTTTAACGACTGATTCGGATCGAGCGAAATTCCAGGCCGTCACATTTGGTATCAGAGCTTTGGTTTACAGAGCTCGAGAACAAGACACATTAGAACCATACGAAAGAATTCATCAGATATTGGATTAGCAACATCCAATTAGAATGACTCGTTAGAGATAGGATCAGTAGTATCCTAGAACGAGTGTGAAGAGTATATTTTTCAAATGAAAACAATTTTGTTTGAAATTTAAACCATTTTATACGTATTTGAATATTTATTTTGAATATGGACAATCGAGTATATAAAGGTTTTGTATATACGCGTCATGAACGTATATTCGAAGTTTTAATATACTGGATAGATATAGAATCACATTCTAGTCGCCCGGACCTGATTCTGATGATTGACGCGTCATCATTAGTAATTAGTTTCGTGTTTCAAAGGTGTGCTTTCTATATGTTTCCATTAGACTGGTGTGAGAACCAAAACTTATATAGTTAGAACACTTTGGTGTGAATTGGCATCAAAAACATGATTTTCTTTATATATATCAAAATTATGAATTTGAAACTCTAATCCACTAATTGATTGATGTTTGGATTGTTTGTTTATTTGTTTGCTAAATTTTAACCATTTATGCCTAGTTGCACCAAATATTGAACTGTATTGAAAATTGGTAGCATTTGTTTGCATATACATATACGTACATTGAGCAGGTCATAGCAAGGAGGCTAGAGCCAGAGAATAAAATTTGTTTGCCCGACAAATAGGTACATGTTTACTACATAATTTCCTGTTTTGTTTGGGTGATGATGATTTTGTGAGCCTATTGGCTAGCCGCTTGGCTTTTTCTTTTTCTTTTTGAGATCTGAAGGACCGGGGAAGCTATTTGAAATTCCCCGATGCTCCCGGTGTAGGGGAGGTTATGGCGAAATTTTTCGAAAATTTAGGGTGTTGGCCAAATTTTTGAAATTTTGAAAATTCTCAGAAACTGAAAAGTTGGAGAATGGAAGCCCGACCGAATGTAGAGCTTAATAATCAAACCACTTTCGACTTTGTTCCTTTTCAGGGACGAAAAGTTTTAAGTGGGGGAGATTGTAATAACCCGAAAATCTGGGCCAGTTTAAAATTTTTATTTTGGCCATTTTAGCGAATTTTGAATATTTAAAATGAATTATTTTAAATAATATCGGCGAGAAATTTATTTTGAATATAATTCGAACGTATATATTATACGCGTCGTCGTTAGAATATAAATAATTATATATAATTATAATAGAATTGAAAATGGCGCGGTAGTTCGATAATTCGATTTCTAATTTCAAATGAATATACAGAATTCGTTGTAAGTCAGAATTGAACGAAACAAGAAATATTTGAATCTGGTGAAGAATATCTTTCTAACGAAGTTAACAAACTGAGATTTCACTTTAGAAATGATAAGATTTGTCCAGTTGAAAATTCAGAATAGTCGCTGTGGAATTCAGGCCCTTAAAAATGGACATTTTGCAAACGACCTCGGATTTCGACGAAACCACTTTTGTTGGATCCGCAGTGTCAAATTATTGCTAGATTCCAAATTTCATAATTTTTCGAATCAATATGTGAGCGTGGCAAAGGAAAACGCGTTTGACCAGTTTCAGTTGATTTTAATCGACTGGAAATTGGCCATTTTTCTAACGGTCTCAGAAGTCGACGAAACTAGTTTTATTAGGACCGTATCGTCAATACGAAGCTAGAAAATATTTTTCTGGAATTTTTAAAGTTCGTATGTGACTCCGGTAATTTGAAATGTGCGTTTAAAATTCAATATAGTGATTTAAATGTAAATTCAACGGAAATTAATCAAAACGTTCGAATCAGCTTACGATACATATCCCATTGTGTTCGGAATGGGGGTATTACGTTAGGGATGACAGTCGTTGGACCCAATTCGGTGTTCGTATGGAAAGTCAACCAGGTTGAAATTAAAATAAAAATATATATATATATATATATAATAAAAAAAAGAGAATAACTCTCCTCTCTCTCTCCTCCTACGTTGACTAAGCCCCCCCCCCCCCCCGTTCGAATTTCAATTTAACAGAAGAAAGGAAAAAAGAAAAAAACCCTAAATGGAATCGCGATCCCCCCCCCCTCCCCCCCCCCCGCTCAGACCGCCTCCGCCGACGATGAGCCCTCCGCCACCATCGCCTAGCCCCGTCGCACCACCCTCCTCCTCCCTCTGACGAAGACCGACGCCCTCGAAACCCCCCCCCCCCCCCTCTCTTCAATCGACGGACAGCCCTCCCCAGCGCCACCGTGAGCCGCGACCACCTGAACGAAGCGAAGCCCCCCATCGACAAAGCCGACAGCGCCCCCCCTGGTAGTTTTTTTATTTTATTTTATTTATTTTTACTTTTATGTTGATTTTTAAAACTGATTTGAAATTGATTTTTAAAACTGATTTGAAATTGATTTTTAAAACTGATTTATAAAATAAGTTTGAAAACTGATTTCTAAATAAGTTGAAAACTGATTTCTAAATAAGTTGAAAACTGATTCCTATATAAGTTTGAAAACTGATTATTTAAAGGTTTAAAAACTGGTTTTTGAAAAGGTTTAAAAAGATTTGAATTTTTAAAAGGTAAAAGATTTGAATTTTTAAAAGGTAAAAGATTTGAACTTTAAAAAGTAAAAGAAAAGATTAGATCTTTGAAATGGAAAAGGCGGAAACTTTGAAATAAAAAAAAATTCGATTTTTATATATTGAACTTTGAAATAAAAAAAAATTCGATTTTTATATATTGAACTTTGAAATAAAAAAAATTCGATTTTTATATATTGAACTTTGAAATAAAAAATTCGATTTTTATATATGGAATAGCGAAGTAAAAAAATTTGATTTTTACATAGGTAGTGAAAGCGGACAACGGAGGTTCAAAAAGGGCGAAACGACGAAGACTTCTGCAAATGAAGTGCCGTGGAGCTAGGATAGCTATCGGTGAGAACTTCTCACCTTTCAATTTAATTTTTCTAGTTATATATATACTAGGATGCAGACGGTGCTTAGTAGCACCCGACACAATCGTCCACAGACCATGGACTTGTTTGTTTGACTGTTTGGTGATTGTTTGCGATATTGGTTTGAATGTGGTTTGTGGTGTGAAAAATCGAATCGATAAATTGATTAGGATTAGACGTGCGCCGTTATAAGGCGAAGGAGTAAGGCTAGGTTAGACCCTTACTCCAAATTTTGTGGTTTGCATAACGAAAGTGAATTTGATTGATGTGTGAATGGCGTGGGCCTTCACTAGACCGGGGATAAGGCTAGGCCTTGTCCCGTTTCTAGTATCGTGCCGTTATGCCGCCGAAATTTTCTAAAATATGTTAGAAAAATAAAAATATCATTTTTATTGAAAAAATGAATTGAATAGAAATTCATATGTTGAAATAAAATGTTTTATCGTTAAAAATATAATTTTTAACGTGAATGTGAATAAATAAATATTCATTTACAAACCGGACGGTTTGTTTATGTACACCTATTTGACTGATATTGATTGGGTCGATAAATTTTACACATCGCCCAACTGCACGAATAAAATCTGTGTTTGATTGTTTGAAACCCCACACGGGTGTTGGGATGAAATATGAAGTTCACTCATCCTAATCGATTAAATATGTCGATCGATTGATTGACAGGCTGTTATAAGCGTTAGATATCTATATTTGATGCTTATACAGTGTAGTGCACTTTGGTTGATGGTTGATTATTTTTCAATGCTATTATATACATGTGATGTATGAAAATCCATATAATTAATTTTATATGGTGATTGATTGGGCCTCATTCCAATTTGAAAAATAAAGAATATATAAAATAAAGGTTCATGTGTTGACTATACTCATCCGTTGGGATTAGTCATGTGTTGAACGAATTATTTTTATAATAAAATTTACATCTTTATCAATATAAAATAAAGGTTCATGTGTTGACTATACTCATCCGTTGGGAATAGCCATGTGTTGAACGAATTATTTTTATAATAAAATTTACATCTTTATCAATATTATAAAATAAAGGTTCATGTGTTGACGGTACTCATTCGTTGAGATTAGTCATGTGTTGAACGAAATAATTTAACAAAAATAGTCACACATGGACGGTACTCATTCGTTGAGATTAGTCGTGTGTTGACAAAAAGAAATATTTGAAATAGAATATATAAAGCCGTGTTAAATAGTGATGCGCCATTTTGACGTGAACGATATTTATATCGAATAAAACGATTTCGAAATGAATTGAATATAAAACGATTTCGAAATGAATTGAATATATAACGATTTCGAAATGAATTGAATATATAACGATTTCGAAATGAATTGAATATATAACGATTTCGAAATGAATTGAATATATAACGATTTCGAAATGAATTGAATATATAACGATTTCGAAATGAATTGAATATATAACGATTTCGAAATGAATTGAATATATAACGATTTCGAAATGAATTGAATATATAACGATTTCGATTTGAGTTGAATATAAAACGATTTCGAATTAAATCGAATAGAAAACCAATTTGATTTCAAATTGAATATATAATGAACTTGATTCAAATAGAAAACGAAACGAATTTAATTTGAATAGAAAATGAATTTGAATCGAATAGAAAACCAATTTGAATTGAATTGAATTGAATTGAGAAACGAATTCGAATTGAATTTAAAATGAAGTGAAATGAATTCAAATTAAATTGAAATTTGAATTGAATAGAAATGAATTTTAAAACGAATTTATAAAGAAGAATTCAATTTTGATTTGAATTGAAATAGAAGTTGACTTTGCTTTTGAAACGAATTCAAAACTAAATATATAATTCGTTTTAAATAGAAATCGACGAAATATATATTATATATATTATATATATAATATAATGGCCTGAATAGAACGCGCCGCGCCGCGGCAGTTCGTAAATTTCGACCATTTATTTCAAACGGACATTACGGGAGATCCGACCGTCGGATTCTCCTAAAACCGGAACCGTTGGGTTCGTATCGAAAAGAGCTTTCTAAAGAATATTAGAAATTCAAAATCTAACGGTTGGATTTGGAGATACGTCCAAATCAAATTCGAAAAAGGTCGTTGTAAGTGCAGTTCGATGGTCATTGTTGGAAATCGACTGTACGGGCCTTGATAAAATTATTAAAAATATCAATAATTTGTGAAAAATCATAAGAAATGATTTGAGAAAAATTGGGGTGAAAAACTCCATATTTGAAAAGATAAAAATAGATTTTTATCGAAATGAACTAGTTTTGAACTAAATTTAAAACCCAATCATTTTTAAATAAATGAATTAGATTTAAAAAGGGGCTTTAAATAATCGAATTTCTAATATATTTGATTTAATTTGAAATGGGTTTATCGTGAACAGTGTTTAAATAACACTAGTTCTTTAACCCGATAACAAATAGAATGTGATTTGGGTTTGTCGTGAACTGTGTTTTAAATAACACCTAGTTCTTTAACCCAGTAAAAGGAGTTTTATTGAATCTGCAATTAGATTGAAATTCGAATTGATAATCTAAATTACCAAATTTAGAAGATGAGCGAGAATGGAGTATCACCAGTTTTGCTCCAAAGCGATAGTTAAATCTTTAATTAGATTTGAACGTGAAATGGTAATTAATTTTACCGATAACACCACGGTGTTAGATATGGAGTATTACCAGTTTTGCTTCATGGGATGAATAGGTTGGGATTGGGAAATAAAATAAATAATTACTTCGTTACGGTTCGCTAATCTCGACTAGTTGGAAAAACCATAATTTGGTTTTAAATGACATCCAAAGGAAGATCCAGGATAAATTTTAAAGAATTTATCTTGGATAAAATTAATGGGAACATTTCCCTAAGAATGTGAAATTTAGAAACTAGCTGTAGGTTGGCTAAGAAGAATGGTTTCCTGGGTATTGATCTGATGTTGGTTTCGGCCTTCGGGGTTAATGTTCGGGAAATTGTTCTCTTGCTAATTTGTGGTTAGTGACTAATGAATTGGAATGAGGCGTATGTTGTGTTTGTGTAACATTTGTTTTCAATATACTCGGGTTGTTCGGAAAGTCCGGGTTTATACCCATTCTGAATAACCGATTCGACGATAAGTCGAAGATGAAGACGGTGGTCGAAGACCGGAAGTCTTCACATCGTTTGGATTATTACTGACGATCCTGATTGGGCTGTACACCCAAGAGGATGGAAATAGTTGGTGGTCGTCCAGACGTACCTGGAGATGGATGGATATGCGAGGAAAGTGCCTCCGGTTTCGTTCAGACCCAGAACGGACTTGTAAATGGATTGTGTGTCTGACACTGGATTTTATTCTGTGTTGATTGATTTCTATTAAATATACATCTGTTTGGCGGCGAAGAATTTATTCTTTTGCTTAACGCCCTTCTCTGAGACATACGAGCTCAGAGGTTGTATATCGATGGACATCAGTCGCATGGCATGAATTGCCTGTGTGGCACGCTAAGATGCAAGGATCAAGGCTTCTGTTGAAAAGCAAAGCCTTGTGGTTGATGATCAAAGCACGCCTACGTGGCAGCTTTGTGTATAACGTGTATTCGCGAGCCTCACACCTCGGTATGAGTTAAAAACGGGATACGGGCCGTTGGGAGAACACGACGTTTCTTTCTAGCTTTAGTGGTGTCAGTGACTTACTAGCCCTGACATTTATATACTTTTCACCTTTGTGGTTGTTGGATGCGAGGCGCCTCGATTATAGGTCTGTAAGGACCGGGAAACGTGTGTTCAGGAATTGCCAATCCTCTAACGTAAGTGAGGACCGGCCCAACCGATCCAAGGGTTACCCAGTGTGCGTAGTCCTGAGCATTTGCTAGAGTGTCTCGAACGCGGTGAGGAGCTTGCCCCTTGCCTCGACTCATGACGGAATCCAATTTCCAATACGTGTAATTCGTCTTTAATTGTAGAACTAGTATGGCGACA
Organism: Allium sativum; assembly: GCA_030737875.1. Classification (NCBI taxonomy): domain Eukaryota; kingdom Viridiplantae; phylum Streptophyta; class Magnoliopsida; order Asparagales; family Amaryllidaceae; genus Allium; species Allium sativum. The sequence goes on along the minus strand of CM060918.1, from coordinate 860,019,857 downwards.
TGATATATGGTACCCATGCCGTCTATGATTTATATTTATGATTGAAATGTTTTGACACTATACACTTATTATAGTATCAAATGATTTGTTTTAACGTACCAAGCATGTTTGGCTATTATAAGGGAAAACCCTATCCCCCGGCTTGCGTTGCATTTTATGATAGGACCTGGGTCTTATAATAGCTTCATTTTTCGAAAAGCATTGCGTTGTTTATTGATATGCACTGGTATTCTTGGGAGAAAACCCGTTCCGTGTTATACGGCGTGGTCCCTTGAATTACTCTCTTTTAAAGTAAAGTTTTAAATAACTGTTTTAGTTCTCACACCAGTCACATGACTGACCTGGAGTTTATTGTTTCAACCTAAACTCTGGGTGCCCCTATTTTCCGCACGGGCAGCTAGTAGTTTTGGTTTTGCAGATTTATATTCACAAGATCCTGGTTTACAGCTGGAATGATATCCGGAAAGCTTTGTATCCGTATATCACCTTCAGTTGTGCTTTATATTATTTTTCCGCTGCTATGTATTTAAATGTAATTTAAATCTCTGATATTTCTGTGTAATATTTATTCATTTATACTCTGTATATTCTTGTAATCTGATGCATTGTTGTAATATACAATGAAATGTTCTTCTGTTTGTGTTCTGATTTGTCATGTTCTCAACGTTCAGGGGTTTCGAACGGTCTAAATCGGTTTAACGACTGATTCGGATCGAGCGAAATTCCAGGCCGTCACATGCAACCTTAATCGAACCAACTACTTGAGGAATTGATTTTGGGGCAATATTTGAAATAAATTGATTTGCGATACTCGAAATATGATTTCTAGGCTAATGGCCACGGTGTGAAAATGAAAACGTTTGGTTGTTAAAGAGACCGGAGCGGCAAGTGGCATACTCTCTGTCAGTGCCGATACCACTTTAACAACTATGTACGTGATGACGTATCCGGAATGAAGCATGATGACTTGAAGGTGATCACTGGATTGAAGAAGGCAAACGATAACGAAATGGCCTTGACCTTCGGGTCATAATTGAAATGACTAAAACAGGAGCTATACCGTGACTAATTGAGGTAGCACCTTTGATCAGACGCACTTCTTCGATACCATTTCTATGATTTTTGTTGATGATTTTGGCGCCCTTTTTGATTATGGGAGTGTGTTCCGAGGTGGGCGGTAGTGGCTGCTATGCGTTACCACCGGTCCGGGAGTGCAACTGGTAGAATCCTACCCTGGGTATTGCCTCGAGTGCCTTGTCATATTTATCCTTATCGAGCCCATACGATTTTGATTTAGTGTTGCTTTCTATGGAGTGCCCTCTGATAACGCCAGTACGGTGAATTTACGGTACTATATAGACTGTTGATGCTTATAACGGCGTAAGGGTAATATGGTAATCCCGCTTACGCTATTTTCATTATTTATACTTTACTGAATAGACGTTACAATAATAGCGTACTATTATATAGATATTAGTTTCGCGGATCCTTAGAGGATGGAAATCCCAAACATCCTTTAAGTTATTGTATATTTCAGTTAACATTTCATTTGATTTAATTCACTTATATGAGACTATTAGTCCTGACTCGTGTATTTTGTTTGTTTCATTTCTTGCAAAATGCCCGGGTCAGACCGAGTATTTCAGCTTGTAGATATGTCTGTTAGAGCTTGTGATTCGTTGGAGATCCAGCCGTTCATCTACCATATTCGGTTATGCCCATCTCTGCTGATTACCGGATACCAGTATGATTCTATATTCAATCTTTTGCTATATCTGTATTTACTTCTGTACTCTGATATGAAATTTTCTTAAATCTTGTTGTATAAATTTTCTTCCGTTGTGATATACTTTGTGTTCTGTGTCTGTGATTCTGTGATGATTATATATTAACGTCATAAGCAATAACAATCTGTCGTTTTGAACGGTTCGAATTGGTTTTAAATACCGACTTGGAGCGGTCAAAATGTCAGGTCGTTACATGCACTTACAACGACCTTTTCCAAATTTGATTTGGACATAATTCCAAATCCAACCGTTATATTTTGGATTTCTAATATTCATTGGAAAGCTCTTTTTGATAAGAACCCAACGGTTCCGGTTTCAGGAGAATCCGACGGTCGGATCTCCCGTAACGTCAATTCGAAGTCAATGGTCGAAATTCGCGAATTGCCGCGGCGCGACGCGTTCTATTCAGGCCATTTAATATATATAATATATATATTATATATATTTCGTCGATTTCAATTCAAAACGTATTTTATAAATTGTTTTAAATTCGTTTTCAAAACAATTTTAACTTCATATCCAATTTTAAATCAAAATTGAATATTCCATATCATTAATATATAAATGATAATATTTTCAAAATATTATATTTTGAAATCACTTCTTTTTCTATATTCATTATAAAAACGAATACAATCGATATAAATATCGTTCGCGTCAAAATGGCGCAAATCTAATCAACACGACTTTATATATTTCAGTAACTTCATTATTCTATTCAACAAATGAATATTTTCTTCAACACATAAATATATATTTTTCAACACATGAATATTGTCAACACATGAGTATTGTCAACACATGACTATTTTTGTTATTTAATATATTTTATAAAATTATAATTTCTATCGTTTAATTCTTAATCAGACTCCAACCGTAAATTAGTAAGAGAACGATTCCATAAGTATTAACCCAAAGGCCGAAGCCAACATCAAATCAATACTCAGGATAACACTCATCTTATCTAGTTTCTAGTTAGTTTCTAATTTTATATACGATAAAGATATAAATTTTATTGTTAAAATATTTCGTTCAACACATGAGAAGTTTCAACACATGAATATTCTCGACACATGAGTATTGTCAACACATGACTATTTATTCTATTCAACACATGAATATTTATTTTATAATATTCTTTATTTTCCAAATTGGAATGAGGCCCAATCAATTACCATATAATGTTAATTATATGGATTTTGTACAATACATGTATATAATAGCAACGATAAATAGTCAACCATCATCCAAAGTGCACCACACAACTGCATAAGTGCAACACCCCGTATTTTTTGTGAACATAAGAATGACAAATCTGAGAATAATTAAATTATAACAGAAGAATTAGAGGAAACAGGTTGCATCATTGCGTTCGTCTCGAAATTCTGCTTGAGATAGAGTCCGAGTTTGCGTAAAACGGATACCGTATGAAGGAGATGACGAACGAATTTAGGCAGAATAACTGGAAACAGGCCAGAAATGCACTGGCGCACTTGTGAAGTGCGCCAGCACAAAAATACACTGGCGCACTTGGGAAGTGCGCCCATGTCGAGCCAGAAACCTGCACAGGGTTCTAGAGAGTTCTAATGACAATTTTTGATGTGCTGGACGGACCTGGTGGCTTCTAGGGTGATCTGTTGGTTCTGAAACACTCTCTACACCTATAAATATGTGATTAACCTAACCCTATTTCATAAAATATTGTCTATGAAACCATTATGCTACCAAACTCTCTCTTAAACCCTAGCCACCGCCTCTAAATCTAATCTCAAGTGTTCATTCACAATTCAAATTAAAGTTAGAGCTGCAACAACAATCGAAGAAGACTAATCAGCATTTCTGCATCAAATTCGATTTATAATCCTTTTCTTTAGCCACGAAAGGCAAGTGCGGTTATTTTCCGATATGAAATTTAATTATGATCCTAGCATGATAATGATTCTGAATCTGAGATTATTCCCTTTTTCTATTTATCAGATCTGTTCCTCTGTTTTATTATTCTGTTTGTTCTGTCTTTCTTCCTCCTTTCTTTCTTTTTGTTTGATAGCCAGGCTACCACGAGCCTGAGCAAGATCTCATAAGAGATGAATGCATAAACACTAAATTTGGGAAGAATATTGAATGAGGCATATTTGGGCATAATTGTTTGTAACTAATTTGAGGATACAACGCATGTTGTAATTCTGGACATAAATTTGAGGCATGTTTTATAAGACGATCTATGACTTGGAAGGAGGGGATTATTGTAACTTAGAACATAAAGAACATAGGTTGAACTTAGAACATAAATCTGAGATATATAATTGGGCATGTTGTATTTAAAACATAAGGTGTATTTAACATATGACTTGGGATTTGTGGCGTAAAGTTTAACTGTGAACATGCAATTGATTTGGATGCATAGTACAAGTTGTAATTCAAGATCTAGATCTGGACATACTATATATGTATTATAGTCTGAAATTTGAAAAAAAAAAAGAGAATTAATTTGCATTTAACTTAGGTGTAAAGATCCATATTAAGATTGGATAATTATTAAGTGTGAGTACACTTAAGTAAAGGGGGGGTTTTTGGATATGTGACATGCGTTGTAATCAATGGCTATATTTGGCATAATTTATATGTAAGGTTTTTGGAGAATATTCTGAACTATGCAAGTTTAACTAAAAATTGGGATATATGTTATATGGTGGATTATGACCATAATTTGGGCATATAAGTTTAGGCTTACCTTATGAATTAGGCAAGATATGTGAATAGGACTTTAAGGAATGTTTAAATCGGCTAAAACTTTTATCTGCTTATTATGTTAAATTTTGCCTAATTTGTTAAACCCGTTACCTATTTAATCTGTTGAATTGCCTAAACTGTTACATGTTGAATCGCCTAATCTGCAAATTTTTCCTAGTTTGCCAAATCTGTTGAGTTGCCTAATCTACTAAATCTGTTGAACCGCCTGGGCTGCTAAATCTGTTGAAAAGCTGAATGATTGTAATTTGTGTAAAACATGTTAATTTGTTTATTCTGCTGCGACTTGAAAAGAAGTCAAATCTGTTAAATGGAAATAATTAGTCTGATATTTTCTGTAATGGAATAAAGTGGCTATGACACGAGGTTAGACTCTGTTTGCGGTAGAAGCCTGCTCGGAACCAATCGGCTTGACCAGCGACCGCAAACTGTCAGTCTAATGTGAGAGGTCGTAGGCATAACTAAAATATGCTTAGACACGAGGTTAGGTCTGGCTTGTGGCAGAAGTCTGCCCGGAACCGCCCGGCATATCCAGCTGCCACAAGCTACCGACCTAATGTGAGAGGTTTGTGCATTAATATTTAATTAATGCAAATCTGAGATAAATATGATGTCTAAAACGTGTTGGGTGGATAGGGTTAAACCAACTGGACTGATGAATTTAACAAAACCGTTTCGTGAATCTGTAGGCCCAATACAAAGTTAGACAATCTGTAAGTATGTTAAATCTGTACATCTGATCCGTTAGTCTGAAAAATAGTTAACTTGATTGTCTGATCTGTGAACTAGTAAATCTGAACTCTGTATGTCTGAAACTTGTAAACAAGTTAATCTGAAATATGTTAGTTTGGGGACACAAGGTTAGGATGGGTAATTACTTGCGTCACTGTTGTGTGGGACCCATATTAGTCAGTAACCCTTTCTGGTATCAAAACTTTGACCCAACAGTAGGTAGGGTCCGGGCACGCTTACTGAACTAATTATAAGCGGTTCATTCTGATAACGGCGAGGGGTGTTGATGGTGCGTTCCAACCGGGTCATGTGCATGCATGGATCCCGGTCTGCCTCTGAGGATGTAAGACACCGTGACATCTATAAATAGGTCTGGGTCATTCAAAGGTTGCCACTTTAGGGAATGATACACCCTTTTGTTGGGCTGGCATAGGGTATTTATGTATTAGGGAGCCGATCGCATGGGGTAGGATTTAGGGTACACTTAGTTCTGTATGTTCTGTGGCGTACCATCTGTTTCTGTGGCGTGGTAACACCTGTCTGTTTCTGCGTGGTACCGTCTGTTGGGGTGGTAAAGGCCCGTTTACTAGTGCACACCTAAGTTTAACATTCTGTTTCCATAGGGATTATTCTGTTTTCATTTCTGTCTCTGTTCGGGCGGTAAAGGCCCATTACTAACATTCTGTTTCTATACTTTCTGCTTGGGTGGTAAAGGCCCATTATTAGCATTATGTTTCTGTACCTTTTGTCAGGGTGGTAAAGGCCCGTTATACTGTTTCTGTTTCTGTTTAGACATTAGGGTAACACCTAATCCTGTTATAATAGTATTAGCGCAAAGAAGTGAAAAGTAATATCATCATGTTTCTTCTGTTTAACCTAAGTATATCTGTTATTCATGTTTCCTGTTATCTCTCATCCAGTTTTATTTACATGCCATGACATTATTATATGTTCATAACTGAAAGTCACTGGACTTGTCAGACTTTATGTCTGACCCTTGTTGTTTCGCCTCTTTTCTTCCGTCCACCCCCCCCCCCCCCCCCCGGGTTTCAAGGAGGGAATACTCTAGCAGGATCCGGATCTTTCTTCCTTTTTGGAGTGCTTGAAGTGCTTAAAGTATGGCTTGTCTTTTTCTGGCATCTTTGGTGGGGATTATGATTTTAAAGTTTTGTACTCTGATGACTTTTGAACAAGGCTGATATATCTGTACTTGAGTTTTTGGTAAAGTTATAACCAAACTGATTTCTGTCCGCTGCAATAAAGTTATAAAGTTTTTAAGTATTATTTTTATATCTGTCTTGTAATATTTTGTTCTGTTTACTAAAATTCTCCATCAAAGTTAAGGCATTCCCTTTGTGAGTGACCTTAACGGACGTGGGGTGTTACACTTGGTATCAGAGCTGAAGGTTACCAGATTAGTTAGAAGTTTTTGAAAACTATTTTCAAAAAGGTTTTAAAAGGAAGTATTTTCAAAGGTAAATATTATTTTGAAAAACATAATCCCTAAAAGCCAGATATCTTTCTTCCGATTCTTTGTTTCGAATCCCTTCCTCTTTCCCTTTTTAATCTCTTCTTCCGCGTATAGATGCTTTTTTCAAAGATACGTAAGAACTTCCTTACGGTGGGCGGAAAATCACTTCATGGGACTGAGACGGTTATCAAAACTAGAAGGAAGGGGAGGACTTGTTGGTACCTTTGAGGTAGGAAAATTTCTGAGAAGGTTTAACTTCCTTATCTGATTAGTAAGAAGAACTCTTTCTGATTCCAGCACTGGCGCACTTGTGAAGTGCGCTAGCACAAAAATACACTGGCGCACTTGGGAAGTGCGCCCATGTCGAGCCAGAAACCTGCTCAGGGTTCTAGAGAGTTCTAATTATGATTTTTGATGTGCTGGACGGACCTGATGGCTTCTAGGGTGATCTAATGGTTTTGAAACACTCTCTACACCTATAAATATGTGATTAACCTAACCCTAATTCATAAAATATTGTCTATGCCACCATTATGCTACCAAACTCTCTCTTAAACCCTAGCCGCCCCCTCTAAATCTAATCTCAAGTGTTCATTCACAATTCAAATTAAAGTTTAGAGCTGCAACAACAATCGAAGAAGATTAATCAGCGTTTCTGCATCAAATTCGTTTATAATCCTTTTCTTCAGCCACGAAAGGCAAGTGCAGTTATTTTCTGATATGAAATTTAATTATGATCCTAGCATGATAATGATTCTGAATCTGAGATTATGCCCTTTTTCTATTTATCAGATCTGTTCCTCTGTTTTATTATTTTGTTTGTTCTGTATTTCTTCCTCCTTTCTTTCTTTTTGTTTGATAGCCAGGCTACCACGAGCCTGAGCAAGATCTCATAAGAGATGAATGCATAAACACTAAATTTGGGAAGAATATTGAATGAGGCATATTTGGGCATAATTTATTTGTAACTAATTTGAGGATACAACGCATGTTGTAATTCTGGACATAAATTTGAGGCATATTGTATAAGACGATCTATGACTTGGAAGGAGAGGATTATTGTGACTTAGAACATAAAGAACATAGGTTTAACTTAGAATATAAATCTGAGATATATAATTGGGTATGTTGTATTTAAAACATAAGGTGTATTTAACATATGACTTGGGATTTGTGGCATAAAGTTTAACTGTGAACATGCAATTGATTTGGATGCATAGTACAAGTTGTAATTCAAGATCTAGATCTGGACATACTATATATGTATTATAGTCTGAAATTTGGAGAAAAAAAAAAGAGAATTAATTTGCATTTAACTTAGGTGTAAAGATCCATATTAAGATTGGATAATTATTAAGCGTGAGTACACCTAAGTAAAGGGGGGGTTTTGGATATGTGACATGTTTTGTAATCAATGGCTATATTTGGCATAATTTATATGTAAGGTTTTTGGAAAATATTATAAACTATGCAAGTTTAACTAAAAATTGGGATATATGTTATATGGTGGATTATGACCATAATTTGGGCATAAAAGTTTAGGATTACCTTATGATTTAGGCAAGATAAGTTAATAGGACTTTAAGGAATGTTTAAATCGGCTAAAACTTTTATCTGCTTATTATGTTAAATTTTGCCTAATCTGCTAAACCTGTTACCTGTTTTATCTGTTGAATTGCCTAAACTGTTACATATGTTGAATCGCCTAATCTGCTAATTTTGCCTTGTCTGCCAAATCTGTTGAGTTGCCTAATCTGCTAAATCTGTTGAACCGCCTGAGCTGCTAAATCGGTTAAATCTGTTGAAAAGCGGAATGATTGTAATTTGTGTAAAACATGTTAATCTGTTTAATCTGCTGCGACTTGAAAAGAAGTCAAATCTGTTAAATGGACATAATGGAATAAAGTGGCTATGACACGAGGTTAGACTCCGTTTGCGGTAGAAGCCTGCCCGAAACGAACCGGCTTAACCAGCAACCGCAAACTATCAGTCTAATGTGAGAGGTTGTAGGCATAACTAAAATATGCTTAGACATGAGGTTAGGTCTGGCTTGTGGCAGAAGTCTGCCTGGAACCGCCAGGCATATCCAGCGGCCACAAGCTACCGACCTTATGTGAGATGTCTGTGCATTAATATTTAATTAATTCAAATCTGAGATAAATATGATGTCTAAAACGTGTTAGGTGGATAGGGTTAAACCAATTGGACTGATGAATTTAACAAACCCGTTTCGTTAATCTGCAGGTCCAATACAAAGTTAGACAATCTTTAAGTCTGTTAAATCTGTACATCTAATCTGTTAGTCTGAAAACTTGTTAACTTGATTGTCTGATCTTTGAACTAGTAAATCTGAACTCTGTATGTCTGAAACTTGTAAACAAGTTAATCTGAAATCTGTAAGTTTGGGGACATAAGGTTAGGATGGGTAATTACTTGTGTCATCTGTTGTGTGGGACCCATATTAGTCAGTAACCCTTTCTGGTATCAAAACTTTGACCCAACAGTAGGTAGGGTCCGGGCACGCTTACTGAACTAATTATAAGCGGTTCATTCTGATAACGGCGAGGGGTGTTGATGGTGCGTTCCAACCGGGTCATGTGCATGCATGGATCCCGGTCTGCCTCTGAGGATGTAAGACACCGTGACATCTATAAATAGGTCTGGGTCATTCAAAGGTTGCCACTTTAGGGAATGATACACCCTTTTGTTGGGCTGGCATAGGGTATTTATGTATTAGGGAGCCGATCGCATGGGGTAGGATTTAGGGTACACTTAGTTCTGTATGTTCTGTGGGGTACCATCTGTTTCTGTTGCGTGGTAACACCTGTCTGTTTCTGCGTGGTACCGTCTGTTGGGGTGGTAAAGGCCCGTTTACTAGTGCACACCTAATTCTAACATTCTGTTTCCGTAGGGATTATTCTGTTTTCATTTCTGTCTCTGTTCGAGCGGTAAAGGCCCATTACTAGCATTATGTTTCTATACTTACTGCTTGGGTGGTAAAGGCCCATTATTAGCATTATGTTTCTGTACCTTTTGTTAGGGTGGTAAAGGCCCGTTATACTGTGTCTGTTTCTGTTTAGACATTAGGGTAACACCTAATCCTGTTATAATAGTATTAGCGCAAAGAAGTGAAAAGTAATATCATCATGTTTCTTCTGTTTAACCTAAGTATTTCTGTTATTCATGTTTCCTGTTATCTCTCATCCAGTTTTATTTACATGCCATGACATTATTATATGTTCATAACTGAAAGTCACTGGACTTGTCAGACTTTATGTCTGACCCTTGTTGTTTCGCCTCTTTTCTTCCATCCACCCCCCCCCCCCCCCGGGTTTCAAGGAGGGAATACTCTAGCAGGATCCGGATCTTTCTTCCTTTTTGGAGTGCTTGAAGTGCTTAAAGTATGGCTTGTCTTTTTCTGGCATCTTTGGTGGGGATTATGATTTTAAAGTTTTGTACTCTGATGACTTTTGAACAAGGCTGATATATATGTACTTGAGTTTTTGGTAAAGTTGTAACCAAACTGATTTCTGTCCGCTGCAATAAAGTTATAAAGTTTTTTAAGTATTACTTTTATATCTGCCTTGTAATATTTTGTTCTGTTTACTAAAATTCTCCATCAAAGTTAAGGCATTCCCTTTGTGAGTGACCTTAACGGACGTGGGGTGTTACACTTGGTATCAGAGCTGAAGGTTACCAGACTAGATAGAAGTTTTTGAAAACTATTTTCAAAAAGGTTTTAAAAGGAAGTATTTTCAAAAGTAAATATTATTTTGAAAAACATAATCCCCAAATGCCAGATATCTTTCTTCCGATTCTTTGTTTCGAATCCCTTCCTCTTTCCCTTTTTAATCTCTTCTTCCGCGTATAGATGCTTTTTTCTAAGATACGTAAGAACTTCCTTACGGTGGGCGGAAAATCACTTCATGGGACTGAGACGGTTATCAAAACTAGAAGAAAGGGGAGGACTTGTTGGTACCTTTGAGGTAGGAAAATTTCTGAGAAGGTTTAACTTCCTTATCTGATTAGTAAGAAGAACTCTTTCTGATTCCAGCACTAGCGCACTTGTGAAGTGCGCTAGCACAAAAATACACTGGCGCACTTGGGAAGTGCGCCCATGTCGAGCCAGAAACCTGCACAGGGTTCTAGAGAGTTCTAATGATGATTTTTGATGTGCTGGACGGACCTGATGGCTTCTAGGGTGATCTAATGGTTCTGAAACACTCTCTACACCTATAAATATGTGATTAACCTAACCCTAATTCATAAAATATTGTCTATGCCACCATTATGCTACCAAACTCTCTCTTAAACCCTAGCCGCCCCCTCTAAATCTAATCTCAAGTGTTCATTCACAATTCAAATTAAAGTTTAGAGCTGCAACAACAATCGAAGAAGATTAATCAGCGTTTCTGCATCAAATTCGTTTATAATCCTTTTCTTTAGCCATGAAAGGCAAGTGCAGTTATTTTCCGATATGAAATTTAATTATGATCCTAGCATGATAATGATTCTGAATCTGAGATTATGCCCTTTTTCTATTTATCAGATCTGTTCCTCTGTTTTATTATTTTGTTTGTTCTGTATTTCTTCCTCCTTTCTTCCTTTTTGTTTGATAGCCAGGCTACCACGAGCCTGATCAAGATCTCATAAGAGATGAATGCATAAACACTAAATTTGGGAAGAATATTGAATGAGGCATATTTGGGCATAATTTATTTGTAACTAATTTGAGGATACAACGCATGTTGTAATTCTGGACATAAATTTGAGGCATATTGTATAAGACGATCTATGACTTGGAAGGAGAGGATTATTGTGACTTAGAACATAAAGAACATAGGTTAAACTTAGAATATAAATCTGAGATATATAATTGGGTATGTTGTATTTAAAACATAAGGTGTATTTAACATATGACTTGGGATTTGTGGCATAAAGTTTAACTGTGAACATGCAATTGATTTGGATGCATAGTACAAGTTGTAATTCAAGATCTAGATCTGGACATACTATATATGTATTATTCTGAAATTTGGAGAAAAAAAAAAGAGAATTAATTTGCATTTAACTTAGGTGTAAAGATCCATATTAAGATTGGATAATTATTAAGCGTGAGTACACCTAAGTAAAGGGGGGTTTTTGGATATGTGACATGTTTTGTAATCAATGGCTATATTTGGCATAATTTATATGTAAGGTTTTTGGAAAATATTATAAACTATGCAAGTTTAACTAAAAATTGGGATATATGTTATATGGTAGATTATGACCTTAATTTGGGCATAAAAGTTTAGTATTACCTTATGAATTAGGCAAGATAAGTTAATAGGACTTTAAGGAATGTTTAAATCGGCTAAAACTTTTATCTGCTTATTATGTTAAATTTTGCCTAATCTGCTAAACCTGTTACCTGTTTTATCTGTTGAATTGCCTAAACTGTTACATATGTTGAATCGCCTAATCTGCTAATTTTGCCTTGTCTGCCAAATCTGTTGAGTTGCCTAATCTGCTAAATCTGTTGAACCGCCTGAGCTGCTAAATCGGTTAAATCTGTTGAAAAGCGGAATGATTGTAATTTGTGTAAAACGTGTTAATCTGTTTAATCTGCTGCGACTTGAAAAGAAGTCAAATCTGTTAAATGGACATAATGGAATAAAGTGGCTATGACACGAGGTTCGACTCCGTTTGCGGTAGAAGCCTGCCCGAAACCAACCGGCTTAACCAGCGATCGCAAACTATCAGTCTAATGTGAGAGATTGTAGGCATAACTAAAATATGCTTAGACATGAGGTTAGGTCTGGCTTGTGGCAGAAGTCTGCCTGGAACCGCCAGGCATATCCAGCGGCCACAAGCTACCGACCTTATGTGAGATGTCTGTGCATTAATATTTAATTAATTCAAATCTGAGATAAATATAATGTCTAAAACGTGTTAGGTGGATAGGGTTAAACCAACTGGACTGATGAATTTAACAAACCCGTTTTGTTAATCTGCAGGTCCAATACAAAGTTAGACAATCTTTAAGTCTGTTAAATCTGTACATCTAATCTGTTAGTCTGAAAACTTGTTAACTTGATTGTCTGATCTTTGAACTAGTAAATCTGAACTCTGTATGTCTGAAACTTGTAAACAAGTTAATCTGAAATCTGTAAGTTTGGGGACACAAGGTTAGGATGGGTAATTACTTGTGTCATCTGTTGTGTGGGACCCATATTAGTCAGTAACCCTTTCTGGTATCAAAACTTTGACCCAACAGTAGGTAGGGTCCGGGCACGCTTACTGAACTAATTATAAGCGGTTCATTCTGATAACGGCGAGGGGTGTTGATGGTGCGTTCCAACCGGGTCATGTGCATGCATGGATCCCGGTCTGCCTCTGAGGATGTAAGACACCGTGACATCTATAAATAGGTCTGGGTCATTCAAAGGTTGCCACTTTAGGGAATGATACACCCTTTTGTTGGGCTGGCATAGGGTATTTATGTATTAGGGAGCCGATCGCATGGGGTAGGATTTAGAGTACACTTAGTTCTGTATGTTCTGTGGGGTACCATCTGTTTCTGTTGCGTGGTAACACCTGTCTGTTTCTGCGTGGTACCGTCTGTTGGGGTGGTAAAGGCCCGTTTACTAGTGCACACCTAATTCTAACATTCTGTTTCCGTAGGGATTATTCTGTTTTCATTTCTGTCTCTGTTCGGGCGGTAAAGGCCCATTACTAGCATTCTGTTTCTATACTTTCTGTTCGGGTGGTAATGGCCCGTTATTAGCATTATGTTTCTCTACCTTCTGTTAGTGTGGTAAAGACCCGTTATTCTATTTCTGTTTCTGTTTAGACATTAGGGTAACACCTAATCCTGTTATACTAGTATTAGCGCAGAGAAGTCAAAAGTAATATCATCCTGTTTCTTCTGTTTAACCTAAGTATATCTGTTATTCATGTTTCCTGTTATCTCTCATCCAGTTTTATTGGTATCCCATGACATTATTATCTGTTCATAACTGAAAGTCACTGGACTTGCCAGACTTTATGTCTGACCCTTGTTGTTTCGCCTCTTTTATTCCGTTTCCTCCCCCCCCCCACCCACCCCAGGTTTTCAAGGAGGGAATACTCTAGCTTGATCCGGGTCTTTCTTCCTTCTTGGAGTGCTTGAAGTGCTTAAAGTATGGCTTGTCTTTTTCTGACATCTTCGGTGGGGATTATGATTTTAAAGTTTTGTACTCTGATGACTTTTGAACAAGGCTGATATATATGTACTTGAGTTTTTTGTAAAGTTGTAACCAAACTGATTTCTGTCCGCTGCAATAAAGTTATAAAGTTTTTCAAGTATTATTTTTATATCTGTCTTGTAATATTTTGTTCTGTTTACTAAAATGCTCCATCAAAGTTAAGGCATTCCCTTTGTGAGTGACCTTAACGGACGTGGGGTGTTACAATAAGCTTTAAACATAAATAATTAACGCTTACACAGTCTGTCAACCTATCGATTGACATAAAACTAAACAGTTGGGATTAGTGTATGCCAAATATCATCCCAACACCCGTGTGGGGTTTCAATCCACAAACGCTGAATATTATTTGTATGGTTGGGCGATGTGTAAAATTTATCGTCCCAATCAATATTCTTCAAATGGGTGTACATAAACAAATCGTCTGATTTATAAATGAATATTTATTTATTTACATTCATGTTAAAAATTATATTTTTAACTATATAATATTTTATTTCAACACATGAATATATTTCCATTCATTCACATGACAATAAATTTCCACCACACAACAAAATCAAACAAGTCATCCATGGTCTGTGGATAACGGGTGTCTGGTGCTGCTAAGCACAGTCTGATCCTAGTATATAATTTTAACTAGAAAACAAGGATTAAAGTGAGAATTTCTCACCGAGAAGCTAAACCAAACGCCGCGACTCTTCATTTGTAGAAATCTCCGCCGTGCTCGCCCTTTATCACTTTCGTCGTCCGTATCCAGTACATATATAAAAATCGCATCTTTATATTGTTGCTATGTATATAAAAATCACATTTTTATAACTAATCTATATGGATAAAAATCACATTTTTATACTGCTACTATATAGATAAAAATTCTATTTTTATAACGGTGTTCTTATAATAAAGATCATATTTTTATCTCGCCATTCTCTATATAAAAATCACATTTTTATATATAAAGATCGTATTTTATATCAAATCTACATTATGAAAATCAGATTTTTATAATGCTACGTTCTACAATTAAAATCTCACCTTTCTATGATTAAAAATTAATCATTTTTAATAGCATTAAATAAATAAAACAAAAGAAATATAAAGCTTACAGCGTTTGTTCGAGGCAAAAGGAGGGCTCAGGGTGGCGCGGGGCTTGCTGGTGTTCACGGTGGAGCGGGTTTTCTAGAGGAAAAAGGGGGGTTTGCGGCTGTTTTGGGAAAAAGGAGGAGGAGGGGGTGCGGCCGTCGCGGGGGGGGGGGGGGGGGGGTGATGGGAGGTGCACAGGTGGAGCGGGGGGTCAGGTGGAGGTTGCAGTTGGTCGGAAGAGTGAGGTGGCGGCGGTTTTGGGGGATTTAAACGGGCGATGGAATTTAAAAGGAGGGAGGAGAGATGAACGAGGTCTGGTGGGGGAGGAGGATCTTCGGAGGCGGCGCTGGCGATAGGGCATCGGCCGGTGGTGGTGGACGGAAGGGAGCGGCGACAAAGGTCGAGCGGTTTTTTTTTCGGATTTGAATAAAGAGAGAGAGGGTTGAGTGTATTAGTTTATATAATTACTATTTTATAATTCCCAAAAAGTTGACTTTTTATTTGACCTCCAAACGAGACCCAACAACTGTCTCCCTTAGATAATTACCCCCATTCCGAACACAATGGGATATGTATCGTAAGCAAGTACGGCGGTTTCGAGCAGTTTCCTTCAAAATCAAAATATAAATCTATATATTGAATTTTTAACGCACATTTCAATTTATCGGGGCCACATACGGACTCTAAAAATTCCCAAAAATATTTTCTAGCTTCGTATTGATGATACAGTTCTAACAAAACTAATTTCGTTAAATTCTGAGATCGTTTGAAAAATGGCTATTTTCTGGTCGATCCAAATTGACTAAAACTATCAAAACAGTTTTACTTTACCACGCTCACATATTGCTTTCAAAAATTATGAATTTTGGAATCTAGCAATAATTTGACATCCCGGATCCAACAAAAGTGGTTTCGTTGAAAACGGAGGTCATTTGCAAAATTTCCAATTTTAAGGGCCTGAATTCCATAGCTACTATTCTGAATTTTCAACTGGACATAACATTTGATTCCCGCTATGAAATTTCAATTTTTCGGATTCGCTGGAAAGATATTCTCAATTAGATTCTAATATATTTGGTTTCGCGAAAATCCGGTTTATTTTGAATCCGGTACATTCATTTGAAATTTGAAATCGAATTTTCAAACTACCGCGCTATTTTCAATTCCTTTTATACTTAAAATAAAATATTTGTATTCTAACGACGATTCTAATATATATATATACATTTTAATACTATTCAAAATAAATTTCTCGTCGTCATTATTTAAAATAATTAATTTTAAATATTCAAAATTCATTAAAATTGCCAAAATAAAAATTTTAAATTGTCTCGGATTTCCGGGTTGTAGCAATCTCCCGCACTTGAAATTTTTTTCGTCCTCAAAAAGGAACGAATTTGAAAGTTGTTTAACTAATCAACTCAATTTTCATTATTTTCTTTACGGCTTAAGTTCTTCAACTTTTCAGTTTCTAAGAACTTTTCAAATTCTTCAAAAATTTGGCTAACACCCTAAATTTTTGAAAATTTTCGCCATAACCTCCCCTGCACCGGGAGCTTCGGGATATTTCAAATAGCCTCCCATGGCCCTCACCAATCCAAAAAGAAAAAGAAACAGCCAAGCGGCTAGCTAATCGGCTCATAAAATCATCAAATCCCTAAGAAATACAATAAACATGTACCTATTTGTTGGGCAAACAATTTTATTCCTCTTCTCTAGCATTCTTGTTATGACATGTTAAATGGATATACATGTATATGCATGCAATTGTAATCATTTTTCAATACAGTTCAATATTCGGTTCAATTTGGCATAATGGTTCAAAATTTTAATAAATGAAACCAATAATCAAACAACACAACCAATAATCTATTAGTGGATTATCGTTTCAAATTCATAATTTTGATATATATACAGAAAATCATGTTTTTGATGCCAAATCACAACAATAAACCTATCTAGTTTTGGTTCTCACACCAGTCTAATGGAAATATATAGATAGCACACCTTTGAAACTCAAACATAAACTACTGATACCGTACGTCATCAGTAGAATCATCTCCGGGCGACTAGATGTGATTCTAAATCTATCCAGTATATTAAAACATCGAATATACGTTCATGACGCATATATGCAAAATCTTTATATACTCGATTGTCCAAATTCAATACAAATAAAATATTCAAATACGTATAAAATGGTTTAAATTTTCTAAACAAAATTTGTTTTCCATTTTTTTATTTAAAAAATTTCACTCTTTACATATGTTATAGGACAATGATCCCATCTCTAACGAGTAATTCTCATTGGAAATTACTAGTCCCATCTTTGATGAATTCTTTCGTTTGGTTCTAATGTGTCTTGTTCTCGAGCTCTGTAAACCAAAGCTCTGATACCAACTGTGGCGACCCGAACTTCCCCGTGAAGGAAAGAACGAATTGCTTTGAGGACAAGACGAATCAGAACACAACCAGAAGAACATTTCATTGCTTATTACAACAATTCCATCAGAATACAAGAATATACGGAGTATGAATAAATACTATACATCAGAAAAATTTATCCGAGATTTAAATTACATTTAAATACATATCAGCGGAAAAATAATAAAATACACAACTGAAAGAGATATACAGATACAGAGCTTTCCAGATATCATTCCAGCTGTAAACCAAGTTCCTGTGAATATAAATCTGCAAAACCAAAACTACTAGCTGTCCGTGCGGAAAATAGGGGCACCCAAAGTTTAGGTTAAAAACAATAAACTCCAGGTCAGTCATGTGACTAGTGTGAGAACTAAAACAATTATTAATCTTTATTTTAAAGTTAGGTAAATCAAGGGACCACGCCGTATAACACGGAACGGGTTTCCTCCCAAGAATACCAGTGCATAAAACAAACAGCGTAATGCTAAATAAATAAAAATGAAGCTATTATAAGACCCAGGTCCATCACACAGTGCAACACAAGCCGGAGGATAGGGTTTTACCTTATAATAGCCAAAGAATGCTTGATGCGCTAAATTTCATCTTTTCTTATTACTATAAGTGAAGAAAACAACTTCAAATATAAATGTATCAATCATAGGCAGCATAGTATCCCATGCTACTATGTCTCCATACTAGGCTCTACAAATAAAACTGAATGTCACGTATTGGAAATTGGATTTCCGTCATGAGTCGAGGCAACGGGCAAGCTACTCTCCATTCGAGACACTCTAGCAAATGTCTCGGGACCACACACAACGATACTTGGAACCTTTAAGGCAGGTCATCTCTTACTTTTGAGGATTAGTATTCCTGAACACACGTTTCCCGGTCCTATAGGACCTAAATCCGAAGCGCCTCGCATCCAACAACCACACAGGTAAAAATAATATAAATGTCAGGGAAGGTAGGTCACTGACATCACCCATAGCTAGAAAGAAACGTCATGCACTCCTTGGGTCCTTATCTCGTTTCAGACTCATACCGAGGTGTGAGGCTCGCGAATTAACTCCTTACACAAAGCTATGCCATATAGGTCGTGCTTTGATCATCAACCACAAGGCTTTGCTTTTCAACAGAAGCCTTGATCATTTTCCACTTAGGCATGCCACATAGGCAATTCATGCAATGCGACTGATATCTATCGATATATAACCTCTAAGCTCGTACGTCTCAAAGAAGGGCGTTAAGCAAGATAATGAATTCACCGCTGCCAAACAGATGTATATTTAATAGAAATCAATCACACAGAATAAAATCCAATGTCAGACACACATTCCATATACAAGTTCGTTCTCGGTCTGAACAAAACCGGAGGAACTTTATTCCTCGCATATCCATCGATCTCCAAGTACGTCTGGACGATCACCAACTGGTTCCCTCCTCTTAGGTGTACAGCCCAATCAAGATCATCAATAATCATCCAAACGATGTGAAGACCTCCGGTCTTCAACCACCGTCTTCATCTTCGACTTATTGTCGAATCGGTTATTCAGAATGGGTATAAACCCGGCCATTCTGAATAACCCGCGTACATAATAAACAAGTGTTACACAAACACAACATACGCCTCATTCCAATTCGGAATTTTCTTTAATTCAAATATTCACATTCTTATGGAAAGGTTCCCATTAATTTTATCAAAGATAAATTCTTCTAAATTTATTCTTTAATCTTGCTTTGGATATCATTTCAAACCATGTTAAGGTTTTCCAAACTAGTCAGGATTAGCGAACCACACCAAAGTAATTATTTATTTTATTTCCCAATCCCAACCTATTCATCCTATGGAGCAAAACTGGTAATACTCCATATCTAACATCACGGTGTTATCGGAAATATTAATTACCATTTCACGTCCAAATCTAATTAAAGATTTAACTACCGCTTGGAGCAATACTGGTGATACTCCATTCTCGATCACTTTAATCTAATTAAAGATTAATTAAAACTCCACTTAGTTTTAATCTTCCCAAAAATCAATTTCCTGTCTTTAACTGGGTTAAAGAACTAATGTCATATAAAACACGGTTCACGATAAACCCAAAATCACTTTCCATTGTTAATCGGGTTAAAGAACAGCTGTTATTCAAAACACCGCTCAGGATAAACCCCAAAAAACAATTTAAATTCAATTCCAATTAAATACAAATTAACTGGACAATTTCACTAAATCTTAATTAAAAGATTTATTCTTTTCTAAATTGGGTTCAAGAACAGTGTTATTTAAGACACCATTCACGACGAACCCAAAATCCCATTTGATATTAAATACAAGGCTTTGGATAGAAAATATATCGGCTTATATTCAATATCAAATTCTGAAACCAACAAATATCGTATTGGAAATAACGATATATATATCTTTCAAATTTCCACAACCATATCTGTATAATCACGAAATCCAACATCCAAAAATTACGAAGATAATTTCAATTCAAATCCATTCCAATTCGTATATTGGAAATTTTGATTATTTCTAAAACCACTTCAAACCCAATTTATTTATTCAAAAATATTGGATTATAATTCTAGTTCATAACTAGTTCATTTCGATAAAAATATATTTTTGTCCTTTTTAAATATAGGATTTTTCACCCCGATTCTTTCTAAATCATTTATTATGATTTTTCACAAATTACTATTATTTTTAATAATTTTATCAAGACCCTTTCAGTCGATTTCCAATAACGGTCGCCGAACTGTACTTACAACGACCTTTTCCAAATTTGATTTGGATACAATTCCAAATCCAACCATTAGATTTAGGATTTCTAATATTTATTGGAAAGCTCTTTTTGATACGAACCCAACGGTTCTGGTTTCAGGAGAATCCGACTGTCGGATCTACCGTAACGTCAATTCAAAGTCAATGGTCGAAATTCGCGAACTGCCGCGGCGCGGCGCGTTCTATTCAGGCCATTTAACATATATAATATATATTATATATATTTCGTCGATTTCAATTCAAAACGTATTTTATAAATCGTTTTAAATTCGTTTTCAAAACAATTTCAACTTCATATCCAATTTTAAATCAAAATTGAATATTCCATATCATTAATATATAAATGATAATATTTTCAAAATATTATATTTTGAAATCAATTCTTTTTCTATATTCATTATAAAAATGAATATAATCGATATAAATATCGTTCGCGTCAAAATGGCGCAAATCTAATCAACACGGCTTTATATATTTCAATAGCTTCATTATTCTATTCAACAAATGAATATTTTCTTCAACACATAGAAATATATTTTTCAACACATGAATATTCTCAACACATGAGTATTGTCAACACATGACTATTTTTGTTATTTAATATATTTTATAAAATTATGATTTCTATCTTTTAATTCTTAATCAGACTCCAACCGTAAATTAGTAAGAGAATGATTCCCTAAGTATTAACCCCGAAGGCCGAAACCAACATTAGATCAATACTCAGGAAAGCACTCATCTTATCTAGTTTCCAGTTAGTTTCTAATTTTATATATGATAAAGATGCAAATTTTATTGTTAAAATATTTCGTTCAACACATGATAAGTTTCAACACATGAATATTCTCAACACATGAGTATCGTCAACACATGGCTATTTATTCTATTCAGCACATGAATCTTTATTTTATAATATTTTTTATTTTCCAAATTAGAATGAGGCCCAATAAAATACCATATAATGTTAATTATATGGATTCCATACAATGCATGTATATAATAGCAACGATAAATAATCAACCATCATCCAAAGTGCACCGCACAACTGCATAAGCATTAAACATAAATAATTAACGCTTACACAATCTGTCAACTTATCGATTGACATACAACTAAACAATTGGGATTAGTGTACGTCAAATATCATCCCAACACCCGTGTGGGGTTTCAATCCACAAACACTGAATATTATTTGTGCGGATGGGCGACGTGTAAAATTTATCGTCCCAATCAATATCGTTCAAATGGGTGTACATAAACAAATCGTCTGATTTATAAATGAATATATTTTTATTCACATTCTCGTTAAAAATTATATTTTTAACTGTATAATATTTTATTTCAACACATGAATATATTTCCATTCATTCACATCACAATTGATTTTCACCACACAACAAAATCGAACAAGTCGTCCATGGTTTGTGGACAACGGGTGTCGGGTGCTCCTAAGCACCGTCTGCGTCCTAGTATATAATTTTAATTAGAAAACAAGGATTAAAGTGAGAAGTTCTCACGGAGAAGCTAAACCAAACGCCGTGACTCTTCATATGTAGAAATCTCCGCCGTGCTCACCCTTTATCACTTTCATCATCCGTATCCACTACATATATAAAAATCGCATCTTTATATTGTTGTTATGCATATAAAAATCACATTTCTATAACTACGCTATATGGATAAAAATCACATTTTTATACTGCTACTATATAGATAAAAATTCTATTTTTATAACGGTGTTCTTATAATAAAGATCATATTTTCATCTCGCCATTCCCTATATCAAAATCACATTTTTACATATAAAGATCGTATTTTTATATCAAATCTACATTATAAAAATTAGATTTTTACAACGCTGCTTTCTACAATAAAAATCTCACCTTTCTATGATTAAAAATCTCATGTTTATATGATTAAAACTCTCACCTTTCTATGATTAAAAATTAATCATTTTTATTAGCATTAAATAAATAAAACAAAATAAATATAAAGCTTACAGCGTTTGTTCGAGGCAAAAGGAGGGCTCGGGGTAGCGCGGGGCTTGCTAGTATTCACGGTGGATCAGGTTTTCTAGAGGAAAAAGAGGGGTTTGGGGCTGTTTTGGGAAGAAGGAGGAGGAGGGGGTGCTGGCCGTCGCAGGTGGGGGTGATTGGAGGTGCGCAGGTGGAGCGGGGGGTCAGGTCGAGGCTACGGTTGGTCGGAGGAGTGAGGTGGCGGCGGTTTTGGGGGGTTTAAACGGGCGATGGAATTTAAAACGAGGGAGGAGTGATGAACGAGGTCTGGAGGGGGAGGAGGATCTTCGGAGGCGGCGCTGGCGATGGCGCATCGGCCGATGGTGGATGGAGGTGGACGAAAGGGAGCGGCGACGAATGTCAAGCATTTTTTTATTTCGGATCTGAATAAAGAGAGAGAGAGAGAGGGGTGAGTGTATTAGTTTATATAATTATTATTTTATAATTCCCAAAAAGTTGACTTTTTATTTGACCTCCAAACGAGACCCAATGACTGTCGCCCCTAGCTAATTACCCTCATTCCGAACACAATGGCATATGTATCGTAAGCCAGTTCGGCTGTTTCGACCAGTTTCCATCAAAATCAAAATATAAATCTATATACTAAATTTTTAACGCACATTTCAATTTATCGAGCCACATACGGACTCTAAAAATTCCTGAAAAATAGTTTCTAGCTTCGTATTGATGATACGGTTCTAACAAAACTAATTTCATTAAATTCTGAGATCGTTTGAAAAATGGCTATTTTCTGGTCGATCCAAATTGACTTAAACTGACAAAACACGTTTTACTTCGCCACGCTCACATATTGCTTTCAAAAATTATGAATTTTGGAATCTAGAAATAATTTGACCTCCCGGATCCAACAAAAGTGGTTTCGTCGAAAACCGAGGTCGTTTTCAAAATTTCCATTTTTAAGGGCCTGAATTCCATAGCGAGTATTCTGAATTTTCAACTGGACGTAACTTTTGATTCCCGCTATGAAATTTCAATTTTTCGGATTCGTTGGAAAGATATTCTTAATTAGATTCTAATATTTTTGGTTTCGCGAAAATCCGGTTTATTTTGAATCCTGTACATTCTTTTGAAATTTGAAATCGAATTTTCAAACTACCGCGCCTTTTTCAATTCCTTTTATATTTAAAATAAAATATTTATATTCTAACGATGATTCTAATAAATATATACATTCTAATACTACACAAAATAAATTTCTCGTCGTCATTATTTAAAATAATTCATTTTAAATATTCAAAATTCATTTAAATTGCCAAAATAAAAAATTTAAATTGGCTCGGATTTCCGGGTTGTTACAATTAATCTGTAGTACAGGTTCACCACCTAGCATCCACCTAGCGGTTTTCTACAACCTTGAATATCTTATACATGTTGCTATGACATGTTGACCAAAACTGATTAACTAATAGGGAATCATTTGAGTCACTAGGTAAAATAGGAAAAAATGGAGATGAATCTAAAAGTTATGTAATAATTTATCTAACATTATCAAATGAAATTGTTTGTGTTAAATTGGTACTTAAGACTGTGTTCATGTTGTTAAAACCAAAATTTGACTTTAACACCAAAGGTGTTTTGGAAACACTTCACCAAATGGTTAGATTAGAAAATGGAGCCACATAATTCAAAATAAAGAGCTAAAAGTAAGAACAAGATATTTTTAGAGTGGCTCGGTCAATTTAGACATATGTCCACTATGATAGCAATTCTAATTAGCACGTTTGAGTTTACAAAATATGTGATTTGATCCACTCCATTCATTTTGTGATATTTCTCTATTTTCTGTCTCTTTATGATCTAAATTTCACTTGAATTTGCAAAGGAATCGATGGGATCTCCTGCTTTGTGATGGTGGATGTATGAATCTTTGATCACTTTAGCAATTGAACAATCTTCATGGATTCCGTGGTGGTTTAGCAATAGATATAGGATTTAGAGAGGAATAGCGGAGATTAGAGATCACTTGAATTTTGTTGGAGAGATTTCTAATGTAGTTTGAAGGAGATTTGATTCATTTGATGTTGCATGAAGGTAGATTGATCTTGGAAGCCATTAATGGAGTTTGCAATGAAGCTTTGAAGGTTGAAGAAATGATTTTTGCGGTCCTTCGGTGTAGTAGAATTGGTCCGCTTCAAGTATGGTGTAGTGGGGTATTTATAGAAGTGTTTGAAGAGGAGTGACAGTTTGGTAAATATGTGGGTACAACTGGCTAAAGGTGCTTTACAGTTGGTGTATGGTTAACATAACTTTACATAGCTTGCGATATGGAGCTGCTTGCAAGATGGAGCTGCTTGCGCCGTGAATTGCGTTCCACTCATTTTGAATATAAAACATGCAGCTTGGTCCATTCTCTAACCATATCACTCCACGTGTAAAGTGATGTTTCCCACTTTATACTTTCTTTTCTGAAGAATAACTCGCATGGATTAAATATCACGAGGCATGCTCCACCTTACTTCATGCGACATGCTTCCTGATGTTCATAAACATGTTGGCTTCTCACATGTGAGCATCCCGCATGATGACAGCTGGCCACCACAACATGCTTTCTATATGCTCACATATTGTGCTAGTATTGACATGCTTTTATTTCACGGCATAAGGGAGAACGCATTGAGTCATATCGTAGACGCGGCTTGCTAAACATTGCAGCATGACTGCTTTATATTAGAACACGACATGACTAATTTTCTACAGCAGGTAATAATCAAATGCCAACTGGACCATAATCAACTGAATATACTACAAGTTTGCTACGAAAGCAACATCCTTTGCAAATAACAGTCAACTATACAGATGAGTACAATCCATTCTTTTATTGGTTTAACCATTAATATGACTTGACTAAACTCCTCCCAGCTGAAACTAATTATCCATGTGCCTTTATGCTAGTGAATAGGACACAAACCATGTCGGCATGCCCTCAAAAGATGGGGAACGACTTGCTCTAGTTGACGACATGAGCAGGTGTGACATGAATTGCCTAAACGACATGAAAGCTTTGCAGAATGGCTTCGACGGCTTGCATGGACATAATGTTAATGTGACATGATTTCAGTGCTCATTTTCTGATGACATGGTGGTGCCTGGATCTGCAAATAACCATCCTTTGCACATGTGCCCATGCATATAACTTTCAGCTTGTACCATATTCTAATGAAATATTGTATCTACGACTTGCATCCATTGTGCTAACTGTTTTAGTGTGAGCTCTACATGGGTTCAAGTTGTATGAATGTTATTAATCATCTTAACGTTATGAATAATATTTGCAGTCTGGCTCATGTCGTTGTGAACGACATAAATGAAGCGAACAACATGGATCGGGCATATGACTTAACTTATGTCGTGCCGAGGACTCAATGTGTACGAATGACTTGATATACATGTATGCGGTCTGCGACATATATTTTATGTCATGTCTAATAACTTGGAACCATGTCGTATATACCACTTGGATGGTCTTGACACACTATTTTCTGACCCGTGTTTTAATGAGGTTAATGTTTGCCCCCCGAAGCTTGTATTTTTTGCTTGCGAGAAATGCAGGCTTGGAAATGAACATTGTTAATGTAGTGACCTGCATTTTTAGCTATTGAACAATTAATTTATTTAATTATTAAATATCGATTTATCGATATCGAGAACGTGAATTAAATAATATTGAATATTTAATTAATAATTTTATAATATAATAAAATATATTATAATGTCGAAATAGTCAAAAATAGCTGAATTCACAATACAGTGTGAATTGGGTTATATATAAGGTAAAATTCAGTTTGGAATTGAATTTAATAACGAATATATTGAATCGACGACAGTTAAACGTATAATTTATAATATAATTATAAACGAGCTCGAAATGGCGCTGCAGTTCGCTATTTGGCGATTTGAACTTCAACTGGATGTACAGGATTCGTTTTAGGTCGGATTTCTATGAAAACAAGAACCGTCAGGACCGATTTAACAATAGTTTTCTAATGGAAGAGAAAAATCGAGATTTCATCGTGTAGATTTTTATTTACGTCCAAATCAAATTTCAGAAAAGTCGCTGTGGAATTCCTTTATAATTTGCGACGCTTTATATACGTTATAAACGGATTTTCAGTACAAACTGAATATCGGGATAATCTGGAATCTGAAATATCAAACTGTATATTCTGATATGATATTCTGGAGCTGTACGATATCATATGTGAAGATATATGATAATATTTAATTTTTAATATTTAATTTAATTTTATTTAAATATATTTATATATTTAAATAGGCTATTTAGAGCGTTAAAAATAGCCACTTTTGCAAACGAAGTCGGAATTCGACGAAACCAGTTTTGTTGGATCCGCAATGTCAAATAGTTGTTAGATTTCCATTTTTGTGGTTTTTAGAGTCACTGTGTGGCCGTACGGATTTTTAGAGTGAAAAACAGTCAGTATTTCGACAGTTAAAAATACGCTGTGTGAGCATACGGAGTCGGAATTTAACGAAACCAGTTTCGTTGGGACCGTAATGTCGAACAGTAGCTACATGTCAATTTCCATGATTTTTGGGTATCGTATGTAGTCGCAGGGATTTTTAAGGACAAATACGTACAACGTTTGCTTAAAAAATGAATATAATATTCAAATATAATAATATTAAATCCCCTTATATATTATCTTCACAATCCCCTAAACCTAATTTCATTTTTCTGCGTTGGTCAAAACAGTTTGAGGCCGCCAGTTCTTCATCCACAAAACAAAACGCAGAAAGGAAATTCAAAGTGAAATCAAATAAAAAAAATTAAAAATCCTAACACCAATAGCTTTACAATCCTGGCACCGTCCCCGTCATTTCCATCTAAATATTATTAGGTTCGGTGTCCCTTCCTGAAACCAGCGGAAGCAGCATCAACCTAGGGTAAGGGATTTTTGTGTCTTGGAAGCCGAGATGGTTAAAACGAATGCTGTTTTCGAATTAGTGATGTGATTTAGAACATTATTGCCAAGTTAGGTGGGATTCCATGACATGTACTGTCGCAAGTTGTGGTGGGCGATAGTTTTCGATCTGAAACCACGGCAGGTTCTTGGCTTTCGAGTTCAACAAGGAGTGGCTCGGGAGGTGCGGATTTTGATGGGAATATAAATGGTGAAATCGATCTACAGATTCAAGAAGAGGAGAGGGAATGATGAGGATGATTATCGAATGGAAATGGTCGATGGTTATTTTCTGGAGTGCGGCAGTTTTTGATCGGGGAAGATGGGATGTATTGGTGTGGGTGCAGATGTTTAGCGGGCTGATAAGAAAGGGTGAGGCCCATATGAGTAGTTAAATAAATTTAAGCCCAAGTTTAAATTGAAGTATAGTTTAATTTAAATTAAAATCGTGTATTAACTTATATTAAGCACAACTTTATCATATGATACCAGAATTCAGCGAAACAAGATCCGTTGGGATCGTATGGACAGGAGCAACACAATGAGACTGACTGGGAGTGAATCCGAGCCAGTTACAATTTATGGCGAAATAAATTGTCCGACTCAAATCAACGAACGCAAACCGTTATTTGACGGCTAACGCGCAAATGTGAGTAAAAACTCACTAACTCTCCTAAATTTATATTTTAATATAAATTGTATTTTATTTCTGTATTTGACTGCTAGTTATGTACTGTTAATTTGGACTGTTAAGTTGTATTGTTAAATTGGACTGTAGAGTGGACTGTTAAATAATTGATTGAAAACAGTATGGATATATATACATATATCTACATATATATATATATATATTGTTATTAAACGGTGATTTTGTTATCAGTGTATTTCATTAGAAATGCAAGTGATGTTATATACGTTGTTTAACATCGGTGGATGCAGGGAAACAGGTTGGAGGAATCCGACTGGATTCCTCAACATTTATTTTACTGTTATTTGTATATTGTGATTTATACTGTGATATATAATCTGTTGTTGATCGTATATGTTTGGATGATATTGATCATTGACAGTTGGTTGTTTAAAAACAATAGAAAACACCGAAAATGTAGAAAAGGGGGTTTTCAATATTTATATTGAAAATGAATCTATTTATAAAATCGAAGGATTTTATAAAAGGATATTTATTTAGAAATAAATAAATAAAATAAAGGAATGTTTATTTAGATTAAATAAATAAAATAAAGGATATTTAATTAGGGATTAAATAATTAGAGTTATAAAGGAAAATCTATTTAGGAAAATAAACAGATTATACAAAAGGAAATCTATTTAGGAAATAAATAGAAGTAAAAATAAATAGAAATAAAAGAAAAGTTAGTTAGTCAGATATAAATATTCGAATTAAGTTAGTTAAGTGGTCAAACCAAGCTAGTCGAACCAAACTAGTCAAGCTAGTCGAACCCAACCGAGTCAAGATGGTCGAGTCGAACCAATCGAGTCAAGATGGTCGAGTCAAACCAACCGAGTCGAGATGGTCGAGTCGAACCAATCGAGTCAAGATGGTCGAGTCAAACCAACCGAGTCGAGCTGGCCGAGTCGAACAAATCGAGTCAAGCTGGTCGAGTTAGTCGAACCTGGTCAGTACAACCAAGCTGGTCAAGTTAGTCGAACCTGGTCAGTCGAGTCGAGTAAATCAAACTTAGTTAATCGAAAGGAGTTTATCGATTTAGTTAATCGATAGGAGTTAATTGATTTAGTCAATCGAGATGAGTTAATCGGTTTTAATGAATCGAGAGGAGTTAGTCGAATATGGTATTCGAACCAAATGGTCAAACCAAGTGGTCGAACCAAGTAGTCAAGCCCAGTGGTCAAACCAAATGGGTCAGGTTAGCCAAACCTGGTCAGTCAAACCAAATGGGTCAGGTTAGCCAAACCTGGTCAGTCAAACCAAATGGGTCAGGTTAGTCAAACCTGGTCGGTCGAACCAAGTAAGTCGAGTTAAGTTAGTTAAGTTAGTCGAGCCTAGTTAATCGAATCGAATTGGTCGAACCAAGTAAGTCGAGTTAGTCGAGTCAAGTTAAGTTAGTCGAGTTAAAGTTATCGATGTTAGTTTCATCGAAAGAAGTTATCGACGTTAGTTTCATCAAAAGGAGTTATCAATGTTAGTTTCATCGAAGGGAGTTATCGATTATATTTTAATCGAAGTGAGATTTTCAAATATGAGATATTTGAAAAGGAAGAGTTATCGAATATTAGTTATTCGAAGAGAGACTATCGAATATCATTTATTCAAGAAGGAGTTAATCGAATATAGGTTATTCGAAGAAGAGTTAATCAAATAGAGATTTCTCGAAGAGAGTTATTCGGCAAATTCGATTATATCGAATTCGGGAAAGTACTTATACTTTCCAGTGTCTAAAATAGAGATTTATTTATTTATAAATAAATAAGTGTTAGGTTAATTATTCACTAATAAGAATAGAAGTTATAATTAAAGTTAGATGATTCGAAAGTAGGGATTTATAACGTTATCGTTATAACCAATGTTTTAAATATAGAAGTGGATTAGTAAAATTGAAATCCGAGAAAGGCGTAAAGAAGTTGTTAAAGATTAAAAGATAAACTTTGACCATTTCGAAGTTATAACGTTGTTCAGTTAAGGTCTGAGAGGTAATTATACCCCAACTTGAGTGACTTCCTTCTTAACTAAGAAATGGTAAGGTTTGATCGTAAAGGAGTTTTGGAAATGTTTTCCAAACGAAAATCAGAAATGTTTTCTGATAAAAGAAAATAAGAATTTAGAATATAGGGAAACAGGAGATAAGTAAATAAATGACCTAAAGAGATTAATGTTAAATGATGTTTGTTCGATAAAATTTCCATTTGGGAACAATATCGTTGTTTGCACACTTGTTTTTCTTTGATAGTTAACTCACAGACTATCGAAGTTTTGACCATTTTAACGTTGTTAATATGGAGAGACCGGTTGGATTATTATCCGAAGAACCACTCTGTATTGGCATAAGCGTCGCGAATCATATATGCCAAAGATAATTGAAGACGGAGTAAAATGCAAGGGCTATCCTGTTTACAGAATAATGCCTTCGGTTTGTCCAGTCCCAGGACAACTTGTATGGACGAACGTCTGACAGAGTATATCCAATGGAACGCATAAGTTGATTTGTTCAAACGTATTCACGTTTGGTGGCGGAGGAATTCGTTTCTCTTAGCTGTATACCCGTGTTATTTTTGGATAAGTCAATTTGTGATTTGGCGGGTATGACGATGTGACACTTTAAGTAAATGAAGATGGATGTCTGACAGAGTATTTCCAGAAAGGTCACATACATTGATTTATTCAACCGTATCAAGAGTGGAAGCGGAGAAGGAAACTTCTTTTAGCTGACATGTAATGTATTGTTGTAGACGTCAATTAGTGATTTTCGATGGATCTGACAATGTGGCATTCGAAGTGAATCTGATGTAATGATAAAGCGTAGCTTCTAGCCTCATCAAACCGGTAAATGACAGAAATCGGGCAGGCAGCATGGCTAAGTCGGTCGCACCGAAGTAGGGTGTATAATCACCTATCTTGTGAATATTCATTTGTTTCTTAAATCTATCAATGCTGTCCCATATATATATATATATATATATATATATATATATATATATATATATATATATATATATATATATATATATATATATACGGGAACGGTTGCTGATCCCAACCGTTGGTGATGTACATTCGATACACTCAAACGAAATGAGTGGTCGGTCATGTGTGGCTGAGTTGCAAGATGTTCTTGTTGAACTCCAGTGTATCGTTCCTAGAGTACACTGATCGGAAGGTGGTTCCATACCTTGTCATAGTTGGAAATCCAATCATCTAATACGTGCTTGCGATTTTGATTGTATACTATATATGTAGTAACGTGAGATGCAAGCGTTTCTGCTAGATTGATATTTATTTGTACTTAGACATTATTATAATATCAGAATGATATTGCTTTGAAAAGTTATTTGGATTCTCATAAGGGAAAAACCCGTTCCGTATTTACGGCGTGGTCTTATGAGATATCATATACCTGTTTAAACTGTTTTACTCATACCAGTCCCATGACTGACCCGGAGTTTATTTTGTTGTTTTCCCTAAACTCTTGGGTGCCTAAATTTGTACCGGCAGTCAAGTAGTCGGGATTTTACAGATACACTTGGAGAGCTTGGAGCAGGAGGCTTCAGGATTCTATAGCTATTATTATTTCCGCTGTTGTTGTAAGTGTTGTACTCTGATAAGTGTTATTGTATACATATACTGATGTTATTTCAAAGATATGTTATGTTATATTTTATTCGTTCCACTGTGAGATTCGTGTTTACTCTGATGATGATGTTCTTATTCTTCTTCTATTCTATAAGTTCTATCTTATCTATTCTCACCTTCTAATTTCTTTCATTAATTACCGGGATTTTTCGATGTTTTGGTTATCGACGTCGGGCTTACGTCGATAATCAAAGTCGCTCGAAATCCGGGTTACTACAGTTAATACGGCTTGTGTTGAGATTCAGTCGCAGCTTTTTGCTTGCTATGGCAAATCATGCTTTGATGTTTTTCACCCGTTGATTCCAAACGATCCAAGTACATATTTTGTTGGTTGGATTTATATGCTTCATGCCACATGTTCTGTAATGAAAACAAGTACTTGCATGATTTTGGACTTATACTTGGTTATTGATCGTCCACATCAATAACAGGTTAGTTAAACATTAATGAATGACTCATGGCGAACCGAATAACATGCCTAAGCAGAACTATTTTGTTTATTTATTTAGAATTTGTTAGTTTGCATAGATATGGTACTCGAATTCGTACTCACAACGGTACTTGAGCTCTGCGAGTGGATATGTATATTAATTGCAAATTTCAAGTTTCGCCTTCGTAATGAATTATATGATATTGTATGACGGTTTACGTTTTATGAAATGTGTACCTATTCAAATTAGAACTTCATTTTGAGTTTCCAAGGCCAGAGTGATTGCAGCCTTTGGATGGATTTGAATTGTGAATTTGGGTTTGCTTCGACACCATGGATCATCCTGGGATATATGTAAAATTTTGAATCCCTGTTTCGTGATGACTTGCCATAATGCATAATTATTGCTCAATCAACTTTTATTGGAGCATTGAAGGCGAGGTAGTCTTTGAGTTACGAGGTTTCAATTGGATTTCCCAGGGTGGTCTTTATTGTTGCAATGAGTATGGTCGGCATATCAAGCATATCGATTTTTGCTAAATTCTTCAAGTGCCCCATTGTGTGGGAATATCAAGCCAAGTGTATTGGCTTCTTCGATGAGAGTATACTGGCTTTCGGCTCATTGCAATGTCGTGATGGACCCATGGTTATTTTTTGGACATCACTCAACTCTTATGTGGTTGTGTTGCTTCAGTACCGTAGGTCATCAGGAGTCTTAAGAGCTCGATGTGATCAGTTTTTTCAAGTTTTTCTTGATTGTAATTATTATACTATAAGCTTTAACTATGTTAGTTGAATCTATTCGAGCTTGCTAACAAATATGAAGCCTCTGAGCTTTGTCAATATAATAGGGATTCTAACTTTACTAACTGGTTCGGCACTTATACATGAAGAAGTTTTTATACCTTTGTGCCCCCGCTAGGGGAGGACTATGGATTTCGTACCCCACTCGGGCAGATCTTTATATTTTGTTCCCCCGCTTGGGGAGGTCTTTATATTTTGTGCCCCCGCTCGGGGAGGCCTTTATATTTTGTGGCCCCGCTTGGGGAGGTCTTTGAATTTAGTGCTCCCACTAGGGGAGGTATTATATTTTGTGCCCCAACTCGAGGAGGTCTTTGAATTTAGTGCCCCCGCTCGAGGAGGTCATTATATATTTTGTGCCCCCGCTCGGGGAGGTCATTATATTTTGTACCCCCGCTCGGGGAAGTTTTTATATTTGGTGCCCCCGCTCGGGGAGGCCTTTGAATTTAGTGCCCCCGCTAGGGGAGGTCTTATATTTTGTTCCCCCGCTCATGGAGGTATTTGAATTTAGTACCCCCATTCGGGGAGGTCTTTATATTTTATGCCCCTGCTCGGGGAGGTCTTTAAATTTAGTGCCCCTGCTAATGGAGGTCTTATATTTTGTGCCCCCGCTAGGGGAGGACTTTGCGCTTCACTCAGGAAGCATTTACTTTATTTAGGAGGGTTTTTTCTTGCATCATTTCATGGGGCCGGCGTCAGTTCCTTTGTCGGATGCTTGACTTGGCAGGCAATCTCAATTAACGAACTGGGGCCTTGGACCTCTCACTTGGGAAAATACCCTTACGACAAAAGTTACAACACTCTTATTTACTTGTCGTGGCGCTTGTTCGCTATTTGAATCTTTGTGACTCTTCCCATTCACTTTTCAAGGCGGTGCTTTTATATTTCCGCATTTGTGCGTGTTAATACTTACAACATTCGCCGTTTGAATTAGTTTTGTTGGGATCGCTATGTTTCGTCAGATTTTAAAGAAACAAGCGCTTAACAAATGGACTACAATATGAAATAATCTTTTAAGCAAGTTTTGATTTAACATAAAATTTTACAAGCAAGAAATTTATTCAGGTAGATATGCTCTTAATCACAGAGCTAATTATCCGGTACAACATTTGTAAAATATTACAAACTGTTATATGAAATTCAAATACAACATGAAGTACAGCATGAAGTAAAGCATGAAATAAAGTGGTGGCGATGATGATCGCGTTTTCTAAGCCGTTTAGATTGAAGTGTCAACCAACGCTAGTCAGTTAATGATCGGCCCTGTATTAACTCGTGATGGAGTTTCATTACTTGGACTGGCTTGATTTGTGGGTGCACTTTGCTATTGAGGCGCTGGAGCAGAATTTGAAGCTTGAGGATCTTTTACATATTATTGTAGCCTATTTTTCCCGATCAGCTCCTCGATGAGGTTCTTTAAGTGTTAGCATTCATTAATGTCATGCCCAGGTTGATTATGAAAGCGACAGAATTTTCCAGAATTCGCTGCTTTCTTAGAAATACTCAGCGATGGTGGTTCTGGATGGTGTTCTACATCTTTGGTAGAGAAGTAGATCTTTTCCGAAGTATTATTTAGAAGGGTGAATTCAGCAGGAGTAAAGAAGCGAGGTTTCTTGCCATCTCGGCTATTTTTCCCGTCGTTTCCTCTTTTTTGACCTCTTATGTAACACCCCACAATTTATGACAATTAAATAATTAAATAATGCATATGTGTTTATATATGCATAGACATAAACCTGTAAAACAAGAAAAGATTAATACGAATAAAAATGTAATGCATGCATTAAAAGAGAGAAAGGATTGGTTGCATGCGATGTAAATATGTTACATGCACTGATTATGCATTAATAATAGAAGAGAAATAAAATAAAAAGTTCATGCAATGGGTTAAATAAAATATTGTAACAAACATGAAAAAGAGAAGTAAGAAGAAAACAATACTTACCACTGTTCTAAGCCTTGTTAACAATAGCCTTAGTAGTCCAATGTCTTAAAGCATGTGGCTTGCATAAAAAAGATACAAAATTCGATTCCTACCAGTGCAATATTTTTGTTTTAAGGGAATGGCTAAAAAAACACATGTTCTAAAGAGAAAATATGTATAAACTCACATATAAGGAAAAGTATACATATAAGGAAGTGAATAAAAATATATGTATACATGTATATGTAAATATACACGTATATATATATGGAAATATATATATATATATATATATATATACAAGAGAAAAATTCAAAATAAGGCTGCAATCAAAGAAATATGGCAAAAATCAAATAACGGCGCAACACCGTTTGAATTTTGAAAACAAAATAAAAGTTTTGCGTATATATGTACACGTAAAATGGTCATTAGAAGATTTGTATATGTAAGAAAATTACATGTGAATATAACAATTAAATAAATTCCAGAAATTCAAACATTCGAAAATCAAATTTCTACAACAAAACAGCTTGCGGGACCTAAGGGGGGTCGACAACCCAGTAGGGGGTTGACACAAGGGTTGACACCCCCCGAGATCCAGCCAAATCCATCGATGAATCTGGATTATTTTCTTAACCAAGTTCGAATGCTGACTCAGCGTTGCATGTACGATAAGATCTCGAACACCTATAAATTGGGAGCGAGTCTAGCTTAAATCTCATATTCTCTTAGACAACGTCTAAGCTCTTCCATTCTTCCTCCTCCTCAAATCTCTTCAGAAAAATAGAATAATTAGTTTAGGAAAATTCTAAATCAAGATCTGGAGGAAACGAATGAATATTAATAAGAAGGTGTTCAGAATCATATTCGAAGTAAGATAATTTCTTAGATCTGGCCTATTTCAATTTTCTTCTCTTTCTTCCCTTTTTCTTTTAGTAAGAATTGTGGATCCATGGTTGCTAGGTTCTGAATTCAGTTAGGAGGAAGATGGAATACTAGATCTGGACCAGATTTAGGATTTGGAAAGCAAATTAGGTGAGTTGATTTAAGTTATATCATTTTTGATAATGATATATTATCGTTTGACATATCCCATTAATCTATAATATAAATCTAGTAGATTGGCTAAAAGTGCTGAAATGCTAATATGACATGTTGAGATATTAATATGTTAAAATATTAATATGTTGGAAATTCATACGTTGAAATGTTTAATGTGTTAAAATGTTGACATCTAAAATGTAAACATGTTGAAATATGTGTAGCGATTACTATTGTTCTAATTTCATGTTAACTTGTGACACTTATGTACTTGAACCCTTAGCTGTAGAAATTGGAATAATTACATGTTAAATTAGAATAATTACATGATTTGATGATCATATGTTAATTTGAGATGAAATTAGTTATATGTTATGAAGGACATATGACATAAAATGGGCTTAATATGATGACATGTAAAATAGGTTGCGGTAAAAATGTGGAAAGAATAATATGCCTAAATTTATAGTAAATGGAAAATTGTAACGCACCTAGACATGAGATTAAATTCAACTTGTGGTACCCGGAACCGTCCGGAAAATCCAACATCCACAAGATGTTAATTTAATGTGAGAGGTCCAGTGCGTAAATAAACATGTAATGGTGCTAAGACACGAGGTTAAGTCAACTTGTGGAAGAAGTCTGCCCAGAATCGCCCGACAAATCAAGCATCCACAAGTGGTGGGCTTAATGTGAGAGTTCTAGTACGTAAATATGTAAATATATGTATATAAATGGATAGAAATAAATAGCACTAATTGTGATTGATGGAAATGAATGGAAATGAATAAGGAAATGAATGAAAGATAATTACAACAGTAAAGGAAGTGGAATGAACGGGGAATGATAATAAACTATTATAAATAAGTTACATTAATGAGAATGTTATATAATAGGTAGGGTTGTCCTAGGGACAAGTGGAAATTATAACATAGGATATAATAAAAGACAAAGAAAATGGAATAACTTATGTAATGAGATAAGTTGTACTTAATTATAAATTAAGTTATTTGTTAGAATGAGAATCCGAAATCTACGGATGAGGACAATATAGGTTATATTTATGGAAATGAAACTTATCAATAAAACTTAGTTAAGGGAACTAAGTTAATAAGTAAACAACGAAAAGTGGTAGTGACAGTTTAAGATGGAATTATGATTAATAAGAAAGAATGAGGCAAACTTATGAAATGAAATAGTTATATTTAATCATATATAATGATTGACATGTTAAACAGAAAACATGTGAATTGAGATATACTTAATTACACATTAAGTAGAACATGTTATTGTAACTATGGAATCAAACAAGAATATAAAGGGATTGTGGATTACAGACCTTGGATCACAATCTAGAAAATAACATGTTGTGGTCTCATTAATAGGCTTAAATGGGTTAAGTTATATGACTGAAATTAATAAGCAAGAGACACTTGGTAACTTGAATAAGAAGTCAATGTTAATAGGAATAACTAAGTTAAATGGAAACCTGATGTGGTAGAGCAACGCATAATTGAATGTTCAGACATAGGGTTTAATAACCCAACATGGTAGATCATCGCGGTGTCATAAGGCACGAGGGGAGCGCACGTTCATTCGATTATTCTGTCAGCTCCGAAGGACTGAAAGGGGAAGCATACGGCTTCCTGGGATGTGGAAGGTGCCCCTGGTAGTCCTCTATGGTGGTGTAGTGTTCGAGCTATGCTCACAGAGGTTGGGTCTGCGTGTAACTAACCGGTAAGTAGCCTTAAATGCAAAAGTAGATTTGTAGTCAGAAAGCTGTGACGAGGTGACACTAGGGTGACTCGGAGATCGCCTCAACATGGAGGTAGGGGTCACGACCAACAAGGATAGTAGATTGTCGGGTACCCGTCATCGGTAGCTAGTGGGATGCGAAAAGACTCGAGCTAAACCCAAGATGCCATCCACCTTTCACTATCGAGGCACGGTGGTTGAGCGGAGATGCCAATTGGATGTTTAGATTGTTTGTTAGGTGAAAATCGCATAGCTCTTGTAGTCTTTACTAGTTGAGGGAAGGGCCGAGGTGGGGCCATAGCCACCATAAAAAATAGATCTAAAGGATATCTGTATTTTGAGGCTCTTAAAGGCAGGCCTGTATAGATATGGAAAAGCTCCCGACCAAGTTCCTTGTTTCTTGCATATACCTGCCATGGAACTCGGTGCACATTATAGGTTATGTATGGTTAAGGCATCGAATATGATTGACGATACCTGCATGGGAAAGTCTTGATACATGCATGTCTGCTCTAGGTGGTGTATCGTAGACTTGAGGGCATTATTCTGTGATGGAATCTGATTCGATCAAAGGTGGAAGTTCGTATGCTTATGTACCTTAGTAATGGTAGATATACGTGGAACATAACAATGTTATATAGTGATCCATACGTCACTCTAGCATGGAATGAGGGACTGCGTACATTTCTGTGGCATTATGGTAGAGACCGTGTGAGTGGGGTACCATTGGGTGTACCTTAATACTGGGGGTAGCTACATATATACTATATTAGGTTAACCCAATGGGAAGTAA
This sequence comes from Allium sativum, assembly GCA_030737875.1. Lineage (NCBI taxonomy): Eukaryota > Viridiplantae > Streptophyta > Magnoliopsida > Asparagales > Amaryllidaceae > Allium > Allium sativum. The sequence goes on along the minus strand of CM060918.1, from coordinate 859,981,563 downwards.
ATGGGTACGACGTGGGTGTAAGCCTTGAATGCTATTAACCCAAGTAACCTAATAAATAAGAAAATTTGATTGAACGGTATATGTAGCGTTATCCAAAATGTATAGTTTAAATCCAATCACCAAAACTTGTGGTCTGACCCACTCCTCATAACATACTCGTAGATTAGATTTGTGACAGAGATATGATAGCTTTGGATACTGGTTTGGCAGTATTATTGATACGGTAAGGCTATACTTTGATTATATTATACTTTATCCACTCTGATGTGAGATATTTTCTGATCTCTGATATATTTTATATCTCTATCTTTTCTATAGGATACCAAAGCAACCAATGCGGGTTTCGATGGATTAGAAATTTTGAAAAAAATTCGGGTTGTTACATCCAGGATTTTTCGGATTGTATTGAGTAGTAGCATTTTTGGGAGCTTCAAGAAGTGGGTTAGCGTCAATAATTTGAAGAGGCACGGGATTATTGTCTACTCTCATATACTTCTCTACTTTTTATTGAATTTTTCAAACTTGTTTGGCTCTTTCATTTTGATCCATCTACTAAAGTCGCTCTTCTCATTTATGGCGCCAATTAGAGACATAAGGATCATGCGGGGTTCAAGATTTCCCACTTCGGACAAAGCAATGTGGTATCTCCTGAGGTAGGTTTTAACAGATTATCCTGGATTTTTCTTCATTGATGTCAGAGAAATAACATCCTTAGCCTTCGTAGCTTGCAGCCTGAATTGCTCCTTGAATTTCAGAATCCAATCGGTCGACAGATTTAGGCGGCAACCTTGTGAACCATAACGATGTGACACCTTCTAGATAGAGAGGAAAGCACAAACATTTGATCTCGTCCGTTGCTTTTGCTTCATTCATGTACCATTCATATCTGTATAGGAAGTGATTCGGATTGGTAGTCCCATTGTACGAAGGCAAAGTAGGATGAGTGAATTTTTTAGGGAACTCAGCTTTGCGGATCCTCTTTGTAAATGGATTTTTGCTGGGGGAGAAGTCACGTTCTCTTTCACTGTCACTGCGAGCCAAACTATCTTTTATGTTTTATTTTACCATATCTGCGATATATTCCTTCGGGTTGTGTTGTTCCGGAGAGTGGTCTTCGATCTCTTTTCCGGATGCTCGTCCTGGCGAACGATCGCGATTAGAGGATCTAGACCTTTTACCTTCACTGTGGGGAGGTGCCCCTCGGCGAGACTTCTAACTCGTCGGGTATTTCAGTCGAAATGGATTTTATCTTTCGGCTTTAAATCCTCCTGAATCTTAGCTTCGTTCCGATCACTTTCGCATCCATCGAGGCCTTCCATATTATCATTACGATGATGATCAGATGCTACCGAATTTGTGTTCTCTTTGAGGTTGACATGAATCTTTTGAGGAGGAGTGTGATTTGCTTGAGCGTTTAGAATAGAATTCAACTTCTCCATTAAAGCATCATTAGCATCCATCAAAGCTTTATTTGAAGTTTCTGTGCGTTGATTTAAATTGGCGACAACGGCGTCTAGTTCAGCTCTAGTTACTCTGGCTCCAACCATCGAGTTTCCTTCAACTACAAAGCAGTCGGTAAGTGGGGTAGCATCGTCATTAGCAACGTTATCGGTTTCTCCAATGGTTTTATTTGCAGTCTTCTTAGACTTAACCAATATCTCGTACAAGGATTTGAATTTGGAAGAGAGTTCGTTGATTGGCCTAGATCTTAGACTTGTAGAATCTATGGTAGAAGTAGGCTGAGAACTTCAATGAAGGCTCTTAAACTTGAGAAAAGGAAATGTGAACGTGGCCCCACGGCGGGCGCCAAATGTTAAAACCAAAAATTTATTTTAACACGAAAGGTGTTTTGGAAACACTTCGCCAAATGGTTAAGTTAGAAAATGGAGCCACGTAATTCAAAATAAAGTGCTAAAGTAAGAACAAGAGACTTTTAGAGTGGCTCGATCAATGTAGACCTACGTCCACTATGGTAGCAATTCTCATTAGCACATTTGAGTTTACAAAATACATGATTTGATTCACTCCATTCATTTTGTGATATTCATCTCTTTTCTCTCTCTTTATGATCTAAATTTCACTTGTATTTGCAAAGGAATCGATGGGGTCTCTTTCTTTGTAATGGTGGATACATGAATCTTTGATCACTTTAGCAATTGAACGATCTTCATGGATTCCGTAGTGGTTTAGCGTTAGATCTTGGTTTTAGAGATAAATAGCGGAGATTATAGATCACTTGAATTGTGTTGGAGAGATTTCTAATGTAGTTTGAAGGAGCCATGTAACAACCCGTATTCCACGCATCATGGGATCGTAGAATATTTATTTCTTTCACATATGAAGTCGTATGGTCATGTAACTTTGGGAGACGACTATTGGGGTCATTTCCCATGTTCATGATTTTTGTCGATTTTTAAATGACCGTTTTGCCCCTAGTTGGTACTGTTTTGGCCATAACTTTTGAGTGGAAAGGAATTTTGACCTGAAACCACTTCCATTGGATTCGAATGATGGTTTCTCTTTCCGTAGAGTGGTTACATTAGCCAAACGGACTTACTGTTTGGGAGATATGGCTGAATTAAGGTTTAAAGGGTTATTTTCAACTAATTGGGCTTAACCGGGTAATTAGCAACTAGGCCTAATGGGGGGATTTCGGGTTTAGAGGTATTTGAGGGCTGCTAGGGTTTAGAAAACGATTCTTCATTCATTTTCCAGCCGCCACAAACCTTCTTTGAGCTCTAGCCATGGCCTCCAACACCCAAATCACCTTCTAATCACTTTCTAATCAAGTTTTGGCCTAATCTACATCAAATCAAGGCAAATCAACGTCGAATTTGGGATAGAGCTGCTGGAACACATAGGGTTTGGATCCAAATCAGAGGACCTTTCAGATCTATAGTTTAATTTGTGGCAAAGGTGAGTGATTTGCAATGTTTTTCACTAATTACGGCTAATTATGGTAATTAGCGAAGATTAGCGAAATTATGGCTCAGAAAAATCTAGAAAAATTCCTTAAATTCTAAAACTCCATTTTATGCCTCTGATATTAATTTGGGTTAATTTCGACTAATTTTGCAAATCCCGGAATTTGGGGGATTAAGGGGTGATTAGTGATAATTAGCGAATTTATGCATGTTAAAAATCTGAAAAAATGTTCAGAAATTATGAAATATTGTTTTAGACCTCTGTTAGAAGTTTGGTTCAATTTGGTTAAGATTTGCTAACCTTATTGTTAGATTTGCTTAAGTATGCTTAAGGGAAAAATATGGGGTATTGGCTATGTTTGATCCATTTTACATGCTATGATTTATGTTTTGGTGTTTGTGGTCGATACTATATGTTGCTATGACTGTATGGTATGCTTTGTGGTTGTTAAGAAGTGTTAGTTTGGTCAAAAACGCCGTCGAATGGCGAAAAACAGTCGCTGGAACGAAGTGCAGGAAATACCCCGAACCGGATCGCCCCTACCCCATGCGAACCGATCCGATTGAAGCTTGCGCCACGAGACGACCCGATCCGCTCCACTTCGAAGGACACGATCTGACCTGACGTCACGAGCCACTCCAAGCTCGACCGATGCCACGAATGGGTGAAGCACGATCCGATGATGGCGATCCGACCATTCGCTAAGGAGGACTGCGAACCGAACCGAAGGGGGATGGTGACCACGAGTGCATCGTGACCCGACCCGATGCAGCAAGCGCGATCCGAATGAGCTGACGAATGGTGCGTTCCGAACCGAGCTGACGTAACAGGCACGACCCGATCCGAGCAAAAGGCAATGGCCACGATCCACGAGTCGAGCTGATGCGAGGGGGCGAGTCACGAACCGAACCAGGAGGTTGCGAACTGAATGAAGACCGATCCGGAGGAGATGCTGACCAAAACCCGAGATGCAAAGGTAGTCCAAATGGAAGTTAGAGCTCAGGATCCCGGACCCAGTTGGGAACCAATGAGTTCACTTCATGATTGGGCTTTGCTGCGGGACGTGTGCAAAGGGGTTGTCGTTATTCATAACTTTGGTTCACCACTGAGAGATGGATAGTGGGCTTGTAGTGATAGTTACACGGGATTGGATTCCGTCATGGCCCAAAGTATTAGGTGACCAAAGTAGTGGATATCGTATGCTTTACGCACTGAGTGAGGGATGTGAGGATGATTGCTATGCTTGATTGTTTGACATCACTATGACATGCACAACCCCACCCCCGTTATCTTTACACCATTTGAAAGGGAACTTTAGAGTGTTGTACAGTATGTAGTGCTAACTCTTTGGTTGCAGGTCCAGGTTCAGGTATGATTGGATTATACCTGTTATTATTTTGTTTAGATGCTTATCGCTCATACCAGGCTTTATGTCTGACCCAGAGTTTTATGTCTCCTCTTATTACTCTGGGTGCTCACACGAGCAGACTAGAGACAGGTTATGGTTAGCTGGTGATGCGCGAGTAGCTGATTCCGAGGCGAGCAGGAGGCTTCCACGTATGATATATAGATATTCTCCCTGTGTCGTTGGTGGTCACTACTTGGGCATTAGTAGTGTACCTTCTTTATCTTGCTTTTGCTTTAGAGACAGTATTTTAAAAGTTGTAATAAGCTGTATTCTGAGTTTCCGCTGCTATGATGTTTAGTTCTGATTTTCAGCTTATGCACTGTCTCCCCTGTTTTATGTCAAGTATATTATTATTATATTTTGTTCGATGCGCTGTGAGACATTCTACAGGTTCTTTGTATGTTCATTTCCTTCTTCCTTTTCCTTCTGACGACCCGTTCCGTGCTAACTGGACATGTGTACAGCGCACTTTTGGAGAAAATGTCGGTTGGTGCGGGGCGGGCCGTCACACTTGGTATCAGAGCTCTAGGTTGCGTAGTTAACCTAGAGAAAGACACTAGGGAGAGTTAGTACGTATATGAGAGCGCGTATTTGTGATTACTTTGGTTTTCAAAAGCTATATATATATATACTATTGGTAGTATAAGAATGAAGTCGTATTGCACTAGCACCACTGTGGGATCGTTAATCGTTTCCCCTTTTACAGATTAACGATGAGCCGATATCCTAGAGGTACTGGTAGAGGGACCAACCATGGGAATGCTCCTGACATGAGGACAATGTTCACCAACTTCATGAGAGACATGCTTGGAGATGTTCAGGGAGCAGTTCCCAATCTCGGAAATGGTGGTGGTCCAGTAGTGCAGGCGCCTAGGGTCGATTTCGCCAAGTTGTGCAAGGATTACACTAACCTTGGTGGGAAGCCGTTCCACGGAACGGAGTCGGCCACAGATGTTCAGGATTGGTTGGATAGCTGTGATCGTATCTTCGACGACTTGGGTCTTGAGGATGCGATGAAGAGAAGGCTAGCGTCTCGTCAGCTGCAAGGGCGAGCGATGAATTGGTGGAATGCCATTAGAACAGCTACTCCAGAGGATCAAGTTACTTGGAATCAGTTTAAGACTCGCTTTTGTGATAAGTTTATTCCAGCTGCTCATAAATCAGAACTGTTCAAGAAGTTCTTGGAGCTTAAGCAGAACGGTAGAGCAGTCTCGGAGTATATCGCTGAATTCGACACTTTATCGAAATATGGATGGTCCCTTATCGATACAGTCGAAAAGAAGAACGAGAAGTTCATAACCGGCTTGGATGGGTACTTGGGGGAAAGACTTATAAACCATATCGATGAGACTTTTGAGTCTATTGTAGGCAAGGCATTAAGGTCAGAGAGCCTTTTCCCTAAGTCGAAGACCGAAGTTGCTACGGCATCTGCAGAGGAGCCAAAGCCGCAAGCAGGCGGTGAAGGCCAGAAGAATTCTCAGAACAAGAGGAAGCAGAACTCGACCAAGGATGGTCAGAGTAAGAAAAATAAGAAAGATGGCAAATTCTTTAGTTGTGGCAAGAAGGGCCATTACGCCAGAGATTGTCGAGAAAAGCCTGGGGAAAGGAAGTGCTTTAACTGCGGCCAGGCGGGACATCACAAGGATGATTGCCCACAACCTCCTAGGGAGAAGCAGATTGTGAAAGCGTATGCTATCAACGCTGTTCCTTCTTCGTCAAATGCCCCAACTGCGGCGCAGAAGGAAAAAGGTGTCGTTATTCGAGGTATCTTTCTATTTAAGACGTTTTGATCGGGTTTTGTTTGACAAACCTGAGTTAGTCGATAGACCTTTAGTAGTGACGAACCCGATTTGGTGGTTCGACTAGTTTTGGCATGGTTTGTTAATGTGGTGTTATCGAGTCATGGATGTATGTTTCCTTGTGATTGCTTTGTTTTGGGCTTTACTGGGTTTAGCATTATTTTGGGGAGTCGATCTACTCCAAAGGAATAGGGTGGTATTAGGTACCTACCTAGTGATGGCAAGGGTAACTGGAGTTAAGGAAGCTAAGAGGTTATCGTTGCAGTAAGTTCTAGTTGTCTCTTGGAGGCAAATGAGTACTCCAGTGCTAGATAATTTTGCTAGTATCACCTCACGTGGGTTGTCCGAACTCGGAGGAGATGTTCCTTGGGTGCTTGTCTGATATTGGTTTAGGACTTTGGGGCTTGTGCTTGGGGAATGTCGATTTCGACTAGGATGGGTTGCGTGAGGGGTAAATAGTTGTTGTGATTTTTCATTGGATGATATCTTGGTTCACTCGAGGAGTGATAGGCAGACGGAACATGATAAGACTGTTCAATGGTATAGACTGCCCAGAGTTAGACTCGATAGGGTTATGAGATTGCTCGAGTGGGACTCGAGAAAGATGCAAAGAAATGGATTGTTTAGGACCCTATGTTGATGTTATCTATTGGATAGTAGAACTTTGAAGGAATAGGATGTGTTCGTTGATCATGGAAGGTACAACAAAGATTAGGACGATTCAAGTTAGACTTGAACTCGTAAAAGAAAAATGGGGCGAGTTCGTTAGTCATGGTGATATAACGAATATGGAAATACTTCACATTAGATTTGAAGTATGTTTGGAACATTGTGGGAAGCTCGTTGATGTTGGAGATTCAGCGAACATAGGAGAGTTTCACGTTGGACTTGGACTCGTAGGTAGAGTACCTAGATTCACTAGGTGGGTCTAGTTTACCTTTGGAAGGTGAATGTACGTTGGACGTGCAGTACGAGATTCATTGGATGAGTCTAGTTTATCTCTGGGAGATTGACTCGAGTTAGACTCGAGAAGGCTGCAAGGAATTGGATTCAGCTCGAGTTGGACTCGAGAGGGCAGCAAGATAATGGATAGACTTGGGTTGGACTCAAGTATTTTAGGAGGACTAAAAGCAGGGGTATCTGGGGACGCCCGTTACCTTGGATCCGTTGGACGTGATCTAGTTATCCTTGGAGGATAAACGTACGTTGGACGTACGGTAGTCCGATTGGAGGCTGGGCTTCCATTAGTTTATTTATCCTTGGAGGATAAACGTACGTTGGACGTACGGTAGTCCGAAGGGAGGCGGGGCTTCCATTAGCCTGGGATTGGTTGGACCAGTCAAGTAGGCATCGGTGTATGTATGGGGGCTGGGCTTCCATTAGTTAGTGATGTTGGTTGGACCAGACATGCTAGAATCGACATATTGGGATTGGTTAGACCAGTCATGTAGGTGTCGATGTGTTTATGAATTTAGCAGGTGATAGGTAGGACTTGTTTGATGGATGTTATGGTTGCTATGTTTGTTCCTATCTTTATTCTCTTGAGTAAACTATCACCTGTAGGGTTCCAGCGATGGGGAACAAAGTGATTGTAGTAGGACTATGAGCCAGTGCAGTAGAGTCGTCATGACTCGAGGGGCAAAGTGGACATAGTAAAGGATTAGTAAGGCTATGAGCCAGTGCAGTGGAGTTGTTATGACTTCATGGAGGCAGAGTGGACATAGCAAAGGACTAATGACTATGGATCAGTGCAGTGGAGTCGCCATGACTCCATGGGGCAGAGTGATCATAGTAAAGGATTTGGGTGTAGTACTAGTTGCATTGAGTAGGAGACATGCCAGTTTAGGGGTTTTGTTTCTAGAATGGAAGCAACTAGAGTATGTCATAGGATATGATTTCAGACCCAAGACTGAATTGGATTCAGAAACGCTAGTAAGTTTGACGATTAGATCGATTTTGATTGAGAGGATTGTTTCCAATTAGAAGGACGATCCTAATCTATTGGGAACCATCTCTAGGGTAGAGATGGGTATGGATGGAAAGAGAATGATTAGGTAAGGAGTTGATCGAGAAGGGTGGCTTCGAAAGAATAAGGGACTAGTTGTACCCAACGTAGATGGACCAAGAGGTGAAGTGCTTAGAGCATATCATCACTCGAAATTGACTATACATCCCAGTGGTAACAAGATGTATTGAGACATAGAGCAGATCTACTACTGGGAAGGGATAAAGATAGGCAGAAGGCTTATCTCGATAAGAGACGAAGAGATTTGAAATTCTTCGTTAACGACTTGGTGTTCGTCGAGATCTCTCCATCTAGAATGTGATTCGGATTGGTTGGAGAGGTAGGTTAGCACCAAGATTTGTTGGCCCATTCCCAGTCCTCGAGCAAGTTGGGAATTTGGTGTATGAAGTAGAGCTACCTGATAAGATGGCGGGAGTTCACAACGTATTTCATGTTTCCCAGTTAAGGAAGTTTGTGCAAGACCCTAATGTGACTATTTCACCTGATCAGTTGGACGATAGCGAGGTTGAACCCGAGGCGGTTGAGAACCGCAAGTCTATGCGTATTGTTGGGAACGATACGAAGCAGCTTCGAAGGAAGGCGGTGAAACTAGTCAAAGTCCAGTGGGGTGAGAATGGAAAAAGACTGTACTTGGGAAACAGGGGAGGATATAAGGAAGAAGTATCCAGAACTCTTTGCCTAGTAAGGTTTTGGTAGTGATAGTTCCTTCCCTTGTTAGTAAACCGCATGCTAGGATAGACTTGTTTTGCATGTTGATTGTTGTTTTATGGTTGATAGGCATGCGGGACCCTTTGTGTGTTTTGGTTAGGGAATTTCGGGGGCGAAATTTCTTAAGGGGGGAGAATGTAACAACCCGTATTCTACGCATCATGGGATCGTAGAATATTTATTTCTTTCACATATGAAGTCGTATGGTCGTGTAACTTTAGGAGACGACTACTGGGGTAATTTCCCATGTTCATGATTTTTGTCGATTTTTAAATGACCGTTTTGCCCCTTGTTGGTACTGTTTTGGCCATAACTTTTGACTGGAAAGGAATTTTGACCTGAAACCACTTCCATTGGATTCGAATGATGGTTTCTATTTCCGTAGAGTGGTTACATTAGCCAAATGGACTTACCGTTTGGGAGATATGGCTGAATTAAGGTTTAAAGGGTTATTTTCAGCTAATTGGGCTTAACCGGGTAATTAGCAACTAGGCCCAATGGGGGGATTTCGGGTTTAGAGGTATTTGAGGGCTGCTAGGGTTTAGAAAACGATTCTTCATTCATTTTCCAGCCGCCACAAACCTCCTTTGAGCTCTAGCCATGGCCTCCAACACCCAAATCACCTTCTAATCACTTTCTAATCAAGTTTTGGCCTAATCTACATCAAATCAAGGCAAATCAACGTCAAATTTGGGATAGAGCTGCTGGAACACATAGGGATTGGATCCAAATCAGAGGACATTTCAGATCTATAGTTTAATTTGTGGCAAAGGTGAGTGATTTGCAATGTTTTTCACTAATTACGGCTAATTATGGTAATTAGCGAAGATTAGCGAAATTATGGCTCAGAAAAATCTAGAAAAATTCCGAAAATTCTAAAACACCATTTTATGCCTCTGATATGAATTTGGGTTAATTTCGACTAATTTTGCAAATCCCGGAATTTGGGGGATTAAGGGGTGATTAGTGATAATTAGCGAATTTATGCATGTTAAAAATCTGGAAAAATGTTCATAAATTATGAAATATTGTTTTAGACCTCTGTTAGAAGTTTGGTTCAATTTGGTTAAGATTTGCTAACCTTATTGTTAGATTTGCTTAAGTATGCTTAAGGGAAAAATATGGGGTATTGGCTATGTTTGATCCATTTTACATGCTATGATTTATGTTTTGGTGTTTGTGGTCGATACTATATGTTGCTATGACTGTATGGTATGCTTTGTGGTTGTTTAGAAGTGTTAGTTTGGTCAAAAACGCCGTCGAATGGCGAAAAACAGTCGCTGGAACGAAGTGCAGGAAATACCCCGAACCGGATCGCCCCTACCCCATGCGAACCGATCCGAGTGAAGCTCGCGCCACGAGACGACCCGATCCGCTCCACTTCGAAGGTCACGATCCGACCTGACGTCACGAGCCACTCCAAGCTCGACCGATGCCACGAATGGGTGAAGCACGATCCGATGATGGCGATCCGACCATTCGCGAAGGAGGACTGCGAACCGAACCGAAGGGGGATGGTGACCACGAGTGCATCGCAACCCGACCCGATGCAGCAAGCGCGATCCGAATGAGCTGACGAATGGTACGATCCGACCCGAGCTGACGTAACAGGCACGACCCGATCCGAGCAAAAGGCAATGGCTGCGATCCACGAGTTGAGCTGATGCGAGGGGGCGAGTCACGAACCGAACCAGGAGGTTGCGAACTGAATGAAGACCGATCCGGAGGAGATGCTGACCAAAACCCGAGATGCAAAGGCAGTCCAAATGGAAGTTAGAGCTCAGGATCCCGGACCCAGTTGGGAACCAATGAGTTCACTTCATGATTGGGCTTTGCTGCGGGACGTGTGCAAAGGGGTTGTCGGTATTCATAACTTTGGTTCACCACTGAGAGATGGATAGTGGGCTTGTAGTGATAGTTACACGGGATTGGATTCCGTCATGACCCAAAGTATTAGGTGACCAAAGTAGTGGATATCGTATGTTTTACGCATTGAGTGAGGGATGTGAGGATGATTGCTATGCTTGATTGTTTGACATCACTATGACATGCACAACCCCACCCCCGTTATCTTTACACCATTTGAAAGGGCACCTTAGAGTGTTGTACAGTATGTAGTGCTAACTCTTTGGTTGCAGGTCCAGGTTCAGGTATGATTGGATTATACCTGTTATTATTTTGTTTAGATGCCTATCGCTCATACCAGGCTTTATGTCTGACCCAGAGTTTTATGTCTCCTCTTATTACTCTGGGTGCTCACACGAGCAGACTAGAGACAAGTTATGGTTAGCTGGTGATGCGCGAGTAGCGATTCGGAGGCGAGTAGGAGGCTTCCACGTATGATATATAGATATTCTCCCTGTGTCGTTGGTGGTCACTACTTGGGCATTAGTAGTGTACCTTCTTTATCTTGCTTTTGCTTTAGAGACAGTATTTTAAAAGTTGTAATAAGCTGTATTCTGAGTTTCCGTTGCTATGATGTTTAGTTCTGATTTTCAGCTTATGCACTGTCTCCCCTGTTTTATGTCAAGTATATTATTATTATATTTTGTTCGATGCGCTGTGAGACATTCTACAGGTTCTTTGTATGTTCATTTCCTTCTTCCTTTTCCTTCCTACGACCCGTTCCGTGCTAACTGGACATGTGTACAGCGCACTTTTGGAGAAAATGTCGGTTGGTGCGTGGCGGGCCGTCACAAGCCATTTGATGTTGCATGAAGGTAGATTGATCCTTGTAAGCCATTAATGGAGTTTGTAATAAAGCTTAGAAGGTTGAAGAAATGATTTGGCGGCCCTACAGGTTAGAAGAATTGGTCCCCTTCAAGTATGGTGTAGTGGGTTATTTATAGAAGTGTTTGAAGAGGAGTGGCAGTTTGGTATATATACGGGTACAGCTGGCTAAAGGCGCTTTGCAGCTGGCGTACGGTTGGCAAAACTTTACGTAGCTTGCAATAAGGAGCTGCTTGCACCATGAAATATGTTCCACTCATTTTGAATATATAGCATGCAGCTTGGTCCATTCTCTAACCATATCACTCCACGTGTAAAGCGATCAAGAATAACTTACATGGATACAATATCATGAGACCTTCTCCTCCTCACTCCATGCGACATGCTTCCATTTTATAGTTGATGCTAATAAACGAGTTGGCCTCATGTGTGACCATCTCGCATGATGACAGCTGGCCACCACAACATGCTTTCTGTCATCTCACATATTGTGCTAGTAATGGCATGCTTTTATTTCACAGCATGAGGGAAAATGGATTGTTTAATATCGTAGACGCGACTTGCTAAACGTTGCGGCATGACTATTTTATATTAGAACACGGCATGACTAATTTTCTACAGCAGGTAATAATTAAAACAGGTCATGCAACTGGACCATAATCAACTAAATATACTACAAGTTTTCCATGCAAGCAACTGCCTTTGCAAAATAACAGTCAACTATACAGATGAGTACAATCCTTGCTTTTCATGGTTTAACCATTAATACGACCTGACTAAATGTCTCCCAGCAGAAACTAATTATCCACATGCCTTTATGCTAGTGAATAGGACACGAACCATGTCGGCCTACCCTCAAAAGATGGGGAATGACTTGCTCTAGTAGACGACATAAGCAAGTGCAAAATGAATTGCCTGAATGCCATGAAATCTTTGTCGCATGGCATCGACGGCTTGCAAGGACATAATGTGAATGCGACATGATTTCAGTGCTCACGTTATGATGACATGGTGGTGCCTGGATCTGCAAATAACCATCCTTTGCACATGTGTCCATGCATATCACCTTAAGCTTCTATCATATTCTGATGAAATATTGTATCCACGACTTGGTTCCATTGTGCTAACGGTTTGAGTGTGAGCTCCACAAGGGTTAAAGTTGTATGAATGCTATGAATCATCTTAACGTTATGAATAATATTTGTGGTCTGGCTCATTTCATTGTGAACAACTTAAATGAAGCGAACAACATGGATCGGGCAGACGACTTAACTTACGTCACGCCGACGACTCGATGTATACAAACGACTTGATATACATGTATGCGGTCTGCGGAATATATTTTATGTCGTGTCTAACAACTTAGAACCATGTCGTATAAAGGACTTGGATGGTATTGGCGCACTATTTTCTGACCCACGTTTCAATAGGGTTAACACATGTATAAAATGTAAGAAGCATATCACAGAACTGCTTGACCACACTAACTGAATGCATATGAGGAAACATCGAAAAGGTTGTAGGAAGATATTTATAGAAATACATTACACTGGAAAGCTTGATGCATATAAATTTATAGGACTAAATCAGTCATTATCCTAGTTATGTATGACAATCTAATTGATAGCTTAAAACTGCAATTTTAGGTATGAGATTAAAAAAACACATAATAGGGGGATACATTTTAAAAAGAAAAATATGAAATCCAACATTTTATATGTATGTTATATGATCAGATCGGTTTATTGGATGTTTCAATTATAGATAAAAATTCCATTTCTGAATATCTATTTTGTCTGAAAATGTTGATTTTCAATGAGCATATGAATGGAATATGATATTTATCTCAAAATGAAATTGCCTTTGTGTTGCGTTTATCTCAGATATTCTTTGATTTTGATTATTGCTTGTATCAATCCTCTGATTTAGCTTGACAATGCAACTTATTTGATATTCTACTAAATTTCCTCAATATTAGAATCAAATTTTTAATCAGAAAAATACATCACTTATTCTATGTAAACCATGCATTAAATCACATTCTCAAATTGTCAGTGTACCCAAATTTATGCGAAGTAAATTTCAAATGAAATATAGCTGAGAAAAACACCTGTTTAATAAGGACCATTAGGCAATATCAACTCAAAGAAACACATTAATTGCAGACACTAATACGTACACTACAAAAAAAATACCCTATTACAACGATCATTTTACAATAGGCGCAATCTCCCCATTGTAATAGAATGTTATTACAATGGTAACTTTCTGAACCATTGTAATAGATGCCTATACAACACCCTTTTACAATGGGTATAGACTGCCCGCTGTAATAGGATGCTATTACAATGGTCGTTTCTGGACAGTTGTAGTAGATATTCTTTACAATACTCTTTTCACAACGGGTAAAACCTGCAGGTTGTAACAGAGTGCTATTACAACGGTCATTTCAGGCCCGTTGTAATAGATGTTTTATAAAATTAGTACTGATTATGTTTTATTATTTAATAATAAATCATTAATGATATATTATTAATCATTAAGAATATTATATTTAATATTTTTTATGGTTAATTATTAATAATTAATAAATTACATTTAATTAAATATATTAGTAATTAATAATAGATAATTAATAATATTAAATAATTGACGATTAATAATTAAATTTTACCGATATATTCATACCTTTGTGTGTTTATTTAACACGTTGTTTCTATTGGTAAAGAAACAATGAGTGATGTAGAATATGAAAGACATTTTATTGCTAAAATGAAATAGGTAAACGTATTGGAAAATAGAAATAAAATTTATCAATAATATATAATAAATAAATAATAATTAATAGATAAATTCATAACAAATAAATAAATGATAAGAGAATAATAGTTACTACTAAGAAGTAATTAATAATTAAAAATATTTTGTTTGAATAGATTAATTTATAATTTGTGTTTGAAAGAGGTATTTTTATGAATAAATTAATTATTTGTTATTATAAATTGATAATTAGGACAAATAACTTTAAATTAATTAAGACGAATATCTATTATAATTCATAATTAACATACAATATTAATAACTTAGAAGTAACATTTAGTATTCTATATTTTATAATTAATAATAATTGATCAATTTCAAAATCAAATTTTCGCAGATTTGGATTTGTATTGATATCAAATTTTTGCCGATCAATTTCAATATGTTCTTATCTTTCGCTGATTTGATTTGTATTTGAGTTACCAACTATTATTAGTCCTCTCTTTTTTTTATTCTCGATTCTTCTGCTATCATATTCATGAGCTGTATAGTTAGAAAGAATTATCACTCGGTTTCTATCTCAATCTTGTTCATACTAATTTTTTTTTTAATTTCTTCATCACATACAAGGCAAGTAAGAAGACCCTATTGATCAACATTTAAGGTTGCCAGAGGCAGGGAGCATGTGAATGACATGCTACCTTCTTAGTGTTGCATTACCAAGTAATATTTTATTTTCTTTGTTTTTTGTTAATATATTAGAGATTGTTTTTCCTATGTAGAACGCAAGAAAATTGTGCTTGTTAACGTTGGTTTAGAGCCAACAATTTTGCAACTCTTGGGTAGTTATGTTACCTAGGAACTACGACGTTAAACAAGGGCATAATTGCGGTTGTAAATAGCTTGTCATTTAACCTTCAAAATTTTAATTTCCGTCATCTATCTGTCGTTAATTTTTGATAACCTCGCCATATTTTTAATTTCTACGTCCCTTCAATTTTCCTTTCTGGCATGTAATCTCGTTCCCAAAAAAATCATTCTTTTCCTTTTCAATTTTTTTTTTGGTCATTCATTCCCAAAAAAAAAATCCAATTATTTATCAAAATTTTCAAAACTAAATTCCGATTCGAGTTAAAAACGTTCTTCCCAAGAAAGCTTAAGTGTCAATTGGGAATGATTGGCGATCGAGGTAGCATGATTTGTATATGAATTTAGAGAGTTAGGGAATTGAATTTTGGTATTGCATACAGATGACTGCTAGATTATTTTTTGGGTATTGCACACATTAAGCTTATTGCATACATACGACTGCTAGATTCTAAAGCCGGATCACTCTTGATCTTTTCCATATGCGTGAATCCTTTTTTCCTTCCTTGCTTTGGATTTGTTGTCACTGAGCGGTCATTTTTAGATGCCTTCTGGCAAGATGACTAAAGTCAATCGTTGGATCGGAAGGTTGGTCATGTTCTAGTTTAGGCGATCGATATACTTTTCCAGCGTTGTTTACAATTTTTTACTCTATGTCGCTCCACGCGGCTTGGTACAACTTTGAGCATGATAACAATTGTTTGTTGTTTTTTATTGGTTTATCAATGGGTCAACTTGTCAACAGGTAGATTTGCTTTTATGTTTTTTTTGAAGTTGTAGCATCTCATGTTGAACAGTTCAAGATGATGCATATCGCACCACCACAACAGCCTCACAACTCAAATTCATCGAAAGCTAACCAAAATCCATATTGCACCCGAGCTACTCAACATAGTTCCCCTGTGCAGACTCCCAAATCCCAGCTTACAAAGAAAAAAGGAATTTCAGCTGTAGATAAAGGATGATGTGTTAAACGTTGTTGGCTACAGATTGGGCCTAATATACGGTTTAACTACTTACTTCAGGTACAAACTATCACTTCATTCATGTATACAGTATGTTTGTTGGATTGCATGACATAACCTCCAGCAAATTACTGTCGTTGTAAGCTTCATGTAAATAGAGACGACATAAAATGTAAATTGTTAGCTTCATGTAAATAGACACGTATTTTTAGGTTAAAGTTCAGTTTATTGTTTTTGGTTGAAATCAATATCAGCATTTACCTTGGAAAAATTTGCTTATGCTGCAGATTTTTTTTGAATTGTTGTATTTAATTCAAGTAGTTTCTGCATATGTTACCATGTTTTGTATATTTATTTTATTTTACAGAAATATATGTATACAAGTTGGGTAAATTTTTGTAATATACAAATTAGGAACATGCCTAATGAGGTTGTTCATTAGGAAATATTGGTTTTAATGTATGATGATTGTTTTATTAAAAATAACAACAATCCACTCTTTAACCAGAGAATAGATGCTTTGAAACTGAATTGCAAAGTTCCCTAAATCACGCTCCATCAAAGATTCACTCATAAAGTATGTTTGTCAGCCTAATAAAAAGGTTGGAAATAAGTAAAACTAACTAGGTCTTATATTTAGTAGTAGTAATTTATTATTTATTGCATATTTGGTTGTGTTGCAATTTATCATTATGAAACTGTTGGAATGCTAGTGGTTCAATTGTTCTGTGTGTGTTGAGTTTGGTTTCAAGGTATATGGCATGTGTATTTAAAAGTATTGCAGCAGGAATGTAATCTGTCGAATGTTGTTATCATCGTGATTCAGGTGTGTTGAAATTTATACGTTGTTCGAGTATGTATATACATATATTTGACCTAACTAGAAAATAATGAGAAATAAATGAAATAACCGAGGTAAATATTTTTTTCAATTAAACTTATACTTGCGAACTGGATTGTTTCTTCTTTAATTTAATGCGTTATTTTCTTCCGACAGGTATGACAAACGACTGGACAAACTCTAAAGCTAGAAGTCGAAGACTAAAACTAAAATGATTATGTGAGTGAGTGTGTACATATATATGAGTGAGTGTGTAGTAAGGAGTCAATGTATACGAGTGAAATGTAGTGAGGAAGTGTATGTACAAGTGATTGTGTAATAGAGAGGAAACAGTGTGTACTATTTGAAAGGGTAATAAATATTTATTTAAATAAATATTTGTTTAAAAATAAATTCTGAATTAAATATTCAATTCTCGTAAATATTATTAATAGTATGTGTAATATTTGAACCCATTGCAACTTTCAGCATTTTACAACGGGCATTAATTGTTGTTATAGATGATATTACAACGGTCAATGTCTGTTGCAAAAAATATTAAAATGGGCTGCTATTCTATTAAAAGAACATACAACAACAACATAAGACTATTGTAAAAAGTCTATTACAACCGCCTGTTACCACGTTCATTACCCATTGTA
Organism: Allium sativum; assembly: GCA_030737875.1. Classification (NCBI taxonomy): domain Eukaryota; kingdom Viridiplantae; phylum Streptophyta; class Magnoliopsida; order Asparagales; family Amaryllidaceae; genus Allium; species Allium sativum. The sequence goes on along the minus strand of CM060918.1, from coordinate 859,963,893 downwards.
AAAGATGACATATTACAGTATGGCCTAGTACAGTGGGCCGGCTGGCCACTGTAAAACCCCTATTACAACAATCATTTCTTGTTGTAATAGATCTGTTATGTTGTAGTCGTAATAAGGTAGTCAAAGGGAATTTATAGGCCAAACAAAAATTTTAAAGTGTTATGTCTTGTGTACTGGTTATAGAAATTTCATTTTCCTTGAGTGGCTTAATTTCATAGCATAAACTATATAGAAATCAAATCACTTCATTAGGTTAAGCTGGAGTTTAAAAATTGTATTTCAAATTACAACATTTAATACACACAAAACAGTAACCATGAAGAATACCTTTATCACAACAGTTAAACAAATTTTTTAGATCAACGAACCATTTTTTTCCTACATAGAAAATCGAATAAAGTATATGTTATCACTACAAGAAAATGGAGTCTTTACCTATCAATTGTAAGTGTAGGTAAAACAAATCTAATGGTGGGTAATATGTTTTAGCTACCAATTTTGTGAATTGGTAGACATTGGTAGGTAAAGGTTAGTAGAGAAAGTGTGACACACCATGTCCATTAATGTCACTCTTCATTAGAACGCATTTAGTTCCGTGAAGCGTTATAGGTAAATAGAAACAAAATCTCATAAGACAGATATAAAAATAGTAGAAAAAATTTAAAACATTATTATTTAGCACAAAAAACATCGCAGTCCCAAAACCAGTTGTAGCATCAAACTAAAATACTGAAACCAAGTACATCAAATCAAAACATCTGCCTTACGCTAAAAATCATAAGAGTACGGGAATGTAAAATCATAATCCCCAATAATAGCCATAATAAAGTAGTCAAATAGTCGAAGTGATACATCAAAGAAGATCCAGATTCAATCAGAAACAGAAGAGAGAGTCCTAATCACGCCTGAGCATTCCCAACTTGACAACCCGGGGGGAAGGAAGAGAGAGAAAAGGAAACCAAAAGGTTCAGACATAAAGTTAGGCAAGTCCAATGACTTTTAGCATATAAAGAGATAAAAGTATCATGACAGGCATATAAGACTGGATGAGAGATAAGAGTATCATATAACAGGTATAAACAGGATGAACAAGATAAGTAGAATAAACAAAGTAGAGTATGCTTCTCAAATACTTTTCTCTACACCAATAGCAGTATAACAGGATTAATGACAGAATTAGGTGTCCCCTAATATAATAGAAACAGGATGATCCCAACAGATACATAATGGTAGTTTAAGGTGTACCCTAGTTACATAACGAGTTTTACCCCGAAAAGAAATAACATGTACCTCAACAGAAATAATGGGTGTTACCCAAATAGAAATAACGAGTACGTAAACGGAAAATAGACAGGACTAGAAGTACCCTAATTACTACCCTAAGCGATCAGCTCCCTAATGTGTAAATACCTGTGTTGGCCCCACAATAGGGTGTATTACTTCCTAAAGTAACAACCTACAGAAGGACACAGAACTATTTACTAGTGCTACAATGACTTATTTTCCGTCATAGACCAGACACATGAATGCACATAACTCCGTTGGAATGTGCCCGTATACACCTCCATTTAGATGGAACTCTTACAATCAGTTAAGTATGCGTGTCTTGTCCCCTACCTAGTGCAGGATCCCCTTTTTGATACCAGATTAGGTTACTGCCTAATGTGAGCCCCCACACAGTAGATGACACAATTCAAACCCCTAAACTTGTGTCCCCCAATTAAATAAGATTTTTAACAGGTTAAGCATTACAGATGTACAGGTTCGCCTAACCCCCGTAGATTAACAAGTTAAGTTTTATAGGTTAACCGACTTGTATAACCCCAACAGATTTAAACAAATTACGTATTACAAGTTAATAGGTTTATATAACCCCAACAAATTAAACAAGTTTACTTAACTCTAACAGATCAAATAGGTTAACAAGTTCATATAACCCTAACAAATTAAAAATGTTAACAGGTTTCATATAACACTGACAGATTAAGCAAGTTCCACATGATACATATATATATATATATAGTTTCATGTTCAACTTAATCTTTAAATTAAGACTACATATTTACATGTTCATACACCCCAAATTTCAGTCATATTCCATAGTAAAAGATATTCCCCAATTTTTCACTCTCAAACATTCCCCAATTGTCCCAATTTTTGTTCATACGCAGATCTCTTACGAGATTGTCCTAGGCTCGAAGGTAGCCTTGGCTTGTAAGATAAAAAGGGAATAAGAGAGGATGAAGAACAAAAATAGTCATAATAACATCGAAATAGGCATATGATAACAACTGAACAGCAAAATAGGTGTATGGTAAAAATACATGTAATTATAGCAAAACTAATTAGATATGAATCTGTTTCTTAACAGGCATAGGCTCAGATCCAGGTTTATTAACATGTCAGGATTACTGTTAAATTTTATATCTAAAAGTAACATGAACACACAGAGATTGGATTTAAAGAACAGAGAATAATATGCTGATGTTATAGAAGAGATTGTTGTATATATTAGGTAAGAATTGTCTTGATTTAATCCAAGTTTCGGCGGCATCTCCCCATCTTCATTTTATATTTTTAGAACAAGAGTTTGAGGAAGAAGTATGAAGAAGTATGATCGATTTATTTGATAGGAACGCATGACTTTATATAGAGTTTACAAGACAATCCTCAACCGTCAGATCTTTGTTTTTAAATCCGACCTTTTAGAAAATAACGAACCTGGCTAACAAATACGTCTAGAAATAGAATAATGCATTCGGCTAGATCAGAGTTGGGTCGACTCATCCCCACCTAGGTCGATCCATAGGTCGACCCAGCCAGGCGTGGGTCAACACTTAACGGATCAGATTCCTTCCTACGGTTCCCGCTTCATTAAATTTATTTTAATTCTAGTTTGATTTATTTATACATAAGTCTCTTATATGTATACAAACTTCTAAACTTTATATCTTCCTCATACGATGTCCGTTTTACTCAAACTCAGAATCTACCTAAACCAGAATTCCAAGAAGAATGTAATGGTACAGTCCATTTTACTTAATTCCCAATAATTAACTAAGTACCCCCCTTTAGTTTATTAATGTACTATAAAATTACGGGGTGTTACATTCTCCTCTACTTAAAGGATTTCGTCCCGAAATCTCCAAGTCAATAAGAATGTTACTATCCTAACATCCACCTACAATCATCTACTCATCCATCATCCATAGACATCCACTATCCTTCGGAATTTCTAATTCTTGTATAAACATATACAAAGGTGTGTGTATATGTTCCTATGCTAATGCAAAAATCGGGCGGTCTACTGATTCAGTTGACCTCCTTAATGCAATATATGTTTGTTCCATGAATCCAAGATGTATGCGAATAGTCCTAGTACATCATGTAATTTCTTTATGTGTGCACAATCATTCGTTCAAATGCAACATCCATATGATACATCTATGTTCATCCATAAAAATAAAATGCACACACATCCATAAGCAGTATGAGAGTGTTTAGGCCGATATAATGTCTAGTGTGTGTATATGCATCCACGAGCAATCAATAGCAAACACTTGCATTTATCAAACATAACATGTCTCAAACACATGTTTACGTCCAATGGTTTTCTACCAAAAGGTCGAAGATTCGATTGATAGGATATACTCAAATGACAGAAGAAAGTACGAATAAAAGCTCAGAGAATGAAGTCAAGAACTAAACCTTAAAAAGAAAAGGGTACGAAGTGAGAATCTTGTCTTCAGTCTCCCAAGTTGCATCCTCGCGGTCTCTTCCCTGTTGCACTTTCATCAACTTAACCCCTCTATTGCGTAGCTTCTTAACCTCCGATCCAAGTATAAGGGTAGGAACTGTATAACTGTTGCCTTCTTTTCTACCTCTACTTCCTCAAGCATGCTCGGCTCAGCCACCTTTACTCTATCGTGAAGACATTTCTGCAAATGGAAAACATGAAAGACATAATAAACGCCTGCCAATCTCTCCAGTAATCTCACCCTATATGCCATCTGACCTATCCTCACCACTATGGGAAATGGCCGTTCAAACCTTGGCGCCAATTTCCCTATAGATCCAAAGCGAACCACATTCCTCAGAGGTGATACTTTGATGAAAACCTTGTCTCCTACCTTAAAATATGTCCTTCCTCCTCTTAACTGTGTAGATCTTCTGCCTGTCCTGAGTTGTCTACATACGTCGGCGGGTAAGATAAATCTTTTATGAAGTCTCTCTAATCATGTCAGGTCTAAGTAGAAGCCTATCCGTAGACTCCCACCAACAAGTCGGTTGCAAGGTCGTCCGTGTAGTTCCTTGAAGGGTGCCGTGCCTATACAAGCATGATAACTGTTGTTGTAGGCAAACTAGACCGATGGAAGATGTGCTTCCCATGTCCCTCCGAAGTCCAGGATACACAGCCTCAAAAGATCCTCAAGGACTCTATTCACACTCTCGATTTGTCCATCGGTCTGAGGGTGATATATGGTTCTCAAACATAATCGTGTACCTAATACCTCTTGCAAGATCTTCCAAAACTCACTAGTGAAGATGGGATCATGATCACTCGCTATGCTAGAAGGAACGCCATGTAGACGGACTATCTCACGAAGATAAACTGGTGCCAACCATCTCTTAACAAGAAAATGAGCGCTCTTAGTAAGCCTGACTACTATAACCCAGATACTGGTGTTGCCTCTCCTTGATCCAAGAAAACCATCAATGAAATCCACAGAGATGCTCTCCCACTTCCATTGTGTGACGTCCAAAGGACGAAGCAAACCACCAGACTTCTTATGTTCATCTTTTACTAGCTGACAAACTAAACATCAAGCTACAAAATCTGGTACATCTTTCTTCATCCCGGCACAAAAGAAAATCCTCTTCATGTCTCTACACATCTTACTGCCGCCCGGATGGATATTCATCCTAGAATGATGGGCTTCCTCAAGGACTGTCCTCATAAAATCCCCAACTCGGGGAACACAAAGCCTCCCATCTCGCCGTAGCCACCGTTTGTCTTTCGTGGAATATCTACTGAGGTGGCTAAAAACCTCCCCTCTACTGAGTCTATCCAAGATGTCTGCTATTTGTGGGTCATCTTGCTGCAAAGATCCCATCTGATCCATAAGAGTAGGTCGCACCTCTACGGATGCCAACAGACCAAGTGTAAGATCTGTAGATGGTCTAAATTCGATGGTCGATATGTACTATGAACTTTGCCTCTGTACGAGTAGAGGACTCAAATTCATCCTCTGCTTACTCAACTTGTCTGCCACTGCATTACTCTTGCTAGGGGTATAAGCAATCCCAAAATCATAGGAAGCTAAGAACACCATCCATCTCTGCTGTCTCAAATTGAGATCCTTCTATGAGAAAAGATGCTTGAGCAACTTATGGTCCATGTATGCTCGAACCTCTCTCCAAGGAGATAATGCCGCCATGTCTTAAGTTAGAACACTATAGTAGCCAACTCTAAATCATGGGTAGGATAGTTCATCTTATAAACTCTCAACTGCCTACTACCATAGCATACTACTCTTCCTTCTTGCATCAACGTAGCACCAAGCTTTGTACCACATGCATCGGTGTACACTGTGAACACCTTGCTCCCATCAGGCAATGTCAAGACTGGGGTTGTTGTCAGAGCCCTCTTCAACTATTGAAAAGCAACCTCACAGTCAATACTCCAAGAAAAGGTTAGATTCTTCTTTGTCAGTTTGGTGAGTGTGGCTGATATTTTTGCAAAGTCCTTAATAAATTCCTATAATAGCGCACTACACAAAGAAAACTTCTTACCTCCGTTGCATTCTTTGGAACCTTCTAATCTTGAACTACAACTACTTTCACGGGATTCACCGCTATCCCATCCTGGGAGAACACATGCCCTAGAAATTTCACCTCTTTTCTCCAAAAGTGACATTTGGAGAATTTCGCCTTAAGCTGGTGTGCTCTGAGAGTCATCAAAACCCCTCCTAAATATAAGGCATGCTCTTCCTCGCTATATGATAAAACTAGGATGTCATCCACAAAGACCACCACGAAATTATTCAGAAACTCCTTAAACACCCTACTCATCAAATCCACAAAATATGCAGGTGCATTCGTCAACCTGAGTAGCATAATAGCCACTCAAAGAAGCCATCTAAAGTTCTAAAAGCAGTCTTGTCTATACTGTCCTCGGTCACCCTCAACTAATGAAATCCCTTGGTAAGATCTAACTACGAGAAAATAGATGCGCTAACAAGTTGGTCAAACAGATCATTAATCCTCAAGAGTGGGTGCCTATTCTTCTTAGTGAGCTTATTCAATTCCTTGTAGTCTACACATAGGCGAGGTAAGCTGTAACGACCCGTGCTTTTGGCCGTCAAATATTTAATTTAATTTATTATTTTAAATATTTTAATTGGAATATTAATGAATTTTAATATCTAATTTGTTTATTTAAAACCGACGTTTAAACGTTATAATTTATATAATATAAAACGAGCTTGAAATGGCGCGGTAGTTCGTAATATTGAGTTCTGAATTTTGATTAGATATATAGGATCCGATATAAGTCGGATTTCTGTGAAACGAGAAACGTTGGAACCATGTTGATGATAATTTTCATATGAAAGAGAAAAATCCAGATTTCGTATTATAGATTGTTAATTATGGCCAAATCAAATTTTGAAATAGTCGTTGTGAAAATCGTTATTTAAAATCGACCTTTAAAATGGCCATTTTGCAAACGGACTCAGGTTCCGATGAAACTAGTTTTATTAGAACCGTATCGTTAAATTATTATACGATGTTGAATGGCATGGCAAACCGATGTCGTATGTGACCACGGCAGCCATAAACGCTCGTTCAATTTCTATAGCGAGTAATTAATTTAATAAAGGAATATTCGAGTGTAACTTGAACAGATGATCGAATTAGGCCACGAAACCAATTCCATTGAGTTCGTATCATCGATTAGAATCAGGATAGGTATATAGTTTGTTATTTTTGAAGACCGGATAATTTGGTGTCCAAAAAGGGCATTGTGGTGCGCGTAAAAATAGCCTACCGAGGAAACAGTCTCAGAATGCGACGAAATTGGTGTCGTTGTGTTCGTATTGAAGAATTATTATAGGATTGCAAGGTTTCAAGTAAACTTGACTTATCAAGTAACCGTGGAAAAATTTAACGCGTGTTTATTTCTGGTTTTATAAAGGAATTTTTTTCATACAACCTCAGATTTCGACGAAACTTGTCCCATTGGATCCAGAATACCTTTTTACACCAAGATTAGCCTTTTTATCAGTAAATAGAAGCTGTGTAGCCTTTGTTCTACCAGTGTCTTGTGTTTTCAAATTAATGCGGTTATCCTACCCTAAGACAAAATGCACATATACAAGCAAGTGCACCTGTTCTAAACCGTATGCAGACACCCTAACCTAATGTAAAGTAATAGGCGGCCCAAAGTTCTCTTCAAATTAAGTAGAAACACATGCACGTCACGATCAAATCAACAGCGACAAGAGGAAAAGAAAAATCACACAGCTACCTACTTCCTAACCTATACATCCGTCCTCCCTAAAACTAATTACTTGTTCGCCAAACTTGCCAAACCGTGCATGCCAAGTTTCATCACCGTGCTTGCCACGTTGTCTTCATTATATATATACCTACATTGTCTCTTTCGTTCTTCTCACTTCAGCAAGAAAACCCAGACGCTCCAATTCCTTTCATATCCCTCAAGCAAACTGATTTAAACCATGGTGATAACTAATGAAGTAAAGAGGGAGCCGAGATCAACGTAGTAACCAAACTTGGTGCAGTGTGTTTGAAGTAGGAGTTGAGTGGAAAATATAACGTGAAGTGGCGCTGTGTTTGGAACTGAGCAACAAGTAATGGTGGTCTCGTGCTTTTCAAATGGTCGGTGATGGAAGAAAAGCAGTGGAGTGGAGAAAAGCAGTGTAGTGGAAACGGTCAGTGATGGATAGCGTCAGGTGGAGTCATCATTGAGGGCGAAACTCAGTGAAGTCGGAGGGCGGCATTGGTGTACACAAGCAGCAGTTTCCAAACAGAGAGAAATGAAGTGGCAAGGATCTGTTTTGGCGAGCTGTGTTCGGAAGGGAGGCTGTCGAGCAAGATGGAACAAGGGACTGAGGTCAGGCAGTGCTTGGATGCAGGTGAAGAGGCTCTGGTGGTGGTGCGGATCACGAGGAGAGGCTGTGTGTGTTCAGGTTAGTGGGAGCGGTGTGGTTTTTATTAGGAGGAGGAGCAGGTTTAACAGAAAGGTAATGAACAGTGGTTTCATTTTGCCAAATCCTATGTTAATTGGTTTAGTGAATAGCCTAATCCAAGTTTCATTTTATATTAAAACGTAAGTAAATATTTTGGTTAATAGTATATGCCGATTAAAGTATGCTTGCCAGGAAGGGTTCCTTTTTATTCGTGGCCTGTATGAATACAAAGTAACACGTGAAAACTTGAATGGTGCCAACTAGAATTAAACATGCCCACGGATTATATAAATGACTAATCATTGTTGTAGAGTGGGTTAAATGGCACGAACAGTAAGGGAATAGGTATCAAGTAGGAAGATATACAGTAGATTTTATATTGCCTAATCATTTACTTTAATATGCCAAATTACTATAAGCCGCATGGGCAATCCTGGTACATATGTATATTGTGAACCATTTAAAATAAAACGTGGTCTGCTAAGTGTATTTAATATTGCCTAACCAAATGTAACAATGCCTAATTATCCTAATTAAAATAATCGGCTATGTTGAGAACAGTCTATTGGACCTAATTGTGTTGACAGTTAGTTCTTACTATGACTAATTAGATTTTTAGTAACCGACTGTCTTAATATTTATAATCAACGTAGTTAAACTATGACCAAGTTTGAAAACAAACAGGTGAGACGTGAACAGTAAAACATGCGGATACTTAATCACATTATGTAGCATACGCCTGAACTGTATGTTTTTGGTATAGTATTCAACAGTATATGTCGTGAGTGTGGATAGGCACTTAAATTTATACAAGCCTAATTAAGGTTATGAATATATTAATTTATATATTAGTGGAGGACCGAGCCTGAAAAATTTATAATAGTGCCTAATTAAATATTTAGAACATGATTAATTACCTTATTTTTGTCTAATCGTATTTTTAACGTAAGTAGAGGCTAATAATATTTTATTAAGATAAGTATAACTTTATTTTAAGTAATGTATGACGTATGAAATTTATATCGTGGTCACGGCAACGAGATCAGACGAAACCGGGGATGTGAAACCGCACCGTCAAGCGTAACATTTTGAAGTTGGCACGGTCGAAGATGAAAAGTTATTTGAACAACGAGCGAGAATTAAGGTGAGTTAAACTCACTCAGTTTCCCATTTATATTTATATAAATTGAGTTATTATATTGTGTGCTCTGCCTGCTGATGGTTGACAGGTTGCCAATTATATTTGTTGAATTTGATTGATGTAATTAAACCGTTGTTTAATTTCAGTGAAATACCAAATCATTATTCTAACGATCGGTTCCAATAAAGGTAACTTACCTTGTTGGTCACGTTTATAAAAATAAACATGTTTAATTGGTTGAATGGTTGAATTGCTTGTGGTTGGATTAAATGGTCGTTATTATCATTCAAATGATTGAATGGTCTGATTTGAGATAACCATTTGTATACAGGGAAGAACAGGTTGGAGGGATCCGACCGGATTCCTCAAATATGTTATTTATTTTCATATTATCATATATGAACTATCATGATTAGGTAATTGATATTAGTAGTGATCATTGACCGAAAAGTCAACCTGTGTTGTGTTTTCACCAATAGGCTATATTGGTTAAGAAATCGGTAGTAAATGGCCTAAAAGTAAATTGTTTTGTTTATATTACCGTTAGGTAAATTGATAGAACTTAAGTTATAAAATTATTTTTATAACTAAAGATAGATTTTGATATATTTTGAATAAAGGTTTATTCAAAGGAAATAAATACTTATTTTTATAATTTATTATAAATTGATTTTATAAAGACAATTCATATGATTAATCAGATTTGTAAATGTGAGAATGAGAAAACTTACCTAACGACTAAATTGGATAATGGTTTTGTTAAGAAACAATTAAATGGAATCATTTTAAATTAATTTAAAGGGAATGAATTGAAATCGATTAATGAGATAACCGTGTTTAGAGTTGACTAAATTGAACATTTTTAACCGGAATAAATTATTATTTTAGTTTGTTTGGATTAATCTAGCAAAACTATTTAAGGAATATTGTTTTGATTTTAGTAAGAGTTTTAAAAAGCGGGAAGTGTTAAAAGTAGCATTTTGACAAGAAGTTGCTTAGTTATTGAATTAAGGAAGAATGGTTATATCCGAGAAAGAGATTTTTCAAATGATAAGAAGGTTTAGGAAACCGTATTTTGAATAAAATAGTTAAATGGTATTTGAATGGAATGTTGGTTTTTGGATTACAACTCGTATCTGTCCTTAGATATGAACGTTGTTGGTCAAGGTCTGAGAGGTAATTAAAATACCCCAACTTGAACGACTTCAGGATTTTCTGAGGATGGTGTTAGTTGTAATGGTGAGTGAGGTTAGTAAAAAATTTTATTTCATTATAGAAATAATAACGCAACATTTTGGCAAAAAATTAGAATAATGTATATAATGAGGATTTCAAGGGAAAATGGAAATAAAAGGGGTTTGCGTAAGCTATAACGGTAGGGTCGAGATTCAAAAATGGAAATGAAAAAGATGAGCTTTATTCTATAAGAATAAGCGTGGAGTGTTGTTTTCAAGTAAGGAATAAAAGATATGTCGTGACGTTGTTTTCCCAAATGAGTAAGTTGAATAGATTTCCCAATAATGGATAATACATTGGTCAAGGTTTTGGAAAGTAAAAATAGGAAAAATGAATATGATATATGGTTTTTCCCTAAGTATTAAAATGCATATGTTTAAATTAAATCTTATGTTTAATAAGAAGCAGGAAACTATATTTATAATATCAAAAGATTTAAGAATTTGAATTTACATTTGTTTAATTAAAAGGCCAAGTGGTGCTGAGTACTGAACCAGTGAACTCCTTGGGTTTGCCATGATTGAAACACTGTTTATTTAGATAGTTAAATCACTGACTATCAAATCTGACCCATAAGATTATTGGTAAGGAAAGACCGGGATCGAACTTAGGTTCGAAAACCATTCCGACCAACAAATACGTAAAGATATCAGAAGACGGTCGAGATGGAGCATTGAAGACCGTGGATCTTCATAAGCGGAAGGACTACTAGTAATCTCTGGTTTAGCGGCCGGAGATGAACTGTGGTTCGGTCGTGGTTGGGATCTACGGGTTGCAAGGACTTCTTGCTACTGATCTGTAGGGTGATTCCTTGGATGTAGTAGGAGAGTACCTTCGGTTCATCCTGTTCCTGGATGACTTGTATGGACGAATGTCTGGCGGTGTATTTCCAAAGGAATTACGTACGTTGATTTCTCCAAACGTACCATAGTTGGTGGCGGAGGACTACGGTTCTCTTAGCTTAACCACTAGAGTATTTTATGGACGTCAATTAGTGATATCTGGAGGATCCGACGATGTGGCATTCAAAGTGAATGGTGGCCAGGTGTTGTAGAGGAAATTCTAACCTCAAGCCTCATCAACTGGAAGATGACAAAAATCGGGCAAGCAGCATGGCTATGTGGGTCGCTCCCATTAGGGTGTATAATCACCTATCTAGAGAAAATCTTATTTGCTTCTTTAATCTATTTCGATGCTGCCCCTTTTCGAGAAACGGTGGTTTAAGCCCAACCGTTGGTGATATACCTTCAATACACTCAAGCGAAATGAGTGGTCGGTCATGTGTGGGCCGGGTTGCAAGATGTTCTTGTTGAACCCAGTATATTCGTCTCTAGAGATACACTATCGGTAGGTGGTCCCATACCTTGTCAAGGTCGGAATCCAATCTCCAATAAGCGCCTGCGGTTTTGATTGTATACTATACATGTGGAGCGTGAGATGCAAGCGTTCCACTAAATTGTTATTTACTTGTATTTAGACATTATTATAATATCAGACAAGATATTGTTTTCGAAAATGTTTTGGGTTATCGTACGGTAAAAACCGTTCGTGTTTATGTGTGGATTTGTCTTACGATTATCCCTTTCTTTGAAAGATTTTAACTTTAAAATCAGGTTGTGTGATACCCTTAATACTGTGCGAGTTTTTCTCACTCCGGTTCACCAGACTGACCCGGTGTTTTGTAAATGCTCGGGTTAGCCTGGGGTGTACAGGTTCAGGTTATCAAATGCTGTGAAGAGACGAGCTGGAAGAGTCCAGACATATGATATTACAGCTACTATTCCGCTGTGTGTTGTATATGGGAATAGGTTATTATAACTGTCCCATTGTGTGATGTACTCTGATATTGTAAGTATTTTAAAAGCTCTCAATAAAGTTTTATTTCTGTATTATATTTTGTTCTGCTACGATGTGAGACTCTGATAAATGTGTTGTGGTGTTTCTTCTTCTTCTATTCTAATATTTCTTTCTTTCTTATCTCACCCTCTAGTTTCCTTCTAATAACGTTCCGCTGTTTTCGGTGTTGGAAGGTCAACATGACTTACGGTAAAGGTATTTATGTCGATTCTCGGGGCCGAAAATCCCTGGGTCGTTATAGTGGTATCATTGCTATTGGTTTAGTAAGAACCTTGGCTCTGTGGTGTAACTCGATAAAGATGGGGTTAGTAATACCTTAGATCGAGATTGAGTGTATATATATGAGAGCGTATTTGTAAATTTTACATACAGATGGTTTTTATTGTGTTGTTGATCGATTCAAGTGTTGAGAAGCATAAAACTGACCATCAATACAGTATTGTTTTGTAAGGAGGGTAAATGAAACAATTTTACCCAAATTATATTTTTGTATAGAAAAAGGATAATTTTATCAAATTATTGAGATATTAGTGTGTTTGATCGATTTGAATGTAATTCAAATCAGATTGAAAGTTGAATTGAAACTCAACTTTGTTAAGTGAAATTAAATGAAGAACGATATTGGAATTAAATTAAAAAAATGGAAATTTGATTAATACGTAATAATCAAATATGAGAAACCATGGTAAAATATTAATATTGAATGTAAATTCAGTTGATTTGGTTGTGTATTGGTTGTTGATTGCGAATTATTGTTATTGGATGGTAGTTTGTTTGAATCGAATAATCAATAATTTAATGGATCTTAATGAATTATAAACTATAGAATAATTTCTGCTATCATTTAACTGGAATAAAAGTGAACATGAATCGGAATTTATGATTTAAACCTGTGTTTGATAATGAATTGATGTTGTGTGTTTGATTCTAGAATTGGTATAGTTATGCTAGTTGATTACTGAAATATTATCTCAGAATTTCATCTATTACTGATACGTGAATTGAGTTGAGTACAGGTGCGAGATGGCTAGGCAGATTGATACTGGTTGAGTAAATCGAATATATGTTGAGCAGATATGCTCAATAGCGCTCGTAAAAGGTACGCCTACGCGAAAATATAAATTTTGGGTTTTGGTTTTTGTTTTCCAACCGTGTGGGTCGAGATATATATATTATTTGTTCCTGCGATATCGCAGATGTCACTCCGTGTAGGGGAGACTCTGCCGAATTTTTCCGGGAATTTAGAGTGTTAGAAAATTTTCGATATTTTTGAAAATTTATATTGATTGTAATAAAATGGTTTTGACTTAAAATAAAAGGGATTTAGAAATTAATGGGTTTGTAACGTTCTTCTACCTTAGCAATTTCGAGGATGAAATTATTTTAAGGGGGGAAGAAAGTAACGACCCGTGTTTTTGGCCGTCAAATATTTAATTTAATTTATTATTTCAAATATTTTAATTGGAATATTAATGAATTTTAATATTAAATTCGTTTATTTAAAACCGACGTTTAAACTTATAATTTATATAATAAAAAACGAGCTTGAAATGGCGCGGTAGTTCGTAATATTGAGTTCTGAATTTTAATTAGATATGCAGGATCCGATATAAGTCGGATTTCTGTGAAACGAGAAACGTTGGAACCGTGTTGATGATAATTTTCATATGAAAGAGAAAAATCCAGATTTCGTATTATAGATTGTTAATTATGGCCAAATCAAATTTTGAAATAGTCGCTGTGAAAATCGTTATTTAAAAATTGACCTTTAAAATGGCCATTTTGCAAACGGACTCAGGTTTCGATGAAACTAGTTTTATTAGAACCGTATCATTAAATTATTATACAGTGTTGAATGGCGAGGCAAACCGATGTCGTATGTGACCACGGCAGCCATAAACGCTCGTTCAATTTCTATAGTAAGTAATTAATTTAATAAAGGAATATTCGAGTGTAACTTGAACAGACGATCGAATTAGGCCACGAAACCAATTCCGTTGAGTTCGTATCATCGATTAGAGCCAGGATAGGTATATAGTTTGTTATTTTTGAAGACCGGATAATTTGGTGTCCAAAAAGGGCATTGCGGTGCGTGTAAAAATAGCCTACCGGGGAAACAGTCTCAGAATGCGACGAAACTGGTGCCGTTGTGATCGTATTGAAGAATTATTATAGGATTGCAAGGTTTCAAGTAAATTTGACTTATCTAGTAACCGTGGAAAAATTTAACGCGTGTTTATTTCTGGTTTTATAAAGGAATTTTTTCATACAACCTCGGATTTCGACGAAACTTGTCCCATTGGATTCGGAATACCTTTTTACACCAAGATTAGCCTTTTTATCAGTAAATAGAAGCTGTGCAGCCTTTGTTCTACCAGTGTCTTGCGATTTCAAATTAATGCGGTTATCCTACCCTATGACAAAATGCACATATACAAGCAAGTGCAGCTGTTCTAAACCGTATGCAGACACCTTAGCCTAATGTAAAGTAACAGGCGGCCCAAAGTTCTCTTCAAATTTAATAGAAACACATGCACGTCATGATCAAATCAACAGTGACAAGAGGAAAAGAAAAATCAGACAGCTGCCTGCTTCCTAACCGATACATCCGTCCTCCCTAAAACTAATTACTTGTTCGCCAAACTTACCAAACAATGCGTGCCAAGTTTCATCACCGTGCTTGCCACGTTGTCTTCATTATATATATACCTGCACTGTCTCTTTCGTTCTTCTCACTTCAGCATGAAAACCCAGACGCTCCAATTCCTTCCATATCCCTCAAGCGAACTAATTTAAACCATGTTGATAACTAATGAAGTAAAGAGGGAGCCGAGATCAACGTAGTAACCAAACTTGGTGCAGTATGTTTGAAGTAGGCATTGAGTGGAAAATATAACGTGAAGTGGCGCTGTGTTTGGAACTGAGCAACATGTAATGGCGGTCTCGTGCTTTTCAAATGGCCGGTGATGGAAGAAAAGCAGTGGAGTGGAGAAAAGCAGTGTAGTGGAAATGGTCAGTGATGGATAGCGTTAGGTGGAGTCATCGTTGAGGGCGAAACTCAGTGAAGTCGGAGGGCGGCATTGGTGTACACGAGCAGCAGTTTCTAAATAGAGAGAAATGAAGTGGCAGGGACCTGTTTTGGCGAGCTGTGTTCGGATGGGAGGCTGTTGAGAAAGATGGCGCAAGGGACTGAGGTCAGTCGGTGCTTGGATGCAGGTGAAGAGGCTCTGGTGGTGGTGTGGATCACGAGGAGAGGCTGTGTGTGTTCAAGTTAGTGTGAGCGGTGCAGTTTTTATTAGGAGGAGGAGCAGGGTTAACAGAAAGGTAATGAACAGTGGTTTCATTTTGCCAAATCCTATGTTAATTGGTTTAGTGAATAGCCTAATCCAAGTTTCAGTTTATATTAAAAAGTAAGTAAATATTTTGGTTAATAGTATATGCCGATTAAAGTATGCTTTCCAGGAAGGGTTCCTTTTTATTCGTGGCCTGTATGAATACAAAGTAACACGTGAAAACTTGAATGGTGCCAACTAGAATTAAACATGCCCACGGATTATATAAATGACTAATCATTATTGTAGATTGGGTTAAACGGCATGAGCAGTAAGGGAATAGGTATCAAGTAGGAAGATATACAGTATATTTTATAATGCCTAATCATTTACTTTAATATGCCAAATTACTATAAGCCGCATGGGCTAGCCTGGTACATATGTATATCGTGAACCATTTAAAATAAAATGTGGTCTGCTAAGTGTATTTAATAATGCCTAACCAAATGTAACAATGCCTGGTTATCCTAATTAAAATATTCTCCTATGTTGAGAACAATCTATTGGACCTAATTGTGTTGCTAGTTAGTTCTTACTATGACTAATTAGATTTTTAGTAACCGACTATCTTAATATTTATAATCAACGTAGTTAAACTATGACCAAGTTTGAAAACAAACAGGTGAGACGTGAACAGTAAAACATGCGGATACCTAATCACATTATGTAGCATACGCCTGAACTGTATATTTTTGGTATAGTATTCAACAGTATATGTCGTGAGTGTGGATGGGCACTTAGATTTATACAAGCCTAATTAAGGTTATGAATATATTAACTTATATATTAGTGGAGGACCGAGCCTGAAAAATTTATAACAGTACCTAATTAAATATTTAGAACATGATTAATTACCTTATTTTTGTCTAATGGGATTTTATTTAACGTAAGTAGAGGCTAATAATATTTTATTAAGATAAGTATAACTTTATTTTAAGTAATGTATGACGTATGAAATTTATATCGTGGTCACGGCAACGAGATCAGACGAAACCGAGGATGTGGAACCGCACCGTCAAGCGTAGCATTTTGAAGTTGGCACGGTCGAAGATGAAAAGTTATTTGAACAATGAGCGAGAATTAAGGTGAGTTAAACTCACTCAGTTTCCCATTTATATTTATATAAATTGAGTTATTATATTGTGTGCTCTGCCTGCTGATGGTTGACAGGTTGCCAATTATATTTGTTGAATTTGATTGATGGAATTAAACCGTTGTTTAATTTCAGTGAAATACCAAATCGTTATTCTAACGATTGGTTCCAATAAAGGTAACTTACCTTGTTGTTCACGTTTATAAAAATAAACGTGTTTAATTGGTTGAATGGTTGAATTGCTTGTGGTTGGATTAAATGGTCGTTATTATCATTTCAATGATTGAATGGTCTGATTTGAGATAACCATTTGTATACAGGGAAGAACAGGTTGGAGGGATCCGACCGGATTCCTCAAATATGTTATTTATTTTCATATTATCATATATGAACTGTCATGATTGGGTAATTGATATTAGTAGTGATCATTGACCGAAAAGTCAACCTGTGTTGTGTTTTCACCAATAGGCTATATTGGTTAAGTAATCGGCAGTAAATGGCCTAAAAGTAAATTGTTTTGTTTATATTTCCGTTAGGTAAATTGATAGAACTGAAGTTATAAAATTTATTTTTATAACTAAAGATAGATTTTGATATATTTTCAATAAAGGTTTATTCAAAGGAAACAAATAGTTATTTTTTAAATTTATTATAAATTGATTTTATAAAGACAATTCTGATGATTAATCAGATTTGTAAATGTGAGAATGAGAAAACTTACCTAACAATTAAATTGGATAATGGTTTTGTTAAGAAACAATTAAATGAAATTATTTTAAATTAATTTAAAGGGAATAAATTGAAATCGATTAATGAGATAACCGTGTTTAGAGTTGACTAAATTGACGATTTTTAACTGGAATAAATTATTATTTTAGTTTGTTTGGATTAATCTAGCAAAACTATTTAAGGAATATTGTTTTGATTTTAGTAAGAGTTTTAAAAAGCGGGAAGTGTTAAAAGTAGCGTTTTGACAAGAAGTTGCTTAGTTGTTGAATTAAGGAAGAATGGTTATATACGAGAAAGAGATTTTTCAAATGATAAGAAGGTTTAAGAAACCGTATTTTGAATAAAATAGTTAAATGGTATTTGAATTGATATTTGAATGGAATGTTGGTTTTTGGATTACAACTCGCATCTGTCCTTAGATATGAACGTTGTTGGTCAAGGTCTGAGAGGTAATTAAAATACCCCAACTTGAACAACTTCAGGATTTTCTGAGGATGGTGTTAGTTGTAATGGTGAGTGAGGTTAGTAAAATTTATTATTTCATTAGAGAAATAATAACGCAACATTTTGGCAAAAAATTAGAATAATGTATATAATGAGGATTTCAAGGGAAAATGGAAATAAAAGGGGTTTTCGTGGGCTATAACGATAGGGTCGAGATTCAAAAATGGAAATGAAAAAGATGAGCTTTATTCTATAAGAATAAGCGTGGAGTGTTGTTTTCAAGTAAGGAATAAAAGATATGCCGTGACGTTGTTTTCCCAAATGAGTAAGTTGAATAGATTTCCCAATAATGGATAATACGTTGGTCAAGGTTTTGGAAAGTAAAAATAGGAAAAATGAATATGATATATGGTTTTTCCCTAAGTATTAAAATGGATATGTTTAAATTAAATCTTATGTTTAATAAGAAGCAGAAACTATATTTATAATTTCAAAAGATTTAAGAATTTGAATTTACATTTGTTTAATTAAAAGGCCAAGTGGTGCTGAGTACTGAACCAGTGAACTCCTTGGGTTTGCCATGATTGAAACACTGTTTATTTAGATAGTTAAATCACTGACTATCAAATCTGACCTATAAGATTATTGGTAAGGAAAGACCGGGATCGAACTTAGGTTCGAAAACCATTCCGACCAACAAATACGTAAAGATATCAGAAGACGGTCGAGATGGAGCATTGAAGACCATGGATCTTCATAAGCGGAAGGACTACTAATAATCTCTGGTTTAGTGGCCGGAGATGAACTGTGGTTCGGTCGTGGTTGGGATCTACGGGTTGCAAGGACTTCTTGCTACTGATCTGTAGGGTGATTCCTTGAATGCAGTAGGAGAGTACCTTCGGTTCATCATGTTCCTGGATGACTTGTATGGACGAATGTCTGGCGGAGTATTTCCAAAGGAATTACGTACGTTGATTTCTCCAAACGTACCATAGTTGGTGGCGGAGGACTACGGTTCTCTTAGCTTAACCACTAGAGTATTTTATGGACGTCAATTACTGATATTTGGAGGATCCGACGATGTGGCATTCAAAGTGAATGGTGGCCAGGTGTTGTAGAGGAAATTCTAACCTCAAGCCTCATCAACCGGAAGATGACAAAAATCGGGCAGGCAGCATGGCTATGTGGGTCGCTCCCATTAGGGTGTATAATCACCTATCTAGAGAAAACTTATTTGCTTCTTTAATCTATTTCGATGTTGTCCCTTTTCGGGAAACGGTGGTTTGAGCCCAACCGTTGGTGATATACATTCGATACACTCAAGCGAAATGAGTGGTCGGTCATGTGTGGGTCGGGTTGCAAGACGTTCTTGTTGAACCCAGTGTATTCGTCTCTAGAGATACACTATCGGCAGGTGGTCCCATACCTTGTCAAGGTCGGAATCCAATCTCCAATAAGCGCCTGCGGTTTTGATTGTATACTATATATGTGGAGCGTGAGATGCAAGAGTTCTACTAGATTGATATTTACTTGTATTTAGACATTATTATAATATCAGACAAGATATTATTTTCGAAAATGTTTTGGGTTATCGTAAGGTAAAAACCGTCCGTGTTTATGTGTGGATTTGGTCTTACGATTATCCTTTTCTTTGTAAGATTTTAACTTTAAAATCAGGCTGTGTGATACCCTTAATACTATGCGAGTTTTTCTCACTCTGGTTCACCAGACTGACCCGGTGTTTTGTAAATGCTTGGGTTAGCCCGGGGTGTACAGGTTCAGGTTATCAAATGCTGTAAAGAGACGAGCTGGAAGAGTCCAGACGTATGATATTACAGCTATTATTCTGCCGTGTGTTGTATATGGGAACAGGTTATTATAACTGTCCCATTGTGTGATGTACTCTGATATTGTAAGTATTTCAAAAGCTCTCAATAAAGTTTTATTTCTGTATTATATTTTGTTCCGCTGCGATGTGAGACTCTGATAAATGTGTTGTGGTGTTTCTTCTTCTTCTATTCTAATATTTCTTTCTTTCTTATCTCACCCTCTAGTTTCCTTCTAACAACGTTCCGGTGTTTTCGGTGTTGGAAGGTTGACATGAGTTACGGTAAAGGTATTTATGTCGATTCTCGGGGCCGAAAATCCCTGGGTCGTTACAACATCCGCCTTAGTTGCAAAGACAACTGGAGCACCTCATTCTGATAAACTTCGCCTAATAAACCCCTTCTCAAGCAGCTCCCCTACTTGATTGCTAAGCTCCCTCCTTTCCCTATGAGCCATGTGATGCACAGGCAAAGCAATGGGCTTCCCATTATCCACCAAGTATATCCAGAAATCAATCTCACGCCTAGGAAGCAAGCCCCGAACCTCATCAAAACCATCCGGATACTCATAGACCATGAGTACAGATTGCAAATCATCGGCAGAAGCATCAAGTGATTCTAGGAAGCTAAGCATGACAGACCCCTTTGGGTCATAGGAAATCTTGAGGGTCCTCCTACGATAGGTCAAAAGTCTAACGACCCTCCTCTCATAGTATAGGATGGAACCATACATGACTAGCCAATCCATCCTTAGAATCTGACCATAGCCAATAAAACCAAGCATATACCCGTCGCACTCAAACTCGATGCCTAACACAGATATCCTCAAACCCTGACATATCATAGACATATGATCCGTGCCCCCAATAGGGCTTGAGATAATAATAGGATAAAAAACAATACCAGTACTAAGGTGTGGAGACTCAACCACAAAATCAGATATAAAAGAGTGAGAAGCGCCAGAATAAAAAAGAGTCCTAACTGGATGTTCGGAAAGGGAAATCAAACCTTCAACTGAACCTTTCCTACCTCGGTCCAGTCCACTAGCCTCGAGAGCATGAACCTGCCCTCAAGAAGGTCCTGCCCTTTGTCGCCGTCCTTGCTTCTTTGGGCACTCCATAGTATAGTGTCTAACATCACCACATTTGAAGCAAACATTCTTCCTTTTTCTGCAATTCTTGAATAGATGACCCAAGCTCCCACAACCATGATATTTCTTCTTGCTCTGAGCTTTGTTGTTCTTTTCACCTCTCTTTTTTGCTTCTTTCTTGAGCCACGCTTTCTTGTTTTGAGTCTCATCAGCTTTAACCTCTTTCTTTTCATTTTTACCCTCTTCGTGCATCAATTCCATGTCAACAAGCCTCTCAAAAGTTGCACCCATCGGTATATGAGACAGTGCCAATATTTGGAAAGGTTGATTTAATCCTCTCGCGAACCTTAAAGCTTTCTTGTGTGGGGTATTCACTAGTTCCAGCCAAAACTTTGCCAATTGATTGAACTTATTGATATACCCTTTAACAGACATACTCCATTGCTTATGTGCCAAGAATCTCTCCATCTGCTAGGTATGGCAATTAGAATCGAGAACCAAAAACCCAAACTGAACCGACCCGAAAAGACCTAAATCCGAACCGAACCCGATGGGTCTCGGGTTGGGTCTAGGTGATGAAAAATACCATCAAGACCCGATCAAACCCGACCCGCATAGACTCGACCCGAAAGACCCGACCAAAAAACATTGAAATATATGTATTTTTAGTGTTATTGTTCAACCGGACTCGAACCGACCCGACTCGACCCGAACTGAAGCTCGGGTCGAGTCGGGTCCAGATTTTTGAAATGTATAGTTTACACCCAACAAAATCGACCCGCCAAGAACCGAGACCCGCCGGGTTGGGTCCGGGTCCATCGGGTCGGGTTAATTGCCACCCCTACTATCTGCATACTCTCTTCTGCCTGAGAAAGAAGCTTCTCTTGAATCTCAATCGGAAATCAGCCCAAGTATCAATTGGACGCCATGCTTGCGTCACATCCCACCAAAATGAAGTCTCGTCCTTAAGATGCCATTCAGCCAACTGTATCTTCCTATGGTCGTCAAAATCAAAAAGTTGAAACAAATTCTCTGTCTCTCGCAACCTATCCCGTACTTCCACAAAGCTTTCAATTCCACAGAAAGGTTTTCGTCCCATAGCACATAAGTCCTTGCATATCTTAGAGAAATTATCTACTTGCAGAGGTGGAGGAACAGCGGTCGCTGCTAGGAGAGGGGCATCTCCTTAACCTCCGGTAGGTGTCGTAGCCTCAAGATATCTACATAACCAAGCCTGTATCGGAACGCCCTCGGGAAGATTCGGTTCCCCGGACATGCTAAAAAGAAAAGGAAAGGGGTTCAAATAGAGAATCATAAAGATATTTTACATGGCTTTGGGTAATATTTTTTTCAAAAACAGACTTTTCTTTGAAAATAGTTTATTTTTGAAAACAATGTTCAAAACTTTTATCTGATCTTGTAACCTTCATCTCTGATACCTAATGTGACACCCCACATCCGTTAATGTCGCTATTTATTAGAAACCAAGTACATAACACCAAAACCAGTTATAACATCAAGCTAAAATACTGAAACCAAGTACATAAAACCAAAACATTTGCCTTGCGCTAAAAACCATCATAGTAGAGAAATGTAAAATCATAATCCCCTATAATAGCCATAATAAAGTAGACAAATAGTCGAAGCGATACATCAAATCAAATCCAGATCCAAGCAAAAACAGAAGAGAGAGTCCTAATCATACCTAAGCATTCCCACCTTAGAACCTGAGGGGGGAAGGAAAAGAGGGGAAAGGAAACAAAAAGCGTCAGACATAAAGTCTGGCGAGTCTAGTGACTTTTAGCATTTAAAGAGATAAAAGTATCATGATAGGCATATAAGACTGGATGTGAGATAACAGTATCATATAACAGGTATAAACAAGATGAACAGGATAAGCAAAATAAACATAATAGAATATGCTTCTGAAATACTTTTCTCTGCACCAATACAAGTATAACTGGATTTATGACAGAATTAGGTGTCCCCTAATATAATAGAAACAGAATGATCCCAACAGAAACATAATGGAATTTTTAGGCGTACTCTAGTTAGATAACGTATTTTACTCCATAAAGAAATAACAGGTACCTCAACAGAAATAACAGGTGTTACCCAAATAGAAATAACGGGTACCTAAATGGAAAATAGACAGGACTAGATGTACCCTAATTACTACCCCAAGCGATCGGCTCCCTAATGTGTAAATACCCTGTGTCATCCCCACAATAGGGTTACTTCCTAAAGTGGCAACCTATAGAAGGACATAGACCTATTTATTGGTGGTATAGCGGCTGATTTTCCCTTAGTGACCTAACGCATGCACGCATATGGCTTCGTTGGAACGCGCCCGTATACACACCGATTTAGATAACTTCTTCCAATCAGTTTGGTATGCATGCCCTGACCTCTGCCTAGTGCGAAGTCCCCTTTTTAATACCAGAATGTGTTACTGACTTATATAGGACCCACACAGCAGATCACACAAGTCAAACCCCTAAACTAGTGTCCCCCAATTAACTAGGATTATTAACATGTTAAGCCTTACAGATTTATAGGTTCGCCTAACCCCCACAGATTAACAGGTTAAGTTTTACAAGTTAACATGTTCGTATAACCCCAACAGATTTAAAGGTTAAGTATTATAGGTTAACAGGTTTATATAACCCCAACGGATTAAATAAGTTTACTTAACCCCAACAGATCAAACAGGTAAACAGGTGCATATATCCCTAAAAGATTAAATAGTTTAACATGCTCATATAACCCCGACAAATTAAGCAAGTTCCACAGGTTATATATATATACAGACACAGAGTTTCATGTTCCAATTAATTTTTAAATTAAGCATACAGATATACATGTTCATAGACCATAAATTTTAGTCATATTCCACAATATAAGATATGCCCCAATTTTTCACTCTCAAACATTCCCTAGTTGTCCCAATTTTTTTTATATGCACATATCTTACGAGGTTGGCCTAGGCTCGAAGGTAGCCTTGGCTTGTAAAATAAAAAGGGAATAAGAGAGGGAGAAGAACAAAAATAGTCATAATAACACCGAAATAGGCATATGATAACAACTGAACAACAGAATAGGTATATGGTAAAAATACATGTAATTATAGCAAAACTAATTAGATATGAATTAGTTTCTTAACAGGCATAGGCTCAAATCCAAGTTTATTAACATATCAGGGTTACTGTTAAACTTTATATCTAAAAGTAACATGAACTCACAGAGATAGGATTTAAAGAACATAGAATAATATACTGATGTTATAGAAGAAATTGTTATATAAGTTAGGTAAGAATTGTCTTGATTCAATCCAAGTTTCAGCAGCATCTCCCCATCATCATTTTATATTTTCAGAACAAGAGTTTGAGGAGGAAGTATGATTTGTTTGATAGGAATGCATGCCTTTATATAGAGTTTTCAAGACAATCCTTAACCGTCAGATCTTTGTTTTCAAATCCAACCGTTCAGAAAATAATGAAACTGGCTAACAAATACGTCCAGAAACAGAATTATGTATTCGATCGGATTAGGGTTAGGTCGCCCCCCCCCCCTCACTCGGGGACGACCCACCTGACCTTGTGTCGACCCTTAGGTCGACCCAACCTGGTGTGGGTCAACCCTTAATGGGTCAGATTCCCGCCTACGATTCTCGCTTCATTAATTTGATTTATTTTGAATTCTGGTTCGATTTATTTATACATAAGTCTCGTATATGTATACGAATTTCTAACCTTTATATCTTCCTCGTACTATGTCCATTTTACGCAAGTTGGGAGTCAACCTAAACCAAAATTCCGAGATGAACGTAATGGTATAGTCTGTTGTACTTGATTCCCAATATTTAATTAAGTATCCCCTTTAGTTTATTAATGTTCTATAAAATTACGGGTTGTTACAGAAAGAGTCTTTACCAACATTTATAAATTTTGGTAGGTAAAAGAATTCGTGGGCCGCACTAAATTGTGAATCAAATGATGAACCATCGGTTGATGTGTTTAATGACATGTCATCCTATGTGGTTGTTGACATAGTTGCCATGTTAACACATACGTGGCATACATAATTATTGTTACTTGGCATCTTGTGGTTGGTCCATGTGTCAAATAACGATTTTTCCATGTGGCATCATTATTTGTTTTCTATTTTATAATTAATATTCATGATAATGGTTAATATTTATAAACAATACAATTTAAATAGGGGATTTTTAAAGGGACTCCACATTTGGTTAAGGGGAGGATAATTTTAAGGGAACACTAGATTAATATATTTTAATTAAGGGAGGTCTGATTTATTTAAAAAAGAAAAGAAAAAGGGACCTAACTACCCTTGGATCGTCACTTATGTTAAACACTAACTTGCTAAATTCAACGCAAGTAACAAACGTGCAAATTACTAGACATCTCAATTACAAAAATTCAATACAACATATTAGATTAAAAATTTTGTTCCTTCATTTAAAATTAACCATACCAATTCCAATATGAAATTACAATTAATTATCAAATCCGATGTCTTCTGATTACCCATGAAATTTTCTTGTGTCTCCATTACGTTAACGTTAACCGGTTTTTGGTCTGGCTCCCAAAAGTACATCAGACATGCTCAACTCAATGAATCGCGTGAAGCTGAGGCCGAAAAGGGACGCTTAGGAATGAAGGAAACATGACCAAGAGGGGACTACACCACTCTTAACCTCACAACATCCGGAAAACATCCCCTAACCAAGGCCTCGGACCTCGAAGGAGCCACAAGCCTCAAACGCCCGAACCTGAGATCCTCACGCCCCTCGAAAGAATTTTGCACCGGACAGGGCGCGAAATTTCGCACCCAGCAGGTGACAAATTTCGCACCCAGCAAGGTGCGAAATTTCGCAACCAGCGATGCGAAATGTAACACCCCGCCTCCGCTAGGGTCACTCGCAAAGGAATGCACTAGCTTTAGAGGGGCATTATTGGTAAACATGCACAGAAATATCACAAGACAGAACATATATAAATAGCGGAAGTAAAATCAAACTTTCATAACATTAGTAAATGTGGTCAAAAGCCTTTTTACATCAGAGTACATCAAAACCTGTCTTGCCGAAATAAAGAAGCATGAAACCTTTTTCATAAATTATTCCCCAATTAAAAACAGTAAAGTAGCCATAGCCAAGAGAAGTCCAAGCCATCCATGATGACCTTCAAGCAGAAGAAGTCCGAACTAAACAGCATTGTTTCCTCCCTGAAACCTGGGGGGGAAACGGAAGAAAAGAGGCAAAACAAAACGGGTCAGTCAAAAAGACTGAGTGAGTCCTATCTACTTCCAGTATAAAAATAGGTAAAGGTAACATGACATGCATAAACTGAAAGTAAACATAAGGATAACTACAAGATAGATAAACCAGGGTAGCCGGTTGAACTACTGTGGCAAGGTAAACTAAGGTATCATGATAAACTACGGTGTTATGATAAGTCAAGGCATCACATCATCAGATTTCTATCGAGTACATTATCCCAAGGTATCTACCCCGTCTAACATCCCACGGTATCTATTATGTATATTCTTCCTAGTTCTAACATGTATATTTGCTCTGCACCTCTCGTACTAGTATCCCTACCCGCGTCATGTGTTAACCATGAACGTCCCTTGCTCAAAGTCGTGTAATGGTCCATGTCAACCTAATATATCACATATATAGGTTACTCAAATCATATGTTTCTTTCCATGTATATAAGTTCAGTCCTTTGCCGTACCTCGTACGGGCTTCCTCATGTCGTATTATCCTTGAAGTCGTTTGGTCTGTCACCCTTGTTCTAGCTAGGCTCTTCCATAAGAATCATCGTTTGAACTACTAGGACTTACGCCACCTAGCACCACTAGGGATTACGCTTACCTATTGCACGCTTTCGTATTTCGGTTTGGGTTAAACCACCTAGGCCACTAGGGATTACGCTAACCCTCAACCGCGCCCTTTTTCCCACGCATTCCTCGTGAATCGTTTTTCTATAACTGTATGCACATGTATCACATCGTGCCATCCGAGTCCTGTCACAGGGAAAACCAAGAAATACAGGACTCGGTCGGGAGCTTTAGATTTATCTGCCGATGCAGATACTAAGGTCTGCTTTTCTACACGTGGCTATGGTCCCACGAGACCCCTCCCTCAACTAGTGAAAGGCAACACAAGAGAAAATCTTGCATGAGAACTACACTCCGGCCAGCCCACATCCTACGGCCTACCTCACCCATAATTAGATAGCAAATCATGGTCTGTTGGGTGTTCCCTGCCTTTCCGTACGTACACGCTTGACTCAAGATGGTAGATGATCGACGAACTTGCTATCTCGGACACCTTATGTATTCGTCGACTCACTGCTATCCACCCCAGTCTTTAGGTCGCTTGCATAGCAACCAAGGCATATTCTTGGTTCTTCTACCGTAGACCTCAACCTCTCGTGAGCCTAGTATAATGACCTGGCAGCTCACAGAGGGATCCCAAGAATATCCTCACGTTCCCCGAAGCCGCTGCTTCGTTACCCAGTTCGTTGGAGCCTTTATCTAAATCTGATAGCCTGCTCCTACACGCATAATTAAACGTTGACCTAACGTATCGGGTTACTAATCTATCTAAGAAATGGTCCAAATTTCCTTGACTAAGAATTATTACTTAGTTTCCCTTAACTAAGGTTTACCACTTAGCCTTATTTCCATAATCCTTGTTAACTATGGTTATTTACCTAATCCTCCGAATTAGGGTTTATCTAATGGGTTATAAGTGTCACTTAAGTTCATAACTTAGCCCGTCTACAAACCATGTCAAAATTGGCTAAGTATACAAGTCCAAGACTTAACCCTACAAACCATGTGTCAAGTTGGTTAAGTATATCAAGGAATCCATGACTTAACCTTGTCTAATTATCATTTTAGATTGGTTAATTATATTAACTTGACCTTGTCATCAAATCGGTCAAGCGTATTCAAGTGATTCGTGACTTAGCCTTATCATGTTTTCACGTTAGATTGGTTAAGTATAGATTAACTTAACCTCATCAAATTAACGAGTTAGATTGGTTAAGTATAGGTCACTTAACCTCATCAAATCATCGTGTTAAATTAGTTAAGTGTTTAACTTAACCCCATTAAATTACCAAGTTGGATTAATTAAGTCTAGGCTAACTTAACCCCATCCGATTTCCATGTTTAGATTAGTTAAGTCTAATCTTAACCCCATCCATTAACTGTATTATACGGTTAAGTGTCATTAAGAAAATTTACTTAACCTTATCACGTTATCGTGTTGGATTGATTAAGTGTTGGTTAACTTAATCCCGTTCACTAGTCGTATAAAAATGGTCAAGTGTCATTAGGCAAATCAAGTTACTTAACCTACCCAAGCTTATCATGTTTTGTTAAGTATCATTAGCCTAATCAAATTACTTAACCCATTTGTCCATATCATATTTGGTTAAGCCTCATTAATCAAATTAACTTAACCCTATTAGGTGGCATTAATTTAATTAATGCACCCTCAACCTCTCACATTAGACCTTGTTGTGGTTACTAGTTAAGCCGGGCGGGTCCGGGTAGGTTTACACCACAACCTAGTCTAACCTCGGGTCTTAAGCGCGACATGACCAACTTCTCACATTGGGTCCTATCGTTTGCAACTACTAGTTAGGCCGGTCGGTTCCGGGTAGTTTTACGTTGCAAACTCAACCCAACCTCGAGTTGGCCACAGTTATATTATCTAAGTTCATCATGTTTCCAAAACATGTTACAAGTTTTCAAGCATTTGGGTAGACCTAACTTAATAGGTAAATTCCCAAAGGGTAGACCTAACTTAATAAGTAAATTCCCAAGCTCATGTTTTTATGCATACTTACATGCCAACTTCCATGTTATCTTTCAAGTCATATTTTTCAAGTATAAACACATGTCATTTTCAAGTTAAGATTTCGCGACATGTTCATGTTTATCTAACTACCCAAAAATCGTGTTTTCCCAACGCGAGCAAAGCGAGTCAACATAGTAAGAATACTATGTCACATATTGGTCTCAAAACATGCATGATGCCAAAAAGGGATTGGCTTCCACATGCATAACATCATAAAGGGATTGGCCATAAACATGCATAATGTCATAAGGTAATTTGGCCACAAACATGCATATTATCAAAAAGGGTTTGGCCATAAACATGCACAACTTAAAAGAGGGAATTGGCCACGATCATGCATAATCTCATAAAGGATTTGGCCACAAACTTGCATGTTAGCATAAGGGGTTTGGGTTCATAAACATGCATAAGCCCCAAAATCGTGTCTTAACCAATGTTTCACAAGTAAAGTGGTTCCTAAGGGTTCATGCTAGCATTTCATGCATAAAGATCCAAACTTGCAAGTTAAACTAGGTTATGCATAGCATGAGAGGCATGATTAAGTCACTCACATGGCCTAAAATCATAAACATGAACACAAGAGGCAAGGTAAGGTTCATATAGGTTCGCATAATCATGTTTAGCCTCATTTTATCCCATGTCAACATTAAAAATACCGTTTTGATCCAAAAGTAGCTAGAACTTACATAGTTAGGCCTAGGGAAAGGAGCATGAATCATCTTGGCTAAGAAAGGTGCCTCCTTTGTAGAAGAATCGTCATGGAACTCGCATAGCAATGTTGATTTGGCCTTGATTTGGTGTAGCAAGCTTGCACCTTTTGATTTGAACTTGATTTGAGTGCATAGGCTCTAGGGATTTGAGATGGAGGCCATGAGAGTAGAAATTTGGCCATAGTTTAGTTACATGAGTGAATAATGAGGGTTTAGGAGTAGGTTTAGGGTCTTTTTATAGAGATTAGGATAGTTTTAGGCCCTTAGATTAACCCTAGGACCAACCTGAACCGTCAGATTTCAAACCAGGCCCAAAAACCTAGCCAAGATAGAAAATAGGTACACCAGACCAGAATCAGCCGACAGGGCAAGTCGACAGCCCTGTCGACATGCCTGTCGACATGCATGTCGACATGCCTGTCGACATGTCTGGGCGGGAATTTTCCCGCCTGGCCTCATTTCTGCATGTTTCGAAATTCAAATTTCCCGAAAACTTCTTTGGGCCCTAACCGGGTCATACGGACTCCGATTTTCGAAAACTCGGACTCTATTTCGCGTATTTTTCCGAGACGAACGCAATGGCATAGCCCGTTTTACTTGATTCAGAATTTAAAATTAAATTCTGCCTTGATTCTCGTTTTAACATGTTATTGAAATACGGGTTGTTACATTCTCCCCACCTTTTAGGATTTCGTCCCCGAAATCTCTAAGTTAGGAAGAACATATCCTACCATCCATCATCCATCTACTCAAAACATCATCCACAAGCAATCATTGTCCTTAGATGATTTCTAATGCTATATGAATATATGCAAAACATGTGTGTACATGTTCCTTAGCTAATGCTAATGATCAGGCCTGAAAAATCTTTTGAATGCAAAAATATGTTTAGTGCTATGAATCCATCATGTATGCAAATAGTCCTAGTCATATACACTATATGCGTGTACAAACATTCAACCATATGCAACATCCGCATGATAACACATTCAATTTCATCCATAAACAAGTATAAATACTCGTGCATATGCAATATGAAATGTGACCGAGTCGAGCTAATATCTAATGTAAATTCACGCATCCACGAGCAACCACTTGCAACCATTTGCAACCATATCAACCATAACATGTTTCAAATACATGTTTACATCCATAGGGTTCTACCTAAGATTCCTTGAAACAGGGTCGAGAAGATAAACAAGACAAACTCCTTACGGGGTTTGTAACAGAAAATAGGACCGAGAGGATGTCCACAAAAGATAGCCTACAAGTAAGCTCTACAGAAACAGGGTTCAAGGATATACTCCCAAAAAGAGATATCATGCGCGTATCTAGTCTTTGACCATCAAAGTCGTATTTCCTCGGGCTTACTTCCATTGTGCCTTGACCGCCCTTTAACTTCGCGATTTCGTAGCTTCTTATTTCCTGCTTCCATAACATGAGCTGAAACTCATTTCTTCGTCGCCTCTCGTTCCACTTGCACTTATCCTTTTTCTAGAATACTTGGCGCAAACATGACTACGTACCACAAGGTATTCCATGATCTCATGCAAGCTTTCCAAAATTCACTAGTGAATCTCGGACCTCGTACCACAAGGTATTCCACGTAGAAGAACTTTCTCTTGAAAGTAAACAGATGCCAACCAGGTTATCAAGTGCACTTACTAGGGTGATTTCTATAACCCACGCATAAGTGAAGTAAACCATCCGTCTCATCGGCGAACCCCACTCGATCGGGCTTCAAATTTCCAATAAAGGCATCAAGGGATTCTAAGTAACTAGTCATGACAGAACCTCAAAAAGGTTACCTGGTACTTCGAGGGCATTACCAGGGCTAGTCAAAAGGTCTAACTACCCTCCTATCAAAACCGAGAGTGGCACCCCCTACTGGATAACCACTTCATCCCTAGAATCCATCCATAGCTTATAAACATAAGCATTATTTCCAAACTCAACACTTGGCATAGACATTCCCAAATCCAAACAAGTTATGTATAAATGGACTGATTCTCCAATAGGACTTTGAGACAGAAATGGGATTCTCTATTACGCTAGTACTTAAGGTGCAGAGACTCAACTATCGAAGCGGACTTAAAAGATGCGGTGATCAAAACAAAGTCCCGACAGGATGATAGAGAAGAAAAGCTAAACCTTTAACAAGATCGTTACCCTCCTTCTGAGGTACCCTAGAAATGAGAGCATACTATTGCCCTCCCAATGATCTTGTCCTTGTCCCATGATACTTAACTATCTATCCCGTTTCACTATGCCAAATGTACCCTCTCGTCATGGGTTTCATTGTTCATCTTTCTCCCTCCTTTTAGGACTCAGCCATACCAACATGTTGCTTATCCCTGAGCTCGTATCCTTTATCCTTGTTCTTACTATCCTTTCATGCATAACTCTGCAACGGTCTCTCGAGAACCACCTCCATCGTACGGGAAACACTTATGCAGCTAGAAAGACTAGTCGCAGTCAAAACCACTGTGACTACAGATGGAGGAAAGAAAGGAAAAGAGATTAAATCAAGGAAACAAGGATGATGCTAATGGCCTTTGGGGAATAGCCTTTTTCTTTTTAAAAGAAAATTTTCTTGAAAAATGCTTCTTTGTAAACGGTTTTTTTTTCCAAATAATTTTCAGAAGGTCTTTATAAACTTTTGCCCAGCCTGGTAACCTTCTGCTCTGATACCAAATGTAACACCCCGCCTCCGCTAGGGTCACTCGCAAAGGAATGCACTAGCTTTAGAGGGGCATTATTGGTAAACATGCACAGAAATATCACAAGACAGAACATATATAAATAGCGGAAGTAAAATCAAACTTTCATAACATTAATAAATGTGGTCAAAAGCCTTTTTACATCAGAGTACATCAAAACCTGTCTTGCCGAAATAAAGAAGCATGAAACCTTTTTCATAAATTATTCCCCAATTAAAAACAGTAAAGTAGCCATAGCCAAGAGAAGTCCAAGCCATCCATGATGACCTTCAAGCAGAAGAAGTCCGAACTAAACAGCATTGTTTCCTCCCTGAAACCTGGGGGGGAAACGGAAGAAAAGAGGCGAAACAAAACGGGTCAGTCAAAAAGAATGAGTGAGTCCTATCTACTTCCAGTATAAAAACAGGTAAAGGTAACATGACATGCATAAACTGAAAGTAAACATAAGGATAACTACAAGATAGATAAACCAGGGTAGCCGGTTGAACTACTGTGGCAAGGTAAACTAAGGTATCATGATAAACTACGGTGTTATGATAAGTCAAGGCATCACATCATCAGATTTCTATCGAGTACATTATCCCAAGGTATCTACCCCGTCTAACATCCCACGGTATCTATTATGTATATTCTTCCTAGTTCTAACATGTATATTTGCTCTGCACCTCTCGTACTAGTATCCCTACCCGCGTCATGTGTTAACCATGAACGTCCCTTGCTCAAAGTCGTGTAATGGTCTATGTCAACCTAATATATCACATATATAGGTTACTCAAATCATATGTTTCTTTCCATGTATATAAGTTCAGTCCTTTGCCGTACCTCGTACGGGCTTCCTCATGTCGTATTATCCTTGAAGTCGTTTGGTCTGTCACCCTTGTTCTAGCTAGGCTCTTCCATAAGAATCATCGTTTGAACTACTAGGACTTACGCCACCTAGCACCACTAGGGATTACGCTTACCTATTGCACGCTTTCGTATTTCGGTTTGGGTTAAACCACCTAGGCCACTAGGGATTACGCTAACCCTCAACCGCGCCCTTTTTCCCACGCATTCCTCGTGAATCGTTTTTCTATAACTGTATGCACATGTATCACATCGTGCCATCCGAGTCCTGTCACAGGGAAAACCAAGAAATACAGGACTCGGTCGGGAGCTTTAGATTTATCTGCCGATGCAGATACTAAGGTCTGCTTTTCTACACGTGGCTATGGTCCCACGAGACCCCTCCCTCAACTAGTGAAAGGCAACACAAGAGAAAATCTTGCATGAGAACTACACTCCGTCCAGCCCACATCCTACGGCCTACCTCACCCATAATTAGATAGCAAATCATGGTCTGTTGGGTGTTCCCTGCCTTTCTGTACGTACACGCTTGACTCAAGATGGTAGATGATCGACGAACTTGCTATCTCGGGCACCTTATGTATTCGTCGACTCACTGCTATCCACCCCAGTCTTTAGGTCGCTCGCATAGCAACCAAGGCATATTCTTGGTTCTTCTACCGCAGACCTCAACCTCTCGTGAGCCTAGTATAATGACCTGGCAGCTCACAGAGGGATCCCAAGAATATCCTCACGTTCCCCGAAGCCGCTGCTTCGTTACCCAGTTCGTTGGAGCCTTTATCTAAATCAGATAGCCTGCTCCTACACGCATACTTAAACATTGACCTAACGTATCGGGTTACTAATCTATCTAAGAAATGGTCCAAATTTCCTTGACTAAGAATTATTACTTAGTTTCCCTTAACTAAGGTTTACCACTTAGCCTTATTTCCATAATCCTTGTTAACTATGGTTATTTACCTAATCCTCCGAATTAGGGTTTATCTAATGGGTTATAAGTGTCACTTAAGTTCATAACTTAGCCCGTCTACAAACCATGTCAAAATTGGCTAAGTATACAAGTCCAAGACTTAACCCTACAAACCATGTGTCAAGTTGGTTAAGTATATCAAGGAATCCATGACTTAACCTCGTCTAATTATCATTTTAGATTGGTTAATTATATTAACTTGACCTTGTCATCAAATCGGTCAAGCGTATTCAAGTGATTCGTGACTTAGCCTTATCATGTTTTCACGTTAGATTGGTTAAGTATAGATTAACTTAACCTCATCAAATTAACGAGTTAGATTGGTTAAGTATAGGTCACTTAACCTCATCAAATCATCATGTTAAATTAGTTAAGTGTTTAACTTAACCCCATTAAATTACCAAGTTGGATTAATTAAGTCTAGGCTAACTTAACCCCATCCGATTTCCATGTTTAGATTAGTTAAGTCTAATCTTAACCCCATCCATTAACTGTATTATACGGTTAAGTGTCATTAAGAAAATTTACTTAACCTTATCACGTTATCGTGTTGGATTGATTAAGTGTTGGTTAACTTAATCCCGTCCACTAGTCGTATTAAAAATGGTCAAGTGTCATTAGGCAAATCAAGTTACTTAACCTACCCAAGCTTATCATGTTTTGTTAAGTATCATTAGCCTAATCAAATTACTTAACCCATTTGTCCATATCATATTTGGTTAAGCCTCATTAATCAAATTAACTTAACCCTATTAGGTGGCATTAATTTAATTAATGCACCCTCAACCTCTCACATTAGACCTTGTTGTGGTTACTAGTTAAGTCGGGCGGGTCCGGGTAGGTTTACACCACAACCTAGTCTAACCTCGGGTCTTAAGCGCGACATGACCAACTTCTCACATTGGGTCCTATCGTTTGCAACTACTAGTTAGGCCGGTCGGTTCCGGGTAGTTTTACGTTGCAAACTCAACCCAACCTCGAGTTGGCCACAGTTATATTATCTAAGTTCATCATGTTTCCAAAACATGTTACAAGTTTTCAAGCATTTGGGTAGACCTAACTTAATAGGTAAATTCCCAAAGGGTAGACCTAACTTAATAGGTAAATTCCCAAGCTCATGTTTTTATTCATACTTACATGCCAACTTCCATGTTATCTTTCAAGTCATATTTTTCAAGTATAAACACATGTCATTTTCAAGTTAAGATTTCGCGAAATGTTCATGTTTATCTAACTACCCAAAAATCGTGTTTTCCCAACGCGAGCAAAGCGAGTCAACATAGTAAGAATACTATGTCACATATTGGTCTCAAAACATGCATGATGCCAAAAAGGGATTGGCTTCCACATGCATAACATCATAAAGGGATTGGCCATAAACATGCATAATATCATAAGGTAATTTGGCCACAAACATGCATATTATCAAAAAGGGTTTGGCCATAAACATGCACAACTTAAAAGAGGGAATTGGCCACGATCATGCATAATCTCATAAAGGATTTGGCCACAAACTTGCATGTTAGCATAAGGGGTTTGGGTTCATAAACATGCATAAGCCCCAAAATCGTGTCTTAACCAATGTTTCACAAGTAAAGTGGTTCCTAAGGGTTCATGCTAGCATTTCATGCATAAAGATCCAAACTTGCAAGTTAAACTAGGTTATGCATAGCATGAGAGGCATGATTAAGTCACTCACATGGCCTAAAATCATAAACATGAACACAAGAGGCAAGGTAAGGTTCATATAGGTTCGCATAATCATGTTTAGCCTCATTTTATCCCATGTCAACATTAAAAATACCGTTTTGATCCAAAAGTAGCTAGAACTTACATAGTTAGGCCTAGGGAAAGGAGCATGAATCATCTTGGCTAAGAAAGGTGCCTCCTTTGTAGAAGAATCGTCATGGAACTCACATAGCAATGTTGATTTGGCCTTGATTTGGTGTAGCAAGCTTGCACCTTTTGATTTGAACTTGATTTGAGTGCATAGGCTCTAGGGATTTGAGATGGAGGCCATGAGAGTAGAAATTTGGCCATAGTTTAGTTACATGAGTGAATAATGAGGGTTTAGGGGTAGGTTTAATGTCTTTTTATAGAGATTAGGATAGTTTTAGGCCCTTAGATTAACCCTAGGACCAACCTGAATCGTCAGATTTCAAACCAGGCCCAAAAACCTAGCCAAGATAGAAAATAGGTGCACCAGACCAGAATCAGCCGACAGGGCAAGTCGACAGCCCTGTCGACATGCCTGTCGACATGTCTGGGCGGGAATTTTCCCGCCTGGCCTCATTTCTGCATGTTTCGAAATTCAAATTTCCCGAAAACTTCTTTGGGCCCTAACCGGGTCATACGGACTCCGATTTTCGAAAACTCGGACTCTATTTCGCGTATTTTTCCGAGACGAACGCAATGGCATAGCCCATTTTACTTGATTTAGAATTTAAAATTAAATTCTGCCTTGATTCTCGTTTTAACATGTTATTGAAATATGGGTTGTTACACGAAATTTCGTAACCATGCTTGGGTTCGAAATTTAGATGCATGCAGATGGCGGGTGCAAAATTCTGCTAGTGGTCCCTTAATCCTACCTAACCCTTCTCCTATAAATAGCCCATGGCCTTACACTTCAAAGGGGTTGGATTTTCCTCACTTGAGACCTTCCTAGAGCTTCATGAGCCCCATTAATGGCATCTCCTATTTGAGGAAGAATGAGAACTAAATATTCCTTTTCCCAAATACCTAGCATATGGCAATTATGAAAGTAAATGTAATGAGCGTAGCTCTACCTTGTAATTCTTGAGTGACTAATAAAATTCTAACATCCTTCCAAAGAGGACGTATTCCTAATCCACGGCTGAACAACTATAAATTCTTGTGTCATTTAACGCTTTCTTCTACTAAGTCTTGCGATCGAATTAACTATTCCTAGTAATAGGAATCTTTGGTGTTTACGACATTGTTTCCGTCAACAGTTAACTATATCCATCTTTTATTTTTATGTGCAACATTAAATTGTAAGAATTAATAAAAGTTTAAGTTTTATAGTTTATATTAATGAGGATTATAGGGGGTTAATATCGAAATTTTCATTTATATGTTTAAGGGGAGGCTAATTTATTTTTTCCTCTCCATAATAATTATACAATAAATAAAAATTGGTCCTCCCCTTAACCAAATGTGGAGTTTCTTTAACAATCCCCTTTAAATATAAATCTCAATGCTGTAACACTATTTATTGAATCAAAAGTAGAAAGAATAACAAACTAGCAATTAAATGAGCAAAAATAGATAAATGAATATTCAACAATTGTTGTTTCCATAAGTACACAATTTAATAAAAAAATATGATAACCGGTCCCCATTCATTCCATATTCATTTTCATTTCAAATTTCAAAGTTGTATGTATGTATAAATTTTATATTTATCAACCTGTATTTTTTTCTGTAGCAAAGATGCTATAGATTTTCAAAGAAGGAAGAGAATAGGAGAAAAAGGAAGGTGAAGGGAAAGAGATAAAGACTTTGAAAATAAATACTCAACAGAAGCAACGTCAGGAATGAATGGCCTTGGGAATAAATGCATGCATGAATTTGAACCATTAAGAGAATGAAGTAACACATGCATTTAAATAAAATGACAGAGAAGCAAATGCATAGGGTAGCATAGGAATACATTTAAATTGCAAAGGATAAATCTTGAGAGAGAATGGGGTAATGCGAGTATATATGGTAAGGAACACTTCTTTTCATAAATGTGGGTTGCATTTTTTTTAATACAAATGACTTTTTCATATAAATGACACAAAATATGTAACATGGATGCATGCCTTAAAATAAGGAAGGGAAGAGGAAGGTTACAAAATTTAACATATTTTACTTCAAAATGATGAAACGCATGCATGGAAATAAATGGGAAAGAATGAATGCACGCATGGTATTTGAAGAGAAGGGAAACATATGTATATATATATGTATATATGTATATATATATATGTATATATGTATATATATATGTATATATATGTATATATATATATGTATATATATGTATATATATATGTAACATATTTTACTTCAAAATGATGAAACGCATGCATGGAAATATATGGGAAAGAATGAATGCACGCATGGTATTTGAAGAGAAGGGAAACATATGTATATATATATATATATATATATATGTATATGTATGTATATATATATATATATATGTATGTATATATATATGTATATATATATATATATATATATATATATATATATATACATGGAGATGGTTTGTTTTTGGTAAAAAAATAATAATGATGGGAATGAAAAATAGGAAAGGAGAAATAAGATGTAAATTTAAGGAATAAAAATACGTAAATAAAATAGGATGTGTGAAAATCGAATGAAGGGAAAGAAATTGATAGAATGAAGGGAAATAAATAAATATATAAAGGAATTAAATGAATGTGTGATTAACATTGCAAATTAAATTAATTAATGAAGATTTAATTGAACATGTAATCCATGTTCTGAATTCCTAAAAAATACATTTTGAACAAATGGGGAAAGAATTAAAGACGATAGCGAAAGATATATACATGTATGTATTTATTTCATATAGAATGCACACATTATTTTCAATCAATCTTTCAATACAAATTAATAAATTTCATTAATAACATCATAATTTTATTTAAAAGCCATTTTAAATTCAACAATTTATTTTATTTTAACAACTTAAATTGTCAAATTTTATGTGATGTTACAATCTCTCACTCAGACGTCCTCGAAAAGGAGAGGTTGTTAAATATATGCCTATGTATACAAGAAAATTCTTATATTAATACAAAATCTAGTTTAAACAAAACAAAATTAGGCCTTTAAATTTCAAAATTCCACAAAAATTAATTTATCGAAATTATTTCTTAATAAAACTTAAAGTTCAAGGATGAAATAATTTCTTCGGCTTAAAATCCCGGTTTCATTTTAAAATCATCGAAAATCTATATGTTTTTTTAATATCGAATCATAATTCACTTAGGGATTTCAAATAAAAAAAGCATTTTTGAAAACTCTCAAATATTTCACAAGTATATCAATATATGTGTAACCAGATCGAGAGGTTCCCCCTAATGACAATGCCACTCGGCACAACCTACGCATATATGTATCAATATCAATAAATGACGTCTCCCTTCCGAGCAGACTATCATCAACGGCTTACACCCACATCATACCAGTCGTTAGTCAGGGGTTACTTACATCATGCTAACATATCAAATCAGTTCATATCCTGAAGTTATAAATCGTTTCGCACAATAATTACAGGTATTTTCAAATTATAGTATTATTGTTTTTTTTTCAAAATCCTTTAAAATATCGAGATTCAAGTCATCGAAATTTCTCCTTATTTATAAAACACTTCAAAACCCATTTATCATATTCCAAATAGTTGAAAATAATTTTTCATTCAATAATTAGAAAATCAGAAATACGATTTCGATTAATTGTTGCCGATGGAATTTTCGCCATGACAATGACTCAATTTGCAATGGTGGAGGAATTGGCATCTCTTATCAGGGATAACTTGTACTGCAAAAACCTTGTTCTATCTGTAGAGGAAGCATTAATTAATTTTACTCATAACGGTGGTAATCAAAATGGGCTTATAAAGCTTCAACCAGTTGGTCGTTACTACCGTTTACTTCATCGTCTTGCGGATATATATGTATTTGCTCATGAATCTATTAGTGAAGGAGATGCTCGCCATTTGGTTTTGAAGCAAAGCTCAGAGATAGCAATACCGACTATGCTTATCAGTGATATTTTGTGGTAGAATGATGATTGTAACCCACCCACCATGCCATCACACAATATTATGAGAAGAGAAGAAGTAAAAGAAAGTCAGAAAACCAATACCTTATCTACATCAATGTTACTAGAGGAAAAAGAAGCAGCATATCTAGCAGCTCGGAAGCAAATATTTTCAGTACGTGATAATGCCGACAATAAAGATTTAGTTACTCTAAAATCCTGAGCTATACCCGTAATTGCTCAGAGGATGATTGCACATGCTTTAGACACAAATATTAGCTCTAGTAAAGAGTCTCCTCCCACCGACAAAATGTTCAAATCAAGTGCACCCATCAATTCTGAAAACTGTAAACAAAGTTCAAAGGAGAAGAAGTTACACCATAAACATACAATCAAGGAAAGCAATCCTATAAATATGGAAAGAGAACAGAAGGGTGCGGCTAAAAGAATATTTACAAATGCACTGGGCTTGAAACCCAACAAATTGAATCAGGCTGCTTGTTAAAAGTTAAAGCGGACTTTAATAGATTTGATTGAATCGAGCAGAAATGGCCATGTGGGCTTTGTTGAACTCGAGATGTGGAACATGATTTTGGAGAAGATATGTCAGTTTTATGAAGTCTAGAACCATTAGAGATGTACTCGGTATGGATTATATTTTTTGTTGTCTGGTTTTTCCCCTTTTTACTGGATTTTCTTTTTTAGGTCTTGTGGATTGCGTAAAACATGTAAAGTTCAAATTCTTGTCAAGGGGTGAATTCAAGTGGTTGGATACCACAGATGGCCATAGAGATGGTGATGTAATCTATAACTCTGTATGTGTTATTGTCTATGTAAAATAATGGTACCTCATGGACTGTTTTTTATTTTTTCTTGAAAAAATGTTGTCTTTCCTTTCCCAGCTTATATTTTACCATACCTGAATATCCAATTAACTTAATCCATATCTTCTTCTCATAAGATGACAAAGATAAGATCAATCTTATGGATTCAGCCTGGACTGACGTTAAGGAAACATGTAAGAAAAAATAACGGTCAAGGCATTATCATCTCCTTGGCTGCATGCACTTTCTCCCATGGTTTGACTATTTTTTCCTTCTCTATTCTATTTTCAGGTTTGTTTACCGTGTCCTGTCAAAATTTGAATCACTTGTAATTTTTTATCTTAATTTACATTTCAGATCCTAAAGTGAACCAGGCTGGTGATTTAGGGGTTAGTTAATGCCTCTTCTTAGTTAATGATGTGTATGAAGTAATATTGCAACAATGTTCTGTTTCACACTTTCACTTAATGCCTCTTCTTTAGTTAATGTCTCTTTGCCCAGTTCTTCCATGTCTTTTTCTCAGCCTGTCGCTTTAGATCATAGGTTGTCAAAGGACGATATTAGTGATTGCAGTTGAGTAGTGAGAAGTATGGCGGGTTCTTTTACTGGAGTGATGTTATTCATAAGGCATTATCTGCAAATGGGGCTAAGTCCTCTTTAGATGGTTTGTTACAAAATTGATTGATCAATCACCGAAAATGAAGATATTGAGTGTAAGAGGATGTGAGTGAGTTTAAATGAATGTATGTAGTGAGGCAATATTTGTACAAATGAGTATTTTGTATAATAATTCCATAACAGAAAGAAATAAAACTATGTATTGTTCAAAAGTATAATAAAATATTTATATTAAAATAAGAAATTCTGAGTTCAATATTTTAATTTATGCAAATTTTTTATATTACAACAATTAGATTTTTTTACAATAAAATAGACTTTTTACAACGGGCAATGCCTGTTGTAATAGGGTTTTCATGACGGACATTGCGGCCGTTTTTTTAGCCCATGTTGTAATAGGTCCTCTCTTACAGCGGTCAGTGCACATTGTAAAAAACCTTTGTTACAACGAGCAATGACTGTTGTAAAAGGGGACCGATTACAACATGGACTAATACAACGGTCGCAATTCCCATTGCAAAAACCTTATTACAACGAGCATTGCCCATTATAAAAAGTCTGTTTTTTGCAGTGATTATTAAACCAACTCAAACCAATCGAAACGATAGACTGTTATTTAACTTATTGGTTTAAACAAGATCAAATACAGAAATCACATAATACAATTTCTTGCAGCGGAATAATTTAACACAAAGTATCATAATTATAAAAAAAATTACACAGCGGAAGAATACATAGCTTTAAAACAAAATAAATTATACAAAATTTTATTTTACAGCGGAAGATTTTACAACACATAAATTTTACATTAAACAAAATACGGAAAAACGAACCAAAGCAAGCACGTCTTCACGTGTTTCACGAATCCTTATCATCGTCAGCTTCATATCTAAGCTATAAATTCTCAGGTCTAAGCCCGACCCAAGCAAAAAAAAAACTCGGGTGAGGTTGTACTTAAGTAAATCGGCAATAATCACATATTTAAATGCACCATTTAATTTTTAACTTTCATGTACATCCAAATTTCACAAAGATATTAACAATATGTACACAACTAAGATCATAAGCATGGAATCGACAAAACAAGTACATATGTTCGTTTCTAACATTGATCAATTTAGATTATATCCAAACGTATATAAAGCCACATTTGACTATGAAGACATTTAACAAGTGTCAATGCATGAATATCATGCGGAACTCAAGTACACTTGTAGACTTATCAAACAAATATTAAAACATCAATTCTTAATTATAAATGACCCAATTTGAAAATGGTTCCAACACCGCTCATGTCGATTATTTCTCATGACTAGAAAAAAACAAAAAAGTCAAAAATAAAATAAATATGTGTAACATCAATAGCATCATAAGTTACACATCTAAGAACAGTAAGAAATTTCAAGGCATGTAAGAAAATGCATTTTCACATGACTAGAATCAAAGAGACTCGCATATGGTCTATATTGTGCACTCTCATGTGGGTATACGCATGTGTGTGTGCATACATACATATATATATATATATATATATATATATATATATATATATATATATATATATTTACATATAAAAAAAATTTAAGTGTACAATGATTTTCAAAACTACATATCGTATTAAATCTAACAAGATATTCAAATCGAAGTTAAATGAGTTTAGAAGTTCATGTACCATTTTAACCATTTGAGAATCTCGATCGTACAACAATAAATGGAGAGGAATGAAATCAGTTAGAACAAAACGTGCCAGAAAATGAAAACAGGAACATACAAGATTTATAATTGAATTACTTGAATTGAATAATATGAGAAATCTCACCACTATATGCGATGATGCCAGTAGCAACGACCATACCAGACAATGGCGGACAACTAAGCGATGACAACAGTGGCACCTGAAGGCTTCGTGGCGCAGCTACAGGACCTAACTCCACACGAATGGATGGATTCGTGGAAACGAGATCAAGGACGAGGTAAATGCTAAATTTCATTGAACTTTTGATGCCGGAATCTCGCTAGCTTCAACATGTTGATCTCACAAGATACCGTGTTGTCGGTCTATGATTCTTTGAACATTGATCACTCGCAAGCGATACCGTGAATCGGCTTCAAATTCATTGATTTGAGCGCACTCGAATATCCGTAAATGAAGAAAGGAGATTAAACTCAACTTCCAATTTTAATGGTGGCACAAAGCTCACAAAAGGTATTTTTAATCAAAAGTCAACTACCTTACAACTCATGCCACACCCCTATTTATAGGGTTTATAACACGACTTGTCCAAACGGACGACTCAATTACAAAAGAAAGACCAAATATAAGCGGCCGACTTACTACAATACGCGACCCTTTAACATGGTTCAAACAATAGAGCGAACGACTCAATTATGAAATTACATAACAATGGAACGAGCGATCCACATATGATCTTATCTCTTAACAGCTCTTATTGCCTTCAGCCGGTGGCGGCCTAAGGGTGATCAGCTCGATAGCAAACGATTCCAAAGTGAACGGTCTAGGTGCGAACGATCTAAGATTGATCGACTCTAGAGCGAGTGACTCAAAGGCGAATGACCCAGTCCTCGCACGATCTAACAAAGCTTTCTCAAACTTACCCTTTCTCTTCAAACTTGAGAACGACCTTGTTGGATCGTTGGGCCTCTCATGATGATTCATCGCCTCGCCGAGCGACCCTATTAGGTCATTGAACGACCGGTTCTCTATTTCTTCAAGTTTTCTTTCTAGGTCAATAGGCGACCGCCTTAGGTCGTTAGACGACCGATAGCTCGTATACAAGCATTTTCCATGATGTGTTGCATCATTCTCCCCTGGTTGACAAGAATTCGACCTCGAATTCACACATTCTTCGTCGCTGATAAGCTTATCTTTATAGTATGGAATTAGGTACTTGACATTGAACACATCCGAAGTATTCATATCTT
Organism: Allium sativum; assembly: GCA_030737875.1. Taxonomy (NCBI): domain Eukaryota; kingdom Viridiplantae; phylum Streptophyta; class Magnoliopsida; order Asparagales; family Amaryllidaceae; genus Allium; species Allium sativum. The sequence continues at coordinate 859,919,599 of CM060918.1, read as the reverse complement.
CTGGTAGCTCCAACTGATAAGCATTATCGTTGATTTTCTTCACAATTTTTATGGGGCCAATCTTTCGAGCATTCAATTTGTTGTAAGTTCCAATAGGAAAACGACCTTTCATCAATACTGCGTAAACAAAATCTCCCTCTTTGATATTAACACTTCTTCGCTTTTAATCTGCAAATTGCTTATATTTCATATTCGACTTGAGCAATCTCTCTAGCACAACTTTATGACATTCCTACAATTCAATAACGAAATCACTGGCTCGTTTAACAATCCTTTTCTGTAGTGGAACCATAGACAAGTCCAACATTCCTCTTGGCACAATTGAATAAACAATTTGAAACGGACTAAACCCTGTACTTTGATTAATAGCATGATTGTGTCCAAATTCGGTTTGACAAAACTTCGCATCCCAACTCTTCAAATTATCTTTCACAAGGCATCTCAATAAATTCCTAAAGATTTTCACTACCTCTATTTGTCCATCTATTTGCGGATGATAAGCACTTCTAAACTTCAGCTTTATTTTAATCATTTTCCACAAATTGATCCAGAAATGACTTAGAAAACATGTATCCCTATCTGAGACAATGGATTCTGGTAATCCATCAAGTCGATGGATTTCTTTGAAAAATAACCGAGCAACATTCACAACGTCTTCCGTCTTCTTGCAAGCAATAAAATGAACCGTTTTTGAAAAACGATCTACTACCACATAGATAGAATCATTGTCTGTTGTGTCCTCGGCAAGCCCAAGACAAAATCCATACTAATGTCTATCCATGGCTTAGTAGGTACAAGCAACGACATGTATAATCCAGCATTAGTGGCAGTTCCCTTAGATACTTGGCAAACGTGGCATCTTTGCACAAACTTCTCAACCTCTCTCCTCATAGATAGCCAAAAATAAGAATCAGCAATCAATTTTAATGTACGATCTTGACCCACATGTCCTTCTTCATGCAATTCTTTGATAATTTTCATACTTAAACTAGAATCTGGAATACATAATTGATTTCCTTTAAACAGAAAACCATTGATTAGCACATACTCTTTCATACTCCCTTCCCTGACTTGGTCTAGGACCTGCAAGAAATATGAATCAGTCGTTAGCATTTCTGGAAGTATATCAAACCATATTACTTCAACTCGCATAATCGTTAGCGGATGATTCTTTTGACTCAAAGCATCTGCTACGCGATTAGTTACTCCTAATTCGTTCTTTACGACAAAGGTAAACCGTTGTAGATAAGTGACCACGATTCATGTCTTGCAGCAATTTTGTCTTGACCTTGCAAATGTTTCAATGCTTCATTGTCAGTATATAAGACAAATTCTTTGTGAAACAAGTAATGTCTCCAATGCTTTACAGCTTGTACAATAGCATAAAATTCTGCATCATACATATTGTATCTCATCTTTGCTCCAGATAATTTCTCACTGAAATATGCAATAGGATGACCTTTTTGACTCAACACTCCTCCAATTCCAACTTTCAATGCATCTATATGTTATACAAATAGCAACTGGAAATCTGGCAATGCTAGAACTGGTGCTGTCATCAAAAGTTCCTTGATCTTTTCAAAAGATAATTGTGCTTCGTTCATCCACATAAACTGTTTCCCTTTCATACAATCAGTAACAGAAGCCATCACACTACTGAAGTGTGGAATAAACCTTCGATAGAATGATGCTAAACCATGAAAGCTTCTGACTTCGGTCATGATCTTTGGTCGAGGCCAACGACTTTATTCTGATCTACCTGTATTCCTTCCTCGGAAACAATGTATCCCAAGAATAAAACACTTTTTGTCATGAACGTGCACTTCTTTGTTGTAGCATAGAATTGTTCTTGACGAAAAATCATTAATACAGCCTTTAAGTGTTGTATATGCTCTTCCATGCTAGCACTATAAATCAAGATATCATCAAAATATACCATAACGAACTTCCTAATATATGGTCTGAAAACCTGATTCATCACTCTCATGAAAGTACTTGGTGCATTCGATAGACCAAATGGCATAACCAAACATTCGTACAATCCTTCACAAGTCTTAAATGTGGTCTTCCATTCATCTCCTGGTCTAATTCGAATCTGATGATAACCACTTTTCAGATCAATCTTCAAAAAGATAACAGATCTGTTAACTTGATCTAATAGGTCATCAATTCCGAGCATCGGAAATTTGTATCTGACAATGATCTTGTTGAGAGCTTTACTATCCGTATACATCCTCCATGAACCATCTTTCTTTAGGACTAACAAAGCAGGTACGACACAAGGACTAAGACTTTCTCGTATTCTTCCTTGTTCAAGTAATTCTTCAACCTGTCTCTTTAGCTCTTCATGCTCTTTCGGACTCATTTGATAATTTGGCCTATGTGGTAACACTGCACCTAGCACCAATTCAATTTGATGTTGTATGTCCCTGAGCGGCAGTAATTCCTTTGGCAATTCGTTAGGAAATACGTCTTCAAACTCTTTCTGAACAGATTTATCTTCAACAGGAATTTCAAGTTCTCTATGTGATTCAAACCCAATCAGCATAAACACTTCACGACTCTCTTTTACTTCTTCAACAAATTCTTTCAAAGATAAAAGACCAGTCGAATTCAACTTCTTCTCTACTTGGACGTCACTTTGATCAAGCTTCTTAGGAACCAAAGTGATTTTAGTACCCTCAAACATGAAACCATAGCTGTTGGTTCGACCATCGTGTTGAACTGATCGATCATAATGCCATGGTCTACCCAAGAGCAAATGACATACGCCCATATGAACTATGTCACACGAAATATCATCCTTGTATTTCAACCCAATGGAAAATGACACATATGCTCTCTTCCCAACTATGTTCTCCTCCTTTCTTTAACCAAGAAAGCTTGTAAGGTCTAGGATGTTTCTCAGTCTTCAACCCCAGCTTCTTAACAGCTTCTTCAGAAATTATGTTGTCACAACTTCCAGCATCAATCAAATCCTTCCTAGAATAGTGCAAGTAGACTGGAAGATATTGCTTCGCAACTAGTTAGAATCATCTGGTGCTTTGGAGTTATACATGATCTTCTCATCATTAAACTATTACCTTCGTCTCCTGACTCTACTTCCTCTACATCATTTTCAACATCATCATCAAATTTTGGTGGTAGAGAATAGTCTACATCAGCTTCTACATCTTCAGCTATCATTGTTCTCTTCTTCAATATTGGGCATTCATTGCTTTTATGTCCAACTTCTTGACAATTAAAGCACTTAATAGTCGAGGTGACCTTTGGCTTAGCAGCTTCATTGACAACAGGCTTTGAAATCGGCTTAGTAACATTAGCACTGCTACTAATTCCTTTGTTTTGATTATTAGAATTTGTGAACACTCCTCCTCGTCTCCCTTGTTTCTCCCAAGCTAGAGCTTTTTGATGAGCTTCAGCAACAGTCATTGGGTAGAATATGTTCACCATATCATGAACCTGATTTCTCAATCCCCCAACATATCTCGCAGTCAATTGTTCCTCGGTTTCCATGATGTCATTATGAGTGATCAATTGATAGAACTCATCAATGTAATCACTCACAGACTTTGTCCCTTGTCTTAGGTTCTGCAAACTTTGATACATAAGAGACAAATAATTGTGAGGTAAGAAGGTAGCTCTCATCATCCTTTTCATCTTTTCCACGTGACAACCTTCGGCTTTCCCATTCTTTCTCGAGTTAGCTTAGCTTGTTGCCGCCAAGCAATAGCTCTTCCTCTCAAACGAGTAGCTACTAGTTTCACTCTTCTATTTTCTGGTGCATTCTTGAATTCCATAATTTCCTCTACATTCGACAACCAATCTAGGAACTCTTCTGCAGACATTCCTCCTTTGAATTCTGTAATTTCTGTCTTCACCTCTAATTCCCAATTATGATTACCTTTCGGCTGACGGAAAGAATCTCGTTCTCGTACTGGAGAATGATAACAAATGCTACTTCTTTCATCTTCATAAACTGACTGATGACGATATCGATCATGAACATCTTCATGTCTTTCACTTCTACGGGACAGTTCACAAGAATAATCATCGAGATTCCTTCTCTCTCGATCCAACGGTGGTGACCTTCTACGTCTTTCTGAATTCGATGGCGAAATTCGATGTCCACCATGATATGAATCGGGTGATACTCTTCTTCTATTTTGATTCATGTCTATCATGAGCTTTTCTATTCTTACAATCTCTTCATCAAACTTATCATTGATTCTTTTCTCCATTTATTCCGCTTCGCCTCTCTGATACATCTCTTCCAAATTTTGATGACAATTAACACGTCTTGGTGGCATAATCGATTCTCAAAAGTAATGAACTTCAAATCAGAACCAAACTCAAAACACTTGTACTGTCCCAATTGCTGTAACGATCCAAACTTGGACAATGGAGGTTTAACTGATATGACGGTCTGAACGGAAATTGTGTAGATCTAGCCGTCTATGGAATGGCAACCGCGATTGAATTAGATTCAATGATCTAACTAGTTCCAAAGATCGTGGATAGGTGATGACTACTGATTATTAGATGCAACTGAATGAGATCGGACGATCTGAACAGCTCCGGCGATCTAAATCAGTGGTAGTCAGGACTGAATGGCGATCTGGTGAAGGGTGGCAGATTAAAGTGGTTGCAGAAATGGAATGGACGATGTCGGCGGCGATGGTGATAAACCTGAATGGTTTTTGGCGATCCAGCCAAGTGATGGAAATCTCGCTTTGGTGATCCAACCAAGATGGCGATTAAGGCTCCGGCGATCCAACCAAAAGATGGCGATCTAGCGTCGGCGATTCAACCAAAATGGCGATCAAAGCTCTGGCAATCCAACCAAAAGATAAAAATCCTGCTCTGATACCAAATTGGTGCAGTTCCAGGACTTAACTCCACACGAATGATGAATTCGTGGAAACGAGATCAAGACCAAAGTAAATGCTCAATTCCATTGATTTTTTGATGCCGGAATCTCGCTATATTCAACACGTTGATTTCGCAAGATACCATGTTGTCGATCTATGATTCTTTGAATGTTGATCACTCGCAAGTGATACCGTGAATCGACTTCAAATTTGTTGATTCAAGAGCACTCGAATATCCGAAAATGAAGAAAGGAGATTAAACTCAACTTCCAATTTTAATGGTGGCACAAAGCTCACACAAGGGATTTTTAATCAAAAGTCAACTACCTTACAACTCATGCCACACCCCTATTTATAGGGGTTATAACACGCCTTGTCCAAATGGACGACCCGATTACAAAAGAACAACTCAATATAAGTGACCGACTTACTACGATACGCGACCCTTTAACATGGTTCAAACAATAGAGCGAAAGACTCGACTACGACATTACATAACAATGGAACGAGCAACCCACATATGATTTTTTTTCTCTTAACAGCTCTTATTACCTTCAGCCGGTGGCGGCCCAAGGGTGATCGGCTCGATAGCAAACGATTCGAAAGTGAACGATCTAGGTGCGAACGATCTAAGATTGACTGACTTTGGAGCGAGTGACTCAAAGGCAAACGACCCAGTCCTCGCACGATCTAATAATGCTTTCTCAAACTTTCCCTTTCTCTACAAACTTGAGAACGACCTTGTTGGATCGTTGGGCTTCTCTTCATGATTCATCGCCTCGCCGAGCGACCCTGTTAGGTCATTGAACGACCGGTTCTCCACTTCTTCAAGTTTTCTTTCTAGGTCATTGAGCGACCGCCTTAGGTCGTTGGATGACCGATAGCTCGTACACAAGCATTTTCCATGATGCGCTGCATTACTTCGGCGTCAGGGTTGGCGACGATCTCGTGGAACGAAGCAGCTATATGCTTGAGAAATGAGGAACGATTTCAATTTTATTTCGGAGGTGGAGGCCAAATTGACTAGTAAGAAGACATTTTATCAGAAAGAGGAATTAGGGAAAAACTGACGGTGGAAAACAAAATGAAGAGGTGAAAATAAAATGGGAAAGGAGAGAGACGGGACTAAAAAGAATACGAGTATGTTAATATATAAGTAAGAATGGCACACGTGACAAATATTTTGAAATCGAATCTTACATTATTGCCCAATGTAGTTTCCGTTTATTTTATATTGAGATGCCTAATTCACTGCTACCCAATTCATTGTAATAAATTAACACGTGCGCAAAGATAAAAAAATGAATTATGATCAGACCTTTACTCTTTCCACTATTAACGCATGAATAGGATTATTGATTTGAACTTATTGTTGTTTCCATAAGCACATAATTTAATACAAAAATTATTATAACCGGTCCTCATTCATTCCATATTCATTTTCATTTCAAATTTCAAGGTTGTACTATGTATAAATATTATATTTATCAACTTGTAATTTTTTTTGGAGGGAAGATGCTACAGATTTTCAAAGAAGTAAGGGAAATTGAGAAAAAGGAAGGTAAAGGGAAAGAGATAAAGACTTCGAAAATAAATACTCAACGGAATCAAGGTTAGGAATGAATGGCCTTGGGAGTAAACGAATGCATGAATTTGAACCATTAAGAGAATGAAGTAACGTATGCATTTAAATTAAATGACAGAGAAGTAAATGCATAGGTAACATAGGCACACATTTAAATTGCAAAGGATAGAACTTGAGAGAGAATGGGGTAACGCAATTGCTATAAAAGAGAAGATAGAAGGAAAGATAATAATGAACCCAAACGACCCCGAATAGAACCCAACATTGTTCAAGCAGGAACAATATCCAAAGCAAAAGAATGTTAATATCCGTGCATAATCCAGTACCTCAGAGTAAGATCAGACCGGGGTTCGCACGTTATCATTGACCAATCCCCGACGAATTCCAAATCATCATTATTTCAGTAGCCCTCAATAGCAGTGTTGCACTTCACTAGCAGTCTTTAGTTTCTCTAATTTAGTTCCGAGGTCTTCCTATAGATGTCACCGATTTTAAGACCATTACTACTAACATTTTATATGTATAGAATATCAGATGACTTCTCACAGTTAACATGCAAAAATGTGATATGTAATGGATGGTAACACAATTAGTATTTCAAACCAATTACTAGATTCAAGCAGTTACCAGATTCAATCAGTATTTCAAATCAGTTTATCACATGATATGTAACGTAATATGTAATGGATGATAACGTGATATGTAATGGATAATATCAGATGAACGTGCATTGTATGAGATGTTTGAAACTAGGCATAAACACGAAATAGAAAATATACCAGAGTAACTAAAAATGGGGATAAAGAAGGATAAATCGTGCAGATAACATCAACCGAAAAAAATGCATAAAGGCTAAATACAAACATGGTGTGCATCTGCACACAACTTGCACAGAACCAAACTATAATTAATTCTGAAAGTAAAGAATCAAATGATGACCTCGATCTGACCACTGAACTATCTGACCAAAACCAAATTCCATAAACCCAACTAGTATAATTTTATCAACAACTACTCCATTAGCCTCTCCAAACAACCCTGTTAACACTCCCCTTCCTACAACGCGAACGACATTGTTTTGAACGACAATCCCCCAACTTCCCTCAACCTCCTCCTGATCAGACTACTAGTATTAGTCCCACTAAACCAACCCAAAATCCCTTTGAAAAAGTTGATGTCTCCAAATCCCATACAAAAAACAATAAGTCTAGAAACAAAAAGTCCAAGAAATCAAATAAATCCAACTCTTCAGACCTTAACCCTGATCCACTACACCCACTGTTTAGTCTGTTTAGTTCATACCTTGAGGAAAATAAAGATAAATCTCCTTCAACAAGGTGCAAGACATTGAACTCACCCCACTCTAATAAAAATTATTAATGTTACACAGCATTGCAGCGTAGAACATTAGGGGTCCCTATAAAGACACAAAGATTGAACAGACAAAGAAAATGATTGCTCGGCACAACATTCAAATTATTAAAAAATTTAAACAAAATTAAACCTTTTCCTCACCAAGAAAGCTGCATTGAAAATAAATATTCAATGGACCTTAAACCACAATCATAGCCAATCGCCAATTAGTTGAATAATGGTTCTCACTATCAAAGATACCCATTCTTTAAGTTGTGATGAACTTGATAATTGAATTATATTGGACAAAGTTGTCTCATCCAAAGGTATAACAAAACTACTAGAAGGTAAAGAGGCATGAACTACAACCTAATAACCAAATTACAATTCTGCACACTTCAAATGTTCATAAACATTATGCACTATGCATAACAAAAATGAAGTGACTACAGATAGTTATCAAGTTGCAATAATACTAAAAGATACTATTTAAAGAAAATCAATGTAGAAAAAATAAAGGAAGAGAAACTAAGTTTGAAAAAAAAAATATTAAGCAATAACAAGTGGGTTGGATCGGGAAAATTTGAGAGCAATGGTAATCCTGCTTCAACCTCATTCTACTTCAGAAGAAGAAGAAGAAAAAAATCAAAGCTAATATTCTTAACCATGATGGCCCTATATTACATTCTCAAATACTATAACAATTAGTGCAAGGTGTTAAGTTTATTTCCAATACTAGAAACACAAAAGGTGTCTAACATATAGCAACATCAAAATAACAACAATATTCTACAAGTATGTCATATGCCTCTAGATGCTCAATGTCTAATCGTTTTGATTAGTCGGTCTCTTCACTCAATGGGCATATAGTAAAATACATGTTATATGAGACAAAGTTCGCTTTGAACATGTACGATTACTGTGACTTTTATTCATGTATAATTAGATTTCGTTTTTATGGAAGCCTGGTTTTTGTAGGCACTTGGTTGATCAAGATGCAAACATGTTTTAAACTCAGGTTAATGTAGAATCTAAATTAACCCTAGTGGGGGGAGGTGAATAGGGTTTATCGCAGATTTTCACAAAGTAATTGAATAATCATAGCACAGATAATAATCAGAATAAATGCGAAAAACAAATAACACACAGATATACCTAGCTTCGGCAATACCCTGCCTACTACTGCATTCCCCAAGGTTTCTACTAGGAGTTAAAAAAATCTCTACGCTTACAATCCCCTGCAAACTTGCGACACTCGCTCCCAACTGTTCTTAACCCTAGACTCAAAACCCTGCACAGATTTTAATCCCCAAAACCAGATTTCCCCGAATTACAAACCCTGTAATTCGTCTCCCTAGTTTTAGAGACAAACTAGAAAACTCTGATTTGATTACAACTTTAATCTAAAGACGAATAAAAACAAAACAATAAAAACAAATTTAAAACCAAATTCAAAACCCTTAGGAGTTTAAAATAAATGGGTTATCCCCTTTTTAAAATAAGTAGGTCGGCTCCTTTTCAAAGTTGTTTCACCACTTCACTAGCCCGATCTCTTTTCTTAAAAATGGCGGCGGCTCTTGAGAAATTCCTAGGGTTTCTTCGATCTTTCCCCAAATCTCTGCACTTGAGTGATGGAGTGCGATTCTCTAATGCTCAACTTCGATGTTGCTCTCAGATTCTTCGATTTGGATCCAAGTTGCTTGCTTGTTATCTGGTATGATTTTTAATTCGGATTTCCCTTTTATTGTGCTTGAACTTGGATGGATTTGCCTGTGATGTTTGGTGTATTTATAGGATTAAAAATCCTAAATATTATCTGATTTGATGATTAGACTTGGTTTGATCTTTGAGTAATTTTTGGGTTTAAAATCTTCGATTTTGAGTTGGTCCTCCCTGAGAATAGAGTTGAAAACTTCAACCTTTATTTGATACTTGCGTGTGACTTCGTTGCTTTGAATTTATCCTTAAAAATAATTGCCATATATATTTTTCTGCAATCGATCATTCCGGAAATTTTGAACTTCGCGCGTGGCTTTTGAACTTTGAATTGGTCTTGATCGATTTCAACCCTGAACAGTTTTTCTGGAATATATTTTCCTTGATTTTGAACTAATAAGAATGGATTTAATATCTAATCAGTCTGGCATGATTTCTTGTGTACTTGAACTTCCTAGTTATCATTCTTTGAATTTGATAAGAACATCTATTGTACTTGATCATCTCTGCTCGACTTGCCATTTCACACTCGACTTATTCTTCCTATTTTTGCACTGACTTCTCGGCTTTTTTAAATAAGCCTTTTGTAATCCTTCATGATATGCTGCTTCACTATTTAAAAAATAAACTTGTACATTGTAATGATTGTATTCGCCTTATTTATGCCACTGTATATCATTTTGATGCTAAACTGCACTTTTGATCACAATTTGTACACTTTTGATAAGAATAGATATTACTTGAATTTGTCTTGAGAACAGATGCTATACTTGTATTTGTTACCTTACTGATTTGCGCATTTGAGTGTTACCTTGCTATGTTGAATTGAACATGTGTATTCATTTGTCGTGCTTGCTTTGATGCACCCTGTAGTGTACCCATGCATTTGTTTGTGTGCTCCTATGCTCCAATTGGAATTTTAAAAATGCTGTACTCTTTGCTTGTTGCACCAGACAGGATAGTTTGTTATATTCATGTTAAAAACTGTTGTACTGCCATATAAAACAATCCTTTCTCATCCATGCTAAGGCTGCTGGTATATATATTTGACCATGCTTGTTTATTCACATGAACATGCTGTATTACCATTATTTTAAAAATATTGGCTTGAACTGTGTAGTTTCCTGTGTGCCACTGTTTGTAATTGCTGTGTGTACACTTGCACTTGCAATCTGTTTTTATACATGTCGGGCCTGCAAACTTTGTCCTTACTCGACCATGCTTCTTGTACTCCTGCTCCACTTTAAAACTAAATTGTAATTGACCATTCACCATACTTGAGTTACTTACTAATGATGTCCATGGGTACTTCTAGTTGATCATTTTGCTGTATTGCCGTCTCGGACTTGCATACAATGTTTGGTGATATTTTATCAATCCAGAAAATTACTTTAAACTAGTAGCACCACTCCATGTACTACTTCCCCATCCTATTTATGTTGTCTTGTTGTTTTTCTCGACCATTTTGATCTTGCCATTTTACTTTGGCATTGCTGTTCATGTTTGCTGCACCATCATATTGCTGTGAAAATTATACATGTTAGATTTTGCTTGTCCATGCTATCATTCGGCTCGACACTTGGGCTGTTTGAATATTTGTTTGACTTTCACTTTTGGCTCGACCATTTTCACATTGATTTGCACTGAGTTGAGATAGTCCTTGTGGCTACTCCTCAGATGCATACTGATTGGCATGGCAGTGCACACGTGTATATCTATACACGTGTGTATATGCAGCTATCAGACAAGTTTTTCTGTCCCTGCATATTAGACTATGTCTAGAAAAATGATGAGAAATACACCATAATTTTGAGGCAAATAAAATTTAAAATAAATTTTTATTTGCTTTTATTTTTTTTATTTTTTTTTGGCGTCTACTGTGTGTGTTCTTCTGTATGTGACAGGTATGAAAAAGATGACTGGACTGGTTAAAGAGCTGTGTAGACAGAAGATGAAGATTGATGCAGTGATGAGTCAGTGTATAAAAGTGATTGTATAAGTGAGAAATTTATGTATATGAGAGTGTTTGTAGTCACGACTGAATTGAATTGTACTTTTATTTGTAATAAACAGATTTGATTGAAATAAAATATTATTTTATTGTGTTCAATTCAATCTGTCTATTTTTATTTGAATTCCTTCAAAATTACGATTTCATGTGTGATGTGTCATGTCAGAAATATTCAAACATATTTAAGTGAATTGTAAATAGTAGAGCTATAAATAGTTGTACTGTTTGAATGTTTGAAGTATAATATTTAATTTAAATAAAATACTGTATGAATATATGAATCTCTATACAGTCGTATTCTATTTAAATATAAATATTATACTCCTGTCTGTGATGTATAAATAGAGCAGTATAGTAACAAACACATTTAAAATAATATTTATTTGGTTGTTATCATCAAACAAAAATCATATAATTGTGCATACAACATTGTTATATACAACAATCCCCCCTTTTGATGATGACAAACAAATAAAAGATTTTGAATGTGTTTGAACGTGAGATATATTACTCCCCCTATTTGTTTGTTCCCAATTAAACTGAACTCCCCCTATATATGTGGAAAATATTAATGATGATATCCAATTGACCATTCTCCCTCTAGATATTTAATATCCAATCTTAAAATATTTTTGAATTAAATACTCATCCATCAAAATCTTAACCATTCTCCTCCTTTTGTTATCATCAAAAGGATAATAGAAATTGAAACAGTGATGAATATAGACTATAAATATAAATTCAAATTAAGAGAGAGAATATATATCGTAAAAACTCATTTAATAAAACAAAAGTCATAATAATCTTTAAATCAGAAGCAAAAATTTCACTTTCATAATGAATGGATTTACGACGGATTTTATTGAATAAGGAGAGTTCGATAAAATTGAATATTATAATACGAATTTTAAAGATTTTAAATATGCTCAAAAATGTGTTAAGCACTTCCTAACCACGCGTAGCCCAAAGGTCTTTTAAATGGGGTTAGTAGTAACTTAACTTTATCCTCTCTGATGAGTTCCATCCATGCACAACCCAATGGTCTTTTAAGTGAGAATGGAAGCACATAGAGATTAAGGTAATTCACCGCATAACCGCGAGGGCTTTTAAATGGGAGTGGATACCAAGGATAAATTATTTTTTTATTTTATTTTATTTTTAATTCCAAGAATAATTAGAACTCCCCAAATCAAATAAAACCACGATGAATGACAGAAATATGGTAGATATGGAAGATGGTCGTGAAATAAGTTCTAATTCAAAGATATTATAAAATCTGTCCAATCATCATGAGATTTAAAATAACATCTCGTCTAATTATGAATTATACCATAGTCATAACTCATCACAATTTCATAAATCTATTAATAATTTTGATGAGTCACAAAATGGTTCAAATTAATCAATAATTTCAACTTTTTGAATAAATAATCAAAAATGATTGTAAAAATGAAAATATCAATTTCAAGAGGAGTTTTTGAAAATATCAATGCAGGTTGAAAATCATTTTCAAAAATCAATCAGTAGAATGTGAAATTATCCAATATTTCTAATGCTGATTGTTCCTAGACAATTTTAAAAACAACTTATATTCAAATTGTCTATGGAATTGAAGATATTTAATTACTGATTTTTCAACTCATCGTCCAGTCATCAAGATATTCAAACGAATTAAATCAATTTCCTTATCAGAGCAGCACAAGATCACTTTCAAAGCAAGAATCACACGTGAAACTTTTTTTGAGAATTTTTAAATAAGCACAAGAATTAGTCAACGATCAAATCTGAAGGAAATTATTTGAAATCACTAAAAAATCAAATTTTTATAATTCAAGAATTTCAACAATCAATAACGAATGATTTCAAAATCAGCCAAGTAAAAATAATGAAAATAAAAGAAATAAAAATATGAAAAATAAACTAAAAAGGAAATGAAATAAAAATACGAGTTTAGAGATCATACCTGACTTACTGTAACCGATGTGATCCAATGAATCTCCAACTCTGAATCTATGGTGAAGGAACTCCAAATAATTCGATAATATGAATCAATTTGAATTTTATCTTACTTAAGCATAGTTGTTCCTTAGCCTCTCACGGTACCTAAATGTCTATATGATCGAGTGGTCTAACAAAAGTTGTTTGACCACTCTTATCACACGTTTTGGTACCCAAACCCGTTTATATAACAATCCATTACTTTCCACTATAGTACCCTTTGGAACCCAAATTCGTTTAGATTTAGTCAAATTTATTTTGTTACTTTTTGGAATCCAAATAGATTTAAATGAATTGTTTTTAAACGAGTTATCAATTTGTTTATGATTTAAAACCCTTTGAAATTATTAAATTTCAAAATTTCAATTTGATTATTTTCAAAGCCATTTAAAGAATTTTTAAAATCATTAGAATTTTGTTTTTCAACTTGATCAGATCCAAAGCCAAGTCCCTTTTTATTCTGAACAAAAAATTGATTTTTTAACAACATATTCAACAATTTCTCTCCTTTAGAAAATTTAGTCAAGGCTGACTCAAGTCGTTGAATTTTAAATTTAAGATCGCTATTTTCTTTCATTAAATTTGAACAACCAATAATAGCGATTTTCCTCTTTTCAGCATCAGTTTGTTTCAAAACCAAATTTTTGTTTTCAAGTGCTTTGATTTTAGCATTGGACTTAGAAATTTCAATTTCAAATTGTTTTCGCTTTTCAAAATCAAGTTTTTCAGTTTCTCTAAACTTTTCAATCTCCTTTTCAAAATCACGATTTTCATTTTTCAAATTCACATTTTCACTTTTGAGTAATTCAAAATCAGTTTTGAATTTCAAAGGATCATTACTGAAAAATAGACATTTTTCGCATTCTGAAAATGGTGAATTCTTAACTTTTTCAAGTTTTCTTTCTAAACTGTTGTTTTCTTGAACTAGTTTTGACCTATCAGATTTCAATTTCTTAACTTTTAGTTCAAGAGAATCAACGGTTTTTGTGAGATCGTGACACATTAAAATTAATTCTTTATAGGTAAAATTCGATACCTCACTAGAATCCTCTTCACTACCTTCTGAATCAGATTGAGCCATAAGACACAAATTAGCTTCCACCTCATCACTTTCAGAAACTTCTTCTCCTTCCTCGTAATTCCATGTAGCAGCAAAAGCCTTCTTCTTTCTTCTGAACTTCTTCTTCTTTTCATTTTTGAGCTGTGGGCAATTTGGTTTGATATGTCCGGGTTTCTTGCAATTGTAGCAAAACACTTCATTGTCTGAACTATCTGAACTTTCGGACTTGTCGGTTTTTGAATTCTTTTTTCATGGCTTGTAATTTCCTTTGGCCCACTTTCTCAAAACCATGGCTAGCTCTTCAGTGGAATCTTCATCATCACTTTCAACAGTATTATTTAGAGCGATCGTCTTTTTCTTTGATTCAGAATTCTTTCGTTCTTCTCTTACTTTTAACTCCATCTCGTATGTGATGAGATTTCCAATCAACTCCTCCATACTTATTTTATTCAGATCTTTTGATTCTTGAGTCGCCGTAACTTTTTCTTCAAAATTCATCGGTAGCACTCTCAATATTTTTCTGATCAATTCCACTTCGTTATAGGTTTTGCCAAGAGCTTTTACATTATAGACTGGTGATGAGAAGCGTCCATACATCTGTTTTATATCTTCATCTCGTTGCATAGAGAAATTTTCATATTCATTGCTGAGAAGAGCGAGACGAGATTCCTTCACCTGAGATGTTCCTTCGTGTGTGACCTCCAACGTATGCCATATTTCCTGTGCAGTTTCACAATGAGAAATTCGATTAAATTCAGTTTTATCAAGAACACAAATTAAAGCATTCATCAATTTGGCATTGGTTGAAAATAATTTTTTTTATCATTAGCATCCTACCTGTCTTTTGATTTAGGG
Organism: Allium sativum; assembly: GCA_030737875.1. Taxonomy (NCBI): domain Eukaryota; kingdom Viridiplantae; phylum Streptophyta; class Magnoliopsida; order Asparagales; family Amaryllidaceae; genus Allium; species Allium sativum. The sequence goes on along the minus strand of CM060918.1, from coordinate 859,904,150 downwards.
ATTTCAACACCACTAACAATAAAAGTGGGAGATCTATAACCCGTTTCAATAATATCCCACACATCATAATCGACTGAACTCAGATAAATTTTCATCCTAGCTTTCCAATATGCATAATCAGTTCCATTAAACATTGGTGGCCTAGCTATGGATTGACCCTCAAAAAACGCGTTATTAGACAGATTTATGACTCTAGAGTTAAAATAAAATAAAAAATACCTTCTCTGATACCACTTGTAGGATCTAAATTGACCCTAGAGGTAGGTGAATAGGGTTTATTGCAGATTTTCACAGAGTAATTGAATAATCACAACACATATAATAATCAGAATAAATGCGGAAAATAAATAACATACAGATGTACCCAGCTTCGGCAAAACCCTGCCTACTGCTGCATTCCCCAAGGTTTCTACTAGGAGTTAAAACAATCTCTACGCTTACAATCCCATGTAAACTCGCGACACTCGCTCCCAACTGTTCTTAACCCTACGCTCAAAACCCTGCACTGAATATTATCCCCAAAACCAGATTTCCCCGAATTACAAACCCTGTAATTCGTCTCCTTAGTTTTAGAGACAAGCTAGAAAACTCTGATTTGATTACAACTTTAATCTAAAGACGAATAAAAACATATTTAAAACAAATTCAAAACCCTTAGGAGTTTGAAATAAATGGGTTATCCCCTTTTTAAAATAAGTAGGCCAGCTTGTTTCACCACTTCACTAGCCCGATCTCTTTTCTTAAAAATGGCGGCGGCTCTTGAGAAATTCCTAGGGTTTCTTCAATCTTCCCCCAAATCTCTGCGCTTGAGTGATGGAGTGCGATTCTCTGATGCTCAACTTCGATGTTGCTCTCAGATGCTTCGATTTGGATCCAAGTTGCTTGCTTGTTATCTGGTATGATTTTTAATTCGGATTTCCCTTTTATTGTGCTTGAACTTGGATGGATTTGCCTGTGATGTTTGGTGTATTTATAGGATTAAAAATCCTAAATATTCTCTAATTTAATGCTTAGACTTGGTTTGATCTTTGAGTAATTTTTGGGTTTGAAATCTTCGATTTTGAGTTGGTCCTCCCTAAGAATAGAGTTGAAAACTTCAACCTTTATTTGATACTTGCGTGTGACTTCGTTGCTTTGAATTTATCCTTAAAAATAATTGCCGTATATTTTTTTTCTAGAAACGATCATTCTGGAAATTTTGAACTTTGCGTGTGGCATTTGAACTTTGAATTGGTCTTAATCGATTTCAACCCTGAACAGTTTTTCTGGAATATATTTTCCTTGATTTTGAACTAATAAGAATGGATATAATATTTCATCTGTCTGGCATGATTTCTTGTGTACTTGAACTTCCCAGTTATCATTCTTTGAATTTGATAAGAACATTTATTTTACTTGATCATCTCTGCTCGACTTGCCATTTCGCACTCGACTTATTCTTCCTAATTTTGCACTGACTTCTCGGCTTGTTTAAATAAGCCTTTTGTAATCCTTCATGATATGTTGCTTCACTATTTTAAAAATAAACTTGTACATTGTAATGATTGTATTCACCTTATTTATGCCACTGTATATCATTTTGATGCTAAACTCCACTTTTGATCGTAGTTTGTACACTTTTGATAAGAGCAGATATTACCTGAATTTGTCTTGAGAAGAGAAGTTATACTTGTATTTGTTACCTTACTGATTTCAGTTTGATTTGCACATTTGAGTGTTACCTTGCTATGTTGAATTAAACATGTGTATTCATCTATCGTGCTTGCTTTGATGCACCCTGTAGGGTACCCATCCATTTGTTTGTGTGCTCCTATGCTCTAATTGGAATTTTAAAAATGTTGTACTCTTTGCTTGTTGCTCCAGATAGGTTAGTTTGCTATATTCATGTTAAAAACTGCTGTGCTGCCATATAAATCAATCCTTTCTCATCTATGCTAAGGCTACTAGTATATATATTTGATCATGCTTGTGTATTCACATGAACATGCTGTATTACCATTGTTTTGAAAATATTGGCTTGAACTGTGTAGTTTCCTGTGTTTCACTGTTTGTAATTGTTGTGTGTCCACTTGCACTTGCAATCTGTTTTTATACATGTCGGGCCTGCAAACTTTGTCCTGACTCGACCATGCTTCTTGTACTCCTGCTCCACTTTAAAACTGAGTTGTAATTGACCATTCACCGTACTTGAGTTACTTGCTAATGATGTCCATGGGTACTTGTAGTTGATCATTTTGCTGTATTGCCGTCTCGGACTTGCATACAATGTTTGGTGATATTTTATCAATCCAGAAAATTACTTTAAACTAGTTGCACCACTCCATGTACTACTGCCCCATCCTATTTATGTTGTCTTGTTGTTTTGCTCGACCATTTTGATCTTGCCATTTTACTTTGGCATTGCTGTTCATGTTTGCTGCACCATCATATTGCTGTGACCATGTACATGTTAGATTTTGCTTGTCCATGCTATCATTCGGCTCGACACTTGGGCTGTTTGAATATTTGTTTGACTTTCACTTTTGGCTCGACCATTTTCACACGATTTGCACTGAGTTGAGATGGTCCTTGTAATAACCCGGAAATTCTGGGCCAGTTTAAAATTTTTATTTTGGCAATTTTAGCGAATTTTTAATATTTAAAATAGATTATTTTAAATAATATCAACGATAAATTTATTTTGAACATATTTAGAACGAATATATTATATACGTCGTCGTTAGAATATAAATATTTATATATAATTATAAAAGGAATTGAAAATGGCGCGGTAGTTCGATAATTCGATTTCAAACTTCAATTGAATGTGCCGGGTGCAAAATAATCCGGATTTTAGTGAAACCAAAAACATTAGGATCCAATTGATGATATCTTTCCAACGAATCCGAAAAATCGAAATTTCATAGCGGGAATCAAAAGATATGTCCAGTTGAAAATTCTGAATAGTCGCTATGGAATTCAGGCCCTTAAAATGGAAATTTTGCAAGCGACCTCGGATTTCGACGAAACCACTTTCGTTGGATCCGTGATGTCAAATTATTGCTAGGTTTCAAATTTCATAATTTTTCGAATCAATATGTGAGCGTGGCATAGGAAAACGCGTTTGACCGGTTTTAGTTGATTTTAATCGACTGGAAAATGGCCATTTTTCCAACGGTCTCAGAATTCGACGAAACTAGTTTTGTTAGGACCGTATCGTCAATACGAAGCTAGAAAATATTTTTCTGGAATTTTTCTAGTTAGTATGTGACCCCGGTAATTTGAAATGTACGTTTAAAATTCAATATAATGATTTAAATGTAAATTCAACGGAAACAGATCGAAACAGTCGAATCAGCCTACGTTACATATCCCATTGTGTTCGGAATGGGGCAATACGCTATGGACGACAGGCGGTGGGCCTCGTTTTGAGGTCGAAAATAAAAGTTGCTTTTTGCGGTGAAAAAAATTTAATAAATAAAATAAAATATAAAACCTTCTTTTTGCATATACACCCCCCTCTCTTTCAGTTCATTTCAGAAGGAATAATAAAATAAAAAAAAGATCGCGCCAGGCAATCGACGCACCCCCCTCCCTTCTTCCTCCTCCTCTCATTCTCTTCCTCGACTGCTACGCCCGAACCCCCCTCCCTTCGCCTGCGACCTCGAGCCCCCCCTACCCTGCTGCGCCCTAGCCGAAACCCATTCCCCTTACTTCCTCCACCCCCGCGACCCCCCACCATCCTCCTCCGACACAGGAAGCCCCCCCCCCCCCCCCCCCCCCGCTGTAAGTTTAATTTATTTTTTTTATTTATTTGCTTTATTTTCTTTATTGTTTATTATTTAATTTACATTCCTATGATAAACCTGCGAATTCAAGTCATAGGAAAATATGGTTTTTACTTGAAAGTTTTGATTTTCTTTTCAGTTTTATTTTTCATTTGCTTATGATTAGAAAAAAATTTGATTTTTAAATATAGGAAGTGACTGTAAAGATAGGATTTTTATGTTATAAAATATGATTTTTACAAAGGCAAAAGATTAGATTTTTATAGTTGAAAAGACGATATTTATATATTATAGAAAGGCTAAAAATATAATTTTTATATAGTATAGATAATAAAAATTCGATCTTTATTGTGAAAGAGATTTAAAAATATGATTTTTATATTTTTAAAGTGTTAAAAATATAATCTTTATTAAGTAGAAGATGTAAAAATATGATTTTTGTTTATGTAGAGAATTAAAAATATAATTTTTACATGATAGAGATATTTAAAATATCATCTTTATATGAGTAGAAAAATAAAAATGTGATTTTTATAATGATATTTTTATAAAGGCGAAATCTTTATTTTTATAAAGGCGAAATCTTTATTTTTATAAAGGCGAAATCTTTATATTTGAAAGGGCGAAATCTTTATAGTTGAAAAGGCAAGACCTTTATATAGAGAATAACAAAATAGAATTTTTATCTAAATAGCGAAATAAAAATTCGATTTTTATATATTGAATAGCATAGTAAAGATTCGATTTTTATGTATTGAATAACGAAGTAAAAATTCGATTTTTACATATGTAGTGGCTACGGGCAACGAAGATGACAAAGATGCGATAACAATGAAGATTTCTATCAAAGAAGAGTCAAGATGATTGGATAGCTATCTGTGAGAATTTCTCACCTTTCAATTTCTTTTTCTAGTTATATATATATACTAGGATGCAGACGGTGCTTAGTAGCACCCGACACAATCGTCCACAGACCATGGACTTGTTTGTTTGGTTGCATAGATTAGTTAGATGATTTGATTTGAATTTGGTTGTTTGGTGATTTTAATTGATGTGTGAATGGCGTGGGCCTTCACTAGACCGGAGATAAGGCTAGGTCTCGTCCCGTTTCTAGTATCGTGCCGTTATGCCGCCGAAATTTTCTAAAATATGTTAGAAGAATAAAAATATCATTTTATTTAAAGAATGAACTGAATATAAATTCATATGTTGAAATAAAATGTTTTATCGTTAAAAATATAATTTTTAACGTGAAAGTGAATAAATAAATTTTTATAAACAAATCGGCCGATTTGTTTATATACACTGATTTGACTGATATTGATTGGGTCGATAAATTTTACACATCGCCCAACTGCACGAATAAAATATGTGTTTGATTGTTTGAAACCCCACACGGGTGTTGGGATGAAATTTGAAGTTCACTCATCCTGATTAATTAAATATGTCGATTGATTGATTGACAGGCTGTTATAAGCGTTAGATATCTATATTTGACGCTTATACAGTGTAGTGCACTTTGGTTGATGGTTGATTATTTTTCAATGCTATTGTATACGTGTGATGTATGAAAATCCATATAATTAACATTATATGGTGATTTATTGGGCCTCATTCCAATTTAGAAAATAAAGAATATTATAAAATAAAGGTTCATGTGTTGACTGTACTCATCCGTTGAGATTAGTCATGTGTTGAACGAAATATTTTAATAATAAAATTTACATCTTTATCAATATAAAATAAAGGTTCATGTGTTGACCGTACTCATCCGTTGAGATTAGTCATGTGTTGAACGAAATATTTTGATAATAACAAATATTTTGATAATAGGAAATATTTGAAATAGAATATTAGAAAATAGAAATACATTAAGCCGTGTTGATTAGATTGACGCCATTTTGACGTGAACGATATTTATATCGATTTTATTCATTTCGAAATGAATTGAATTGAAAACGATTTCGAAATGAATTGAATTGAAAACGATTTCTAAATGAATTGAATTGAAAACGATTTCGAAATGAATTGAATATGTAACGAATTTGATTTCAATTGAATATATAACGAATTCGAATTGAATATAAAACGAATTTGATTCGAATTGAATATAAAACGAATTTGATTTCAATGGAATATATAACGGATTTGATTCGAATAGAAAACCAATTTGAATTGAATCGGATAGAAAACCAATTTGAATTGAATCGAATAGAAAACCAATTTGAATTGAATCGAATAGAAAACGACTTTGGAATTGAATTGAATTGAAAACGAATTCAAATTGAATTGAAAGCGAATTGAAATGAATTCAAATTGAATTGAAATTTGAATTGAATAGAAATGAATTTTAAAACGAATTTATAAACAAAAATTAAATTTTGATTTGAATTGAAATGGAAGTTGAAATTGTTTTTGAAACAAATTTAAAACTATTTATAAAATTCGTTTTAAATAGTAATCGACGGAATATATACTATATATTATATATATATATATATATATATATATATAATATAATGGCCTGAATGGAATGCGCCGCGCCGCGGCAGTTCGTGAATTTCGACCATTTATTTCAAACGGACATTACGGGAGATCTGACGGTCGGATTCTCCTAAAACCAGAACCGTTGGGTTCGTATCGAAAAGAGCTTTCTAAGAATATTAGGAATTTGAAATCTAACGGTTGGATTTGGAGTTACGTCCAAATCAAATTTGAAAAAGGCCGCTGTAAGTGCAGTTCGATGGCCATTGTTGGAAATCGATTGTACGGGCCTTAATAAAATTATTAAAAATAGTAATAATTTGTGTAAAATCATAAGAAATGATTCGGGAAAAATTGGGGTGAAAAAATCCATATTTGAAAAGATAAAAATGGATTTTTATCGAAATGAACTAGTTTTGAACTAAATTTAAAACCCAATTATTTTTAAATAAATAAATTAGATTTAAAAAGGGGTTTTAAATAATCGGAATTCCTAATATATTTGATTTGAATTAAATAGAATGTGATTTGGGTTTGTCGTGAACTGTGTTTTAAATAACACCTTGTTCTTTAACCCAGTAAAAGGAGTTTTAACGAATCTGTAATTAGATTGAAATGTGAATCTATAATCTAAATTATCAAATTTAGAAATGAGCGAGAATGGAGTATCACCAGTTTTGCTCCAAATCGATAGTTAAATCTTTAATTAGATTTGAACGTGAAATGGTAATAAATTTTACCGATAACACCATAGTATTAGATATGGAGTATTACCAGTTTTGCTTCATGGGATGAATAGGTTGGGATTGGGAAATAAAATAAATAATTACTTCGTTGTGGTTCGCTAATCTCGACTAATCTGGAAAACCTTAATTTGGTTTGAAATGACATCCAAAGGAAGAATAAAGGATAAATTTTAAAGAATTTATCTTGGATAAAATTAATGGGAACCTTTCCCTAAGGATTGGAATGAGGCGTTTGTTGTGTTTGTGTAACATTTGTTTTTAATATACGCGGGTTGTTCGGAAAGGCCGGGTTTATACCCATTCTGAATAACCGATTCGACGATATGTCGAAGATGAAGACGGTGGTTGAAGACCGGAAGTCTTCACATCGTTTGGATAATTACTGACGATCCTGATTGGGCTGTACACCCAAGAGGATGGAAACAGTTGGTGGTCGTCCAGACGTACTTGGAGATCGATGGATATGCGAGGAAAGTGCCTCCGGTTTCGTTCAGACCCAGAACGAACTTGTAAATGGATTGTGCGTCTGACATTGGATTTTATTCTGTGTTGATTGATTTCTGTTAAATATATATCTGTTTGGCAGCGGAGAATTTATTCTCTTGCTTAACGCCCTTCTCTGAGACGTACGAGCTTAGAGGTTATATATCGATAGATATCAATCGCATAGCATGAATTGCCTGTGTGGCACGCTGAGTTGCATAGATCAAGGCTTCTGTTGAAAAGCAAAGTCTTGTGGTTGATGATCAAAGCACGGCCTACGTGGCAGCAATGTGTATAACGTGAATTCATGAGCCTCACACCTCGGTATGAGTTAAAAACGGGATACGGACCGCTGGGAGAGCACGACGTTTCTTTCTAGCTATGGTGGTGTCAATGACTTACCAGCCCTGACATTTATATACTTTTCACCTTTGTGGTTGTTGGAATGAGGCGCCTCGATTATAGGTCTGTAAGGACCGGGAAATGTGTGTTCAGGAATAACTAATCCTCTAACATAAGTGAGGACCGGCCCAGCCGCATCCAGGTTTGCCCAGAGTGCGTAGCCCTGAGGCATTTGCTAGAGTGTCTCGAGCGCGGAGAGGATCTTGCCCCTTGCCTCGACTCATGACGGAATCCAATTTCCAATACGTGTATTGCGGTTTTAATTGTAGAACTAGTATGGCGACATGATATATGGTACCCATGCCGTCTATGATTTATATTTATGATTGAAATTGTTTTGACACTATACACTTATTATAGTATCAAATGATTTGTTTTAAACGTACCAAGCATGTTTGGCTGTTATAAGGTAAAACCCTATCCTCTGGCTTGCGTTGCATTGTGTGATGGGACTTGGGTCTTATAATAGCTTCATTTTTTCGAAAAAGCATTGCGTTGTTTATTCTATGTACTGGTATTCTTGGGAGAAAACCCGTTCCATGTTATACGGCGTGGTCCCTTGAATTACTCTCTTTTAAAGTAAAGTTTTAAATAACTGTTTTAGTTCGCACACCAGTCACATGACTGAGCTGGAGTTTATTGTTTTAACCTAAACTCTGGGTGCCCCTATTTTTCGCACGGGCAGCTAGTAGTTTTGGTTTTGCAGATTTATATCCACAGGATCCTGGTTTACAGCTGGAATGATATCCGGAAAGCTCTGTATCCGTATATCACCTTCAGTTGTGCTTTGTATTATTTTCCGCTGCTATGTAATTTATTGTAATCTCTGATATTTGTCGAATGTAGTTTATTCATTTATACTCTGTATATTCTTGTATCTGATGGAATTGTTGTAATAGCAATGAAATGTTCTTCCGTCTGCGTCCTGATTTGTCTTGTCCTCACAGTAATTCATTCTTTCTCATCTCTTCGGAGACCGAGGAAGTTCGGGTCGCTACAGTCCTTGTGGCTACTCCTCAGATGCATACTGATTGGCATGGCAGTGCACACATGTATATTTATACACGTGTGTATATGCAGCCATCAGACGAGTTTTTCTGTCCCTGCATATCAGACCATGTCTAGAAAAATGATGAGAAATACACCGTAATTCTGAGGCAAATAAAATTTAAAATAAATTTTTATTTGCTTTTATTTTATTTTATTTTTTTTGCAGTCTACTGTGTGTGTTCTTCTGTATGTGGCAGGTATGAAGACGATGACTTGACTGGTTAAAGAGCTGTGTAGACAGAAGATGAAGATTGATGCAGTGATGAGTCAATGTATAAAAGTGATTGTATAAGTGAGGAATTTATGTATATGAGAGTGTTTGTAGTCACTACTGAATAGAATTGTACTATTATTTGTAATAAACAGATTTGATTGAAATAAAATATTATTTTATTGTGTTCAATTCAATCTGTCTATTTTTATTTGAATTCCTTCAAAATTACAATTTCATGTGTGATGTGTCATGTCAGAAATATTCAAACATATTTAAGTGAATTGTAAATAGTGGAGTTATAAATAGTTGTACTGTTTGAATGTTTGAAGTATAATATTTAATTTAAATAAAATACTGTATGAATATATGAATGTCTGTACAGTCGTATTCTATTTAAATATAAATATTATACTCCTGTCTGTGATGTATAAATAGAATAGTACAGTAACAAACACATTTAAAATAATATTTATTTGGTTGTTATCATCAAAACAAAATCATATAATTGTGCATATAACACTGTTATATACAACAGTTAATGCAATTTCAATTGGTTTGAAATGATTAATAACATAAAGAGCTTTGAAATGCAGGAAAATTCATATAAAGAAATTCAAAATAAAAAATATGACCGTTTATTTCGGATAACTTTTTGAAGTATTTGTTTGAATGGAAAGAATTATACCCACAAATGAAAAGAATAAAATGCTTCTAGTTATTGTTATTTTCTTTTTCCTCTAAAAACTGAACAGTATTGCTTATTTTTTGGCCGAGCATAGTATTGCAATTTTATTCAACAAAAAACATTTATTAAGTGCTAAACTAGAACACAATCATTCCAGAAATAACCCCTTTTGAGAATATACCAAACGAATATATCATTTTTAGTTTAAAAGTGCAAAAGGTATATAAAAATTAAGATGAAAAATAATTACCATCCCTGATAAGGATCAAGAACTAGAGTATGACGAAAATGTCCAAAAAAATGTTAATCTTCACATTATTTTAAAAGCTCCCATGTCCGCTGCCTTAATATTTTGAAAATTTAGAAACAAAATATTACGAGATTAAGATGTATAAATGACTTCAAGTAATAAAAAGTAAATTATTCAATACCGTAGTGATGAAAAATAACAAAAATGGACTTTGTACTGCATTAGGCTATTAGATCTTACCTAAACAATGAGATAAACCCTATAAACAATCAAGATTAAAAAACCCTAATGAAACATCCATTGAAGCAGTAGATGGTTTATGAAAAATCCAAATTAATGTTAAATTCCGAAAGTAACTCCAAAATATACTTAAAACGGAAATATAAATTGTAGATGAAACCTTATGTTGCCTTGATTAGAAAGTACCTAGTAGAGATGAGCATTGCAAAAGTTGAGGCAAGAAATTTAGAATTAGTGCTGGGAGGATGAAAAAAGTGGCGAAGCAATTCACGGATGTTGTTTGATAATTAAGGTGGAATGATTCATGATTTTGAAATTAGAGCGGAGTGATTGATTTGGGAATTTTGTGGAATAGGGTTTTCTTATAACGTAACCTTTAGAGAATGAAAAATAAGGGGGCGGTAAGCGGGTATTGTGAAATAAATCCCGCCTAATATTTCTAAACCTAAAACGTAACCAATTTAGGGAGGTCGACGAGATGATTGCATTTAGTATTCAAACGCCGCTATATAACGTAATTAAAATCATAATTTCTTGTAGTGGTTTATTTAAACCAAAATGGTCACGGTGTGAAGTAAACGTTCGATTGTTAAAAAGACCGAGGTCGGATATTGCCACTCTTTATCAATACCAAAATGTAATAACCCGGAAAATCTGGGCCAGTTTAAAATTTTTATTTTGGCAATTTTAGCGAATTTTGATTATTTAAAATAGATTATTTTAAATAATATCGATGAGAAATTTATTTTGAATAGAATTCGAACGTATATATTTATACGTGTCGTCGTTAGAATATAAATATTTATATATAATTATAAATAGAATTGAAAATGGCGCGGTAGTTCGATAATTCGATTTCAAACTTCAATTGAATGTACCGGGTGCAAAACAATCCGGATTTTAGTGAAACCAAAAATAATGGGATCTAATTGATAATATCTTTCCAACGAATCCGAATGATCAAAATTTCATAGCGGGAATCAAAAGATATGTCCAGTTGAAAATTCTGAATGGTCGCTATGGAATTCAGGCCCTTAAAAATGGACATTTTGCAAACGACCTCGGATTTCGACGAAACCAGTTTTGTTGGGTCCGTGATGTTAAATTATTGCTAGGTTTCAAATTTCATAATTTTTTGAATCAATATGTGAGCGTGGTAAAGGAAAACGCGTTTGACCAGTTTCAGTTGATTTTAATCGACTGCAAAATGGCCATTTTTCCAACGGTCTCAGAATTCGACGAAACTAGTTTTGTTAGGACCGAATCGTCAATACGAAGCTAGAAAATATTTTTCTGGAATTTTTCTAGTTAGTATGTGGGCCCAGTAAATTGAAATGTACGTTTAAAATTCAATATAGCGATTTAAATGTAAATTTAACGGAAACTGATTCAAACAATTGAATCAGCCTACGATACATATCCCATTGTGTTCGGAATGGGGGTAAAATGCTAAGGACGACAGGCGGTGGGCCTCATTTCGAGGTCGTATGAAAAGTCAACTTAGGAGAGAGAAATTAAATTAATTTAATAAAAAAAATAAAAATATATATCTCTTTTCCCCCCCTTTTAACCAGGCCCCCCCCCCCCCCCCCGATGTTTTTCAATTGAATTTTTGAAAGAAAAAAAAAAGAGAGAAAGAACAGGTGGCGGAGCCCCGCTCCATCGTCAGCCGTGACGCCACCAGGGCCGCCGTGCGCTCCGGTGCCTACCATCTCCATCCAGCTTCCCTCTCGCCTCCGACCTCGCGTTCACCTCCTCGCGCCCCCTTCTGCATGACCGATCCAAGCCCTAGCCTCCCTATCAGCAACCGTCGTGCCACCTAGGGCAGAGCGCCGCCGCCTGAAGGCCAGCAACCCCGAGCCCCACCTTCCTGACCTCGTGCGCAAGCCTTCCCTCCCCCAATCGACTACAGTAAGTTTTAATTTAGGTTTTCTATTTATTTTTAATATTTAAAATCAGTTTTAAAATCAGTTTAAAATTATTTAGAAAATATAATCGTTGTTTTGAAAATTTAGAGGTCATTGTTATGAAAATATAGGATTAATAGCGAAGTAAAAATATGATTTTTATATTTTTAAAGAAAATAAAAATATGATTTTTATATTTTTAAAGTATTAAAAATATAGTCTTTACTATATAGCGATAATAAAAATATGGTTTTTATATTTTTAAAGTATTAAAAATATAATCTTTACTATATAAATGATGTAAAAATATGATTTTTGGTTAGGTAGAGAATTAAAAATATAATTTTTACTTGATAGGAATATTAAAAATATCATCTTTATATGTGTAGGAAAGTAAAAATGTGATTTTTATATATTGAACATCGAAGTAAAAATGTGATTTTTATATATTGAACTTCGAATTAAAAATGTGATTTTTATATATTGAACTTCGAATTAAAAATGTGATTTTTTATATATTGAACTTCGAAGTAAAAATGTGATTTTTATATATTGAACTTCGAATTAAAAATGTGATTTTTTATGTATTGAACTTCGAATTAAAAATGTGATTTTTTATATATTGAACTTCGAATTAAAAAATGTGATTTTTTATATATTGAACTTCGAAGTAAAAATGTGATTTTTATATATTGAACTTCGAAGTAAAAATGTGATTTTTTATATATTGAACTTCGAATTAAAAATGTGATTTTTTATATATTGAACTTCGAATTAAAAATGTGATTTTTTATATATTGAACTTCGAATTAAAAATGTGATTTTTTATATATTGAACTTCGAATTAAAAATGTGATTTTTTATATATTGAACTTCGAATTAAAAATGTGATTTTTATATATTGAATAACGAAGTAAAAAATTCGATTTTTACATATGTATTGGCTACAGCAACGAAGATGACGAAGATGCGATAGCAAGGAGGATTTCTATCAATGAAGTGCCGTGGAGCTAGGATAGCTATATGTGACAATTTCTCACCTTTCAATTTCTTTTCTAGTTATATATATATACTAGGATGCAGACGGTGTTTAGTAGCACCTGACACAATCGTCCACAGACCATGGACTTGTTTGTTTGGCCGTTTGGTTATTGATTGCGATATTGGTTTGAATGTGGTTTGTGGTGTGAAAAATCGAATCGATAAATTGGTTAGGATTAGACGTGCGCCGTTATAAGGCGAAGGAGTAAGGCTAGGTTAGACTCTTACTCCAAATTTTGTGGTTTGCATAACGAAAGTGATTTGATTGATATGGGTATGGCGGTGGCCATTATTAGACCGGGGACAAGGCTAGGCCTTATCCCGTTTCTAGCATAGCCCCGTTATGCCGCAGAAATTTTCTAAAATATGTTAGAAAAATAAAAATATCATTTTTATTGGAAATGAATAAAATAACATATTCATTTACAAATCAAAACGATTTGTTGATGTACACCCATTTGACTGATATGGATTGGGACGATAAATTTTACACATCGCCCAACTGCACAAATAAAATATTTGTTTGATTGTTTGAAACCCCACACGGGTGTTAGGATGAAATTTGAAGTTCACTCATCCTGGTTGATGAAATATGTCGATCGATCGATTGACAGGCTGTTATAAGCGTTAGATATCTATATTTGATGCTTATACGGTGAAACACCCCACTTCCGTTAGGGTCACTCTCAAAGGGAATGCCCTAATTTTGGTGGAGGTTTATGAGTACAAGTCACAGATATACAAGACAGATATAAGAACACATATTTGTAAACAGCGGAAGAACAACAACTTTTATTTCATAAAGTCAAATACGTGTTACAACAACATCCTTTCCAAAAACATAACATAACACTTTCATAATCTGTCTTGAGTACATTATTTTTAAAGAAGCATAAATAAAACATAGATAAACTGCAAAAGCCCCATAGTGGATTGTCCAAAGCCATAGTTCAAAACAGGAAAGTCCAAGCAATACATTTCTCTTCTTCAAGCTGGATGTTGAGGTTGGTCAAGCTGCTGTGTTCCCTCCCTGAGGACCTGGGGGGGAAACGGAAGAAAGAAGACGAAAGAAAAATAGAGTCAGACATAAAGCCTGAGTAAGTCTAGTACTATTTTGTCTATGAATAAAGAACTGGGTATGATAAGTATAAACAAGAAGTGGGCATACACTATAAACTTGGTTAAGTTGTCTAGGGTTGAATATACTATCGTACCCCATGTTAATCTCTGAACCCATATAAACTAGTTTCCAATTTGCACCCCATAATCAGGGTTATGTGATCCATTCTATGATGATCGGCTCCTACTCGCATAGTTACATGTGTCTTACGGCCCCCGATGTCTGTAGTTACCTATGCTGGTCCCACCATGGGGTGTATCAAGTCCCATAGTGGCAACCCGACACAACCTTAGAGTGCACAGGTATGCTACTGGTGTCCAGTGCTTTATTTTTCTGCGCCGGAGTGCGTGCACGCCCGCACACCGTTAGAACCTACACTGCTACACCACCGCCGTCGCTTTGACCTCTTACAATCAGCCCAGTAATCGTGCCCCACCCTGCCTAGTTTCAGGGTATCCTGATACACCTTCTAGGGTTACTGCTGAAAAGGGTCCCCCGTTACTAGGTTTTCTATCTCTAGCCAACATGCTAAGTTGGTTAAGTGTTTCCTAACCTAACCCCACCAGTCCGTTTAGTTTAGCATGTTCCATTTTGATTAAGTCTTTAGTTCACTTAATCCTAACAATCCTGACTCAGCCTTAATTGTCTTATTAAGGCCCTGACCTCTCACATTAGACAGGTATTGTTGTGGCTGCCTGTTGCCGGTTGGTTTCGGGCAGTCTTACGCCACAACTCAGTCTAACCTCGGGTCCTTATTGGGCTCCATGTTTAACCTCCCACATTGGATAGGTATTGTTGTGACTACTGGACAGCCGGGCGGTTCCGGGCAGGTTTACATCACAACTCAATCCAACCTCGGGTTAAACACATCGTATTTTCTACATTTACATATTTTGTCATTCTTCTTTATTTCTTATATGTAAACATTTGCGGCCCATTATTAAGTTAATGGTGTAAAGGTTACACCAATTATGGGCCCAACCCATACTTGAACTTGGGCCCTTCTATTTTATATTTTCATTCATTAGTAATTTTAACCCAACGTTATTTTCCCCCGTTTTACACGTCCGTTTATTATATATATGTTGGGCTTAGCCTTTTAAAGCCCAACTTAGCCATGCGACAAGGGGAGGCTTAAAGCGTGATTACATACACAAAGAGGGGAAGGTGAGCGTATGAACTTGCAAAATGACGTTGGAAATACAAACTAGAAACGGGTGTACTTGCATAGTGGTAACATATACTTTGGTCATAAAGCATAGGTGACATGAATCAAGGCATGTAAACTTGCATAGGTTTAACTGTAACATGAACCTATATTCTTATTTAGGCATAATGTCAAACATAAGCATGGCATAAATATTTCTAGCATAAGCATGGCATAATGTCAAACATAAGCATGGCATAAATATTTCTAGCATAAGCATGGCATAATGTCAAACATAAGCATGGCATAATATCAAACATAAGCATGGCATAAGTATAGTTAAATTTGTTCACATAACCATGGCATAAATATTTCTAACATGAAATCATGATTCTTATTTTAGTCATGTAAACTTACAAAAAGGGACTTTTTGAACCTAACCTAGCCATGTACCACATATGTCATCATATAATTCTTGTAAACAAGATAGACCTAATCATGGTTTTCAATTATGCCAAATATCATTCATAGCCTAGCCATATTCATAAATTTGCAAATAGGTTTTCTAGTACAAAAGCATGGCTTAAAACATAATGCCAAATTCTCAACATAATTTCATATGGATAATAACCAAACTTGTTCCAATTACTTACAAAATGATTTATGCACAAAAATATACATCATGGTGGCATAGAAGCAAACCCCAAACTTGCATGAATTTAAATCAACTACATACATGTAGCTTCAACATGGATTACATAATTTGCGAAATATTCCAAACGTATACTTGCATAGAACTACCGCATGTAGTTCTTTATAATGAATAACATAATTCATAAGTATCCAAACGTATATAATATTTCAAATTGATAAGAACGCACAAATATGAATTACTTTATTGCCACAATTCAAGCATACAAACCAACACAATTGTTTATTCATACCAAAGTAATACTCTACTTACAATGGTGTGATGAATTCTCTAGTTTAGGGATTGAAGACGCAAATTCCTTTGTTGAATTGATTTGTTTAGGTTGCCTTAAGCTTTAGAATCTTTAGAACTTTCTTCCTAATTCTCTCTCTAGTTGGCGGCTACTCTTTGTCGTTCCTCAGCAACATGGCGGCTATGATCTTATTTTTGAATGAATAGATTAGGGTTTAGTCTAGGGTTGTTTATATAGAGGTTAGGGACTGATTAGGACCATTGATGTTGCTTGGATTGATCGTAGCCATTCATTCTAAGGAGAGACCAATTAAAACTTGCCACCTAGCCCTAGTGACAAAGCAGACCACAGAAAATCGGCCAAACACAGACCTGGCCAGCCAGGTTGGCTGGGCTCGACCAGGTCGACACCCCTGTCGACAGGGCTGTCGACAGCCCTGTCGACATGGGTAGCCCAGGTCGACAGCCCAGTCGACCTGGGTGGCCTAGGCGGGTGTTTATCCGCCCTGGCCCACTGGGCCCGATTTTTAATTATTTTATTCTGTTTGAATTTTAATTCAAAACTTCCGAAGGCCATATCTTCTTCATACGGACTCCGTTTTTCGAAAACTCGGACTCTATTTCGCGTATTTTTCTGAGACGAACGCAATGGCGTATCCCGTTTCCCTTGGTTCTTTGATTTCAAATTAATTATACTTTAATTTGTTAATTTCACAGTTATAGAATTCTCGGGGTGTTACATTCTCCCCCACTCAAAAGGATTTCGTCCCCGAAATCTTCAAGTTAGGAGGAATGTATATCCTAACATCCAATCATCCATCTACTCATCCATTAAACACGAGCATCCATTGTCCTTAAAAGACTTCTAATGCTTCATGATCATATGCAAAGTGTGTGTGTACATGTACTTATCTAATGCAAAATCAGGCGGTCTACTGATTCAGTTGACCTCCTTAATGCGAATTATGTAAGTGCCATGAATCCATTATGTATGCAAATTTTCCTATTTTTGATTTTACATGAGTGCACAATCATTCATTACAAATGCAACATCCATATGACAACACATCAAAGTTCAACCATATACGAATGCAAACATATATGCATATGCAATATGAAGTGACTGAGCCGATCTAAAACCTAGATTGTGTGTGTATATGCAACCACGAGCAACCACTAGCAATCACTTGCAACCACTTGCAACCATCATCCATAACATGTTTCAACTACATGTTTCCATCCAAAGGGTTTCTACCTAAAAGATACGGTCGAGGAAAGATAGATAAAAGCGCAACTTAAGGAAAAAGAAAGATCAAGGATGTACCCTCGAACAAAAAAGGGTAGGCAGTGCGGATTCTAGCTTCAGTTTCCCAAGTCGCGTCTCCCTCGGCGTCGCTCCACTGGACTTTGACGAGCTTGACTTCGCGGTTGCGTAGCCTCTTCACTTCCGTTCCTAAGATTCGGGTTGGAACTCTCCTTATGGTTGCTTCGCGCTCCACTTCGGCCTCTTCGAGGATATTTGGCTCTACCACTTCAGCAGACTCATGTAGACATTTTCGGAGATGTGAAACGTGAAAAACGTTGTGGACTCCAGCCAACTTCTCGGGTAGCTCTAATCTATAGGCCATTTTCCCAATTTTCTCGATGATTGGGAATGGCCCTACGAACCTTGGTGCTAGCTTTCCTGTGGTTCCAAAGCGAACAACGTTTCTTAGCGGTGATACCTTGAGAAAAACTCTGTCTCCAACCTCGAATTCAAGGTCGGTCCTCCTCTTGTCAGCATAGGACTTTTGTCTGTCTTGGGCCGTCTTCATCCTTCTTCGTATTAAGTCCACTTTCTCTGAAGTCTCTCGGATCATGTCTGGTCCAAGTATGAGCTTATCCGTGGACTCCCACCAACAAGTGGGCGATCGGCACGGTCTTCCATATAAAGCTTCGAAGGGCGCCATTCCGATGGTTGCTTGATAGCTGTTGTTGTAGGCAAATTCCACCAAAGGAAGGTGGTCTTCCCATGTCCCTCCGAAGTCAAGGACGCATAGCCTTAAAAGGTCTTCCAAAACTCTGTTCACTCTCTCTGTTTGGCCGTCGGTTTGGGGATGATAGGCTGTGCTCAAGCATAACTGCGTTCCTACTGCTTCTTGCAGACTCCGCCAAAATTCGCTGGTGAAGATGGGGTCTCGGTCACTAACAATGCTAGATGGTATTCCATGGAGTCGAACGATTTCCTTGAGGTAAAGTGATGCTAGGGATGAGGCAGTTCTTTTACTTTTGACAGGTAAAAAGTGGGCGCTTTTAGTAAGCCTATCCACTATTACCCAAATGCTAGTGTTACCTCTCCTAGACCTAGGCAGCCCATCGATGAAGTCCATTGAGATGCTATCCCACTTCCACTGTGGGACCTCCAGAGGATGTAACAGTCCGCCAGGCTTTTTCTGTTCCGCTTTAACCTGTTGGCACACCATACACTTAGAAACGAACTCTGCCACGTCCTTTTTCATGCCGTTCCAAAAGAAAGTCCTTTTTATATCTTTGTACATTTTATCTCCGCCTGGGTGTATCGTCATCTTGGAATGATGCGCTTCCTCGAGAACCTTCTTTACTAAATCGTTTGTCTGTGGGACGCATAGTCTTCCGTCTCGCCTTAGCAAACCCTTATCGTCGATGGAGTATCTGTTGAGGTGACTTGAAGTCTCACCCCTAATTAGCCTATCAATTGTTTCCACAAGCTGAGGGTCTTCGCGTTGTGCTGTCCCTACTGAATCCACTAAAGTTGGGCGCACTTCGAGAGATGCTAGCAAGCCCGGTACGAAATCGGAGGAAGGCCTAAAGTCGAAGCTGGCTATGAACTTTAGGCTTTGTCTTTCAACAAACAACGGGCTTAGGGTCAATTTCTTTCGGCTCAACGCGTCTGCCACTACGTTGCCTTTGCCCGGAGTGTAGGAGATTTCGAAATCGTACGAGGCAAGAAACTCCATCCATCTTTGTTGCCTCAAGTTAAGATCCTTCTGCGAGAAAAGATATTTCAATGATTTATGGTCAGTGTAAAGTTCGAACTTCTCACCTAGGAGATAGTGTCGCCAAGACTTGAGTGCAAAGACGATGGCGGCTAACTCAAGATCGTGGGTTGGGTAGTTCTTTTCGTGCACCTTCAACTGCCTCCCGCCATAAGCTACTACCCTTCCTTCTTGCATTAAGACGGCGCCTAGCCCTGTCCCACATGCATCCGTATAAACAGTGAACATCTTGCTCCCATCTGGCAGCGTCAAAACTGGGGCTGTTGTGAGAGCCCTTTTCAGTCGTTGGAAAGCAAACTCGCAATCCAAGTCCCAATTGAACACTAGATTCTTCTTAGTTAATTTCGTGAGCGGAGCTGATATTTTCGCAAAATCCCTTATAAATTTTCGATAGAAACCTGCTAGTCCTAGAAAGCTTCGGACCTCAGTTGCATTCCTTGGTGTCTTCCAATCCTGTACCGCCACTACCTTAGCAGGGTCCACTGCTAACCCTTGTTTGGATACTATGTGCCCAAGGAACCTCACATCTTCCCTCCAAAAGTGGCATTTGGAGAATTTGGCTTTTAGTTGATGGACTCGCAAAGTTTCCATGATTGCCCTTAAGTGTTGAGCATGTTCCTCTTCACTCTTTGAGAAGATAAGGATATCATCTACGAAGACCACTACGAATTTGTTGAGGAAATCTCTAAATACCCTACTCATCAGATCCACGAAGTAAGCAGGTGCATTTGTCAAGCCGAAAGGCATGACAAGCCATTCAAAGAAGCCGTCTGGGGTTCTGAACGCCGTTTTATCGATGCTATCTTCAGCCACCCTAAGCTGATGAAAACCGGTTGCTAAATCGAGTTGGGAGAAAACAGACGCTCCTACAAGCTGGTCAAATAAATCGTCAATTCTAGGGAGAGGGTGCCTATTCTTTTTCGTTAGCTTGTTAAGCTCCCTATAGTCAACACATAGACGGAGTGAACCATCCGCCTTTGTAGCGAACACCACCGAAGCGCCCCATTCTGAAATGCTCCTCCTAATGAACCCCTTTTCTAGAAGCTCTTTAATCTGTTTACTGAGCTCTTTCCTTTCTCGTGGAGTCATTTGTCTAACAGGCAACGCAACGGGCTTTGCATTATCTACAAGATATATGCGGAAGTCTATTTCCCGCTTCGGAGGCAAGCCCTTCACCTCTTCGAAGACATCCGGATATTCCCGGACCACTCTAACTGATTGCAAGTTTTCAACAGAGGCATCTAGCGATTCAAGATAACTAAGCATAACCGCATACGAGGGATTACAAGAAATTTCCAAAGTATTACCGAGCTGGGTTAGGAGCCTAACAACCCTTTTCTCACAATCAAGGATGGCCCCATTACTGGATAGCCAATCCATACCCAAAATCAAACCATAACCCGAAAAGCCCAAAACAAAGGCACTACATTGAAATTCTACACTTAGAATAGAAATTTTCAATCCCACACAGATCATAGACAAATGAGCTGGGCCCCCAATTGGGTTTGAAACAATTAAGGGGTCCTCTACCATACTAGTTTTTAGGTGCAGAGATTCCACTAAAGCAGACGAGATAAAGGAGTGTGATGCGCCAGAATCAAATAAAGTACGAACGGGGTGATCATAAAGATAAACTACACTTTCTACAGAAGTATTTATACCTCGCTGTTGCAATGGTGGCGCTTCTAGCACATGAACCTGTGCCCCTGGGGTGGATCCAGCGCCCTGCCCCTGTCCTCGTTTCTTTGGGCAGTCCTTAGCCCTGTGGCCTGTCTGACCGCAAGAAAAGCACCCACCATTTTCCTTGGACTTCTTTTTCCGGCAGTCCTTTACCAAGTGCCCCACTTTGCCACAGAAATTGCACTTCCTCTTCTCTTTGTTGCCTTTTCCGCCCTTCTTAAAGTCTGTCTTCTTGGGCTGCAAACCCTCTTTCTTCCCTTGAGAGCTTTCTGCCTTTGTCTCCTTCTTGCCCTTATCCTCCTCATTCAGCAATGCCATTTGCACTAATCTTTCATACGTGGCCCCCATGGGTATATGGGTCATGGCCAAACTGTGTAATGGCTCATTTAACCCTTTGACAAAACGGAGAGCCTTCTTGTGCGGGGTGTTGACTAGGTCAAGTCCAAACCTAGCCAGCTCATCGAACTGATTCACATACTCTCTGACAGTCTTGTCTCCTTGCTTAAGAAATAAGAATTTTTCCAACTGCAAACTTCTTTCCGCATCTGAGAGAAATTTGGTCTCAAACCTTGCCCTAAAGTCCTCCCATGTCTCCACTGGTCTTTCAGCATTAGTGACTTCCCACCAGTAGGAAGCCTCGCCCTTCAATAGCCACACCGCCAGTTGTACTTTTTGTCTATCCTCTACCTCAAAGATGATGAATAGGTCCTCCGTTTCTTTCAGCCAATTCCTAGCTGCTACGAAGGACTCAGTTCCATGGAAATCCCTTCCTCCCATAGCTTTAAAATCTTTACATATCTTAGCAAAAGTGTTTCCCCGAGGAGGAGGTGGAGGAAAAGGTGCTGCTGCAGCTGGATGATTTCCTGTAGCTGGGGGTGGAGGAACGGTAGGACCTGGCAGAGTGGCCCTTGCTTCTAAGAATCGTCTAAACCAACCAGGTATTGGTACCCCTTCCGGCAAGTTAAGTTCATGGGACATGCTGAAACAAAAAGGATAGATTCAAAACGAAGGATAAGAGATAGTACCTATGGCTTTGGGGAGTGGACTTTGCCTTTTAGAATAAAATAATATTTTTCTTTTAAAAATGCTTCTTTAAATTTCCTTTTTGAAAATAATTTTTCAAAACTTTTTATCTTATCTGGTAAACCTATGCTCTGATACCAAGTGAAACACCCCACTTCCGTTAGGGTCACTCTCAAAGGGAATGCCCTAATTTTGGTGGAGGTTTATGAGTACAAGTCACAGATATACAAGACAGATATAAGAACACATATTTGTAAACAGCGGAAGAACAACAACTTTTATTTCATAAAGTCAAATACGTGTTACACCAACATCCTTTCCAAAAACATAACATAACACTTTCATAATCTGTCTTGAGTACATTATTTTTAAAGAAGCATAAATAAAACATAGATAAACTGCAAAAGCCCCATAGTGGATTGTCCAAAGCCATAGTTCAAAACAGGAAAGTCCAAACAATACATTTCTCTTCTTCAAGCTGGATGTTGAGGTTGGTCAAGCTGCTGTGTTCCCTCCCTGAGGACCTGGGGGGGGGGGGGGGGGGGAAACGGAAGAAAGAAGACGAAAGAAAAATAGAGTCAGACATAAAGCCTGAGTAAGTCTAGTACTATTTTGTCTATGAAAAAAGAACTGGGTATGATAAGTATAAACAAGAAGTGGGCATACACTATAAACTTGGTTAAGTTGTCTAGGGTTGAATATACTATCGTACCCCATGTTAATCTCTGAACCCATATAAACTAGTTTCCAATTTGGACCCCATAATCAGGGTGATGTGATCCATTCTATGATGATCGGCTCCTACTCGCATAGTTACATGTGTCTTACGGCCCCCGATGTCTGTAGTTACCTATGCTGGTCCCACCATGGGGTGTATCAAGTCCCATAGTGGCAACCCGACACAACCTTAGAGTGCACAGGTATGCTACTGGTGTCCAGTGCTTTATTTTTCTGCGCCGGTGTGCGTGCACGCCCGCACACCGTTAGAACCTACACTGCTACACCACCGCCGTCGCTTTGACCTCTTACAATCAGCCCAGTAATCGTGCCCCACCCTGCCTAGTTTCAGGGTATCCTGATACACCTTCTAGGGTTACTGCTGAAAAGGGTCCCCCGTTACTAGGTTTTCTATCTCTAGCCAACATGCTAAGTTGGTTAAGTGTTTCCTAACCTAACCCCACCAGTCCGTTTAGTTTAGCATGTTCCATTTTGATTAAGTCTTTAGTTCACTTAATCCTAACAATCCTGACTCAGCCTTAATTGTCTTATTAAGGCCCTGACCTCTCACATTAGACAGGTATTGTTGTAGCTGCCTGTTGCCGGTTGGTTCCGGGCAGTCTTACGCCACAACTCAGTCTAACCTCGGGTCCTTATTGGGCTCCATGTTTAACCTCCCACATTGGATAGGTATTGTTGTGACTACTGGACAGCCGGGCGGTTCCGGGCAGGTTTACATCACAACTCAATCCAACCTCGGGTTAAACACATCGTATTTTCTACATTTACATATTTTGTCATTCTTCTTTATTTCTTATATGTAAACATTTGCGGCCCATTATTAAGTTAATGGTGTAAAGGTTACACCAATCATGGGCCCAACCCATACTTGAACTTGGGCCCTTCTATTTTATATTTTCATTCATTAGTAATTTTAACCCAACGTTATTTTCCCCCGTTTTACACGTCCGTTTATTATATATATGTTGGGCTTAGCCTTTTAAAGCCCAACTTAGCCATGCGACAAGGGGAGGCTTAAAGCGTGATTACATACACAAAGAGGGGAAGGTGAGCGTATGAACTTGCAAAATGACGTTGGAAATACAAACTAGAAACGGGTGTACTTGCATAGTGGTAACATATACTTTGGTCATAAAGCATAGGTGACATGAATCAAGGCATGTAAACTTGCATAGGTTTAACTGCAACATGAACCTATATTCTTATTTAGGCATAATGTCAAACATAAGCATGGCATAAATATTTCTAGCATAAGCATGGCATAATGTCAAACATAAGCATGGCATAAATATTTCTAGCATAAGCATGGCATAATGTCAAACATAAGCATGGCATAATATCAAACATAAGCATGGCATAAGTATAGTTAAATTTGTTCACATAACCATGGCATAAATATTTCTAACATGAAATCATGATTCTTACTTTAGTCATGTAAACTTACAAAAAGGGACTTTTTGAACCTAACCTAGCCATGTACCACATATGTCATCATATAATTCTTGTAAACAAGATAGACCTAATCATGGTTTTCAATTATGCCAAATATCATTCATAGCCTAGCCATATTCATAAATTTGCAAATAGGTTTTCTAGTACAAAAGCATGGCTTAAAACATAATGCCAAATTCTCAACATAATTTCATATGGATAATAACCAAACTTGTTCCAATTACTTACAAAATGATTTATGCACAAAAATATACATCATGGTGGCATAGAAGCAAACCCCAAACTTGCATGAATTTAAATCAACTACATACATGTAGCTTCAACATGGATTACATAATTTGCGAAATATTCCAAACGTATACTTGCATAGAACTACCGCATGTAGTTCTTTATAATGAATAACATAATTCATAAGTATCCAAACGTATATAATATTTCAAATTGATAAGAACGCACAAATATGAATTACTTTATTGCCACAATTCAAGCATACAAACCAACACAATTGTTTATTCATACCAAAGTAATACTCTACTTACAATGGTGTGATGAATTCTCTAGTTTAGGGATTGAAGACGCAAATTACTTTGTTGAATTGATTTGTTTAGGTTGCCTTAAGCTTTAGAATCTTTAGAACTTTCTTCCTAATTCTCTCTCTAGTTGGCGGCTACTCTTTGTCGTTCCTCAGCAACATGGCGGCTATGATCTTATTTTTGAATGAATAGATTAGGGTTTAGTCTAGGGTTGTTTATATAGAGGTTAGGGACTGATTAGGACCATTGATGTTGCTTGGATTGATCGTAGCCATTCATTCTAAGGAGAGACCAATTAAAACTTGCCACCTAGCCCTAGTGACAAAGCAGACCACAGAAAATCGGCCAAAC
Source organism: Allium sativum (assembly GCA_030737875.1). Classification (NCBI taxonomy): domain Eukaryota; kingdom Viridiplantae; phylum Streptophyta; class Magnoliopsida; order Asparagales; family Amaryllidaceae; genus Allium; species Allium sativum. Next base: position 859,878,880 of record CM060918.1, on the reverse strand, counting down.
ACAGACCTGGCCAGCCAGGTTGGCTGGGCTCGACCAGGTCGACACCCCTGTCGACAGGGCTGTCGACAGCCCTGTCGACATGGGTAGCCCAGGTCGACAGCCCAGTCGACCTGGGTGGCCTAGGCGGGTGTTTATCCGCCCTGGCCCACTGGGCCCGATTTTTAATTATTTTATTCTGTTTGAATTTTAATTCAAAACTTCCGAAGGCCATATCTTCTTCATACGGACTCCGTTTTTCGAAAACTCGGACTCTATTTTGCGTATTTTTCTGAGACGAACGCAATGGCGTATCCCGTTTCCCTTGGTTCTTTGATTTCAAATTAATTATACTTTAATTTGTTAATTTCACAGTTATAGAATTCTCGGGGTGTTACATACGGTGTAGTGCACTTTGGTTGATGGTTGATTATTTATCGTTGCTATTATATACATGTGTTGTATGAAAATCCATATAATTAACTTTATATGGTAATTGATTGGGCCTCATTCCAATCGTGAAAATAAAGAATATTTTGATAATAACAAATATTTTGATAATAGGAAATATTTGAAATAGAATATTTGAAAATAAAAATATGTGAAGCCGTGATGATTAGATTGACGACATTTTGACGTGAACGATATTTATATTGAATTGAAAACGGATTCAAATTGAATTGAAAACGATTTCGAAATGAATTGAATTGAAAACGATTTCGAAATGAATTGAATTGAAAACGATTTCGAAATGAATTGAATTGAAAACGATTTCGAAATGAATTGAATTGAAAACGATTTCGAAATGAATTGAATTGAAAACGAATTCAAATTGAATTGAAAACGATTTCGAAATGAATTGAATTGAAAACGAATTCAAATTGAATTGAAAACGATTTCGAAATGAATTGAATTGAAAACGATTTCGAAATGAATTGAATTGAAAACGATTTCGAAATGAATTGAATTGAAAACGAATTCAAATTGAATTGAAAACGATTTCGAAATGAATTGAATTGAAAACGATTTCGAAATGAATTGAATTGAAAACGATTTCGAAATGAATTGAATTGAAAACGATTTCGAAATAAATTGAATTGAAAACGATTTCGAAATGAATTGAATTGAAAACGATTTCGAAATGAATTGAATTGAAAACGAATTCAAATTGAATTGAAAGCGAATTGAAATGAATTCAAATTGAATTGAAATTTGAATTGAATAGAAATGAATTTTAAAACGAATTTATAAAGAAGAATTCAATTTTGATTTGAATTGAAAAGGAAGTTGAAATTGCTTTTGAAACGAATTTAAAACAATTTATATAATTCGTTTTAAATAGAAATCGACGAAATATATATTATATATATAATATAATAGCCTGAATAGAACGCACCGCGCCGCGGCAGTTCGCGAATTTCGACCATTTATTTCAATCGGACATTACGGGAGATCCGACCGTCGGATTCTCCTAAAACTGGAACCGTTGGGTTCGTATCGAAAAGAGCTTTCTAACGAATGTTAGGAATTTGAAATCTAACGGATGGATTTGGAATTATGTCCAAATCAAATTTGAAAAAGGTCGCTGTAAGTGCAGTTCGATGGCCATTGATGGAAATCGACTGTACAGGCCTTGATAAAATTATTAAAAATAGTAATAATTTGTGTAAAATCATAAGAAATGATTTGTGAAGATTTGGGATGAAAAACTCCTTATTTGAAAAGATAAAAATAGATTTTTATCGAAATGAACTAGTTTTGAACTAGAAATATAATTCTATTTATTTTTAAATAAATAAATTGAATTTGAAAAGGGTTTTAAAAATAACCAGAATTTCCAATGATTGCATTGGAATGGATTTGAATCGAAATTGTCTTCGGAATATTTCGATGTGGATTTCGTGATGATGCAGATAGTGTTATGGGAATTTGAAAGATATATATATATCGTTATTTCCAATACGATATTTGTTAATCGTAGAATTTGATATTGAATATAAGCCGGTATATTTTCTATTCAGAGCCTCGTGTTTAATATCAAATGTGATTTGGGTTTGTCGTGAATGGTGTCTTCACTAACACTGTTCTTAAACCCAGTTGAGAGAAGATTAAATCTTTTTATTTAGATTTAATGAAGTGTACCAATTAAATAATATTTAATTGAAATTGAATTGATATTGATTCTTGGGTTTATCGTGAATGGTGTTTTAAATAACGCTCATTCTTTAACCAGATAATTAATGGAATGTGATTTTGGGTTTATCGTGAACCGTGTTTTTAAATGACACTGATTCTTTAACCTAGCCACAGATTAAAACTAAGTGGAGTTTTAATGAATCTTTAATTAGATTGAAATAATCGTGAATGGAGTATCACCAGTTTTGCTCCAGGTGATAGTTAAATCTTTAATTAGATTTGAACGTGAAATGGTAATTGAATTTACCGATAACACTGTGGTGTTAGATATGAAGTATTACCAGTTTTACTTCATGGGATAAATAGGTTGGGATTGGGAAATTAAAACAAATGATTACTTCGGTAAGTTTCGTTAATCCCGGCTAGTTGAATCGAAATTCAAAAGAATAGAATAAAGAATAAATTCAAGGAATTTATCTTGGATAAAATTAATGGGAACCTTTCCCTATGAACGTGAAATTTAGAAACTAACTGTCGGTTAGCCAAGCAGAATGGTTTTCCGGATATTGATCTGATGTTGGTTTCGGCCTTCGGGGTTGAAATTTGGGAAATTATTCTCTTGATTAATTTACGGTTAGTGACTGATGTATTGGAATGAGGCGTATGTTGTGTTTGTGTAACACTTATTCAAAATATATGCGAGTTATTCGGAAAGACCGGGTTTATCCCATTCTGAATAACTGATACGACGATAAGTCGAAGATGAAGACGGTGGTCGAAGACCGGAAGTCTTCACGTCGTTTGGGTGATTACTGATGATCTTGATTGGGCTGTACACCCAAGAAGATGGAAACAGTTGGTGATCGTCCAGAAGTACTTGGAGATCGATGGATATGCGGGGTACTAGGTGCCTCCGGTTTCGTTCAGACCCAGAACGGACTTGTAAATGGACTGTGTGTCTGACATTGGATTTTAGTCCGTGTGATTGATCTCTATTAAATATATATCTGTTTGGCGGCGGAGAATTTATTCTCTTGCTTAACGCCCTTCTCTGAGACGTACGAGCTCAGGGATTATATATTGATGGATATCAAACGCATGGAGTGAATTGCTTGTGTGGCATGCCTAAGTGGCAATTGATCGAGGCTTCTGTTGAAAAGCAAAGTCTTGTGGCGATGATCAAAGCACGGCCTTTGTGGCGTAGCTTTGTGTAATGTTTACTTCGCGAGTTTCACACCCGGGATGAACCAAAAACGGGAGACGGACCTCAGGGAGGGCATGCGTTTCTTTCTAGCTAGAAGTGGCGTCAGTGGTTTTACACGCCCTGACGAGTTTGGCTTATGTGGTTGTTGCTGTTGCGAGGCGCCTCGGATTGATCGGTCGTTCTCGAACCGATGGAGTCATTTAGTTGGCTCATTTACGCCCCAAAGGGCGGAGAAACGTGTTGTTCAGGCACTATAATCCACATCGGTGGACCGGCCCTGACGATCTAAGGGGCAGTTGCGGCTGTTCCGGAGACATGGGCTAGATTGTCTCGAATCGGTTGAGGACTATCTTTTGCCTCGGTTCATAGATGGAAACCCAATTTCCAAATACGTGATTCGGCGGTTTTATTTGTAGAGCCTAGTATGGCGACATAGTGGGATGGGGCACTTATGCCGTCTATGATTGATACTTATGATTTGAAGTTGTTTTATACACTATGCACTTATAATAGTATCAAACGATTTGTTTTAAACGTATCAAGCATTCTTTGGCTGTTATAAGGGAAAACCCTATCCTCGACTGCGTTGCATTGTGTGATGGGACCTGGGTCTTATAACAGCTTCATTTTTCTTTATTTAGCATTGCGCTGTTTGTTTTATGCACTGGTATCCTTGGGAGGAAACCCGTTCCGTGTTATACGGCGTGGTCCCTTGATTTACCTAGCTTTAAAAATAAAGATTAATAACTGTTTTAGTTCTCACACCAGTCCCATGACTGACCTGGAGTTTATTGTTTTAACCTAAACTCTGGGTGCCCTTATTTTGACACGGGCAGCTAGTAGTTTTGGTTTTGCAGATTTATATTCACAGGATCCTGGTTTACAACTGGAATGATATCCGGAAAGCTTTGTATCCGTATATCTCTTCTAGTTGTGCCTTTTATTATTTTCCGCTGCTATGTATTTAAATGTAATTTAAATCTCTGATATTTCTGTGTAATATTCATTTATACTCTGTATATTCTTGTAATCTGATGCATTGTTGTAATAGACAATGAAATGTTCTTCTGTATGCGTTCTGTTTTGTCGTGTTCTCAAACGATAGGGCGTTTCGAACGGTCTGGGTCGGTTTAGCGACTGATTCGAATCGAACGAAATTCTTTGTCGTCACAGTTGGTATCAGAGCTTTGGTTTACAAAGCTCAGAGAACAAGGCACATTAGAACCATACGAAAGAATTCATCAGATATTGGATTAGTTATATCCAATGAGAGTGACTCGTTAGAGATGGGATCAGTGGTATCCTAGAACGAGTGTGAAGGGTATATTTTTTGAAAATGAAAACAATTTTTGAAAATCTAAATCAATTATTCGTATTTGATTATTTATTTAATTGAACTGGACAATCCGATATATAAAGATTTTGCATATGCATCTTGCAAAAGTGTATTCGAAGTTTTAATATACTGGATGGTTATAGTATCATACTCTAGTGCCCGGGGATAATTCTGGTGATGGGGCACTGTCGCCAGTATTTATTTTCGAGTAACGAAAGTGAGATTCCTATATTTCCTATTGACTGGTGTGAGAACCGAAACTAGATAGGGCTTATTGTTGTGATTTGGCATCAAAAATCTGATTTTTGTATATGTATCAAAATTATGAATTTGAAACTCTAATTCACTAATTGATTGATGTTTGTGTTGTTTGTTCATTTGTTTGCCAATTTTGAACCATTTAGCCTAATTGAATCAAATATTGAATTATATTGAAATTGGTCGCATTTGCTTGCATATACATATACTTATATTGAACAGGTCATAGCAAGGAGGCTAGAGCAGAGAATAAAATTTGTTTGCCCGACAAATAGGTACATGTTTACCACATAATTTACTGTTTTGTTTGGGTGATGATGATTTTATGAGCCTATTGGCTAGCCGCTTGGCTTTTTCTTTTTCTTTTTGAGATCTGAAGGACCGGGGAAGCTATTTGAAATTCCCCGATGCTCCCGGTGCAGGGGAGGTTATGGCGAAATTTTTCGAAAATTTAGGGTGTTAGCCAAATTTTTGAGAAATTTGAAAAGTTTTAGAAACTGAAAAGTTGAAAACTTAAGCCGTAATGAAAAACAATGAAAGTTGAGTTGGTTAGAAAACAACTTTCAGCTTCGTTCCTTTTCGAGGACGAAAAGTTTTAAGTGGGGGAGATTCTAATAACCCGGAAAATCTGGGCCAGTTTAAAATTTTTATTTTGGCAATTTTAGCGAATTTTGATTATTTAAAATAGATTATTTTAAATAATATCGATGAGAAATTTATTTTGAATAGAATTCGAACGTATATATTTATACGTGTCGTCGTTAGAATATAAATATTTATATATAATTACAAATAGAATTGAAAATGGCGCGGTAGTTCGATAATTCGATTTCAAACTTCAATTGAATGTACCGGGTGCAAAACAATCCGGATTTTAGTGAAACCAAAAATAATGGGATCTAATTGATAATATCTTTCCAACGAATCCGAATGATCAAAATTTCATAGCGGGAATCAAAAGAAATGTCCAGTTGAAAATTCTGAATGGTCGCTATGGAATTCAGGCCCTTAAAAATGGACATTTTGCAAACGACCTCGGATTTCGACTAAACCAGTTTTGTTGGGTCCGTGATGTTAAATTATTGCTAGGTTTCAAATTTCATAATTTTTCGAATCAATATGTGAGCGTGGCAAAGGAAAACGCGTTTGACCAGTTTCAGTTGATTTTAATCGACTGGAAAATGGCCATTTTTCCAATGGTCTCAGAATTCGACGAAACTAGTTTTGTTAGGACCGTATCGTCAATACGAAGCTAGAAAATATTTTTCTGGAATTTTTCTAGTTAGTATGTGGGCCCAGTAAATTGAAATGTACGTTTAAAATTCAATATAGCGATTTAAATGTAAATTTAACGGAAACTGATTCGAACAGTCGAATCAACCTACGATACATATCCCATTGTGTTCGGAATGGGGGTAAAATGCTAAGGACGACAGGCGGTGGGCCTCGTTTCGAGGTCGTATGAAAAGTCAACTTAGGAGAGAGAAATTAAATTAATTTAATAAAAAAATAAAAATATATATCTCTTTTCCCCCCCTTTTAACCAGGCCCCCCCCCGATGTTTTTCAATTGAATTTTCGAAAAAAAAAAAAAAGAGAGAAAGAACAGGGGGCGGAGCCCCGCTCCATCGTCAGTCGCGACGCCACCAGGGCCGCCGTGCGCTCCGGCGCCTACCACCTCCATCCAGCTTCCCTCTCGCCTCCGACCTCGCGTTCACCTCCTCGCGCCCCCTTCTGCATGACCGATCCAAGCCCTAGCCTCCCTATCAGCAACCGCCGTGCCACCTAGGGCAGAGCGCCGCCGCCTGAAGGCCAGCAACCCCGAGCCCCACCTTCCTGACCTCGTGCGCGAGCCTTCCCTCCCCCAATCGACTACAGTAAGTTTTAATTTAGGTTTTCTATTTATTTTTAATATTTAAAATCAGTTTAAAATCAGTTTTAAAATCAGTTTAAAATTATTTAGAAAATATAATCGTTGTTTTGAAAATTTAGAGGTCATTTTTATGAAAATATAGGATTAATAGCGAAGTAAAAATATGATTTTTATATTTTTAAAGAAAATAAAAATATGATTTTTATATTTTTAAAGTATTAAAAATATAGTCTTTACTATATAGCGATAATAAAAATATGGTTTTTATATTTTTAAAGTATTAAAAATATAATCTTTACTATATAAATGATGTAAAAATATGATTTTTGGTTAGGTAGAGAATTAAAAATATAATTTTTACATGATAGGAATATTAAAAATATCATCTTTATATGTGTAGGAAAGTAAAAATGTGATTTTTATATATTGAACATCGAAGTAAAAATGTGATTTTTATATATTGAACTTCGAATTAAAAATGTGATTTTTATATATTGAACTTCGAATTAAAAATGTGATTTTTTATATATTGAACTTCGAAGTAAAAATGTGATTTTTATATATTGAACTTCGAATTAAAAATGTGATTTTTTATATATTGAACTTCGAATTAAAAATGTGATTTTTTATATATTGAACTTCGAATTAAAAATGTGATTTTTTATATATTGAACTTCGAAGTAAAAATGTGATTTTTATATATTGAACTTCGAAGTAAAAATGTGATTTTTTATATATTGAACTTCGAATTAAAAATGTGATTTTTTATATATTGAACTTCGAATTAAAAATGTGATTTTTTATATATTGAACTTCGAATTAAAAATGTGATTTTTTATATATTGAACTTCGAATTAAAAATGTGATTTTTTATATATTGAACTTCGAATTAAAAATGTGATTTTTTATATATTGAACTTCGAATTAAAAATGTGATTTTTTATATATTGAACTTCGAATTAAAAATGTGATTTTTTATATATTGAACTTCGAATTAAAAATGTGATTTTTATATATTGAATAACGAAGTAAAAAATTCGATTTTTACATATGTAGTGGCTACAGCAACGAAGATGACGAAGATGCGATAGCAAGGAGGATTTCTATCAATGAAGTGCCGTGGAGCTAGGATAACTATATGTGAGAATTTCTCACCTTTCAATTTCTTTTCTAGTTATATATATATACTAGGATGCAGACGGTGTTTAGTAGCACCCGACACAATCGTCCACAGACCATGGACTTGTTTGTTTGGCCGTTTGGTTATTGATTGCGATATTGGTTTGAATGTGGTTTGTGGTGTGAAAAATCGAATCGATAAATTGGTTAGGATTAGACGTGCGCCGTTATAAGGCGAAGGAGTAAGGCTAGGTTAGACTCTTACTCCAAATTTTGTGGTTTGCATAACGAAAGTGATTTGATTGATATGGGTATGGCGGTGGCCATTATTAGACCGGGGACAAGGCTAGGCCTTATCCCGTTTCTAGCATAGCGCCGTTATGCCGCCGAAATTTTCTAAAATATGTTAGAAAAATAAAAATATCATTTTTATTGGAAATGAATAAAATAACATATTCATTTACAAATCAAAACGATTTGTTGATGTACACCCATTTGACTGATATGGATTGGGACGATAAATTTTACACATCGCCCAACTGCACAAATAAAATATTTGTTTGATTGTTTGAAACCCCACACGGGTGTTAGGATGAAATTTGAAGTTCACTCATCCTGATTGATGAAATATGTCGATCGATCGATTGACAGACTGTTATAAGCGTTAGATATCTATATTTGATGCTTATACGGTGTAGTGCACTTTGGTTGATGGTTGATTATTTATCGTTGCTATTATATACATGTGTTGTATGAAAATCCATATAATTAACTTTATATGGTAATTGATTGGGCCTCATTCCAATCGTGAAAATAAAGAATATTTTGATAATAACAAATATTTTGATAATAGGAAATATTTGAAATAGAATATTTGAAAATAAAAATATGTGAAGCCGTGATGATTAGATTGACGCCATTTTGACGTGAACGATATTTATATTGAATTGAAAACGAATTCAAATTGAATTGAAAACGATTTCGAAATGAATTGAATTGAAAACGATTTCGAAATGAATTGAATTGAAAACGATTTCGAAATGAATTGAATTGAAAACGATTTCGAAATGAATTGAATTGAAAACGAATTCAAATTGAATTGAAAACGATTTCGAAATGAATTGAATTGAAAACGAATTCAAATTGAATTGAAAACGATTTCGAAATGAATTGAATTGAAAACGATTTCGAAATGAATTGAATTGAAAACGAATTCAAATTGAATTGAAAACGATTTCGAAATGAATTGAATTGAAAACGATTTCGAAATGAATTGAATTGAAAACGATTTCGAAATGAATTGAATTGAAAATGATTTCGAAATGAATTGAATTGAAAACGAATTCAAATTGAATTGAAAGCGAATTGAAATGAATTCAAATTGAATTGAAATTTGAATTGAATAGAAATGAATTTTAAAACGAATTTATAAAGAAGAATTCAATTTTGATTTGAATTGAAAAGGAAGTTGAAATTGCTTTTGAAACGAATTTAAAACTATTTATATAATTCGTTTTAAATAGAAATCGACGAAATATATATTATATATAATATAATAGCCTGAATAGAATGCGCTGCGCCGCGGCAGTTCGCGAATTTCGACCATTTATTTCAAACGGACATTACGGGAGATCCGACCGTCGGATTCTCCTAAAACCGGAACCGTTGGGTTCGTATCGAAAAGAGCTTTCTAACGAATGTTAGGAATTTGAAATCTAACAGTTGGATTTGGAATTATGCCCAAATCAAATTTGAAAAAGGTCGCTGTAAGTGCAGTTCGATGGCCATTGATGGAAATCGACTGTACAGGCCTTGATAAAATTATTAAAAATAGTAATAATTTGTGTAAAATCATAAGAAATGATTTGTGAAGATTTGGGATGAAAAACTCCTTATTTGAAAAGATAAAAATAGATTTTTATCGAAATGAACTAGTTTTGAACTAGAAATATAATTCTATTTATTTTTAAATAAATAAATTGAATTTGAAAAGGGTTTTAAAAACAACCAGAATTTCCAATGATTGCATTGGAATGGATTTGAATCGAAATTGTCTTCGGAATATTTCGATGTTGGATTTCGTGATGATGCAGATAGTGTTATGGGAATTTGAAAGATATATATATCGTTATTTCCAATACGATATTTGTTAATCGTAGAATATGATATTGAATATAAGCCGGTATATTTTCTATTTAGAGCCTCGTGTTTAATATCAAATGTGATTTGGGTTTGTCGTGAATGGTATCTTCACTAACACTGTTCTTGAACCCAGTTGAGAGAAGATTAAATCTTTTTATTTAGATTTAATGAAGTGTACCAATTAAATAATATTTAATTGAAATTGAATTTATATTGATTCTTGGGTTTATCGTGAATGGTGTTTTAAATAACGCTCATTCTTTAACCCGATAATTAATGGAATGTGATTTTGGGTTTATCGTGAACCGTGTTTTTAAATGACACTGATTCTTTAACCTAGTCACAGATTAAAACTAAGTGGAGTTTTAATGAATCTTTAATTAGATTGAAATAATCGTGAATGGAGTATCACCAGTTTTGCTCCAGGCGATAGTTAAATCTTTAATTAGATTTGAACGTGAAATGGTAATTGAATTTACCGATAACACTGTGGTGTTAGATATGAAGTATTACCAGTTTTACTTCATGGGATAAATAGGTTGGGATTGGGAAATTAAAACAAATGATTACTTCGGTAAGTTTCGTTAATCCCGGCTAGTTGAATCGAAATTCAAAAGAATAGAATAAAGAATAAATTCAAGGAATTTATCTTGGATAAAATTAATGGGAACCTTTCCCTATGAACGTGAAATTTAGAAACTAACTGTCGGTTAGCCAAGCAGAATGGTTTTCTGGATATTGATCTGATGTTGGTTTCGGCCTTCGGGGTTAATATTTGGGAAATTATTCTCTTGATTAATTTACGGTTAGTGACTGATGTATTGGAATGAGGCGTATGTTGTGTTTGTGTAACACTTATTCAAAATATACGCGAGTTATTCGGAAAGACCGGGTTTATCCCATTCTGAATAACTGATACGACGATAAGTCGAAGATGAAGACGGTGGTCGAAGACCGGAAGTCTTCACGTCGTTTGGGTGATTACTGATGATCTTGATTGGGCTGTACACCCAAGAAGATGGAAACAGTTGGTGATCGTCCAGACGTACTTGGAGATCGATGGATATGCGGGGTACTAGGTGCCTCCGGTTTCGTTCAGACCCAGAACGGACTTGTAAATGGACTGTGTGTCTGACATTGGATTTTAGTCCGTGTGATTGATCTCTATTAAATATATATCTGTTTGGCGGCGGAGAATTTATTCTCTTGCTTAACGCCCTTCTCTGAGACGTATGAGCTCAGGGGTTATATATTGATGGATATCAAACGCATGGAGTGAATTGCCTGTGTGGCATGCCTAAGTGGCAATTGATCGAGGCTTCTGTTGAAAATCAAAGTCTTGTGGCGATGATCAAAGCACGGCCTTTGTGGCGTAGCTTTGTGTAACGTTTACTTCGCGAGTTTCACACCCGGTATGAACAAAAAACGGGAGACGGACCTCAGGGAGGGCATGCGTTTCTTTCTAGCTAGAAGTGGCGTCAGTGGTTTTACACGCCCTGACGAGTTTGACTTATGTGGTTGTTGCTGTTTCGAGGCGCCTCGGATTGATCGGTCGTTCTCGAACCGATGGAGTCATTTAGTTGGCTCATTTACGCCCCAAAGGGCGGAGAAACGTGTTGTTCAGGCACTATAATCCACATCGGTGGACCGGCCCTGACGATCTAAGGGGCAGTTGCGGCTGTTCCGGAGACATGGGCTAGATTGTCTCGAATCGGTTGAGGACTATCTTTTGCCTCGGTTCATAGATGGAAACCCAATTTCCAAATACGTGATTCGGCGGTTTTATTTGTAGAGCCTAGTATGGCGACATAGTGGGATGGGGCACTTATGCCGTCTATGATTGATACTTATGATTTGAAGTTGTTTTATACACTATGCACTTATAATAGTATCAAATGATTTGTTTTAAACGTATCAAGCATTCTTTGGCTGTTATAAGGGAAAACCCTATCCTCGACTGCGTTGCATTGTGTGATGGGACTTGGGTCTTATAACAGCTTCATTTTTCTTTATTTAGCATTGCGCTGTTTGTTTTATGCACTGGTATCCTTGGGAGGAAACCCGTTCCGTCTTATACGGCGTGGTCCCTTGATTTACCTAGCTTTAAAAATAAAGATTAATAACTGTTTTAGTTCTCACACCAGTCCCATGACTGACCTGGAGTTTATTGTTTTAACCTAAACTCTGGGTGCCCTTATTTTGACACGGGCAGCTAGTAGTTTTGGTTTTGCAGATTTATATTCACAGGATCCTGGTTTACAGCTGGAATGATATCCGAAAAGCTTTATATCCGTATATCTCTTCTAGTTGTGCCTTTTATTATTTTCCGCTGCTATGTATTTAAATGTAATTTAAATCTCTGATATTTCCGTGTAATATTCATTTATACTCTGTATATTCTTGTAATCTGATGCATTGTTGTAATAGACAATGAAATGTTCTTCTGTATGCGTTCTGTTTTGTCGTGTTCTCAAACGATAGGGCGTTTCGAACGGTCTGGGTCGGTTTAGCGACTGATTCGGACCGAGCGAAATTCTTTGCCGTCATAGAAAACCACTTTAACGGCTCTATATGTGGTAGAAAATCCAAAACAAAGTACGACGAATTAGCGAATGATTACTGGAATGAAGAAAGAGAACGATGGTGGATATCCTTAACCTTTAGGTCACAACTAAATTGCCTAAAACATGAGCTATACCGAGGCCAAATGGGGCCGCTCTTCCGATCCGACGCACTTCTTCATATACTTACTCAACCCCTCTATTTGATTTGATTTGATGTGTATACGTGATTATGTGAGTGTCGTTCGAGGAGGCAGTTGATGCACAAGCGTTCTACTAGCTTGACTCTACATACGGTATAATCCTAGCATGGATATTACCTCATATGGTTTGTTATATTTATCATGATCGAGCCCACAACGCGTTCGATTTAATGTTGTTTGTATCATGGCACATCCCTATGCACCGACGATTTACATGTGTTTATATGCAAACTGTATGGCAATGTTATAAAATATGTCAAGGGGGTAATTATAATGCCTTAACGCTATTTTAAAAATTATATTTTACGTAGACATTACTATAATAGCGTATTGTGTTACATGTAAATTATTTAACGAATACTTAGAAGATGGTAATCCCAAACGTCCTTTGGGTTATTATACCCTTTTCCTGTAAACTTTACACTTTGTTGATTTACTTGCATAAGAATGCTAGTCCGAACTCGATTGTTTAGTTTTATGCTCTGGTCAGAATGAGTATAACAATATTCGAGATTCCTCTTTTAAAGATGGAGACTTGCTGAAGTCTCTATCTATATATTTCAATCATTCCCTTATTTCAACCAATTATATTAGATTTTCTGTGTATTTGTCTTTTGCTATATTTTCTATTAAAACTCTGATGAATTTCATTAGTTGCTTCATGAACTACTATTGTATTATTTTGTTCCATTGCGAAATTTTGTAATATTTTGTGCCTATGATTCTGTGATTTGATCCTTATTATAAAAGCAAAATAATAACAATCTAGCTCGAATGGTTAAAATAAGAAGGTTTAGATAAAGGTTCTAGATGTTATACTTTACACCCTTCGGACATTATAATGAGAGTTTACTTGAATAAATTATCACCTCTATTGTTGATTTTTTTTTTAAATGTCATCCACTTTCTATATTCCGTCAAAAGTAGTGTAATTCGAATGAAAAACTTACAATCTTTTGACATAAAACAACAATTTTGTTTAAACACAAAAAATTATGATGCATAAGACTTTATTTGAAAAAATAAATTCCAATTTTCAAAGATATTTGTTCTTTTTATTACAACAGTGATACGTGATTTTCGAGTCTAATGAGTTAAGAGCGCAAGCTCTATAAAGAAAAACAAACATTGAATATTTTAACTATGTAATTTACTATATGCTGAAATACAGTTGAGTAAAGGAGACAATATTACAATTTCTATTTTCCTTCACTATTTGATAGTTTCCTTTTTGAATCAATTATCCCCCCTCCCCCTCCCCCATTTCAGAAAAACAGTGTCAAGTACAAACTTATGGGTTTTCCAACCATAAGGATGACCTGCTAAAATTTTATTTTAAAGGACAAAGCATAAGATTTTTGGGTATCAGTTTTATAGTGTGCATGATATCAGAATTTGACTATCAGTTTTTTAAGTATCAGTTTTAAAGTGTGTATGGTATCAGAATTTAACTATCAATTTTTGAGTATCAGTTTTATGGTGTGTATGATATCAGTTTTACAATATATCATTTTAGAAACTAAATTTTTGATGAGATGCCTTTGAGTTTTAAAAAAAAAAAATATGAAACTTGTTTTCCCAATAAAATCTTCTATCAATTTAAGCGGTAATTTATCATTTATAGTAAGGATTGGCAAGGATAAATGATATGAATATTTACCGAAGCATGTAGAACAAAATTAGCTTTATATGATTCTTATCTACAAATTTATGTTTTATTTTTTAGTAAAAGATGAAAGATGAAGAAGAAGGAAATGAAATATAATTACATTAACAAGGTACATGTAGTATTGTGATTTTCTAGGCAGATGTGAAATATATAAATAAAAATGTATACTGATTTGTTGAGGTATTTGGTTCGAGTACTGTATATTTTGGTATTAATATAATTTTCTTGAATGTCTATAAACTTTGATAAAATATGTGATAATGTACTATATATTTAACGTGGTGACGCTTTGTTTTCAAGATTAAATGTGTAATGGAAACTAATTATTACTATTATTTCTCCTGACAAAACATATTTGCCGAAAGAATGGTATGAAATGCTCCATTTATTTCGTATTCATTGGAGCATAAATCCAATCAATTGATTGGAAGGTTTTGATGAAGAATGTAAATAGTATAAATCAAAAAATTCTCGAAATTTACGTGATTAATTGATGCCATAACACCAAGCGCTTACATAACATGACAGTCAAAAGAGAACGCACAGTATCACAATTCCCAAATTTCAAAGATAAAAACGTCAAGTGGAAAAAAGGAAAGGAAATTAATGCTAATAAATCCATTTAGTAATCACCTGCCGATTTCACATAGTCTAACTTAGTATAAATTTACGCAACCACAAACCATTTCATTATATTCATCACAAATATTTCATTGAAAATGAGACTAAGCTTTGTATTTGCGCTCTTCCTTCTTTCCCTGACATTTTCTGCTCTTCACCAATGTAAGTTTACTATTACACTTATTTTATTTGAAACTCAATTTTATCATAAATATATGGATTCCAATGCAGGTGAAGCTGCCATCTCTCTGAATGAGAAGTTATTTGATTCGACATCAAATGGAGCTCCGCAAGACAAAAAAGAGCCATGCTGCTCTTTGCAAGATGTGAGCATTTGTCCAAAGAGGGCGTACTGCATTCAAACAGCTACTTGTTTTGACTCTCTTGATGCATGCAAGCTTGATTGCCCTCCATGTGACGATTAAATCGCTTCATTATTGATTAGTGCATCGTTAATTAAGCTTTTCATCAGTAATGTTGTAGCAAGATCTTTTTCTTTGAAATAAAATTACTACCTTTTTTCTCTTGCGCCTTTATTTATTTTGAATTTGAATCAATTATGTTAATCTAGATGGAAAAAATAAATCTGAATGTATCTTTTTTCTCTACTTGTTTTGACTCTCTTAAGGCTGCAAGCTTGATTGCCCTCCATATGAGGAATAAATTGTTTCAGTATTGATTAGTGCGTTATTAACCTTTTTTTAATGATGAAGACGACAATATTGTAGCAAGTTCTTTTACTTTGAAACAAAATTTCTACCGTTTTCTCTATGTTTATTTATTTAGAATTGTTTGAAAGGAGAATCCATTATGATAATTTGGATTGGAAAAAGTGAATATAAATTAACAGTAAGTTGGAGGTATAATAAATTATTCTTCCCTTAGAATATATCTTCCTCGTCATTCTTTTAGGTTTTTAAAGCTATTAGTCTCTTCATTTCTTCACCATAAACCATAATTCTCTCATTTTAAACTTTAGTTCTTTAATTTTTGAACCTTGATTCTCTTATTCTTTTCTTTTTTGTTCGTGTGAAAACGCATCATCATCTTCATCTTGTTACCAAAATACCACATCCTTGTAATGCACACCATCCTTGAACAATTTTGTGAGTCTCCTTAGTAATACCATTTCTATTTTGGCGATCTTTAAGAGTATACTTGTATTATCGTTTCAGAAGTGGGGTAATTGCACTATTACTGGCACAGGAATAATGCAATTATCTTGTTAATTGTTATTTTAGAGGAACTTACTTTTTTGGTTCCTAATTTTAGTCAAAAATTGTTACCCTAAAATATTGTACTATACTTGATAATGGACTATAACATAGATATACATTAAATAATAAATTTGTTTATTGTTAACCCTAGAAATGGTTGACACCCAGTTCAATAGATTTTTGTCAGTCTGGAATTGTGATTGCCTTTGACTTGGTTTCCATGTCCAAAATAATTTCAAAATGACCAGACCCTTGTCTTTCAAATCCCTTGTCTTTTGGATCTCCCGAAAGCATATATATATATATATATATATATATATATATATATATATAATGAAGTTCTAGCTTCTGGATTATTGAAGGCCAAATAGTCGGTTACTTCACAAATTAGGCCTAGAATTGTATTAAATAAAATGAGGTTTATCTTTAAACAAATAAAGAATCTCATGTTGTAGGGTGCATTAAAGAAAGAATTATGGAATTTCATTCCTTAAGAATGGTACAAGGGGCGATCACAATTATGTTCTTTTCTCCTTTGGGGAAGGATCTACTACTATCAACCCTTCTTTCATTCTTCTTTATAGACTATAATATGACTTCGGATATAAATAAGAATAATGAAATATAAATTATATGCAATTGTCTATTAGATAGCCGATTTGATTAATCTTCCTCTCTCTAAATATAAACATTTGTATAAAATGAAGTAGGAAACTTTAAATTTAGTTAGAAATTTATTTCCAAATTTGTTTTTTATTAACATTCTTTAATATGTTGTGCACTATTTTATATCATATATATTTATTTCCCAAATATTAAATATACCATTAATTCTTAGAATATGAAATGATATCATTAATGCTTGAATGTTCTATACATCCTTTTATATTATATAACTATGCAAAAATTTAGATCTTTTGTATTCTTATTTCTATATGCAACAATCATGCATTCATTAATTCATTATTTATGTTTATCAAGACATTTATCATCTACTAATTCTTTTACCACCATCTCATTCTCTTAGAATATTGTTTTTTTCTTTTTAGATTAACATGTAAGTTATGATTCGAAAATCGTTCTATTTCCAAACTTAATAAAATAAGAAATTCCTTCCAAACTATTTTTAACTAATTCTTAAAACATTTCAACCTAATTAGATTCTGATTGAATTCATTAACAATTTTTTACTTCATGCTCATCTTAAATTATTTAGGATTTTAATTGATATTGTGCAGTGGTTTTTTTCCAACCTCATGCTTTCACTACTACAATTTAATGGAACAATAATCCGAAGGCCTCCAAAAGTCTTATACTATTGATCCAATTGAGGTCGATAAAATGTTAGGCTGTTTTATCTTTTCTTTTTTAGTTAATTTGATACAAAGTTTTATCTTCTGCTATAATTTTCAATTCTGATGTATATATAATCTAAAGCTTAATTTTAAGTTTTTATAATTGAAATAGTTCTCTTTATTTTTCTTGTTGCAAGTAATTGGTTTATTAATACGTATATGCCACGAAATTTGCTAACTATTGTTAAAATCAATTATAAATAAAGTTGAATAACTTTGTATTAGATTATATGATTTTATTAATATGTGTATATTACATGTTAAATTTTCTGCTTTTGATTTTAGATTATTCAAGAAAAACTTACTAGAAAATCTTTGTTCAGTGAAGGTCGTAACCCTTTCCCTTATGTTCTAAGCTAAATGTTATCTCTATCAATTTTTTTTTTCAATACTAGGTTTTACTTCTCAATCTTTTAGTATGATGAGTTTTGTAGTATTGTTGTACAAATACCTCAATTAATACCTTACTTGATTTTTGTTTTTCGGTATACATAATAGGGTAATTAATTTATAAGGACAATTTGTATCAAAAATTTAACCATAAGGATAGCCGCATAATAGTTTATTCAGAACGACAGCCGCCGCCTAATATTTTAGTCAGAAGGACAAAAATCACTCTCGTTCAATTTTCTACCATGAAATCACGAAATCGCTAACTCAAAAATCACGAATCATCTTTACTAGCAACCAAATCAAAATCCATGTCATTTCATGCAATAGAAGCACAAAAGTACGCGCGCGTTATTCATTCTTCGTGTCTTCAATCGTTCTGATATTTCTTCTTTGATTTTGCGCATTTCTTCTTATTTCATCTTGATCTCCACTTTTATTTTCAAAGTTTGATCTCACTTTCGCATATCATGTTATAATCCTAGTTTTGTGTTATTTTCATGCTTACAGTTTTTAGGTAGCAGTTTCATGTCTCGATAGATATCACTTTTCGTGTATTATTGTTTTCAGTTTATGAGTATCAGTTTTGCACTACTGTATGTATCAATTTTGTTTTTATTTATTTACTTCAGTGATTGGATATCAGTTCTGTATCTTGTAGTATCAATTTTTTTCGCACTTTATAGATTTCAGTTTTATACCATAGTAAGTATCAGTTTTTATTATTTTCTTTCTTCACAGTACTTGGGTATCAGTTTTTGGTAAAATTCAGTTGTAAAACATATAATATTTGGTACTTGTATTATCTATTTTGACGATCTTAATAAAGTACTTTTATTATCTTGTCTCAAAAGTGAATCGCAAAAGTACTGGTACGGGAATAATGCAACTAACGTGTTCATTGTTATTTTAGATAAACCAACTATCGTGGTTCATAATTTTTGCCAAAATTTGTAAGTGTAATATCTGGTATCAATTATATTATATGAAAGAACGATACTTTTTTTTTTTGCAGATCTTTCAATTTCAATTTTCTCAAAAATATCATGTATTCAGGCCTGATCCAAGGGCATGGGTTGCCACAGGCTAGAAAAAAAATAGTTGCTCCAAAAATGGAGTAGGCTGAAATCTAGAGAATTTTTTTTGCTCCAGACTGAAATTTGGTAAAGCAAGCACTAAGCGACATGCTTATACAATTAGGGAGAAGTACCATCATCTTACAACTATTATTTAAATCGCATGTAAGGTGGATAATAGTCTGCTGGACACAACCTTTACTTAAGAATACATGTATATTTACAAATGATTATAACTATATGTGAACAATCATGAATTTTTAATTGAATATAGGGCATTGTCATTGACACTCCAAATATTGTTAAGCGGGAGAGGGGGGCAATTTTTTTTTTCAAAAATTGTTAAGGGGAGTACCAATAAGGAAAGTAGCCCCTTAACAAATAAAGGTAATTTTACCTTATTACCCATTTAACCCCTTAACAAATAAATGTAATTTTATTTTAACAAATATTGTAAGGGCCGTTGTAATTTTTTTTTCGGTTCTCATATATTGGTTTTTTTTAAACCCTAAAAGATAAGCGTTTTCAAAGGAATATGATCAAACTTTTTTTTTTGGATATAAATATGCCGAATTTTATAATTACGGAGGCAATGCACCGAAATGATTATTAATTTTGAACATATCATCGTCAAATACATATATAATTGATTACGTGCTACATTCGGTGCAATGGTGACGAACTGCTTATTTTAATTTGGTTTCCCTTAACGAATAAGTTCTTTTTAATCTAATTTAGAGGGGCAATCCAGGAAGACTAAGTAGTGTGAAATAATATATTTGTGTAGACCCTTAACAATTTATCAAAAAGTGAAGTATTTTTATAAATGGTCATTCCTTAACAATAGTTGGAGTGTCAATAAAAACACCCTAAATATATATCCTACGCACATTTTAGCATTTTTATAATAAGAATGTATTACCAAAACTAGAGAAGTATACTTCTACCTCAGCTCCTGTAACCTCCCTGAACCAATCAACAGAATAAAAAACCACTGATACTGAATCCATCTTTCGACATGATATCCCGGGAACAAATTTGCACACTAAATGAAATAAAGCTCCAAATGCACCTGCTTAGCCAGAAAAAACAACAAAGGGAGATAAGATTGAATTTTTGAATGAAGGAGTACATGATAATATGAACTACGACAAATTCACTGAAAATTTGGAGAAGTTTTTTACTCCAAAAATCGAGCAAAATGAAATTTGGTAAAGTAAGAAAATCTAGAGAAGTATTTTGCTCCAAAAATTGAGCTAAATGAAATTCATTGAAGCAAGCACTAGGCATAATTGAACTCAAGATCTATGGCTCAACAATCCCATGCATTCCCAACCAGACTAAAGCAATGTTTGCCATCTTCTAATGTAATAACCTATTTATTTTAATTCCATGTCCTGTCAAACTGCTCTTCTCCGACCATGGTTTCCCCGACAATCGAGGGTCGCACAAGGCGGTGGCCTTACATGCCTGGCGCCAGGGCCGGCTCTACATGTATTGTCATGTCTCATGACACTTTAATTATCATAAATTTGTAATTTGTTACGTCTATTTCTTAAAAGAATTTTAATGGACTCACTAATTTTGTTAAAACATCTTCCTATTAGATAGTTCAAAATAAATTACTAATGTATGCATTTGTCATTTTGTTAAAAGTTTTGAAATTCAGTTCATGTTCCTACCTTAGGTTTTTATGAATTTGTTACTTAATTTTCGAAAAATCATCAAAAAAATCATGTAAATTCATAATTAAATTCAACAAATAATCATCAACGAATTCATGCATTAAAACTACCAAAAACCAAATCAAAAAGAAGAAAATGACGAAGCTCCAGTTTATTGCCGCAAATAATGCAATTATTTACAATTGTTGCTGAATATTTAGCAACTTTTCCAAAAAAATCACCATATGTTGAACTATTGCTGAAATATCAGCAATATAATGCAATAATTTGCAGAACTTGCTGCAATCTTTCATCCGCCGCATGTTTTTTCAACGATATATCATTTTTAAACATAGTTGCTGATATATCAACAATTATAAACAACAAGTATATTTTGCCCGCTTTATAGGACATTAAAATTTATGTTATTAAAAAATATTATTGTAATGATTAAATATCAGAAATAAAAGAAAAATAATGTATTGTAATTAATATTAGATAGTTATATATATGGCATTCTAAACAACTTACGAGTAGTTGTTGCTCAATGTATGATTTGTTATTAAGTTTTAAATAGATTTTTTTTTTATGTATAAGAGGCATTCTAACTTAAAAAAAAATTCAAATTACAACATAAAAATAAACATCCATATCAGAAAAATACATGAATCAATAGTAGTTTTTGTTGTATATAACAACCCGTTATTTTTAACGAATTAAATTTCGATTTAAATCGTGTTTTTATATAAAAACAAAAAACAAATAATATATTCTATGGTTTTTCATAATGGGAATTCGATATTCGAAATACGTATAGTGAAATGTAGTAGCTGTGATAATTTCGTCGGAAAATTTGAATGTAGTCGGTCGCGCTATTTTCAATGCGCGTTGCGCATAACAGTTCAAATTTTAGCGATCTTAAAATCTCTTCGAAACCAGTTCGGACAAACACGAAAAATATTCTATTCGTTGCCAGTAATCTAACGGCGAAATTCGTTTCGTGAAAATTGGACGTTTTGATCTACGTTTCTCATCCGCATTTCTACGTTAAAGGGGTCTGTAACGCGTTTTTGAACGGAGCATGCAGACACTGCAAATTATATACCGTTGTGTCCGTCTCGTCGTGCTGATTACCAAAATATATTCATTTGTCAATATTGGTGTTCGATTCGCGCAGAAATTGTGAAATTGTTTGCATAGTTCATTTTTGAAATAAAGTCATTTTGAGTTCGACGTGTCCCTATTTGGATCCTGTAAATTTTTCTAGGCATTTTGGGTCTGCAAAACCCATCTTTTTATTTTGTTAAACCACTCATTTAATTTTTTTGTTTATTTCTAAGGCATAGTACATGTTATGTAAGACATGCATTGTCCATTTTTGTTCCATACAACCATGCGTGTAAACCATCCATTCTTTTATTTATTTATTCCAAGGGACATATTTCCTATTGACTTCAATACCATGCGTGTCCTTCTTTTGACATACCATGCATGCACACAACATTCCATTTTCTTCCTTTTCCAAACCCGTTAGCTTTATTTTGCAACCCATCTCGTTTCCCTTTACATTGCAAACCGTTCTTTCTTTTTCTTTCATTTTAACGCGTCCATTTGCTATTTGAATATTTTTCTTCTTTCCAAACATTTGTTTCAACTCAAAGTCTGCTGCGGTTCTTTTTTTTTCTCATTTCCAAAAGCAAACGCTCATTTCAATGAAAATGATCCATCTAGCTTTTTGTGTATATATATATATATATATATAAACTACTGCATCCTTGTATACTTTCATCCCAAATGACAGTACCTCCTCCATGCTATACCCATGCCTCAAAACCATCTCTTGTTGTCCTTATCGTTCAAAAGCATGGAATCAACCGTTTGGTGCCTTTCTGGTTTTATATACATATAAATATAAATAAATAAACCCTCTTCGGTTCCCAATGTTCGTTCAAACTCGGGTTCTCCCAAACGCATTGCTTTCGAGGAGATTTAATATAGCATCTCTCGTATATACTTGGTTACCATGGCTACCCAGTTTTATATTATTTCTTTTTGCCTTACTATCGTTCCCATTCTTTAACTACTCCTACCCTTTCTTTTATATACTCTCCTGCTTCTTCTTATGTTCCCATACCATCTCTTCTTTACCATCCTCAGAACCTCTTTCTCCCTTTGTGCTCCACTAACGCAACCGAGCTCCTCACTACACCGTGCCCTTCCTTCCATCAGCACCACCCTCGCCTGACCCCTCTCACTTCGCCCGACGCCAGCTGGTCCGAGCCAACTCCTCCCCATACGGAAGCACCAAACGCCTCACCATCGGTCAACCCCCTGCCAAGCTCCGCTGAGACATCCTCATCCCACCCTGTTCCGCCCTACTGTCCTGTAGGCTCCGACGAACACCCACTTACCTACCGAACCCAAGACCACCAACCGCGCTGCCATGCTCGACTCCCCTCCGCCTTGAACCGCTCCAACTACGCCTCAAATCAGCACCAAAGCCCGCGTCCACCTGCTGCCCATCCTTTCTTGAACCACGCCTGTAACACCTCGTAATTCTGTAACACTAGGATTCACAAATCAAGGCATAATTAAATTTTAAAGTCAAAATCAAGGGAAACGGGTTGCGCCATTGCGTTCGTCTCGAAATTCTGCTTGGAAACGAGTCCTAGTTTGCGTAAATCGGAGTCCGTATGAAGAAGTTATGACTCTCCGAAGTTTCAAGGATTTTCAGAATCGAAAACAGCTCGAAATTCGAATTCGAAAATTCGAATTCAAACTCAGAAGCAGGATGGGCGGGAAAATTCCCGCCCAGAACCCAGGTCGACTGGGTAGTCGAACCCCCGACCCAGGTCGACTGAGGAGTCGACTGGGTAGTCGACCCCCCCGACCAGGTCGACTGGGGAGTCGACTGGGTAGTCGACCCCCCCTGGCCAGGTCGACTGGGCAGTCGACCTGGGGGTCGACCTGGGTGCAGAAACCCATTTTTGGGACTGGGTGCATTCTGATGTACCTGGTCTCGTTTTCTTCCTAGATTCATCCGCCTAATCCTATATAAACAGCCCTAGTCTCCTTCTCTATTCACAATTCTTCTCTATCCTTATGCAGCAAAGATTCTTGGTGGACATGGCTTCTTCTCCTCCTATAAATTAAATAATACATAAAATAATAAATAAAATAAATCAAGACGAGGAAATTCTGCTCGAGGCTTTCAAGAGGAGATTCTAAACAAGCTAGGATTCAAGTGAAGATTCAAACGACTTCAGTGACTGTCTTTCTACGAATCTAATATAATCTCTGTAAGTCAGTTACTTTTTAGGTTTGAATGTTTTCTCTATTCGTGACATGAAATTAAAGGAATAAAAGAATATGCCAAATCTTTCTATTCGAATCAGTGCTTATATCCTTGGACCTAATTAAGAAGTGTTATGATTCGATGACCAATAAAACTGTGACTATGGAACTATGGACCTTAAAACCATATGCCTTTTTGACTATGAACATTGCCTATGAACATTGCCTATGACTGTGACTCATGACTGTGAGAATTATTCTCCTTTGACTATGAACATCTCCTATGACTGTGATTCATTAAATGTGAGGATTTATTGCCTATGACTATGGATATAAGATTATTATTTATGCCCATGACACTGTAGTTACAAAACCATGTTGTACCCCAAACTGGCATTATATTGGATCTAGGCTTGACTTTCTATTTCAGTTTATTCTTAGTTATCCTTGGATCTTGATCGTGAGAATTTACCTATTAAGTTAGGTCTACCCATGTTCTTGAACCTATACTATTCAACCCTTTTCGTGTCGTAATATTGCCAGAACTATATGCCTGTGAATTATCATCTTATGTCAGTTATTATGTCTATTCTTTCGTGGCATTTTGGCTCATTCCCTTTTATCCACGAATCTAGGTTTATTTATAGTCTAGGTCGAATCACGATTATACGAACGATGGGAATACGATTTGGGAAAAACATGAAATTGACTAAACTTGGAAATTGGCATAATTTGGGAACATGCATTATAGCATGACTATTGAGATGAAAATTAGAATAACAAGTTTAGTTTTGACATGAACTAAAATTAGAATATTAAATCAGAATTGGGTGGCTAAATTAAGCATGATAAGTATATTAACATAATTGTGAATAATTTACTTACATTGGGTGTAAAAGGGTAAATGGTTAAATGGGCACAAAGTAGGTGGTTGGTATGAAAATTAAGTTTTGGACATAAACGGTGAACTAGAATATGAAATCTAGTTTGGCATAAACTGTAAACTAGAATATAAAATCTAGTTTTTGGCATGAACTGTAAATGAGGATGTTGGGTCTAAATTGCTATAAACTGTAAGATAGGCAAATCAAGACTTGGGCCTAGAATATAAGCCCATTAGTGGGCATGGCAAATGTATATGGTATAGGCCAAAATTTATTTAGAAAGGGAAAGTGGGCTTTGAGGATAAATTGTTAACAAATTTATATATACAAAAGAAAGGTTTATTAATGACATCTCTTTTAACAACACATACACCAGAAAGTTCTAGGGTGACAGAGAGGATAGTGTCTAGGCTTGGGTTTGGAAATTCAAGTTTCCTGCTCTCCCTGGCTATCCCTAACTGATCCAACGGACGGGATTGTTACTTTCAAAACCTAATTTGAAAATTAATCAAAACCCTTTGAACTTAGAAAACACGAATATGCCTAACCCGAGGTTAGACTAAGTTGCGATGTAAACCTGCCCGGAACCAACCGGCACATCCAGTAGTCACAACAATATCTGTCTAATGTGAGTGGTAGCGGCTTTAATTTATTTAGTTAAAGCTAGAACAAGAATGGTAGGGTTAAGTTAACTAAGACACTTAACCAATTCAACATGATAACCAGACCGGTGGGTGTGGTTAGGTTCATACGGATACTTAACACAGTTAAGCTAGAATGGGAGGGTTAAGTCCATAGGAACACTTAACCAACTTAACACAGTTAAGCTAGAATGTGAGGGCTAAGTCCATAGGGACACTTAACCAACTTAACATGGCAACAAGACAAGATTTGTAAGGGTTAAGTAACTTAGAAAACACTTATCCAAATTAACATGTTAACTAGACTAGAAGGCGGGGTTAAGTAAAATTTAATACACTTAGCCAATTTGATATGTTAGCTGGGCTAGACCATAGGGTTAAGTAAACTTGAACACTTAACCATCAGATTGTGATAAAGAAATAGGGTTAAGTCTAAAACATGAAGGGATAATACTTAACCATTAATAACATGTAAGTTAAAACAGACGGGCAAGGATAAGTTAAGAAGGAACACTTAACCAATAGAGGATGAACGGGTAGGGTTAAGTAATAAGAAATACTTAACCAATATAACTTGGTGTTGGTAGGGTGAAGTCAACATGAATTACTGATAACACTTAACCATTTTAACAGGATAAATGAAGAGGGTTAAGTTAGCTTGAATTGACTAATGACACTTAACCAATCCAAATTGACGAGAAAGAGAACTAAGTAGTAAACCATAGTTAAAAGGAGCTAAGTTGTAAACCTTAGTTAAGAAAACAACGATTCTGCAAGATAAGTGGTAAACCTTAGTTAGCAAAACTAAGTAGTAATTCTTAGTATAACACGGGAAGGAGCGAACGTCCGTCTGATTTAAGCGAAGGCTCCAACGAATAGGGTTACAAAGCCCGAGGCTTCGAGGGGACGTGAGGGTACTCTTGGTATCCCTCTTTGAGGCTGCCGATGATCCGCCTGGTCTCACAGAGGTTAAGGTCTGCGGTAGAAGAACCAAGGGTATGCCTTGGTTGCAAAATATGGCAACCTAAAGACTAGGATGGACCAGCGTGATTCGGCGAGAAACCGGTAGCCCTGTGATAGCAACTCGTTGTCTACCATCCATCTTGAGTCAATCGAGATACGTGAAGCGGAAAGGCGGAGAACTCCAAAAAACCATATACTTGCTATCTAGTTATGGGTGAGGATGGCCATAGGTTAGTGAGGCATAGGGGGCCTGCGTATAGTTCTCATTTTTCAAGGTGTGCCTTTCATTAGTTGAGTGAGGGGTCAAGTGGGACCATAGCCACTGGAATAAAAACAGACCTTAGCATCTGCATCGGCAGATATCTGAAAGCTCCCGACCGAGTTCTGTGTTTCTTGATTTGCCCTGCCACAGGACTCGGGCCGCACAGTACAGGACATGTGCATCTAGACAAGCGATAACGATTCGCGATACATGCGTGGGAAGTCTAGGAATGTAGACCACTCTAGGTAGTGTGTCCTAGACTAGGGGGCATCGTTCGACAGGTAGCATAATCCCTAGTTGGACTAGGTGGCATAAACCCTGAATCCGAGAAGTGTTCAACAGATAACTTAAACTCTAGTTGAATCTAGAAAGCACTTGATAGAAAACCCTAGATTAGATCTAGGTAACAAATAATAAATGTATGCCTGAAGGCAACGGAAACTACAGGGATTGGGATCACGTTATCGTTACTAGTTGCGACACTAGTTAGGTGGTGCAGAGATATAGAAACTAGTATAACAAGGAAATAGTGAAGCGGCGAAAGTATTAGAGTATATCCAGTTTATCTTATCTTAGCATATCTTGTGTTAATCTTGTCTAATCTTGCTGACCCTATCATCATGGTGTTATCTTGTATTCAGTTAATTCATGTCGTTTGTTTTCCATGTTCACATGCTAGAAGTAACTGAACTTACTCAGGCTTTATGTCTGACTCTGTTTTTCTTTCGTCTTCTTTTCTTCCGTTCCCTCCCCCAGGTAGTAAAGGAGTGAATAGTATAGCTCAGGTTAAGTTGGACTGTCACTCTTTCCCATCTTGAAGATTTGTCGAAGTTTTGCTTGGATTCTCTTTTCAGATGCTATGGCTGGCTCTTGCTACATTGGGGAATATAAATGTTGCTTTATGCTTCTTTATTTTGTAAGATAGATGTTACTCTGGTATTGAAAAGCAATTGTTGTACAAACTATTTTATCAATAAAGTAAAGTTTTATTTTTCCGCTGTTTAATTTCTGTCAGTCTTGTAATTTATCTGCATCCTTTACCCTAAATGCTCCATAGAACTTAGTGCATTCCCTTTGTGAGTGACACTAACGGATGTGGGGTGTTACAACGCCCGAACCAAAGCCGCCCTGTTCCGCTGTCCTCCTTGTCGTACCCACATCACCAATTCCTACCCTTCAGCCTGCGTATGTGTGAGAGTGGTGTGGGTAAGCATGTTTGTGTATTTTGTATTAATGTGTGTGTATATTATATATTATATAGAGTGTGGGTTTCTACATAAGTATTATTATATGTTGTGTGTATTTTTTTATACTTATATATATAGCTGTACTGTCAAGTTGCTTTACTATGGGTGAGTGATTTCCATCCATAAAAAGTTTTCTGTGTGCGTGTGATTGTATTTTAAAACGTTGATGGATATGTGTGCATGAGCTTAGTGATAATTTTAGTGTTATGTGTGTGTGTTACCATTTTGTGTTAAAATATGAGTGTGCTTAGGTGTTGAAGTGTTTATACAAATTATAATTTATACTAGTTTTGTGTGAGTAATATATACCTGTTGATGGTTATAAATGGAGAGGTGTGTGTATATATATATATATATATATATATATATATATATATATATAAAATAGCTTTGGTATGTTTATACCACTTATAACATATATTGGGTTTGACGTGTGGTATGGTGTGTATGTTTTAAAAATTATATAAGTACTATTATTTATTTATTTATTTTTAAAGTGTTGTGTCTAGTTCTTGTGTGGAGTTCGGCGTTGAGTTCGGAACCGTCCCGAAACCAATTGTCGTACCATCCCGAAACCCAATAACCGATCCATTGGAAAATTTCTCAACATCCTCTAATAAATAAATATATAATGAGTGATTTCGAGTTGAATCCTTTCCGTGTCGTGCCTCGAAGTTGTTGGCGCATTCAGTGTTCATCCATTTGTCGTCTCCTTCTCTATGCCACGAAAGGTGAGTTTTCTCACACCTGCAAAAATATTCACATTTTTGTGAAATTGAAATATGTGATTGATTTGATTATTTGTTGTTGGTTGCTATTTTAAATGGACATCAAAATTTAAACTGTTAGAAATTGAATTGACAGTTAGTTTATTTTTGAATTAAATTGCTAGTTAAACCCCGACACATATAATTAGTTAATTATTGCAAATTGAACTGTTTTGGATGATGGTTGTGATGGGTGTTTATTTATGGATATATTGAACTATACTGATGCTGTCTATATTTTTATATCAGTGTTATCACCTTGGATGTTATGGGCATCATCATAAACTGTCATTTCGAATAAATTAAGAAATAAGTTGAAATGATATATACCTATGACATTTGACCTTTGGATTGAAATGATATATATCCATTCCCTGAAATTAAAATTTGAAATTTGAAATAACTGATCACTTGGCCATAGGATAGAGAATTATTATATGGACACTGGATTGGTTAAATCTATAAATTTTAGAATTTGTGAAACCGATTTAAATAAGTGATTCTGTGTAAAGAAAATAAATTGAAATAATATAAATTGAATTATATTGAAATGCTGAAATTGAATTATTTCAAAGGTTTGAATCTTTATTTAAACTTTGAAATTAAATTCAAATTGAAAAGATCTAATTTGTTAAATTGAAATTTGAACTAAAATTGGTTATGAATTGAAATCATTCCAAATTGAATTATATCAAAATGTTGTAATTGAATTATTTCAAAGGTTTAAATCCTTATTTAAAATTTGAAATTAAATTCAAATTAAATGGCTTAAATAAATATTATGAACTTGAACTTGTACTCGGATTTGATTTGAATCGAATAGATTCAAATAATATTTTGTAATTGGAAGTTATCCTTTAAAATGGATTGTTCTCAAATAAATTTGATTTTGAGATTCGATTTGGTTTGTTTTGAGTTTGAACTTAGGTTCAAATTTATTGAAAATAGAAAGAAACAGTTGATTTGACATTATATAAACAAATTTATATATAAACTATTTTGTGAAATTTATTCCTTTGATATATGGAGTGCTTTATATAAATTGTTTTTCAAAAACCTATTCTTTCTATATATATATATATAAGTAGTTTATTTTATAAAATATTTTAATATACATAAAGCCATTTCCGACACTCAAACTGTTTTGATTTCCAAGTTATTCCTAATCTCCTAAAAAAAATATTTACAACTAATCAAAAATTTATTTAAACCCCAAACCTATTTCAAACTTACAAACTGTTTTAGAAGCGAAAAGTGTTTACATTTAAATCTGTGATTTAAAAGTAAATATGATTATTTTGATGTTAAAATCAAAAATGAATTTAAAACTATTTTTGAAGTAAATCGAATAATTCGAATGAAATGTGGTTAATTGAAGTTATAGCCAATTATTGAAATTGAAATTTATCTCAAAGTGAATATGAAATTTGAAAGTAAATATTATAGTGATTAAAATAATATGATATTTTAAAGTGAAATTTTGTTTAGATGAATATGATATTTTGATATCATAACGATTCACTCTTGAAATATAAAATACCAATCGGTGTGTAACATGACGTTTTGTTGTTAAAGAGACCGGGGCCTCTTATTGACAAATTCTCTGTCAATGTTGGAACCACTTTAACAACTGTGAACACGTTGGAGTTCCAGAAATGAAGTAGGATGAAAAATGGAGGCGATTACTGGATTTGAAGAAAGTGAACGATAATGGATGACCCCGACACTTGTGTCGATTTGAAATGACTAAAACAGGAGCCGTGCTAGACCAAATGAGGCTTGACTACCTCTTAGTGGACATCTACTCTTCGATTTTCCTGGGCCTTGGGTCCATACTATTATTATTCAGTTGTTGTTGTTTTGTTGGTGCGCACCCATGATGGAATGTATTTTCCTTTGATTCGATATGGGGCGGATGTCTACGATGGGCCGTTAGAGGTAACCATCAGTCTGGATCAGGCAAACTGGTAGCATACTACCTTGGGTATTGCCTCATGTGCCTTGTCATACGTTTATCCTTATGCGAGACAACTACGATTTTGATTTTGGCATAGGTCTATGGGGGACTCAATGGCTACCGACGTTTTACTGGTTGTGTTAAAGGACCTGCATAGACCATGTGCTTATAAACTGTGTAAGGGTAATCAATGTAACCCTGCTTACGCTATTTTTCTGACAAGTATTTGTGAATAGACACTAGTATAATAGCGAAATTATATTATATAGTATCCAGCTTGATGGATCCTTAGGAGATGAAATTTCCTATAACATCTCTTAAGTTATGTGTGTGCATGTTCATATGATGTTGATTTCACTTAGATGAGAATATTTTTGCCTGATCCGAGCTTGTTTTATTTTCACGCTATTACGCTTGGGTCAGAATTGAGCATCCCAGTTTCAAAGGTTATCTTCTGAAGGATGAAGACGAAGATGGTATACTATTATTATTACTATTGTATTCCACTACTATTCTGCTGCATTATTCTGTATTATCAGGTACGTATATAAATTGTATAACTCTGATGATAATGTATAACTCTGATAAATGTTGTAAAATGATCAAATGATTATTTTAAACAGCTTCATGAACTGTTATTTGATTATTATATTTTGTTCATTCCGTTGCGAGATTCTCTAATTGTTTTCTTCTTTCTTTCTAATTCTAAATTAATCCCCTTGATTATCTATATTTTTGACTATAATGGTTGAAGATGTGGGTCGTCATTTAACAATCTGTAAATACGTACAGTTTTGAGTTAGACATGTGTGGATTATTGTCGATTCAAAAGGTACGGGTTCCCAGGTCATTACAGTTGGTATCAGAGCTTATGGTTTAGCGGTAAACCTTGGCTCTATTGGGATTTACTCATTAGAGATAGGGTTAGTAACACCCTAGAATGAGTTCTGAGTGTATATATATACGAGAGAGCGTACTTGTATTTTGATATAAAATGGTTTTCTATTGTGTTGTTTGGCTTGTTGAGTTTGAGTTTGGAGCTCTGGTCGATGCGTCTGGACAACGTTATCGACAACAGTTCTAAAACACTTGAATAAGGTATTTTAACACAATATAGTTTTTGATTATATATTTTGTATGCAAAGGATATACTTTGAAATTCAGATAGTTAAGTGGTTCAGTAATCAATATTTTTAACCTATTAATTACAATAAGAAATCGAATTTTATATTTGATTTATAATTAATGAGAAAGTATAAATAAAATAAATTGTTAATGGAGAATTTGAGATATTTAAATCAAATTGGTTTTAAATGATTTTCGAGCTTTCAAAAATATTTTGGTAGTATTTACAAGTATTTTCCATAGATTTCATTTTAAAAGTAATTTTAAAGTGAATTTGGTTCAGTACTCCACTTCGGTCGCTGGAAGATAAATTTCGATGAGTGTGGCCACATCACCGACTTTCATTTTCGAGTCTCTAAGTGGGGGGGAGAGAATCCTTTGTAGCTTTGCTACATATTGTTTGAAAATAATTCTAAATTAAAATCTTAAGTATGTTTTGTTACACAAAATATATATTGTATATAGCATTTCAAAATGATTTGAAAGAAACTTGGTATTCAAAATTCTAAAGTCTTTGTATAAACTTGGATAGCTTAACTTTTAAATATATGAAATGAGAAACTAAATGTAATGTTTAAAAGAAACATGAATCCAAATAGTAACTCTCGAAGAAAAAGAAGAAGAAGATAATATGAATTAAAACCAAATTGAACTTGATTGTTCTTATTTGATTAAATTGAATCGGATTAAAGTATAAAAAACTTAGTGGCATCCGATAACTTACCTTAAAGTGAACATATTTAAATTTTGGAACATTCTTACTGTTAATAGTGATAAAAGAATCTTTGTAATACTAAATTGCATTGATAACATATATATAACTTAAAAAAAAGTTTAAATATATATGAGTATTTGATGGAAATACAAATGTAACTTAAGTAATTAAAATGCTTCAAAGTGGAATTTGAATCGTGGAAATGTTATAAATAGGAGTCAAGTTGTTATAATATGATACAAATTTGTTAATATTCTAAAAACGACTAATAAAATAAAAAGAAATATTAATAAATGACAATTGTAACCTTTTGAGATAATTGTAAACTTGAATAGAATTGTATCAAAAAGGAAACGAGTCTTAAGTAATGTATATACCTAAGAAATTATGAAATAAGTCATTTCATAGTAATAAATTTATAAAGTAACGTAAAAAAACAAAGGAACTAAAGTCTATAAGTTGTGAAATAATGTGAATTAACAATAAATTAAAAATTTGGTTAGTTATGAATAAAGGAAAATGAACTTAAGCAATGAATTATGAGATGGTTATAAAAGATATTTGCATATACAGGTAACAATAAAACAAAACCAAAAGGAAAAAAAAGATAAATGAGTTAACTAAACCATGTAAGGAATTTAAATGAGGGTAGAGGAAAATGAAACATTAACAGATAAATATGAAATTGGATAATTGCGAATAATTTAGTTTCTAACAAATGGAATCTATAGAATGTGAATTTATTTAACATGAATAAGTGCATGCAACCAATTGAATATAATAATTGAATGGAGAATCAATGTACCATGAACATTACAAAAGTGATTATATATATTAGATCGAATAAATTTGGGTGGGTTAGAACTTGAAAGGATAAAACCAACGTAATTGAAAAATTAGAAACGTTCAATAATAGCTGGAAAAAAAAACTGGATTTTGTTATTGTCTCGATTTGTTATTTTGGTTTTGAAATTTAAATTAGTGTTACATGTCATGTATACTATGTATGTTACTCTATCATTATATATACTTAATTCTCATCCAGTTTTGAGAATTTAGTAGGTGTGATCGTTTCTTCGTTGCAGAGCTTGCGTGCGCGTAATATATTATTTTTGCTTGCGTACATAAGCGAACTCGCTTATATATAAATAAATAAAATGGCATGCCTACGAAAATAATAATAAATAAGATGTGTATATAATTGATATATTGTGTTTTCCGGTCATGTGAGCCGATGCATATGTTTTCATTTCTACTGGCATATTGCCAAAGTCCCTCCGTACAAAGGAGGTGCTGCCGAAATTTTTCTGTGACTTCGGGCGTTAGTTTTTTTTTTTTTTTTTTTTGGAGACTTTAAAATTCGAAACTTAAAAGTTTTGTTTTGTTTTTGTAAATTACTTTGCGGTAAGTATATATATGTACTTACTACCGTTCTTTGTTCCTTTTCGGGGACGAAATGTTTTAAGTGTGGGAGATTGTAATAACCCGTTATTTTTAACGAATTAAATTTCGATTTAAATCGGGTTTTTATTTAAAAACAAAAAACAAATAATATATTCTATGGTTTTTCATAATGGGAATTCGATATTCGAAATACGTATAATGAAGTGTAGCAGCTGTGATAATTTCGTCGGAAAATTTGAATGTAGTCGGTCGCGCTATTTTCAGTGCGCGTTGCGCATAACAGTTCAAATTTTAGCGGTCTTAAAATCTCTTCGAAACCAGTTCGGACAAACACAAAAAATATTCTATTCGTTATCAGTAATCTATCGGCGAAATTCGTTTCGCAAAAATTGGACGTTTTGATCTCCATTTCTCATCCGCATTTCTACGTTAAAGGGGTCCGTAACGCGTTTTTGAACGGAGCATGCAGACACTGCAAATTATATACCGTTGTGTCCGTCTCGTCGCGCTGATTACCAAAATATATTCATTTGTCAGTATTGGTGTTCGTTTCGCGCTGAAATTATGAAAGGGCTTGCATAGTTCATTTTTGAAATAAAGTCATTTTGAGTTCAGCGTGTCCCTATTTGGATCCTATATATTTTTCTAGGCATTTTGTGTCTGCAAAACCCATCATTTTATTTTGTTAAACCACTCATTTAATTTTTTTTGTTTATTTCTAAGGCATAGTACATGTTATGTAAGACATGCATTGTCCATTTTTGTTCCATACAACCATGCGTGTAAACCATCCATTCTTTTATTTATTTATTCCAAGGGACATATTTCCTATTGACTTCAATACCATGCGTGTCCTTCTTTTGCCATACCATGCATGCACGCGACATTCCATTTTCTTACTTTTCCAAACCCGTTAGCTTTATTTTTCAACCCATCTCGTTTCCCTTTACATTGCAAATCGTTCTTTCTTTTTCTTTCATTTTAACGCGTCCATTTGCCATTTGAATTTTTTTCTTCTTTCCAAACATTTGTTTTAACTCAAAGTCTGCTGCGGTTCTTTTTTTTTCTCGTTTCCAAAAGCTAACGCTCATTTCAATGAAAATGATCCATCCAGCTTTTTTGTATATATATATATATATATATATATATATATATATATATATACATATATAAACTACTGCGTCCTTGTATACATTCATCCCAAATGACAGTACCTCCTCCATGCTATACCCATGCCTCGAAACCATCTCTTGTTGTCCTTATCGTTCAAAAGCATGGAATCAACCACGTTTGGTGCCTTTCTGGTTTTATATACATATAAATATAAATAAATAAACCCTCTTCGGTTCCCAATGTTCGTTCAAACTCGGGTTCTCCCAGACGCATTGCTTTCGAGGAGATTTAATATAGCATCTCTTGTATATACTTGGTTACCACGACTACCCAGTTTTATATTATTTCTTTTTGCCTTACTGTCGTTCCCATTCTTTAACTACTCCTACCATTTCTTTTATATACTCTCATGTTTCTTCTTATGTTCCCATCCCATCTCTTCTTTACCATCCTCAGAACCTCTTTCTCCCTTTGTGCTCCAATAACGCAACCGAGCTCCTCACTACACCGTGCCCCTCCTCCCATCAGCCCCACCCTCGCCTGACCCCTCTCACTTCGCCCGACGCCAGCTGGTCCGAGCCAACTTGTGACGGCAAGGAATTTCGCTCGGTCCGAACCAGTCGCTAAACCGATCCAGGCCGTTCGAAACGCCCTATCGTTTGAGAACACGACAAATCAGAACGCATATAAAAGAACATTTCGTTGTATATTACAACAATGCATCAGATTACAAGAATATACAGAGTATAAATGAATATTACACAGAAATATCAGAGATTTAAATTACATTTAAATACACCGCAGCGGAAAATAATACAATACACAACTAGAAGGAGATATACGGATACAAAGCTTTCCGGATATCGTTCCAGCTGTAAACCAGGATCCTGTGAATATAAATCTGCAAAACCAAAACTACTAGCTGCCCGTGTCAAAATAAGGGCACCCAGAGTTTAGGTTAAAACAATAAACTCCAGGTCAGTCATGTGACTGGTGTGAGAACTAAAACAGTTATTAATCTTTATTTTCAAAGTTAGGTAAATCAAGGGACCACGCCGTATAACACGGAACGGGTTTCCTCCCAAGAATACCAGTGCATAAAACAAACTGCGCCATGCTAAATAAAGAAAAATGAAGCTGTTATAAGACCCAGGTCCCATCACACAATGCAACGCAGCCGAGGATAGGGTTTTCCCTTATAACAGCCAAAGAATGCTTGATACGTTTAAAACAAATCATTTGATACTACCATAAGTGCATAGTGTATAAAACAACTTCAAATCATAAGTATCAATCATAGGCGGCATGAGCGTCCCATGCCACTATTTCGCCATATATAGGTTTACAAATAAAACCGCAAATGTCACGTATTTGGAAATTGGATTTCCGTCTATGAACCGAGGCAAAAGATAGTCCTCAACCGATTCGAGACGCTCTAGCCCGCCCCTCAGGCAAGTACTCAGTCAAGCCTTTGGATCCTCAGGGCCGGTCCACCGATGTGGATTAAAATGCCTGAACACTACGTCTCCCCACCCTATGGGGTGTAAGTCTGGTCCGTCAGCCGACCAGAATGCATCGGCCGAAACCGATATAACCGAGGCGCCTCGCAACAGCAACAACCACATAAGTCAAACTCGTCAGGGCGTGTAAAACCACTAACGCCACTTCTAGCTAGAAAGAAACGCATGCCCTCCCTGACGTCCGTCTCCCGTTTTTGGTTCATACCTGGTGTGAAACACGCGAGGTAAACGTTACACAAAGCTACGCCACAAAGGCCGTGCTTTGATCATCACCACAAGACTTTGCTTTTCAACAGAAGCCTTGATCATTTGCATCTTAGCATGCCACACAGGCAAACCATCCTATGCAACCGATATCAGTCACACAGAATGAAATCCGATGTCAGACACACAGTCCATTTACAAGTCCGTTCTGGGTTTGAACGAAACCGGAGGCACCTAGTACCCCGCATATCCATCGATCTCCAAGTACGTCTGGACGATCACCAACTGTTTCCATCTTCTTGGGTGTACAGCCCAATCAAGATGATCAGTAATTACCCAAACGACGTGAAGACTTCCGGTCTTCGACCATCGTCTTCATCTTCGACTTATCGTCGTATCAGTTATTCAGAATGGGATAAACCCGGTCTTTCCGAATAACTCGCGTATATATTATAAAAGTGTTACACAAACAAAAAATACGCCTCATTCCAATTCATTAGTCACTAACCGTAAATTAATCAAGAGAATAATTCCCCGAATATTAACCCCGAAGGCCGAAACCAACATCAGATCAATATCCAGAAAACCATTCTGTTTAGCTAACCGACAGTTAGTTTCTAAATTTCACATTCATAGGGAAAGGTTCCCATTAATTTTATCCAAGATAAATTCCTGAATTTATTCTTTAATCTATCTTTGAATATCAATTCGAATTAATCGGGATTAATGAACTTTACCGAAGTAATCATTTGTTTTAATTTCCCAATCCCAACCTATTCATCCCATGAAGTAAAACTGGTAATACTTCATATCTAACACCACAGTGTTATCGGTAAATTCAATTACCATTTCACGTTCAAATCTAATTAAAGATTTAACTATCGCCTGGAGCAAAACTGGTGATACTCCATTTTCGATCTTTTCAATCTAATTAAAGATTCATTAAAACTCCACTTAGTTTTAATCTTCGACTGGGTTAAAGAATCAGTGTCATTTAAAACACGGTTCACGATAAACCCAAAATCACATTCCATTAATTATCGGGTTAAAGAACAAGTGTTATTTAAAACACTGTTCACGATAAACCCAAAAATCAATATCAATTCAATTCCAATTAAATATCATTTAATTGGTACACTTCATTAAATCTAAATAAAAAGATTTAATCTTTTCTCAACTGGGTTCAAGAACAGTGTTAGTGAAGACACCATTCACGACAAACCCAAATCACATTCGATATTCAATACAAGGCTCTGAATAGAAAATATATCGGCTTATATTCAATATCGAATTCTACGACTAACAAATGTCGTATTGGAAATAACGATACAAATATATATCTTTCAAATTTCCATAACAACACCTGTAATATCACGAATTCCAACATCGAAATATTCCGAAGACAATTTCGATTCAACTCCACTCCAATGCAATCATTGGAAATTTTGGTTATTTTCAAAACCATTTCAAATTCAATTTATTTATTTAAAAATAAATAGAATTATAATTCTAGTTCAAAACTAGTTCATTTCGATAAAAATCTATTTTTATCTTTTCAAATATGGAGTTTTTCATCCCAAACTTTCACAAATCATTTCTTATGATTTTACACAAATTATTACTATTTTTAATAATTTTATCAAGGCCCGTACAGTCGATTTCCATTAACGGCCATCGAACTGCACTTACAGCGACCTTTTTCGAATTTGATTTGGACGTATCTCCAAATCCAACCGTTAGATTTCAAATTTCTAACATTCATTAGAAAGCTCTTTTCGATACGAACCCAACGGTTCCGGTTTTAGGAGAATCCGACGGTCGGATCTCCCGTAATGTCCGTTTGAAATAAATGGTCGAAATTCACGAACTGCCGCGGCGCGGCGCGTTCTATTCAGGCCATTATATTATATATATAATATATATAATATATATTTCGTCGATTTCTATTTAAAACGAATTATATAAATAGTTTTAAAATTCGTTTTCAAAATCTATTTCAACTTCCATTTCAATTCAAATCAAAATTGAATTCTTCTTTATAAATTCGTTTTAAAATTCATTTCTATTCAATTCAAATTTCGATTCAATTTGAATTCATTTCAATTTCAATTCAATTCATTTCGAAATCGTTTTCAATTCATTTCGAAATCGTTTTCAATTCAATTCATTTCGAAATCGTTTTCAATTCAATTCATTTCGAAATCGTTTTCAATTCAATTCATTTCGAAATCGTTTTCAATTCAATTCATTTCGAAATCGTTTTCAATTCAATTCATTTCGAAATCGTTTTCAATTCAATTCATTTCGAAATCGTTTTCAATTCAATTCATTTCGAAATCGTTTTCAATTCAATTCATTTCGAAATCGTTTTCAATTCAATTCATTTCGAAATCGTTTTCAATTCAATTCAATTCAATTCAAAATATTCGATTTCGAGATTACTTTTCAATATTCATTTTAAAATGAATAAAATCGATATAAATATCGTTTACGTCAAAATGGCGTCAATCTAATCAACACGGCTTCATAAATTTCTATTTTCAAATATTCTATTTCAAATATCTCTTTTTTTTTCAAAATAGTTGTTATCAAAATATTTCGTTCAACACATGACCAATCTCAATGAATGAGTACTGTCAACACATGAACCTTTATTTTATATCGATAAAGATGTAAATTTTATTACTAAAATATTTCGTTCAACACATGACCAATCTCAATGGATGAGTACTGTCAACACATGAACTTTTATTTTATAATATTCTTTATTTTTCAAATTGGAATGAGGCCCAATCAATTACCATATAAAGTTAATTATATGGATTTTCATACAACACATGTATATAATAACGTTGAAAATAATCAACCATCAACCAAAGTGCACTACACTGTAAAAGCATCAAATATAGATATTCAACGCTTATAACAGCCTGTCAATCAATCGATCGACATATTTAATCAATCAGGATGAGTGAACTTCAAATTTCATCCCAACACCCGTGTGGGGTTTCAAACAATCAAACACATATTTTATTTGTGCTGTTGGGCGATGTGTAAAATTTATCGTCCCAATCAATGTCCTTCAAATAGGTGTACATAAACAAACCGTCTGGTTTGTAAATGAATATTTATTTATTCACATTCACGTTAAAA
This sequence comes from Allium sativum, assembly GCA_030737875.1. NCBI lineage: Eukaryota > Viridiplantae > Streptophyta > Magnoliopsida > Asparagales > Amaryllidaceae > Allium > Allium sativum. The sequence goes on along the minus strand of CM060918.1, from coordinate 859,838,832 downwards.
ATTATATTTTTAACGATAAAACATTTTATTTCAACATATGAATTTCTATTCACTTCATTTATTCAATAAAAATGATATTTTTATTTTTCTAACATATTTTAGAAAATTTCGGCGGCATAACGGCACGATACTAGAAACGGGACGAGGCTTAGCCTTATCCCCGGTCTAGTGAAGGCCCACGCCATTCACACATCAATCAAATCAATTCGTTATGCAAACCACAAAATTTGGAGTAAGAGTCTAACCTAGCCTTACTCCTTCGCCTTATAACGGCGCACGTCTAATCCTAACCAATTTATCGATTCGATTTTTCACACCACAAACCACATTCAAACCAATATCACAATCAATAACCAAACAGCCAAACAAACAAGTCCATGGTCTGTGGACGGGTGTCGGGTGCTACTAAGCACCGTCTGCATCCTAGTATATATATATAACTAGAAAAGAAATTGAAAGGTGAGAAATTCTCACATATAGCTATCCTAGCTCCACGACTCTTCATTTGCAGAAGTCTTCATCGCTATCGCATCTTCGTTGCCCGCTTTCACTACCTATGTAAAAATCGAATTTTTACTTCAAAGTTCAATATTTAAAAATCGAATTTTTATTTCAAAGTTCAATATATAAAAATTCTATTTTTCTTGCGATGCCATATAGATAAAAATTCCATTTCAAAAATATAGACTTCGCCTTTTCTAATAAAAAGTTTTCCTTTTTTCTAATAAAGATCAAATCTTTTTCCTTTTAAAGTTAAAACCTTTTCCTATTTTAAAGTTAAAACCTTTTTCCTATATTAGACCTTAAAATAAAATTCAGTTTTATACTAAAAATAAAATTCAGTTTTATCCTAAAATAAAATTCAGTTTTAACATAATTAAAATTCAGTTTTAACATAATTAAAAATTCAGTTTTAACATAATTAAAAATTCAGTTTTAACATAATTAAAAATTCAGTTTTAACATAATTAAAAATTCAGTTTTACTACTTCTAAAAAAAATTCCAGTTTTATAAATCTAAAAAAATTCAGTTTTTACTTTTTAAACTAAATCGGTTTTAACTTCTTAAAAAATCAATTTTTACTTTTATTATAAAATCAGTTTTTTTTAACATTAAACAAAAATCAGTTTTTAACTTTAAACAAAAAATCAGTTTTAAACATTAAACAAAAATCAGTTTTAAACATTAAACAAAAATCAGTTTTAAACATTAAACAAAAATCAGTTTTTAACTTTAAACAAAAATCAGTTTTAAATTTTAAACAAAATCAGTTTTCTTTTAACTTTAAACAAAAATCAGTTTTAAATTTTAAACAAAATCAGTTTTCTTTTTAAAGTAAAATAAAATAAAAAAACAGTTTTCTTTTTAAAGTAAAATAAAAAAAATCAGTTTTCTTTTACTATTACCAAATCAGTTTAAATGATAACAA